>JAJKFL010000330.1:20465443-21182943 GCA_021186555.1 Reticulitermes speratus
TGAACACAAAATTTCTTGTCATAAAATATTTCGATTTGCCGCCACCTCGATATATCGCCATGAATTGAGTCGAAGAAACAGTGGCGCTATACCGAGGTGTGGCTGTGGTTCAAAGTATCCTCAAAAGATCGCAGAAGCTTAAGGATAAATTTAGGAAAACAAAGTAGCCGTACTACCCGACCTAAAATATCGGTCTACTTGATCGCATCAAGGAAAAATTACTCATACGAAATCGAGCACACACGATATGCGCAGCCAAGACGAGAAACACTTACTGCAGCACGAAGATATTTTCACTTCCTGGAAACGGTACGTTGCATTAACAAACTTCCTTTCCTTGCAACATGAAACTGTTAAAGCAGCTCTTGCTGCAACCTACGTGTTCCTTCCGATTTCACGATATTTAGTGCGGAGGGATATGCGAGTATGAGCAAAACAGCATTTACTGTGTACCAAGGGTACTGGAATGCACAGCGAATAATTGAGAGTATAGGGGTGTGACTTACCTGAAATAGAAGTGCATACAGGAGCTCGACGTCGCCTCCTGATAAAGCCGAGAGTTGGTGACACAAGGTACTGTGGTCCATGTAACAAGTCGGGGCGAACCACCCAGGGCAAGTACCATTCGTTGTTCTCCTTCATGCCTGTAATCACAGATGTGTCAAGTGCTGAGTAATGTCAGTATGTCCCTCTGGTGCTGAAACAGGGCAGAAATGCACAACTTCGATGGTGCTACTGCATGACTTGTAGTAGTGAACGAGTTTCTTTTGCAATTTATTTCAAGATTTTGTCTGTAACTCGGATTATATAGCGTCGAATGATCGGATGGTGAGTAAGGAATTGGAGAAAATGTGGAAACAGCCACTTTTTTTTACCTAATTTGTGTGTTATTTCGATATTTGCCTAGAGGGACTGAGGAAAATCGCGAAAAACGTGTCTCAGAAAGAGTGTAGCGACTGAGATTTGAACCTTACATCTCCAGAGTACAACAAAGAAGGCTTATCCCTTGAGACAACTTGCTCGACGAGACAATAAACCAGTCTTTTTGATCTGTCAAAGTTAAAGAAGTGTGATGTGGACAAAATTACGAATTACTAGATTAATTAACGTGCAATTTGCTTGTAACATGTGACATGTAGTAGGGTTTGAAAGGCCGAGAGGGGGCTTGAGAAGAAGCTAACAGATCCCCAGCTTTTCGATACATGCTCTGTCTTTTATGGAACCCGAAGTTACACCATTTTGTTTACAACAGCCCTCCACTGGACACTAGCCTGGGCCGTATAAATCCAATACACGATTCCACTGCCTGCTTTTATTATGTTTCTCAACACCTGTGATATTCGTATTTGAGATTCTCAAGGAAATGCCTATGAATATTACTGTCGTCTTGAATGTGACGCCGTGTAGTTTCGAGGACAGGTACCAACGTTTCGGAGGAACCTGGTGCCTTCATTTCAAGGTAGATATAGACTAGCAGGTTTCTGCGAAACATTATTAACTATCTTCAAAACGACAAGGCATTAAACACCAGGAAAAGCATCCTTCATTTTAATATTATACTATCTAGCCCAGACCTCATAAATAGCCACATATAACCTGAAGTCAAGCCTGAGACACCGCCACATATTTTGTATCTCCATGACATGTCGTAGCGGACATTTCGACGTTGAACTATAGTCCCTACAACTGTGATTAAATGTTCCCCCAGGCATATCTCCACTCTTAAGCTAACACCAATAATTTACATTGATTGTGATTACACCAAGATAATTTGTCGCCGAGTGATTATCATGTGTTTCCAGCCCTGAAACAAAATCTTGGCGTTCATAAATTCAAGGCTGATCGGTGGGTTGAAAACAGCTGTGACAAGATGGCTGATCACACAAAACAAGATTGCTATTAACAGGGGGTACAGAAACTCCTCCCACGATAAGGTAAATGCCTCGGTTGTGGCGGGGCGTATGTGGGCAAGTAGTGTGAAAGCAGTACAAATAAATGTGAAGCGAAAAGAGACGAAAATAAAAAATTAACAATAGCATAGGCAATATTCACGTTGTCTTTATCCTTTGTGAGTCACTGCCAGTAACAATGGCAATCATGCCACATGTACCTCACAAAGGACACAGCAACAGTGGTAACCATGGCAACGTGGCTGTGACTCACATGCGCACACCACGGGTGTCATTCACATGCGGTATTTTGTGTTTATATACATGTGGATGTGTGTGTGTGCGCGCGCCTCGTTATGTCAAACAATCCAGCTCGAGTTTCCTCAGTTACAAAGTAGAAGTGATAACAACCGAAATACGACTTACTCTGACACTGTTAAACAGAAAAGAGACAAAAACGGACTTTTAATCTGCTTGGCATGGACATATGCAGACAGGAATGAGAAATACTTGTCTGGGATGTGCAGGTTACGGACAGACATACAAGCAGCATGAAGGTTCCCTGATTATGTTAGAACTCAAGTAACGACTCATGTCGGAGCTCTACTGAAGCGAGGGTCATTGTCTGTCTCCCAGTACAAGAGTTCCAAGAGTTGCAGAGTATTCGGCACACCTTGTTAACCCGCGGCCTGCTTGGACCAGCACCAAAGGTTAACGGGAAGATGAGCCACGAGACTGCCGCGTCATAGTGGACCACAGCTACCGCCAGTTTCATCTTCATTTTTACATCTTATTCCATCATACACACGTTTTCTTATTCATTAATTCCTTTCTATATTTGTGTTTATCAGTTTATATTTAATCTTGTTATCCAGTACTAGAACCTTTCGTCAGTTATTTAATTTTAGCCAGTTCGTATAGTTAGTGTACTAAGGTTGGACAACCGAGGAATCGGGGTTCGATTCGCGGCACACGCAAGAAGGTTTTCTCTTTTCCAGAGGGTCCAGCCCGGATGTGGGTCGCACAAAACCTCCTATCCAGTAAATACCAATTAGCTTCTTCTTCGGGGTTAAGAGACCGGAGATTGAAACTGACCACTAAGCTCCACCTGGTGTCGAGGTCAAGCATGACTGGACCTATACGTCTGTTTCCCTATGTTAAGTTCTCAACGTTGGACTTGATTAAGCAGATGAACAACTTTACGTTAAACTCATATGGAATAAAAATAATTTAACATTCACTGTATGTTTGTGCCATTTATTACTATAGTTAAGCACTGACATAAGTATTTTGAGTTGCGACTCAGTGTTCAAGTGAATCCGTGCCGGTGTTAAAGCAAAGCTAGACAGGCCCTTACGGCTCCAGGAGGTTCAGGGTCTCGAACTTCTAGACAATCGGCACATGAAGGTAGCAAGTTTGTCAGCCCTAAGCACCGGCCGCCTTTACCCCCAGAAGTCACCCTGGTACTCATGTCTGTTACAGGCGGAGTAGACCCCAGGGTGGAAGGATTAAGTCATTGAAAAATACCAATGACCCCACCGGGAATCGAACCCGTGACCTTCCGCGCCACCGAATACATGATGTACCTATTTAAGCAGTTCTGCTCTCTAATTTTACTACTCATAATATGAACTACTGTTAGTAGTCTCTCATTACATTTTTTCCTTTTCTCCCCAATAATTTTCCTAGTTTACCATCCCTTCTACGGTAGCCTCCAGTAATTAATAAAAGAGGGAATTGTAAAATAACTGAGGAAATAATTAAAATAATAAAAGTAGATGTAAAACAAATGAGGAATAAAATAAAATTGAAAATAATAATTCCTCATTTGTTTTACTTCTACTTTTATTATTTTAATTGTTTCCTTAGTTATTTCACAATTCCCTCTTTTATTAATACATTCGTTTATTTGGTCTACTTCCCTTCCCTGTTATTGCTGCATTCCTTACAATTTTCTCCCCATCATTCTCACCCTGCCCCAAGGGCAGCACTTGGCCATGCTGAGACCGGTTCTCGCACAGATATCCGAGAAGCCACTTTTCATGTCTCTCCCCCCCCCCCCCCCCCGCTGTTTTGATTCTTTATTCTTCTAATTTATTCATTTGCATTTTTAATTTTTACTGTTGGTTTATTTGTAATTTATTTATCTAGCTTTATCCTTATATTTTCCTCCTTTACTGTTACCCTATTCCATATACGTTTTTCCAACTGTCTTAGCTGTTTGCATTCACGGTACCCCTAGCAGCTTTACGTTGTCTCCAACCACCCCTCTCTCACCCTGGTTCTACCCCATTGGCAGTCATCACGCCTACTGATTGTTACCCCGTATGTACTTTCCAGAATCTACGTAATGTTGCTGGCTTTCTTTCTTTCCTACTCGGACTCTTGACCCGTGAGGATGGAACCGATACGTTGTCCCGAAACGTCGGTAAACAATTACAACACGACGCCGCGTAATACCCCCGAAGACCGCAGATTCCATCAACATCGCGGCGGAAGCTTGAATTCATGTTCCTGTGTTCATCGAATTTTAAATAGCTGTTTTAATACCGTTTATCTCCATTACCTCTGCACAATTTAATACTTTCTTACAGGCTACGGTCTCTATCACACGCAACCATTTACCGCATACAAGATTTTCCCCCCACTCTTTCGTTTCTCAACATTTTAATAATACATGTTCGGCATCCTCCTCCCCCCCCCCCCCCCCCACACACAAACAACGAGATATCTTCCTCCCTCGAATCCTCTCCTAATCCCTCTTAGCTTTCAAATCCCTGTTTCCAGCCATACGTTCCGTATCCAATAACACTAATAACAATGTACACAAAACAATGTTCCACCCACAATTCAGACCGTACCATGGATTAAACTAATAGTCACAGGTCTCTCATTGCGGAGAACTGGGTTCAATCCCAGATCAGTCCGTGTGGGATTTGTGGTGTACAAAGTGGCAATGGTACAGGTTTTTCTCCGAGTATTTCTGTTTTCCTTGTCAGTATTATTCTACCAATGCTCCGTGCTCTTTCATTCACCTATCACAGAAGCTATACAGTATTAGCAACTGACAGCTTCGTTAAATAACACAATTTTAATCTGCATTCGAACCCGCGAAAGATGTTTGATATCTAACTGGCAATGTGCATTCAGGCGCGGGTAACTTCTACGTGTAGCCATGTCACACGGCACGTGATACTGGTCGTGGCCTGACGACTGACCCGTGACTTTAGATGCCAAAATCGTGACCCGATACAGGGTGCTTCATAGCATGTTTCTTCTACATATGTACCGACACCCCAGCAAGCTGTGTAAATATGTGTAGACGTCTGTGTAAGAGCGTGGATGGAAGACATCGTACAGCACATTCAATTCATTTGAGTATGGGTATGTGCTGTGCACTGGAAAGAAGACACGGGACAATTCATGAAAGTATCTTGGAATTCGCTTGAACAAGAAAGTTCCACGAAGTATTTCAGTCAAAATTACCAGTCTAAACTCCAAAATTCACACCGGTTACTGACCGAAAAAATCAGACGCCTTGTCACTGAAAATTATGCTAATGTTACAAAACAAACGCCAGTTCATACACGTAAAGGCTGTTTCAACACAATCTATAGAGGAGTTATCAGAGATAATATTATGGAGCTGTAAAACACTAACTCTATGAGACATAATTCTCCTGCAAATGCTGACCGTCGCTCGTATGGTCAGTAAATTCATCGCTTTTTATAGAAACGGAAGGTTCGTTACCGCGTCCATAAGAGCCCGGCACTGGACTCTATCCTGAGCCAGTTCAATCCAGTCCTTACTCTCGCATGCTTTTTGTTTAGCACTAAGCTCTCACCAGCGTTCAGATCGCCAGCGTTATCTCTTCCATTCAGGTTTTCCAACTACAATTCTGTATAAAATTAACACCAGTCCAAATCGTTCTACATTCTTTGTCCATCTCTCTGGTGTAACCAACGTAATAACATCTGTTGGACAATTCACCGCGTCCCCTCAGGCTCTCATATTCTCCCTCAGCTCTAAGTTCTCAAACACCATCTTCCCTTACATTGAGGAAAGAAGTGTCACAAGTATATAAAACAAGAACAACTATGGTTCTGTGTGGGAAAAGGCAAACTTCAAATAAAAATATAAGCACCACTGGTCCCGAAGGATTCTTCTCTGTGAGACGACAAGTAATGGTTTACACACAACACACAAACCTTCGTGCCTAGGGTATGTTGTATATTATAAATAATGTATAATAACTCAAATCTCACTTTCACAGGGTAAAATCGAAATCGAGGGTCTAGCGACTTAATGATGGCAGAAAACATTACACGTATTCAGACTACCTAACTAAAAAAAATGTGTAACTCTATATCGGGCGTGGAAGAAGTACTCGTACCATTACCATAAATTAAACTTATGTTTAACTTAAAATATAAACCTTAGTTGTCATGTTTAGAGTTTGATGTGTTTCTTAATGTGTAAACAGTTTACCTATTAACCGCACAGGCTGTATGTGTAGGACAAATATTATGCTCTGCCCTGTAACAAGCACTCTGTTTTAACCGTAGAAATGTCCAGTGCTAATTCTGTGCATCAAATGCGTTAACAGGAAAAAAATCTATGCATTTTCTTCGTAAGGTGTGGTTATATGTTGCCTATGATCCTCAGAAGACACAGAAATTATTTCCCTAAAAGCTTTAAGCGATTGGTCTTTATAATGGAGAAGCTGTGTTTCCTGAAGTAGGAACTGAATTTGTAAGATTTATTTGAAAGAATTTCATAATTCAAGGAATTAAGTTACTTTGATTTCAGGCTTACGCCGCGATGTTGATGAAATCTGTGGTCTTCTGGGTAATTACATGGCGTTGTGTGGTAATTATTTACCGACGTTTCGGGACAACGTATCGGTCCCATCTTCACGGGTCAAGATTCCAAGAGGAACTTTCCTCTTGGAATCTTGACCCGTGAAGATGGGACCGATACGTTGTCCTGAAACGTCGGCAAATAATTACCACACGACGCCGTGTAATTACCCAGAAGACCACATATTTCAATTAAGTTACTTGTTAAGACGTTATAAATTTGGTGCCTTGATACTCTTACTCGGAATGCTTACGCAAAAGGACACCTTTATTGTAGGTTTCCCCAGTCTTTGCAAGCGAAAGCTAGGATGATACTATAAACCAGTCCACGCGAGCTTTCCAAAGTCACCATTCGTAATCACCGCAGCACGTATCATTGCCCCTAAAAACAGAAGCGCAGGGCAGTAAACTATAGAAATGTATCAATTGTGCGACAGCCACCAAACAACTTCACACTTAAATTCAAAGTTCTGCTGTCACCCCAACATGTTTGGGCTTAACTGACCATCATCAGAGACATTTCACATCATCATACAAAATGTATTTACAGGTGACTGGTACTGTGATAAAGTGAAATCGACCTGATTATGGTCAACTGGGCCGAAACAATTTTAGATAACAATCAAACTGATTTTATATGTGTGGTTGTGATTTAATGGTTGTCTTACGTTGATTTAGCGTGACATAAAGCTATACATTTACACTTTCAAATACAAAAATGCACTACATACAAATCTGGGGGTTTATCTTGCAAAACTTAAAGCTCGGCATCTGCCTAATGGCTTTTGAGTGTAACGTCACAGATCAAAGTAAGGTCTGTAGTAACAAAAAGCTTCCAGACGATGAGGAATTAAGAATGATCAGAAGGTAAAGTTGATACGATAATAATCCAGCCCCTTGTCGCAATTGTTCACAAACAGTGTTCAGTGGACAAAGGCTGGTTCGCGCAATTTGCAGGGAAGACCGTCTGTATGGGATCACAGTTATCACGGTGGTGTCTATGAAGATTGCTTTCATTTGGGATGAGACACCGTGTAAACTGCTATAGAGGTAACCAGTTTTGTCGTTGAAGCTGTAGGCAAAACGCTACCACCAAAAGTTGGCATCTTGTGCAAATCTACACGGGGTCACATCGCAGAATAAAATAATATTTAGGATGATCTACCCCGTGAGGAATCAATTAAAGAGATAAAAATGCATTTAAGAAAAATATAACAAAAATTAACTTAAGGGTCACGTCTTCTGGGACACTACGCTTTGTCGATTGGCAATTAGTTACAAACGTGGGTTTAGCAGACCAAGAAGACTGTAGGACTTCTTGATCCTGAAGATGAATGCGCTGCGCGACTTCGAAACGTCGGTAACGAATTACCAATCGACACGGCACAACATCCCACAAGACATGAATTTTCATCAGCAGTGCCGTAAGAACCTCAAATCTCTACAGTTCAATTAAATTCCTCAATTTGAACATGGAATGCAGAAAACACACTCTTTTATACATATTTAATGTCTATACAATATGGTACAGCGACGTTAAATTGGCAGTTTGGCTAATCGTTTTTATACGACAGGGATGACGAAACTGAAAAGAAAATTCCGTGCTCCCCGTCAAAAATTTAAACCCATAAACATGATTTTTCGTGTTTACTCATATACATGGCTTCCAAAACACAAAGCTGAATCTTCTTAGATAAATACTGCGCGCCTTATAAGAAGAAAAATGAGTATACAGACGGACGGACAGAAAGGCAAACTATTATTCTTGGTACATGCAAGAACAAGAACTGGCCCTTAAACAGCAAATCGCATCACACTTTTCCACACTTATTAAGAAGTGGAAAAGTGTGACGCATTTTGCGTGTACAATCCTTGAAAATTTGTTCTTCGCGACTTGGCACTCATGATCGGTCCTTATACTCGCCTATTTATTATAGGCTGAAGCCTATCAGGAGAGAGCAATTAGCTATTGCAGTGTCAATCACGTTAATCACACTGAATTGAACCACAGAATATTTTTCCCTCTTGTATGTTAAATATGCTTAACACCAGACTGAAACGCATTTCACATACAATTTACACTTCCTATTACATCTATATTTTATGTCATAAGAGCGTGCATTCCCTTTTGTACGACAAAATGTTACTGACAAAGTTACAAGTCCGAATTTAACACAGCACTGATATGTATTCATATCAAATACAAATGAAATCCTTAGGGTAGTTTTGGACATGAAATATTGAAACGGACAGACACATACACATAGGGCGGCCCCTAAACATATGGGTGCCCTGGTCAGGCTAATAATTTGGCGCTCTGGGCAGGATAATAATTGGGCGCCACTTCAAACCTATATTCTTTAAATTGTTTCGGCCTAGGACGACAGGGCTGGCGAACATTTTTGAGGGCGCGTGCCCAAATTGCGGATAATTTTCTGAGAAATTCTTTGGCGTCTGGAAAACTCAGTTTACTAGCACCATATTTCCGATTATTTCAGTGACGTTTTAGCTCCCCTTATAGGGGCTGGCCTGCCCTTAGCCTGGCTCTGCATACACACTGTATCCCCAATATACCCTTACTTAAAGTCCGTGCAAAGAATGCATAAGGAAGACCAAATCTATTATCAGTTTAAAGACCACTGGTAACTATTTACACCACACGATGTAACATTAAGAAAATCTCCATTTTGGTCCCGTATTATATTTGTTTCGTACGTTTCTAACAATAGTACTAATTATTTCATTAAATGTCATTAAGCAATTGGTCTTGATAATGTAAATATAAAGTGTTATCTGTGCGTCAGGAACTAAGTACTTCAAGATTTTAACTGTTTGTGATGAAATTTAATTTAAAATTGAAATAGGAGTCTATGAATTTAAACAACTTTCCGCATATTCCAAAAGGAGAACCGCCGTACCTACCACTCCTGTAATACTGATGCTTTCTGCATCTGTGAGTGACGACCAGTGATAAATCACGGAATTGTCTCTAAGGACAGAACGAGCATTACGTAAGAGGAATTCAAACACTTTGTACTGCACGCAGCAATTAGCTGTTAGACGTTAATTATGAGGCTCTGCAGTGTCGGTTCTTAGCCAATTAGCGACAGTAACGTCTCCGTAAAGAGCTTCGACACTTCATGTTTTCTGTGATCTTCAGTCTTACGAACTTTTAAGGACTAATTAATAATTAGCCAGTACGCAAGCACTCAACAGAGGCGTACTTCGCATGAAAGAAGCATGAAATTAAGTTTAAAGTATTCAAAGTAATAACTACTATTGCTTAAACAATAAAGATAAATCTTAAAGAGTTGAAAGCGAAAAATTATGGTGATTGATGTTTTTAACTTTGGTTATTAAAAAAATTATTAATGTTGTAATAATCACAACGAAAGACAATAGGACACTCACATACCAAAACTAGGACACAATCATTTAAGATATAAAACAATTTAACTTCATTTTACTTTGTGGGGTTACAAAACGACTGGCTTGAGCTAATGTTACATTACCTGATTAATCTGATACAAATGTAGGTGGTTTAAAATTAGGTTAACCCTTTAACAGGCCAACGGTGTCTGATTAATATAAAAAGTTTTGGTCGTACCGCACAGAGAACACGTCTATTATAAAGTTCATATTGGTAACGACGTTCACAGCAATTGTATTTTCTTATTCTGGGAACCAACTGAAACCAGCAAATATGCTCTCACTGAATGAAATGTACAGTTCTGTGAAGTTAAATCAGGTAACACATATAATTACCACTGTCCATTAAAAGGTCAAATAATCGACCTAACACAATATCTTAACAATTAAAGCAGAGCAGTTACTGAAGGTTTGTGTTTTTCGGTATGTGAAGCTGCTTCATTGGGCGGGTAGTTTTCCGACGTTTCTAATGCGTTGGCATGAAGAAGCAGGCACTGAAATACTTCGAAACGTCGGAAACTACTCTCTTACGACACAGCGTCACATCCCAAAAGACATAAATCTTCAGTAACGCCGCTGTGAGAACCTGAAATCTCGCATATTGTTTACTGAGTGTATCACCTGCTTTAACATTAAAAGCTGTTGCAATTTTGCCTGCACAGTGCACTTAAGGGATTTCGTACGATTCGCACCAACAGAAAGCAATAATTCCCCCAAAATAGGGTTTGTAGTGGGGAAATTCTGAGTGTTTTTTGTGTACAGGAATAGTTTCTAAACACCAGTAACATTAAATTTGTACCTCAACAAATTACTTGAAATCATTTTGAAGTTCAGAGTGTTATAAAATCAAATCTTTCATTTTCCACTCAAGAAATAACTCGTACATGCTTTTAATTGGACTTGCGAGGTTTCCTTTTCGAATCTAACAAAAAAAAAAACAGGCTGCGCTGGGGCGTTTTATTTATTTACCTCAGTGTATTCAGACGAACCGCGGGAGAGTACGTGCATGATCGAAATTATCCACAAGCCAATAATTGTTTCCTCAGAGTGTAATGATGCTTTATCATTTAAAAAGATTGCATAACGCCAAAAAAACATAATTGTAGATAAATTGGACACGATACGGAAGTACATATAGTGACGTTATTAGATAGCATTCCAGTATTCATCTTGGAGGACTGAGTAAATCCACGAAAGTTTCAATCAGAATAGCCTATCTACCGGTCGAAAATCGAATTCTGAACCTCCCCAAAACAAAGCAAAATCATGAACCACCAACCAGAACTTCCAGATAATACCGAAATTCATAACCATTTATGTCTATCTACAATGACACAAATTTCACACACATATCATTAAACATACATTAGAGGGACCTACAACATTAATTACATGTCGGAGGTAATATGTGACAGTTCTTGGGAAAGGAGGTAACCAAAGCTTGTTTCTGGACAGTCTCAAATAAGCTAATTTAATCTTAATTATTCGAAATCAGCATAAACACGATTTTCACTGACTGCCCACCATGTCAACCAATACTCAGCCGTCCTGCTGTTTTGTATAGAAACTAATGCCTTGTTCAACCGCATGTAAAACTGCGATTCTTGTCCGTATTCAAGACCTCTAACACATTCACTTCTCTGCGGTTACAATGACACTCTGTCTCCTTTGTTGGAATTAGAAGCAAAGGAAATTCAATTATACTTCAATTGGTCACATAAAATTTTGAAATATATTCATTACTTTTCTGTACATAATGTTACTGTTTGTTGTAGATAAAAATACAACGTTGCAAAACAGTTTGACACTATGTATAGGTACAAGACGCCGCGTAATAACAAACTTAGTCGTGTTTCTGGGATACGAGGCTGTGTGCTTTAGCAGACAAGGCAACTAACAGGTTACAGTAATATCCTACAGAGCGTTTTAATCTTCATGATCACTACCGCAATAGTCTCAAATCAAAAAATAAATTCTATTGATGACTAACTTAAGAGGATAGTATATAATATCTATTACATTCAACATTACTCCAGAGAAAAAGTTTATGCACGATACAAAAATACCTATCATTAAAATATATAAATACCAGTACAAATGTTTCTGTATGTATAACGGATATTAACGAAATAAAATGATAATTAATTTGTCCCAGCGCGTGGACCTTTATTATTTACTAGTTTTAAACAACAGAATTTTATCTGCAATATATGGACATCAAGTGCAATAAATTATTGAAAATTGTGAAGAAAGGGCTCGGAATATAAAAAAACTTCCATGCCCTTCACACTTTACTAATCTTATTTACATTGGAATCAATAGTTTCTTCTCCAGACTGACTCTGGAGTGCACCCAGGGTTCTACTCAATTAATAGCGAGAACTCAAGATATCCCTTTGTGTTTATATATTGAATGGTTTATTAGTGGTCACTGTCAAACACAACTGTATGTTTAATTTGTAACAACAAGCTACACGTACACGTTTCAGTCCTGATGGAGCATCATCAGACTACGTATAAGTATTACAAAACATAAGATACAATTGTAAACACATTATGTTCGCATTTCACGTTAGATCCAGCATTTTTTACAATTTATTAACAGTGTATACAATAACATCTTTCGGTACAATTTTAATAAATTGTAAAAAATGTGAGATCCCACACGAAGCGTATACATATCGTGTTTACAAATTTATCTTCCTTTTTGTAATTTTGTACACAGCCTGATGGTGCTCCGTCAGTTCTGAGCCATGTACATGTAGCTTATTATTACGTACCAAACATGCAGTTGTGTTTGACAATGACTCCCTAATCAACCGAGTAAAGTGCGAGTTCCTTCCTAGGGATAAAGCGGCCAGGACGTGAAGCTGACCATTCACTTCCCATATGGTGCGGAGCTTTAGTCTGTGTGAAACGTATACCTCCTCTGCAAGATACAATGTCATCAACTACTTAATTAAATGCAGAGAGGGACTTTGCCTTGAATCCTCATTATCAGACACGGTTTACATGAAAAATACGATACTTAATAATATTTAACTTACAGTTATAAAAATCCAGACATCAGTATGACTTGCGATCTCTGAATGCATCAACCAAACTCTGAACAACGTGGACTGTGTTCAATGTTTTCGGAATGTTGATTACATATTTCACGCACGTTACTGACATAAACAGTGCTGACATGCTCGTGAACAGCATAATTAATATTTGAAAGGATGCTGAAGGTTGATATAGAAAGCCTCAAATACTAATATTTCCGTCATCAACGCCAGAACGATTCCTGGGTTCGATTCTATTATAATGCGAGCCACATAACGGTACCGGGGAACTTGTCTGTTGCTGTCGAGCTGCCTAATCGCACAGGAGTTTATTGTTGTGGGAAGACGTCACTTTGTGTGCCTTCGTGTAGTTAAACTAGCTTACTCGACTCGCTCTGAGCCTGCCGTGTACCTGTCTTTGCGTGCGGATCTTAAATATCAATCCACATCTTCATTCTTTGTACTCACAATAGGATAACTAATCCTCACTTTCGACGGCTATAAAACTTCAACTTTATAAGGCATCAATCCGCTCTACAATGACTTATGCGGCTCCGGTCTGGTGTTCCGTCAGTGTGTCGACTTATCAATGCCTTCAAATAGTCCAAAATAAATGTTTCAGGGTCATTACAAATTCCCCGAGACATACTCCCATATCTCGCCTTCACCTGCATCGACTATATCCAAACGTACATTCTCCACCTAGCGACCAGATTTTACTCTACCTGCCCTAATCATACCAATCCTCTCATTCGGACCATTGGACAGTATACTATGCACGACTTAACCATAATGTATAAAAAATATAAACACAAGAGACCAAAGCACATATTGCTCTAAATAGAGCCTAATTGTAAGGTAGTGTTTTTTCTGTGTATAAGGTTTTCTCACTACAATACGATCCTGAGTGTCTTTTACATGGCGGCCAGGGTTAAGTTCCTGCTCCTAAGGCGATAATGGCAGTTGGTTAAAGCCACAACAGTTGATAATGCTAGTATATTTCATTGATGTAAATTGATTATGTCAATAAAGCTTTTTTTTAAAAAAAAGAATAACTAAATGCGATGTCCTTCATACACGCAACAATATATGATTCTGGATTGTGACGACATTAATGGATTCTTACTATTACTCTAGTCATTTACAAATAAATACGACCTACAGATGTGACGTAGTTATTACCCCATTACCACTCTAATGTTCTCAGAACCACGCTGATCCATCAATGCAGACATGAAATACACCTGCAAGGAAAGTTTGGTATTCTGTAAATATTTGTCTTTTAGTTTATCTTATTGTTTCAGTTACAAAGTGCAAAGGTTTATATCGGGATAGACAACAGAGGAATCGTGGTTCGATTCCCCTCAAGGGCAAGAGATTTTCGTCTTCTCCAAATCGCCGAGAACGGTTCTGGAACCCACCCAGCTTCCTTTTCAATGGGTACCGGGGGCGCTTCCCCGCGGCTAAAGCGGCCGGTGCGTGAAGCTGACCATTCAACTGCATCTAGCGCCAATATTAAGAACGAGTGGAGCTATACCTCTACTCTCCCGTATGCCCTCCTGGCGTACATTGAGAAAACTTTACTTTTAAGTCTGTATGGGTTTATATTTCGCTTAATGCAATGAGCACTTAATATGACTATGGAAGGGAGATCGAGCCATCGCCAAGACTTCTACCTCCACAGAACAAGTTAAAACGCATGCATACAGCCATGCATCTAATAAGACTCAAACCAGGATCGCCTCTTTTAAAATCCTTTCCCTCACAAGAACTTTTCCTTAAGGGCTGGTACAAAATACCTTGCCAAGGAACTCGGCCCCACAATCAATTAATTTATCAGGTTCCTGTAACCCGCCAACTGCCTCAACATCAGCGCTCAGGTTTAATTTAAATATCATGTTTAACTCACCTTCGAAAGTCTCGGCACTAGCACCGCTAACTATCAGCTGTTTTACATTTTACAGTTCTGTCTGTACAGGGTCACTGTTCGAATCTAGGGAATTTCAACATTCCGGTAACAGTGACCTGGATGTGTATCGTGTCGAAAAGGAGATCCTAAAAGAAATCTGTTTTGTTCCACTCGGCTGATCCGAGGTTCCCCGAAAGGCGGGCAGACTTTCCCCCACTGTGGTAACCATGACAGCAGTTTCACTGCCACTGAAAATGTTACGACATTTCGGAAGTGTATTTGTAATTAAATCTTTATCACTAGAATTGTTGGCATTAAAGCTTGGTTTCTTATAACAAATTTAAGTTAAAAAAAACGTATTTTCATACAAAGGTGTCTTATATACAATCCAACTTTCCACCAGTGTATTAAACTAATGAGCAGCACACAAAATAAAAAGAAATAAAACTTTTAATAAAATTTTAAGTAAGATAATTTATAGGTTAAAATTCTTACTACTTTAAATTTCTAAGAAATGCCCACTTTAAGCATTTATGCGCTACGAAAATGTATGATGCATGCAACGGAAAGTTGAATTGCCGACACAACAGTCACAATATGGCATTCACAAATTCTAATTCAAAATATAGAAAGAATAATACAGTACTATGGAACACAATAAGCTAAAAATTAAAAAAAACTAATGTAGGAAACTGGGCCAAAGAAGCTGCTGTTGTAAATATACACCATCTAGTGATCTTAAAGAACACTCTTAGGCCTAACGTATCCTTTTTTTTAAAAAAAGTACACACTTCTTGTACTCAACTGCCAGAAATAAGAAATATTTGGTCTAAGGCTTGCGTCTATTATTCACAAACAATATTATGATTATTATTACAAAAATAGGCCGGTCGAGTTGCACTGGTAGCCTTAAACGTATTTGAGCAATATGTACATGATCATAAACACCGTACGGAAATCTTGCGGCATTAAGTAACACCAGACACTCTAGAAATAATTCATGGCCGTCGTCCCTCGTACGGGGCGTCATTTTAAAATAACATATATAATGTATGTGCTTAGAATGTTATACGAGTTTAAAATAAATCGAAAAAATACCTCCCAAACAACTTATAGGGCAATTATTAGCATTATAAAACAAAAACTTTTTTCCTGAGAATATTCTGTAACGTTACTCTAGCCTCGACCTGAACAGTTGATATGAATAGAGTAAAGTGACATCAATAACGATCAAGCAGCACAACCTATCTTCTTCCTACAGTACATTACATTCTTCTTAAATAACAATAACCAAATTTATGTTTTGGTTTTTTCTTGTGCTTTAAGACACCCAGTATTATTATCATCCGACGCTACTATTTAGTACGCTAATAAAACAGTATATGATTGAATTAAACATGTTTGTATAGCGGAAAACTCACGGTTACTACTTCGTCATAATATGGAAAATAGTACTTATATATGAGTTGTTTCGAAATTAGTCCCTATATAAAGACCTGATCGTGAAGCTTACTGAGGTAATGATGTATTAAGTACATTTCCCGGAGGTAAATGTAGCCGAAGAATAAAGCTGCTAATCGCTTCGATCTACAGCAAAGATGAATCCTTGAGTCTGTATTATCTCACAATGGGGAAAAGAAAATTCTGAGGTAGGAATAACGGAGCTACATTCGAAATATAATCCTGAAATGACTGTGGTTTTGGTACTAAGTATTCCAAAAAGTATGCTAATATTTTTAAAATTTAATTTGATCTAAAACTGAAAATTATAACACTGCGACTACCAGTTACGGTACATTTTAAGCACGCGAGATCCCGATTTCTCATTGCGGTGGCTATACATTTTGTATTCTGGGGTATGACGTCGTGGTAATTGGTAAATTTCTAACAGACTACAAGGCGTGCCATCCCAGAAGACAGTAACCTTTACTTTAAGTATAATTAGGGGTCACTGTCTTCCAGTTTAGAGTGCCACAAACCACGAAGACGATGAGGGGAATTGCCAGTTTTAGTTACAGACGAAAGGAACAAACCCTCGGTTAGTCTGGTCTCGCCGTGATGTCCAGTTTTCATTCCGGACACGTTGGTTCTGGAAGAGGTCACGCAGTTCCTACACAATACGCTCTTCATAATAAGCATCCACCCCCCCCACCCCCACATCATGCCCTTGCGTGTGGCCAATGGCTACAGCAATATTCCTTAAAAATAGGCTCGAGAACCTTTTTCTATTTCATGCCACAATTATCAGTTCCTTCCCCACTGACATAATTATGATCAACACAGCTGACCCAGTAAATAACACATGCTCATAGGATCATCAAATAACCTCTTTTCCATTTCTACTAAATACATTCTTTATAGTACAAGTATGCAGAACATGTCACTATAACACAGTAAAACTCGTCTTAAATGGAACCTGGATAGAACGGAATCCTGTCGTTAACAGAGAACTTCCACAGTCCTGAGGTTCTTTAACTTCCAAGTACCTTTATTAAAAGAAACCTGCCTGCAACGGGAAAAAATCCGGTACCTTGCGGTTCCGCTGTAGGCAGGTTTCACAGTACGTACAATAAAATACAAATATGCAGTATGTGGTTTGTGTAGCTGTTTACGGTCATAATGTAAGAACATGATACTATACTGACAAAAAATGTAGCTAGGTATTTGTGTCAGAAGTTACTTAATAACATGCACATTACTTAGAGCTCTCAGCTGAAAAAAAATCTCCTACAAAGTAGGCGAGAGCTAAGAGATAATCTCTGTTATTATAGAAGCTTAATATCAATCACGATTCCATCAACCCCTCACAAAAAGATACGACATGGAAGTGGAGAATAAATTAAGTATTAATTAGTTCGAAATTATTACACGGTATAATACGAACATCGACCATTAATCAAAGGCATCACGTATATAGACTGCATGCCCCTCGCAATAAGAACACGGACCATAAGAGCACAGAGTAAACAAGAATGTTCCCACCTGGCAGTGTGGCCTTATTACTGGAGCTAGTCGGTCCCCACAATGCACACATCACAAGCTGCCCTTCTTTTGTCAGCCACCGCACAACCAGCGATCGCTCCTTTCTGTTTTACTTTTCATTTTATTCAGACCAACAACGTGCGTCTGCCCGTTCGTTCGCAGAGACCTCAAGCATTCCCCGGAGTCTTGAGAGGTCTGCAGTTTGTACACATGTACAGTTATAACCAGTAAGAAACATTTCACGTGTCTTAAGCGAGACGAAGGGCCGTGCCATGGCTCAGGCGGTAGTCGCCGGCCTCTCACCACGAGGCCCGGTTCGATCCCAGTCAAGTCCATGTGAGATTTGTGGTGGACAAAGTGGCACTGGGACAGGTTTTTCTCCGAGTTGTCGGTTTTCCCTGTCAATTCATTCCACTGTGCTCCGTTACTTGTAAAACTTGGTAAAAACTGCTCATCCTCATCTTCATCACAGGGTGCACAATAAGCTTAAGCTGCGGTGCGTCCGTAGCATCAGCTGCGGGCCCCCTCACAAAAAAAAAAGCGAGACGAAACACCGACGTAAAAGAATAGCTTTCATCTTATATAAGGTAAAGGTAAGAATCCCATTAAGGCCTGACAGTCCTTAGGGTTCCAGGAGGTTGAGGCTCCCAGAATTCTAGACAATCGGCACATGAAGGTGGTAAGGTTGTCAGCCCTACGCACCGGCCGCTTTTACCCCCCAGGAAATATTCCTGGTGCTCATTTCTGTTAGAGGCTGAGTCGACCCCAGGGCCATAGTGCGACCGGAAGGATTATGTCAATGAAAAATTCCACTTACATCATCGCGACCATTCCGGCTTGTAGCGCAGTGCCTCAACCAACTGCGCCACCGCGTGCCCCCTTCATATAAACAAATTTGATTATGCGACGATGGGTGGACAGAAGAAGAGGTGGACAGATAAATGGATGTGGGGGGAGGGTGGGTAGGTGGATAAGAAAAGGGGTGGATTTTTTGGACAGGGCTGTTGAACTACTTTCATCAAATAATGATAAAGTAGCCGTGTTAAACGCACAGCACGTACGTAGTTCACTTTATTTTGTAAAACTGTTGACACGGAATCATATAACCTGCAATTACAGATCCCGAAACGTCATAATCATGCGATCCTATTGTGATAGAAGTCTATTCATTGCAGCGTACGTGTGTTTTATTTTAATAACATTAGCTTCCTTAATATATAGTCTTGGGACTTTCCTCAGCGATAATCACACACAAAAAATAAGTTGCATTTACTCAATGTTATGACTGGTTTTTTTGCTAAATCGGAAAAGCTGATCATGAAAGTCATGAAATTTGTACACACAGACATTTCTTCTCTCCCCCTCTTTCTAATTCTAACTCCAAAATGAACCACA
Organism: Reticulitermes speratus; assembly: GCA_021186555.1. Taxonomy (NCBI): domain Eukaryota; kingdom Metazoa; phylum Arthropoda; class Insecta; order Blattodea; family Rhinotermitidae; genus Reticulitermes; species Reticulitermes speratus. The sequence goes on from JAJKFL010000330.1 coordinate 20,484,950, forward strand.
CGTTTCATACGTCGCCAGCAGCTAATCGTGAAACAGTACAAAAAAGACCAAGCCCAAACGTTCAACATCTTTCAGACCTTTCTTTTATACACTGCAAGTCAGTTCTACAACATTGCGTCGCAATTGAAAGGTCCGTGGGGCGAATTCCTGTCCGGTTACCACAAAAGATGTTCTTCACAACATTTCTCCGTCGTCGCTTAAGATAAATTCAGAAACATTCCCTTAAAGTACAGTGCAACCACTCGCAATTTTCTTACAACTAACTACCCTAGTACGTAACACACATTCGTAGAACTTCTGTATAACAGTCAATTTAATAAAACAGTCTGATACGATTTTAATCCTTTCAATAAAATTCTCACTTGTATAAAAATGTAGGGCTTATGGTTTCGTTGTTAAGTTGGCTTATGCATGACAGATACAACTACAAGAAACACGACTTTAGAAGACTCCTAAATGCAACTAAAGGCCAGAACAGAGACAAATCCCCTACCGAGGACGATAGACACTGCCGGCTGGTGCAAACTGTCGCACTTCTCAAGGGCGGAGGCACAGTAGGCCTACTTCTAGAAAAGCCAGACCAGCAGCCATTGTGTACAGAACTGTAATTAAATTCGGACGTCCGTGATGAGGAACTGGAGTCGAATCATAAGAGTCAAGGCATGCCAAATGTTATTACATTATTTACTTGACTCGAAGGACTGACAACAGGGCAACGTGTCTGATTTGTAACTTGAGGCAAATATCGCTTAGAAAACAGCTAATACCACTCGCCTGTGGAGAAAACTCGTTTCTTTACGTCCATTGCTATCCTAATACCAAAACTTCAGACAATCAGACAACGTAATCTTAACTTTATTCGTACCGATGTATAATAAACAATACTAGAGACCAAGACCGTCAATAAAAACTAAGAATATTTATTATATATATATACATATAGGAACTTGGTTACAACATGTTTCGGCCGAACAGGTCGTCGTCAGGTAATACAGAACACCAAAGAATACTAAGCAGGATTGCTGCAACTATAAGCATGTTTGCAAATATATTTTAATGTGTAAGAATTTGATTTCATCTTTTCCTCTTTGAAATTGTATTTTTACAACTATAGTTGAAGGCTTTTCAAGTATTTGGAATTTTAATTTTGACACAATTTAAGATTGCTTTGTAACGAAGGCATTCTTGGTTAAAAAAAATATATTGGAATTGCAGTTATAAAGTCTCTTTTTTAAGTTCTTAAAGCGATGGCTGTGTGTTTGACTAGCTCCAATTATTTTGAGATGACACATCGCCTTTGTGTTTTCAATTGCAGATATATCTGTGTGTCATCTCAAAGTCAGAAGATGTTTGAATTTAATGAGATCTCGTTTTACAATGAAGGTATCATTTTAAGAAGGTTATGTAGTAATATTACTCCAACCTACTTGTCTATAAGTTTAAGACTGTATTACTATATATCCCTCTTAAAATCATGCCTTCATTAAAAAATGAGACCTGATTAAATTAAAAAATCTTATAGGTGCCTCAATCCTTCTCAGTACTTTTCGGTATTCTGTATTACCTGAAGATGGCCTATTCCGGCCGAAACATGTAACCAAATTCCTGTATATATAATAAACATTCTTAGTTGTGGTTGACTCTTATTCTCTGTTATTAGTCAGACAATATACCTCTCTACTTCAATGTCATTACAGCATCGAGCATACATTTCTTAATATCCTCACTTAGCGTCGTCCTAAGGCACACTATGGGGCAGGATAACGTCAGGTCAGTGGTGTAGATAGAGCCCTCGCAGACTCCGCAGCGAGAGGACCCCCGTGTATCAGGGGCCCACAAACATATACAATACTAAAATTTGTTATGGGTTATTTCTTACTAGATTCCGTCCTTCTGACAGGCAGTACTCTGCATCCCTGTTACGAGAAATGGGAGTAACTTCGCTAATAATTATAGAGGTCCCCGATTATCGAGTCGCGGTGACCCACGACCCGTTATCTATGCTACTGCGCCAGACCGATGGTACGGACCTTCCGCTTCGTGGTTTGTAAAACAACTCTCAACCATAGTTATGCGTAACAAAACAACAGAAGAACACGCCGGAAAGAAGATGCATGAGGATATATTTACCCCATGACCAGTTCCCCTGCCCGCAAACACAGTACATTTTAATCTAGGCAAATTTCAGGTTCCCAGTACTCTTTCAGGTTTTTTACAATGCTAAAATTATTTACTAAATAATCGGTACTGTCACATACTGAATTTTAAACTGAATTACGACTGGGGAGATTTACTTGTGCTGTCTAGAGAGGGGTCGGAGAATTACCCATTTTCCCCATCACTACACGTGAAACGTCATTCGAACACTTTTGTTGCGGTCTTAAAGAGAAAGAACAGAGTATGTACAAAATAAAGTGCTTATGCCTTCTGTACACAAGACTGACGAAACTAAAGCGTATAATGGGTGGCGCAAAAGTCACTTGACACGCAATGTTTAACACGGTACCTCTAGTGTTAAGTACCTTTTGCGCCACCCTGTAGTAGATCGTGTTTGTCTGCATGTTATTGGCCTGAATCTGAACCTACTGAAAGTTTTGGTATTGGCCGTCAACACTACCTGTCAATATTGTCGTCACGCAAACTTAAATTTCATTCGAATCTGCTCAACAGAATCCCCACTTCACAAAAAATCAAATATAATCGTAATTCCAACAACTTTCTCCAAAAGAGCTTTTCGTACATAATGGTGTAAAATATAAATTTAATTGTGACTTACAAGCTTTATGTGACGCATTGTTCGTTACTGTGAGTGTTTAGACAGATCTAAAAGCCAAATGGTTTTATAAGCTTCGTATCAACAAAATTTTACCTCCAAACTAAGTGAACACCGACGCTAACGATACATATAAAAAAAACGCTTAGAAAGTATGTACAGTCCATAATGAAATACAGCTTCCCAATTTACATTTCAAGACTTTGTCAGCATTTACACCAGCATCACTATCATCATCAACAATGCTACCACCAAGTTCGTCACTATTATTACACCAACAACTGTAAATGTTAATAACGAACGGCAGCTTGTAAAGTCACTCTGTTTCTTATAAACTGACTGTGCGGTAGGCTACTGATAAAACAAAATCCCTACACCGGGCGTATCTTCACTCACTAAAATCCATTCCTCTGCGCCAGAACAAATTGCCCTCAATTCCATTTTAATATTACCCTCACAAATCCCCGACCTTCAGATGGCTACTTTCAATAAACTTTTCCCACAAAAATTACGTAATTTTTCTGGTTTCACCTGTGTGTGTGTGTGTGTGTGTGTGCAATTTTTGCTGTAAACAAAGGTTACATAACCTTCTTGCTTACTCCTTTCAAAATGACAATTACATAATTTTTGTGTGGGGAAAATATTGGAGAAGAATCCTTGACAAGCTAACAGTCACTCGACCAACTGCCGTGTACGAGATCAGAGGGGTTAATTATTATTTTCTGTGAAAATAATATGTTAAATAAATTGGCAGCATTGATTGGCCCATCTGCATTACATGCAGAAAAACAATGGGCTCTGATGACAAGCTTTCCTCTACGGATCGTTAAAATTTCATGTGCAGTGGTCACCTGAACACCTTACAGAAAATACAAAAGTAACACATGTCTAAACACATATGTACATAACCATGCAGAAGGTTCGAAGTTTCTCCGTTGACATAAAATGTCCTGTAGACATTATAATGGTGGCAAAGAGATACAGACCTGTGACGACACAGCAAACAAATAGCAACTGAGAAAGGCTTCCGTGTTTCTAAGTCTACAAAACGTAACTGTGATTTAAAATTCAGATAACTGAAATCACTCACTTATGTAAACAAAATATGACTTGCTGAAATGCAACAAATAGCATAAACAAACTCTGTATACCTTTCACACGCGTCAGGATAGTTTAGTTGGTATAACGACTAGACCACGAGCTACAAGACATGAGTGTTCTCACCTCCACGGCATCGAGACCGGCTCTGTGACCCACCCAGCCTCCTATTCAATGGGTACTGGGGGCGTTTTCCCCGGGCATAAAGTGGCTGGGATATGAGGTCGAACACTCATCTCCATGTAGTGTCGAGGTTGAGAATGAATGGAGCTTTACTACTACTCTTTCATAATCATTCATGACGTGCACAGGGCTAACCTACTTTTTCACACTTTTCATAACTTCCTCCTTATCTTTCACAACATCATATACGTAGAGTTTTTTTTCCAAACATCACCAAGCTTAATAATAATAATAATAATAATAATAATAATATAAAGACTTTACAATAGAAACACAGCGCATGTGGAATGTAAAAAAACGAAAGTGATACCAGTAATAATAGGGGCAACTGGAACCATCTCAAAATCATTCAGAAAATACCTGAGCAACATACCGGAAAAGCATGAAATCAAAGAACTACAGAAAACAGTCATACTGGGCACTGCACACATACTGCGGAGTGCTGATGTAGAAGTACAAAACATTCAACATGGGAAGTAACATTACATGTACCTTAAACTGTAATTACAGAATATCTGCAACACTACATACCGTAGAAACATGGTTTGTTTCAGGTATATAACTGTAAATACCCTGTACAAAGTAGGTAAATAATAATAATAATAATAACAAAATTTAGTTCTCAAAAAACAAACAGCGTGAAAGCCTCAAACGCATTTCGAAGAGAGAGGTTTTGTACCGAAATTCGAAACAGGGATGTGAAATATACAAACTGTTTGACTGTTAAGATTCAAGTCTTGTGGGATAACACGCCATGCCGTAACATTCTCCGAAACGTCGGAGACTATTTACCAATAAGCACGACGTCATATCCCAGAAGACTTCACAACACCGCTATACGAACCTCAAATACGGCGCGTTTGACTGTGCAGTATTAGGGGCCCACATTGTTCATAATTAAATTCCGATATTATTTTGAAACACAATGAATAATGATACGAAATTATGAGGAGATTCAAATTTTGAGAACTTTTGCTTTCTTTTACTTTTCGTTTTAATCTCAAAAGCCTCCCAAAAAATAACTGGTACACATTACGTTCCCAATGAAACACACATTTCAGTAGTACTGTGTGAGTGATTTCATTCACACAATTTATTGCTGAGTTTATTTCTGTAGTATTTTGTCTCCTGCGCCCACGAACCATGTCAAAAACCCTGTAACAGCACCACTCACCTGTGTTGACATGCTGCACGTGTCCAGTCACTGAACTACACTATACCCTGCTACACGTGGGTCCGCAGCAAGCTATGGAGGAGAACTGAGGCACTTCATAACGGAGATGCGAACCGAACGAGCGCTCAGGTTGTTGTGTACAGTCCCTGCCAGAAAGAGCAAGACTCGATTCGTTCGTCTATGGCAGGTGTGGGATTGGAACATTTAAAAACGATGCTGCAGCGGAGATCCTAGAAAAAAAGCATTCAAAATTGTAAGATAACTGATAATTTTATGCCGACGCGCAGAATAAACATACTTTATTTGTCGGTACAGAGGGACACATTAAAATAGATGGCGCCCTTAAAATATTTCACAATCCATAAATCTACCTATAAAATTACAGTAGACAATAAATAATTTTGGCATGATAATCCAAATTCTTAAGGCATTCAAAGACATGCGAGTTTCTCGTAACAAATTTAAGGTACAGTAAATAATAATATATACTAGTGGATAACCCCTGAAAATTTAACGGAAACTTTTGACACTTCCCATCCCCATCTACAGTTTCCACAGATAAGGCCTTCTTTGGTCAACTCTTATACACGATCGCCCCTGAGGGACACTCTGATATCACGAGTTCACTTAATACGCATGCTGTAAACCTGAATAATCGTGAAAACCGGCTTGCTAGTTTAATAATAATAATAATAATAGTCTAGAGCAGTGACAAGGCTACGGGCTGGACGGTCCGGGGCTCAAACCCCGGCAAGGGCAAGAGATTTTTATTTTCTCCAAAAAGTCCAGACCGGCCCGGAGGCCCATCCAGCCTTCTATTCAACGGGTACCGTGTAGATTATTTAAATTTCACAAATGTATATAAACACACAATTTTTATAAACTTCATAAATTATTCCTCAAGCTGCGTATTTTACATGTTACATATTGTATATAACACTACATTTGTAAGGTTCGAGATCTATAACCGCCAATGCAGCTGTCAATATTTCCTTTTTATTAATCAATGTTTTATCACTAACTAAATGCACTTTATTAAAAAACCTATATAAGGTTTCCTCAAAACGTTCTAAAAAAACCCTACATATGTTTCAGCTTCCTTGAAGCCATCCTCAGGAAGCCGAAACATATGTAGGGGTTTTTTAGAACGTTTTGAGGAAACCTTATATTGGTTTTTTAATAAAGTGCATTTAGTTGGTGATAAAACATTGATTAGTGAAAAAAATGCAAGGTGATTTTAGAATAAAATTTCCTTTTTATATTTTTGTGATCAGCCTGATGATGGCTACCGTCATTAGCCGAAACATGTAGCTGGTTTTATCTGTAAAATAAAGTTGTGTTTAGACTGAGTGTATTTGCACTTCTTGTTCTACTACTTTCTCTAGGCTATGGGTTTGATAACCGAGGAATCGCAGTTCAATTCCCAGAAGAGGCAAGTGATTTTTCTCTTCTTCAGAAACGTCTAGGCCAGACATGAGACCCACCCAGCCTCCTACTCACTGGGTACCTGAGACCGTTCCCCGGAAGTAAATCGGTGGGGGAGTGAGGCAAAACATTCACATCCATCCAGATTCGAGGTTAAGAATGAGCGGATCCACAGCTCCACTCCCCCATACGTCTTTCACAGGGGCAATTTTACCTTTACCTCTTACTTTCTACTCCTTTAGGATGAAAAATTAGATAAATTTTAAACAGATATTATTCAACAAATAGGCCTATGAACGACATCGAAAAATTTAAGAGACAACACGTTTAATACGCAGGCACACACTTTACTTTACGCTACTACTTTATAAATCCGTTCATAAACTTCACGCGATCAAGTGGGAGGACGGACAGTGTCCGTTTACAGTGCGATATGAGCCTTACACATCGCACATAAAATGGACACATAATGGTGACGCTCTGTCTGTCCGTCTGTCTGTGTGCAAGTCTCATCTCCGAAACTTCATAATGAATTTGACTGTACTTCGGCCTGGAGTTCGACTCTTAACAGTTGGGGGGCGAAGGGGGAATTTCAATTCATTTCATACTGGTCAAACATGACCTCAACTAGAAACCATAGGCAATATTCCTTTTTCAGTTGTCCGACGAATGGCTCGAAGGAGGAGGGGGGCAGTAACATGCGACATAAAATATGTATCTTAGTAAGCCCTACAACCTATGTTTCAGATATATTTAATGTAATTGCTGATAAACGAAATCCAGCGAAAATTAACGGAGTTAATGAAACGTACAGTGGATTTGTTATGGGAGTTACTATAAAATGGCATGGCCGTGCCATAGCTCAGGCGGTTAGTCGCCGGCCTTTCGCCGCGGAGGCCCGGGTTCAATCCCGGGTCGGTCCATGTGCGATTTGTGGTGGACAAAGTGGCACTGGGACAGGTTTTTCTCCGAGTACTTCGGTTTTCCCCCTGCCAATTTCATTCCACCGGTGCTCCATTAAAATGGAAAAACAGAAAAAACCTCATCACCTTCCTCACAGGGTTGCACAATAAGCCTCCAAGTCTGCGGTGCGTCCGTAGCATCTGCTACGGGGCCCTTCAATAAAAAAAAAAACTACGAAATGGCATTCAGCATCAACAACTCTCAGCAAAAGTTACTGTACAGAGCATGAAAATCGTGTCTTTAACCGTTGCAAGCTGTCTTTCTTAATCACACTTACCAACAAAAACTTCAAGAGCAGGTTAGTGAAGTGGTAACGCTCTACTGTGTTGGAAGGTAAACAAATAGCGCCTGTACTTAAAATTAATTTCGTGAAATATATTTATGAAATATCAAGACTTGATTAGTCGAGACAGTTGGGGCAGTAAAGTGACCGGTCACGAACTTAATGATCGGGGCTCGATTCTCGGCAGAGGCAGGGCCCTTTTCACTTCGCCACAACGTCCATAACGGCCCTGTGACCCACACAGTCACCTATCAAATTGTAACCTCTTTGTTGTCATAAATAATTTTTAGCTTTACCTCCATTCCTCCATACGTCTTCACAGCGTGGTGCTTAAGCCACAGACTTTACCTCATTTTACCCCGTCACTGAACGCTTCAAACTCACCGGCTAACACGCTGAACGGTTGGACCAAATCGGACAAGATTCCAATTTATCAGCCTGAAAATCTTCGCGTTTTATGTATTTAGATGTTTTAAATTGTGTAAAGCTGTAAAAAAATTTTTATGATTTTAAAACATGTAACAATTGCGTGATTTCAAGCTTCCGCCGCAGTTTAAATGAGATATTCGCTTTTCTGGAATGTTACGCAGCGTAGATTGGTAGTTACCGGCGTTTCGGGACAACCTGTAAAATATTACAGCACTACGGCAGTGGACTGCTGAGGTTACTTGAAGACGTCATGTTCATAGATGTTTATTCAATAAGTATCACATTTACACAAGCCTAAGATGGGATAGCGAGAGTCGGTGTCGTTATAATGAATAAGCTACTGGTTTATTATCTTTTTTAGCATATTTATAGGCGTGTGTACGAAAGACTCAGTTGACTTGCATATCACCTTCCTACTGTGATATCTGCGACGTTAGAAATACTCGTACTACATGGGGTTCAAATCCCGGCAAGATCAAATTATTTTTCTTCTCCAAAAATGCCTAGACCAGATCTGGGGCCCACCCAACCTCCTATAAAATGGGGACTGGAGGTTCTTTTCCAGGGGGTAAAGCGGCCGGGGCGTGAGGCTGACCACTCACCTCCATCTAGTACCGAGGTTAAGAATGAATGGAATTTACTTCCACTCCCCCTATATGCCTTTATGGTGTGTATATAACAACTTTAACCTTACCATACACATTGTGTCACTTCCCCGAATACGGTCCACAGGATTCAAGTAAAGTAAACCCAACTCCGTCTCTTCCGCGGTCTAGTATGACGTCCAGTTTATTTCACGTATAAATCAGGATTACATCAAAATACGGATTCAAAAGCACGTCCCCTCCTGTAATTTACTGAGCGATCTGTTGACACACGTATCAGAGCACGTTGTGTGTACGGCACATCATTGGCCGACTCCATTGTGAGGCGCAGCTGCAGTGGTGCTACCTGTCAGAGATCTTTACAACTTCGTACACAAATGCCGGAAACTTCGAATTTGTTTCACCTAAAATCTCACATTCCTAGCTTTGTTACTGGCAAAGAAAAAAATAGGGAATTACTTTCTGGGAAACCTACATAGAAATACGTGTCTGAAACATATCCCAACACACGTCCATATAGCTTCCCATTTCCCCGTATCAAAGAGGCCTATTTTCAAAACAAGTTTTAACTCTCTTATACCTTAAAAAAAAAACAAGCACTTTTCTTTCTTGATGCTCCCCGATTTCCGAAAGGTCCCCAGCCTTCAGCCATTTGTCTTTCTCTTACGAGTAGATCCGAAGATGAAATGGCGTGGGGCGCTGGTGGAATGATACTGATAGGAGAAAACCGAAGTACTCGGAGCAAAACCTGTCCCACTGTCACTTTGTTTACCATAAATCCTACAAGGAATGGCCCTACAGGACACATAAAAATTAGTTTCTACTTCACAGAGAACAGAATGTGTGTCCATTGAAAAGGTCAATCGGTTAATCCTGTATGTGGAAAAAATCGGCCTGCTGTGACAGTCATATGAAATACATATATAACTTGTGCGGTAAAACGTAGTTTCTTAACGTTACAGCAAATAGTACATATATTTACCGCTGGAATTTAAGGGGTTGAGTATAATAGTCACCTCTCAGTTTCACGCTTACCGCCACCAGTTCAAACTGTTTCCCTTTGGCTATGTTTAGTGACTCCAAACGTTCTAAATACCCTTTTTGTTCTAATTTAATCTTCCGTTAGTAAATTCGTAGTGCTTACAGTTCTTGAAGTTAATTACATCTACATTATCCTTAGGAAACTGGATAGACTTCTTTAATAAACCTTCTACTAATCACATTCACAAATGTGTAGCACTAACAACACATCTGCTTTAAGTGCCTCGAAGCTTATCTTGGTGAAATGCCAATGTTATGACGTGCCAAATGGACATACCGTCATGTCTGTCACACTGTGTCCGTCTTCACACAGCGTACGAGCAGCCGCTGAATTAGCGCAATATTCTGCCACCAGATGGCAGACAAAGTTTGACGTGGATCGGCGTTTATCAGCCCACAAACGCAGTCAATTACGTAACTGCGTAGTGTGTGGACGTGTTACAGCTATTACCACAACGAGCGGTAAGCACTATGTAATGTTATGTTAGGTTTGTGTTCAAGGTTTACGTGGGGAGATGCTATGGCAGTATGGAGGGTCACTGCCAAGTGCCAGACAGGTGAAACTGGATTTAAAGAAACACACGTGACCGTGTTCCTGGCTACCAGCTACCTCTAACGTGCTTCTAGCCGGGGCCGGAGTAAGCGGCGGGCCAGCCGGGCAGCTGTCTGGAACGCCAACATATAAAGGGCGCCAAGACGTCGCTGGAATAACTGGAAATATGGTGTTACAGTAAATTCAGGTCTCCAAGCGCGAAGGAATTTCTCCGAAAATTATCCGCAATTTGGGCAGGCGCCGTTCTGTCCTTGGCCGAAAAAGTTTAAAGAATATCGGTTTGAAGGGGCGTCCACATGTCTCGGGCCGGCCCTGCTCTGTCGGGTAGTTTCTGATCAGCTACCAATGTCCAGTGTTCCAAAAGGAATCGTGGTTCGATTCTCGGCAGGTGCCAGAGATTTTCTATTCCCCAAATTGTAGACCGGCTGTTGGGCCCTTCCAGTCTCCGATTCAATGGGTACCGGGAGGGGGGCCCTTTCCCTTGAGTGAAACTGCCGGGACGTGAAGCTGACCATCTTCAACTAGTGCCTATAATAGACCTCCACTGCCTGTAACTTCATCTAAAAATGCCAGATTTCTTTACCATTTTATATTTTTACGTTCCTAACATCGGAAACATATTGGTCTTTAATCCCTAGAAGTAAAAAAAAAAAAGTAAAGCTTTCCCGTAACAAGTTATGAAGAGAGAGAGGCGGATGGAATGTTAGGCTTCCATCCTCACTTTGACATTCGGCACACCTAGGGCGGTAGAGTTGTCAGCTCTACGCGCCGGCCGCACTTCAAGCCGAAAGAAATTGCTTGGTACTCATTTCTGTTAGAGGCTGAGTGGACCCCTGGGCTCATGTCTGTTCGTTCGCGTGAAACAACTCGGCTCCCACTGGACGGATTTGCATGAAATTTGATATGAGTATTTTTCGAAAATCTGCCCAGAAAATTCAAGTTTCATTAAAATCTGACAAGAATAATGGGTACTTTACATGAAGACCTACGTACATTTATGATAGTATCTCGCTGAATTCTTCTTATAATTAGACATATTTCAACCATCTAGCCGCACACATTCACCCTTCATAATTGTAGTACGATAACTCCACAGACTGCAGATTTTAACTCTGTCTTGGTTGCAGTGTAATAAAACGTAAATGTTTTGTCCGTGTTTCCCCAGCGGATTCTTGTCTCGATGTTAGATGAAGGTGAGTATTCAGCGACCGAGAGCGTTGTCACAGTTTCGTTCGCTTAGCATGTTAATTATTTTGTGGAAATTGTTTCCTGAGAGCAGTGTCTACGGACAGAGTCCATGGTGGACTTCTGTGTAAATGATGCCGTGCTTTCGAGTTTCATAAAAGTTGCTACTTCTGGAAACGAAACTGAACTCTTCCAGGAAGACTGGTTTCTACCCAGACTTGCTTTCTTTCAGATGGCGTTGCCAGATACGTTCGTAGCTACTTTCCATGACGAAGAAGCTGTTCGTAAAATGCGGTACAACGTCCTGGGCAGCACCGGACTGCGGGTGTCGCATGTGGCATTCGGTGGGGGGCCCCTTGGAGGTCGGTTTATGTACGGGTAAGCCAGATCAACTCTTCGGCGAACTTACAGTTCGTTCCCTGCCTACTGCTTCTTTGTCGGCCCAGTTCAAACACAGCATATGAAATGTGAGATTAAAATTTCAAACCAGAATGTCATCCTCACACTCTCGAGTCAGCCGACCAGTTTTCACGAAACTCGGTGTGAACGCCATGCTGTTGCAAAAGACTCTTCACCAAGGCGGTCTTCACCTTCAAATGCCATACGGTTTTGCAGTACTCCTACACGCGCAAATGTCATTTACGCCCCTGGAACAGTGCGGACTTCCATGCACCGATTTCCACGAAACTAAAAAATGCTCAACAACATTACGCGCGGATCTCTTGCACCGAATTTCACTCCAGTGGGACAACAAATGTGTAAAATACGGACAGAAATTTATTTACGCCCGTAAGTAGAGTGTGGCATTCACTAAGCCGATTTTCACGAAGCTCACAATCACGCAATACATTTTTGTGGACATTACTGTACCGAATTTTATCCAAATCGGACGAAAATCGTAGAAAACGGACAAATTTTCATTCACGCCCTTCAGCAAAGTATGCCTTTCATTCACTGCACCGATTTTCACACGAAACTTGCAACTGATCAACTGAATTATTTGGATCGTCTCCTGTACCGAATTTCACCCAAATCGGTCAAGAAGTTTGAAAAGTACGGGTAGAACTTCATTTACGCCCTTAAACAAAGTATGACTATCACTAGGCCGATTTTCACGAAACTCACGCATGCTCAACTTTTTGTAAAGAAATATACCGAATTTCATAAAAAAAAACACAAACGCTTCATTCGCTGATAATACGTCACAGACGGACGTTCAGTCGCTGACACTAAGCCTCAGACAAGACGGACGCCGTCTACACATAAGGCATTCTTCTTTTACTTCGTAAAGAATGCCTAATAACTGCATTCGAAATGTAGTTGGGCGTTCTCACGGAATGTGAGCTGGGCAAACTGAGTTAAGAAGTGGGGCTGGCCGTTTTCTCATTTAAGCATCACGCCATGAAGATACTTTCTGGGGAGAGGGGGGGAGTGGAGGTATAGCTCCATGCATTAGTAACCTGGGTATTAGATGGAGGTGAATTATTAGCGTCACGCCAAGACCGCTTTACGCCCAGAGGAAATGGTAACCACTATCAACTGACCTGATGCCGTATAGCCTGGTAGAATGGTACTAACGTTTCGGACGAACCTGGTGCCTCAATCTTATGGTTATTCTACATAAATGATGGCGGTACTAGGTTCCTCCGAAACATTGGTAACTTTCTATCAGACTGCACGGTGTCACATTACACGTGATAAATGATGTCCACGGGTTAAGTTTACACTGTGCCCCATAAAATGCTACCTCCTACAGTCAATGCAGTGAGTGAGTTACTAGGTAATTAAATCACCTATTATTTCTGTTCCCTTCTTTTTCCCGTTTCAGAGAGTACGACGAAGCTGAAGCGATAGCGACCGTGCATGAGGCATTGAAACAAGGCATCAACTACATTGACACAGCGCCATGGTATGGCCAGGGCCGCTCGGAGGAACTTCTGGGCAAGGTAACGATATAACTGTGTGCTGGATAATTTTGGCGTTTTCGGATTGTTCGTAATATTGACTTTGAGCAACGAAAGCAAAACGATATCAAAAGATTCAAGCTCCGCTGTTTAGTCTCCTAAACTACAACTGATTCTGTTGAATTTCTTAAGCAAACAAGCGCAAGCAAGAACCAAAATACTGAGTCCGACAAAGTCACGTTTCGATTGAAGGTCGGTCTGTCTGTCTGTCGGCAGTCGCCGTCATATGACCAGATTTTAGTCTGTATATTGCATACTGTTTGCCAGTCTTAGAGCGCCCTCTCTGGTGGGATTGCAGGTCTGTCCATTGTCATTTTCAGACTACGTTAACCTGAATTATACTTAAAGGTCCAGTTAGTACCGCGCAGTAAACACTCTCCGTCTCGGTTACAAAAACCAGTAAGATGATGCTGCATAAGGAAATAATGGTCGTTTGTTCTGAGATCCATACAAAACACACAAACGTCGACACACTGTAGACACAACACAGAATTCTTTTGATGTTAAACCTGGTGGGACATGCGGTAACCACTATTCATTAAGGGGCTAATACACTGCGTGACTTGAGATTTTCATGGTGCTGTTGATAAAAAATAGTCTTATGGGATATGACACCGTGTTGATTGGTAATTAGTTACCTACGTTTCCGAAGATCTTGCTGCCTCCATATTTACGGTCAACTAGCTGTTCCGAAACGTCGGTGACTAATTACCAATCGCCATAGTGTTGCATCCCAGAAGACTGTAATATTCATGTATTAATACAAATTACAGAAAAATTGAGATGGATATTCATATGTGTATTACCCTTATAAGTGTTAAGGATAGCACTGTGGTTTCATTTCTACAGGCACTTAAAGACATTCCTCGAAATGCATACTACATTGCTACGAAAGTTGGACGCTATGAGACAGAACCGAGGAAAATGTTTGACTTTAGCAGAGATAAGACCTTAGAGAGTGTGGACCACAGCCTTAAGCTACTTGGACTTGATTATGTGGACATAATACAGGTTGGTCTATATTCTTATGCAAAAGAAACTTTATAAAGTTCTGCGCCACTTTGGTGTTTACACAGTATAAAACTCTAGTGTACACACAATTTTCTAAGTGCTTAACAGATATTAAACTTCCTGATATGAACACTGAAGTCCATCACACTCAACACAGAATATCATCAACAGACCCTACCCTGTGCCACTTCAATACAATACACATCTTCACCTATTTCTTTACGATCAATTTTAATGGTATATTACTATACTACTATCTACTTCAATCCAATACACATCTTCACCTGTTTCTTTACGATCAATTTTAATGGTATATTAGTATACTACTATCTACTTCAATACAATACACATCCTCACCTATTTCTTTACGATCAATTTTAATGGTATATTAGTATACTACTATCTACTTCAATACAATACACATCCTCACCTATTTCTTTATGATCAATTTTAATGGTACATTACTATACTACTATCTACTTCAATACAGTACACATCTTCACCTATTTAAGATCAATTTTAATGTTATACAACTATACTACTATCTACTACTGTCTACTTTTCAGCCTCACATGTGGTTTCCTTCCATGAGAATTTCCTGCAAAAATTTTGTACGGAACATTTACATTTCCATCTTCACTGTGATAACGGATTAAATACAGTACTACTTTAGGGGGCACATAATGAATACTCCCACACAGCAGTGCATGTCCTCACGTATCTCCACATTACCCAAAACATTTATTTTTTAGGTACATGATATTGAATTTGCACCAAGTCTTGACATGTTGTGAACGAAACGCTGCCAGCACTTCAGTCTGTGGTGGAGGCAGGCAAGGCACGCTTCATTGGGGTGACAGGTTATCCTGTGTCAGTCCTGAAGGAGGCCATAGAACGCAGCAACACCAAAGTGGACACAGTTCTCTCCTACACTCGTGACACTCTCATAGATGACACATTCAAGAAATTCTTACCTTTCTTCCAGGTATGTTCACTGTTACGTATTTATGACATGGCTAGAAGTGTTTAAGTTATTTCAGAATAGGGTGCAGAAGAAGATATTTGGGCCTATGAGGGAAGAGTTAACAGGGGACTAGAGGAAACTGCACAGTGAGGAGCTTCATAATTTGTACTCATTGCCAAACATTATTCAGATTATCATATCAAAAAGGAGATTGGTGGCCATATACTTGCCAAGAGTTTTCCTCACAGCTGTGTGCATTTCTTGTTCCTACCCCATCCCAGCTCCTGTCTGGACCACTCACCTCTTCAATTAGAATCTTTAACTATACCTCACACTAGACAATCTTCCCACTCCCCACTTTCTTTATCCCTTGTAAGTCCAATTACATTTGTCAGCACCTGATATGTTTACTCTAGATTAAATTATGTTCACGTGACAGATAAATGCCTCTTGGCAATGTGACACTGCATGAACAGTCAATTTATTCAGAAACTTTAGCCATACAAGTTTTAGACACCTGGGGAGGCCAGATATGCCCCACAATAATTTCCTTTTTAATGGCCTGGTTTTGTGTGTTGACACTGACTACACCTTGTTTCAGTCAAAGGGGCTGGGTATAATCAATGCAGCAGGGGTTGCCATGGGTCTGTTGACAAATGCAGCCCCTCTGAATGGCACCCAGCCCCAGACAGCCTCAAGAAAGTATGTGCAGCTGCAGGACAATACTGCAAGGTGAGGACTTTTATTTTCTTTCAGGAAGACTGACAGAAACTAAATTTCAATATTATTATTTTCTCATAAATCATTAAATAATGTTGCACCATAAGGTAGCTATACTTCATCAAGTTGGTCATGTGCTGTTACTCAAACATGGTCCAGAGCCAAAATATTTTAACTAAGGATAAAGTAAGGTAAAGCTGACCCTGTGCCTTTTAAAGACGAAGTGTAAACTGTTTTATTTAAAGACCCAGTCCGTACCGCACAGTAAACACTTTTCATCTCTTTTATAAAAACCAATCAGTTTAAGTTATATAGGGCAAAAGTCACTGTTTCTTATGACATAAATACAGTGTGGGCAGAATGTACAATTTTTTAATGTTAAACCTATTGTTCCATCAAGTAACCAGTAGGCTTTAAAAGGTTAAACAGAAGGGTGGACGAGTCCCAGTGCAAGTGTGGACAATTTACAGGAGAAAAAAATCTTTGCCCCTGCTGGAAATCATAAGTTATCCTGCCTTTTTGAAAAAAGCAAATCCCTGAATAGAACCTCAGGATACTATTATACTTAAATCCTAGAATTTAATTTAATATTTATCACATTGTAATAACATATTGGAATTTTGAAGTTTTTACTACCGAAATACTTATGCTACTACTGAAACATTTAAAAAAATTAAAACATAACATTTTGGAAGTTTGTATCAACAATTTCTATACTAGCTTCCAGCTGCTACTAGTTAACAGTTATCATCATCTCTGTAATAAATAACTGCAGTAAACCAATCTACTGACAAACTATTAAAACAGTGATAAATGTAATAAGTTTTAATAAAGCCCATACAGATGGTACACCCTGTTCTTATGACATCAGTCTTGAATAGAAGAGATTAACTGGCATGTCCTGAATTTAAAAAATACACTTTTCATAATATACAACTTTCTAGGAGAGGGGTGTTGAGCTTGGTCGATTGGCACAACACTACACAATGGCTCAACCTGGGATAGCCACGAACCTGGTGGGTATGAACAGTCAAGAAGTGTTACGCTCTAACCTGGATAATTTAAACAACGGGCTGTCAGACTTA
This sequence comes from Reticulitermes speratus, assembly GCA_021186555.1. Taxonomy (NCBI): domain Eukaryota; kingdom Metazoa; phylum Arthropoda; class Insecta; order Blattodea; family Rhinotermitidae; genus Reticulitermes; species Reticulitermes speratus. Next base: position 20,502,406 of record JAJKFL010000330.1, read on the forward strand.
GAAAAGCAAGTTCTGCAGGAAATCAATACACAGTACGTAATAATTGTATTATCCATACATCACTGCATGCTGTCTGATTTATAGCTGACTGAATAACAGTCTCCACTACAGAAGTTATGTTGTGCTGAACAGGCACACTGCACAACCATGAATAATAAAACAGAGGGATGAGGAAGGAACCAGTCATGAACTGTTTACAGATACTAAGATGTCATTTGCCTGAAAGAAGTGAGACAAACACTGTGACATTTCACTTGATAGCCAGTTTTCTAGTCAAAATATGAACCACACATTTCCAAAATATGTAATCATTTTTCCAGATAATTTGGTTCTGTATTTTTTAATGGTAATTACACTGATGCAAATATTACTCCAGAATGTGAAGTTCTATTTGGCATTTCACTCATGTTTTCAGTTACTTGATAATACTGTGTAAGTGCAGAGCTTATGTACTGTCAAACAAACAGGCCGCAAGTTTAAAGAAAATACCTCACACTGAAAAGACTGTCAAAACATGGGAAATGCCAACAAAGGTCATTTTTTTATAACAGGTCATCATCATTGATGTGTAGTATTCTTATTTCTTACGTACAGGTAGACACAACAAGTTTAATGGTCTTATTTATCCTGACTCAGACTGAGGCTCCATCTGGTTCTCCAAAATAGAAGTGACATTCACTAAATGGAATCCCATCTTTGTTTCAGGTTCTTTGACAAAATAAAGCCATCTCACTGGGAAAATGTTGAAATAAATGCCCTCAAGGAGAAGCTTAAAACTTTGGGTGACTAAACAAGGCAGAAGGAATAACAAATAATTGCTTTACCATGTAAATTCATTGACAGAAATCAAGCCTTCACTTTCTTTGGAAATACACAAGACCAAAGCACAATCAAACTCAGTTCTGTAAAAAAATATAATTACTGTATTGTGGATATATTAATGAACTGAATGGCATAATTTATACTAATACAGTGGTTTAGAGAATAAAAGGTAAGCAAACTGAAGGGAAATGAATTGAAGTGTAGTTTGTAATGTTCACATCACTGACATCATTTTAATATCTCAGGACTACTCGAGCTTGGTCTCGATAGAAGTTACTGAGAGAGGGGCCAAAGAGAGTTTCAATTCTTATAACTAATGCAACATAAGATACATTAAATTTGTAAACTGCAATTACTAGCATCTCATTTCAGTGTGTGAGATGGAACTTTTGGCACTACAGGACGAAATACTATAGGTATCATCTATATGTCAAGAGGTAATCAGTCAGAACTAATCATTTGCCTCTGAAATACATACAAAAGTATTTTAAAAGTAACAGGTAATTACTCTTCTTGTTATTTTTAAAAGTGTAAACTGCTAAGAGCATATAGCAGCAATGATAGAATGAATGAATATGGAACAAAAGTGGAATGACACTGACAGGAGAAAACTGTAGTGGCGTACGTGGAGAGAAACCTGTCCCAGGGCGGCTCTGTCCAACACAAATCCCACATGGCCTGACCTGGGATCAAACCCAGGTCTCTACAGTGACAGGCTGGCAACCAACTGAGCCATGGCACAGCCTGTGTTTCTTGTTGCTTTGCTAACTTTTACTGATCTGTTCCATGTGTTCCTTGACATGGCAGATGAGGCCCTCAGAAGACATAACGGTTTCATATGCAACAGCTCCAGGCCAAAAAAGGTCCAGATAACCAATGTGTTTGCTAAGAACTAAAATAACAGAATTGTACAATCAAGAGTGAATTGTACATGGACGAAAGTGGACTCATTTACAGACATCACCCACACCATCCTGATCAATTAATGGTATATGTGACCTTGGTGACCCATCTGCAGTGTGCCCAAGTCACAGATGAGCTGTCAAGTGGATCTCTGGTCTGCTTGTGACTTATATGACCAAGGGCATAATGGGTTACTTGACTCCTGCCAGCAATGTACAAAGGAAGCAAATTCACAGCCCATACAGGCCCTAAGAGGAAGCCAATGAGCTTTATGAGATGGTAGGTAGGGATTTTTACGAACATATGCTGATGTGTCTAATGAGAATTGCTACCCACTAATATTTATTAACCACTTTACAAAATAAGTAGCAGCTGTCCCCATACCAAACTGGGTCACAGCTCAAGTGCTCATGACGTACTGTCATATCACGACTATCCGAAGTAGATTAAAAAATATTTTTAACCTGTTAAAATAGTCTGTAACATTCTAAATTTTAAAACCCATAAGTGAAAGCCCCCTACACTGTACAGTCCACTTACAGATATACTCATTAGTAAGGAGTATAGCTGCCAATGTAATGAGTCATTATATTGACAAGTTGAGAGAAAACTTGGTTCACACAGTCTCAAATTATTTCACGGATCATAGAGTGATGTTACATCATTACATCACTCTGTGAACCATGAAATAATTATTTATTACGGCCCTATTTCTTATTTCATGACAAACAGATGAAGTTTAACCTTCAAGTCTTTTGGGATGTGAAGCAGAGTCATTGGATGAGTATTTCCAGATGTGACTTTAAAAGTCAGGAAACACTTGCCTGACAACATGGCAGCACATCCCAGAAGAAATGACAATTCAACAACACTTCTATAAGAACCTCAAATGTCACAGATGAAGTTTATTTCAGAATGAGTTTCTAAGAGAAGACATCAAGCTTGATGCTGACTGCCTTAATTAAAGATCTGTGAAGAGGAGCACTGGACATTCCCATGGTGAAAATTAGCACATACTATGCAAATCAAGAGCAAAACAATCTCTCTTTTGTTTTTGTATCACCATGACAATTGCACAGTCAATGCAGAAACATACATTAAAGTAACTTCATTCGAGACACTGGGAGAGTGACTCGTTACGGGCTTATAGGGACCTGGGCCAGCATTTCTGAAACCAGATCGACTGTTGAATGATTAAACAAAAAGGGTTGTTCAAAAGACTGAAAACAGTTGAGGTGCAAAGGTCGCTGCAGTGCCAGCCCTAATATTCAAACATTTTTTAAACTTCATTCAGGACACTATACTTGCTGGTGTATGCTATTTATTTGTCCCATTAATAAACTTAATCTCATTTATGGCCTCTGCCTTGACACCAATCTATCTATCTGGGCATGACACTCGGTGAACAAACAGGCAACAAGACATTATGCATATCTCTACATGTAAGGCATTCAAATTAGATAAGGGCCTAAGTGCTGCAATGCCTGATGCAGCTCATGAGACACACACAATTATGATATTCTGATCGAAGGACAAGTGAGACAAGAAATGCACACAACATTTTAGTGAGATGTGAGGTCACATAGTCAATGAAGAGGTGCCAACTTATTTGGAGTAAGTATGTGGCCTCCATCTTCAGAACAGGAGACCAATTACCAGATTACGCATTGTCATATCTCAGGTGACTGTAATGTTGATACTCAGTGTAAGAGCTACAAACTGCACAGTCATATATCACGTTACATATCAGAATGCACAAAAATCATGGTAAAGTGGCCTACAGCAAAATTAATACTTACCGAAGCATTTTATATACAGGTGAGCAAGAAGTCCCTATGCATCTGTCAGAACTAGGATATAGGTTGGGCGAAAGTCGTGGTGGATGAATGTACAGTACTGTGCCATGAATGCAGAGTTGGTGGGGGTTGGGATGACATGATGGAGGTCATGCCTGCCACCTAAAATGTTTTATATATGGGACTTCCCCCATTCCAGTATGGGTGCAGCACCCTTCTTGCACAGGTGGAATGGGGACTTCTTGTTCATCCTGTATACAGGTGGTGCAAAAGTGACTTTACACTAGAGGCAACATGTTAAACATCATCACGTGACTTCTGTCCACCCTGTATATTGCTACAGGAATCTGGTTCATGCACAGGCATAACTGTATAATGACAACAAAACAAAAATTTGTAGACTTTAGCAGCAGCAAGTGTCAGCAAAATGCTCCAAACTAATTCTACAAAATACTTGAATTGGCTAGTGAGTAGATGTAGGAGGAAAGAAAGTGGAGAAGCATCAACTGTCTACAGAGTAGGCATGTAGGTGAGGAAAACATAACCACCACCTTCATATTAAAAATACAAGATACAGAGTGTTCTTGAATTCATCCTATTCAACCAACTTAGCCTGTTGTCAAGCAACAGAGAGAAATATTCTTATTTAATTTACTGCAAACACTTTGACTTCAACTCAAATTCGTGCATAACCCTGGCTTCAAACATGACTTAATTTTTATCTGCTACATCTCAGATGATAAAGCACATCACAACACTGTTGGACCATATGGATTGGGAAGGAAGAATCAGAGAGGTCAAATGCTTATTGACTTCTGTGAAAGAAATGGACTTGTTGTAACAAACACATGGTTCAAAAAGCCTAAAAGAAGATTGTACACGTGGAAATCACCAGGGGATATGTGTCGATATCAATTGGACTAAGTACTAGTGAAACAGCGATTCAGGAACAGTGTGAAGGATGTGCAGACACTGCCTGGAGCAGATATTGACTCTGACCACAATTTACTGGTTGCAACGATCTGCACCAGATTGAAGATGATCATGACGTTCCACAAGAAAAACCCAAAATGGGATTTGGAGAAGCTATATGCTCAACGACAGGAAGTACACGATAGTCTAGAAGAAAAACTTGGTGCAATCAAATGTGAAAGTGGGAATGTGCAGTGGAACAATATCAAGAAATGTGTGTTAGATACTATGAGTGATTTAGTGGGAAAAGTCGAGAGGAGAGCAAGAAAGCCATGGATTACACAGGAGATGATCAGTAAAATGGATGAACGAAGGAAATGGAAGAATGTCAACAATGAAGAAGGAATATCAGGAGAGCAATATGCACGAGATCATAGGAATTTCAAAGAACAGGACGTTATGATTTAAATGTACATGAAGGCAAAGGAACTAGGTTGGAAAGAAAACCATGGGATTCAAAACATTGGCATCGAAGACTCTCAAGGCAATATAATAATAAATCAGAGATGAGTACTGCAAATTTGGGAGAAGTATATCACAGAGCTCTACGATCGAGCTAATCGACCAGAACACCTAGAAGTCGAACCTGAAGATGAAGTATATGAAGATGAAAAAGGCCCTTATATTTTGCTAAGTGAAGTGGAAAAAGCTATCAAGGAGATGAGGGATAAGAAGGCTACAGGAGATGATGATGTACCTGGGGATGTACTCAAATTGTTGGGAGAAGGTGGTCTAAGGCTAATGACACAGATGATCAACAGCATGTATGTAACTGGAGAATGGCCCAGAGATTTTATTGAAGTTACAATGATTGCCTTAAAGAAGAAGCCCAAAGCTACAAAATGCAGCGACCATCGCACAATCAGCATCATCGCTCATGCAGCAAAGATAGTAGCGAGGATACTTAGAAGAAGGATTGAGAGGAAAATTGAAGATGCACTTGGAGAAGATCAGTTTGGATTTAGAAGAGGAAAAGGAACTAGGGATGCAATTGGGATGCTGAGAATAATATCAGAACGAACCTTGGTCATAGATGAGGAATTGTGTGCTTGCTTCATAGACTGGCAGAAGGCATTTGACCGTGTCAACTGGACCAAATTAATGCAAATCCTAAAAGGAATTGGGATAGACTGGCGCGAAAGAAAATTGATCAGCAAATTGTACATGGAGCAGAGGGTCAAAATACGACTGGACCAAGGGGAGACGAGAAGTGTGAAGATTGGAAGAGGAGTTAGACAAGGTTGCTCCTTGTCACCGATTCTGTTCAACTTATACAGCGAGTACCTTACCAAGGAAGCTCTTGAAGGGTTTGGAGACTTCAAAATAGGAGGACAAGTAATTCGCACTGTGAAATATGCAGATGACCTTGTGCTACTGGCTAGGGAAGAAAAGGTGCTACAGGGCATGATTGATAGACTAATTGAGATTGGAAGACGCTATGGAATGGAAATGAATGTTGAAAAACTAAAGTAATGAAAATCTCAAGGCAACCATCCCCAATGAAAATTATGATAGATCAAACACAAGTGGAGAATGTGGAATATTTCAATTATTTGGGTAGCATCATAACAAGTGATGCAAGGTGTACACGTGAAATTAAATCCAGAATTGCCATGGCAAAAGCAGCATTCAACAAGAAGAAGAATATTTTCACCAGCAAACTGGACTTAAATTTAAGGAAGAAACTAGTAAAGTGCTACATTTGGAGCATAGCTTTGTATGGTGCTGAAACGTGGACACTTCGGAAAGTAGATCAGAAGTATCTGGAAAGTTTTGAAATGTGGTGCTGGAGAAGAATGGAGAAGATCAGTTGGACCGATCGTGTGAGAAATGAAGAAGTATTACACAGAGTCAAGGAGGAGAGGAACATCCTACATACAATAAAAAGAAGAAAGGCTAACTGGATTGGTCACATCTTGCGTAGAAACTGCCTTCTGAAACACGTGATTGAAGGAAAGTTAGAAGGAAGGATAGAAATGACGGGACGACGAGGGAGAAGACGTAAGCAGCTACTGGATGACCTTAAGGAAAAGAAAAGATACTGGAAATTGAAAGAGGAAGCACTAGATCGCACCCTGTGGAGAACTCGCTTTGGAAGAGGCTACGGACCTGTCGTAAGACAGACTACAGAATGAATGAACATCTCAGAAATATATAATCTTTGTATCCTACAATACAAATCAATCAATTTTTACATTTTTGCTATAAGGACAGTGCTTGTTCACTTTTCATTTTGATCCCCCATTTCTGAAGACATTCATCATATTTCAGAAAGAAATAAAGGAATTCTAATATTCAGACACTTGGACATATTAATTTCATTGCAACAAAGCAAATTTATGTCACACAATGTCCACGTCTGTGTGTTCTAGAGCAGCTTTACCTGAAGTATTATTTGATTCAGGGAAAAAAGAGAGAGAGAGAGAGTAAAGCAACAGCCCTGGCTATCAGAAGAAAGCTTACAAATTACACAGTCATAAGACTACTACAGCCTTCAAAGCAGCTTCATACAGAATAATACTCCTTCAGGAGAATATCAACAGCTTCAGAGAAATGACAACACACCACAGCAGGGCCTGGTGAAATGCGGCTCTCATCTCCAGTCCTATACTTTCCTGTCTGCACCAGGAAGCCACGCATTCCCAGTGTTTGTGCGCCGCTAATGTCATCCCGGACATCCTATGAAACAACCATAAAACCCATAATTATTGTTGGCAGGTGCTACAAGTATGGTAACCAAGTATCAATTACTAGGTGAGTTGGACTCGTGGTGAGTGAAAAATCATTACTGTCCACAGTAATATCCAAGTTAAGTGTTACTGTAATTTACTGTGACTGCTATGGAACCTTCAGGGTTTAATTTGTGCTGTACCTGTCAAAAACACAGGTCTCCTTCCTTTACCTAGCACTCTATTTCCTATTTCTAGTCTTCAAGTTTATATTTGCTTTTATTTATAAAGGAAATTAAATTACACAATACTGTTAACAACCACATCAGAAGCATGACTCCCCTTTCAATCGAATAAAGAGGAAGTGTTTCATCAAATTATTGCCATTTCAGAACGTAGTTATAACGTGCAACTCTTACATCCCCAATCATGACCGCATGAGCTGGATTGATATCTCCAAGAGCACTCTGGAAGAAAGCTGGTGATGGCTTGCCAACTACTTCACTCTCACAGTCTCCAGCATACTCCAAACCCCTCACAAATGGTCCTGGTCCTACAGCAAGGCCATCGGAACGCTTGTAGTAACGTCCATAATGAATTGCTATCAGAGGAGCCCCCGTCAACAATAACCTGCAATAAAAAAAGGAAACCCTGTTCCTTATACTCAAACTAATTTTTTGAATGAATCCACAACTTTACAACATAAGGTCAGTGAGCATGCACTCATACTGGCATGGAGCAAGATAACTTGGGGTTTTCATTTCACCCAACTAACACCATGGAATTCAGTCCTCCTTTAGCAAAGAGAATCCTGGTTGTAATCACAAAAGCCAGCCACTGGATCCAGCCCCGAGTTGTTCAAGCCTTTCACATATTTAAAACCTTTTAAAAGACCCAGTTTACTATTATTCTTCTCTCAGTATCTTCCAATAATATTTTGGCATGAATTACTTTCTTCCTCTACACATGCTTCAAATCCTAATCATTCCATTTTTCTTGATTTATCAGTTGTCCTCAAGTCTAATCCTCTCATTCACTCTCTTACAGAATGTTCCCTGAACAATTTATTTGACTGTCCAAGACATAACTGGTTATGATGTCTTATGTCATCTTATCCAGAGTTACTTCACAACATCACAGCCAGTCTCCTCAATATCCATTTTCAAGTTGCCTTTCTGTCATTATTTCTTGGCATTCCATGTTACCCATTTACACTTCATTCAGCATGCTATGAATTTCCAGTTTCAGCAGTGTATAAGACTGCTTCAGAGTTCTTGGACTGATTAACTAAAACACAATGCATATACCAGATACATTTCATTAAACATTTTCCCCCTCAAAAGAGCCCCCTCCTGCATTAAGATGATTCCAATGACATTTACACTTTTCCCAGTATTCCACACATAATTCTGAAGACATACGGGTCAATTGCTCTAGCTTTTTTGCTTGCAATTCCTCTACTCACGCAAACTGATGTCCACCAACCTTCAGTTTCAGGAACACAAATAAGTGTTCTGGAGAGAGAGAGAGAGAGCGCAAGACTGTAGGCTGGCTGTGGAAGCACTGGAGTTTTGCTTATCACAAGAAACTTGTGGATGGAGAGTGCTGTGTTTGTGGGGTCACTGTCATGGTGAAGAAACCAGCTGTGTTCCTGACAAATTTGGGTCATTTCTTTTGCACTGCTTCTCACAGATGCCACAAAACAGTCAGGCAGAAGTCCTCATCCATTGTTTGACCTTATATTTTTAAAAATTGGCAATGCACACTTCTTTGTATCAAATAACTGTTTTTTACTCAACAACAAAAAACAGCAACAGGATTTGAAGAGCCCACTACATCACACCCAATCATCAAGCATATGTCAGGATTTTAAAGGGAAGTTAGACATGCAGTCTGAACTTTTTGAGCAGCCTTCATATGCCAGTGTCTACTCCATTCAACCTTAATATTCTACTTACAATAACAACACTTGGTATTCTCTACCAAGCTTTGGTACAAGTAAAGGGTTCACTTTGTGCACATGAAATTCCATACATTATACCTTGGAAGATAAATTAATAAACAACAGAATGAAATTGTACAGAAATATTTTAATAATTAGTTAGAATCCCACAGAAGATTTTGAACAGGAACCTGAAAGGAAAATGCATGACAGGAAGACTGATATCAAGATGGAAACAGCAGGTCTGGAACAATGTCAAGCAGAATGAGACATGGAAGGAAGCTGAGGAGGAGCTTTGGGTATCAATGGAAAGACCTGGTTGCTAGATGACCAACAAAAAAGTAAAGTAAAGAAAAGTAAAGTAAATTACAGTAAATTAAGTTTGTCGTGTGCACACCCTGAAAGTACATTTATGAGGGAATGGAGGTATAGCTCCTCTCATTACCAACCACAGCACTAGATGGGAGGTAAGTGGTCAGCTTCATGTCACACCTACTGTACTCCCGGCTATATAACCCCTGGTACCCACTGAACAGGAAGCTGAGTAGGTCCCAGAGCTGTTCTGGTTGTTCTGGACCACAGAAAAATCTCTTGCTCCTGCCAGGAATCGAACATAACATGTACTATAATTGATAGACGAGATAATAGAATGCAGTAAATGCTTTAAATTAAAAACTTCAGGATGAAAGAGGAACAAGAAACCAAAACATAAACAAATACGAAACACTGACAGCACATTAACATATGGGACACATACATGCAAAATGGTACGTTAAGTATCAGAAGGAAAATAAATGCATCCCCCATTCTATGTCAGTGTAGAAACTGCTTCTACTCTAAAGACACGACCAGCAGGTTCCTTGTTAATCACAGTCAAGTGGACCTCCAATCTCATGTTACATAAAAAGTTCCTAGCAACAGGTTTGAATGCTGTAAATGTACTCACCTGAAAGCCTTATTGAGCTGGCTGTAGTTAAACATATTTGGAGCAAGGCCAACGACAACAGCGTTTTGCTCTGCTTCTTTGACCTCGGTGAGGCCAGTGAAATCTTCTAATGCCGCATCATCCACCATGAGCATCGGTCGCAAATTGCGACGTCGCAACAGGTCCTATGGAACAGTCAGCATTCATTCTGCGATCACAACATGCACAGTGTACAACTCTACTTTTCTGTGTGGAAGATTGCCATACCTGTGTTGCCCACAGTGAGCTCCATATTTCATCTTCCCTTAGCTCAAAACCCAGGGCTACCAATCTTTCATACAAACATCGTCTGGATTCCGTTGTTGTATTTGTCACAAACTTAATGGGAATATGTGATTCTCGCAACCTGCAACCAAAACTTTATACAAACTCAAAAATTCCGTGCATATAACATAACCTTAACCTACTGCAGAAGAACATTTCGCATACCTCTTTAACGCGTCTACAGCACCTGGTATCGCAGTGTCTTCAACATGTAAGGTTCCACTTAAGTCTATTAATACTGCTTTTAGGGCCCCTTTTCCTGCAGCCATTAGTATTACTTCTCACAAACACTGAATTTTCGCGACTCTATTGCCTCACGCATTCCTAAAACAATTATAGAAATCCCAGGCTGCTGAGGTAGCAGCACGGGTCATGACCCTTCTTGTTGCATACCGACATCTGTCGGAAGCATTTGGAACTATACGAGTTAAGCTCCAATTACTGCTAATTACAGTGGTCCCAAGATCGTGTCAAATGGGAGGAAATCATCACTTTAGTAGCTGCTTGCCGAGTACATGCTTCACGCTCCAGCCGCTTTGTCCCCGGGATAAAACCCCGGTAATCATTGGCTAGAAGGCTGTGTGGGCCAGGCTTCTAGTCATGAATAATAATAGTAATAATAATAATAATAATAATAATAATAATACTTGGCTGATTGCCAAGAAACTGTTAATGAAATGTTACTGGATTTAAAGTATTAATTGGTCAAATCGTACCTAAGCTGCCACGTAAACTGGCTGGAGACTAGGCATCGTTTGGACTGGGAAACGATTTTTATCCTGGGTGAGATTTCGCGGAAACGACCGTCATAAAGGTAAAGTTAAGTTCACCCTAGAACAGGCCATGAAGGCCCAGAATGGGAGAAAAGGTATAGCTCTACTCTTTCTTTAACCCTGGCACTAGATGGGGGTGTGTGGTCAACACCACACCCTGGCTGCTTTACGCCCGGGAAAGAGACCCGGTTCCCATTGTACAGGGGGCTGGGTGGGCCTCAAAGTTGGTCTGGATGGGTGTGGAAAATCTCGCCCCCACCGGGATTCGATCCCCGGATCGTCCGGAAACCATCGTCATTAGAGATTTAACGTGTCCTGTCAATCGATGAAATGGTAACCACTATCAACTGACCTGATGCCGTATAGCCTGGTAGAATGGTACTAACGTTTCGGACGAACCTGGTGCCTCAATCTTATGGTTATTCTACATAAATGATGGCGGTACTAGGTTCCTCCGAAACATTGGTAACTTTCTATCAGACTGCACGGTGTCACATTACACGTGATAAATGATGTCCACGGGTTAAGTTTACACTGTGCCCCATAAAATGCTACCTCCTACAGTCAATGCAGTGAGTGAGTTACTAGGTAATTAAATCACCTATTATTCCTGTTCCCTTCTTTTTCCCGTTTCAGAGAGTACGACGAAGCTGAAGCGATAGCGACCGTGCATGAGGCATTGAAACAAGGCATCAACTACATTGACACAGCGCCATGGTATGGCCAGGGCCGCTCGGAGGAACTTCTGGGCAAGGTAACGATATAACTGTGTGCTGGATAATTTTGGCGTTTTCGGATTGTTCGTAATATTGACTTTGAGCAACGAAAGCAAAACGATATCAAAAGATTCAAGCTCCGCTGTTTAGTCTCCTAAACTACAACTGATTCTGTTGAATTTCTTAAGCAAACAAGCGCAAGCAAGAACCAAAATACTGAGTCCGACAAAGTCACGTTTCGATTGAAAGTCGGTCTGTCTGTCGGCAGTCGCCGTCATATGACCAGATTTTAGTCTGTATATTGCATACTGTTTGCCAGTCTTAGAGCGCCCTCTCTAGCGGGATTGCAGGTCTGTCCATTGTCATTTTCAGACTACGTTAACCTGAATTATACTTAAAGGTCCAGTTCGTACCGCGCAGTAAACACTCTCCGCCTCGGTTACAAAAACCAGTAAGATGATGCTGCATAAGGAAATAATGGTCGTTTGTTCTGAGATCCATACAAAACCACAAAACGTCGACACACTGTAGACACAACACAGAATTCTTTTGATGTTAAACCTGGTGGGACATGCGGTAACCACTATTCATTAAGGGGCTAATACACTGCGTGACTTGAGATTTTATTATTATTATTATTATTATTATTATTATTTACTGCAATTGGGTTTTCACCCGGTGGCAGTAGTCCTTACACTAGTACACACAATACAAATGGACATATAAATATACATAAAATTAACAATACAAAACAAACTATACACAATTACAAAACAAAATACATACAGTAAATACAAGTACACAAATTAGAACACCGTACACACATTACAAAAACATCCACACCTTGCAAAAGCATCCACTCCTTACAAAAGTATCCACACCTTACAAAAACATCCATACGTTACAAATGCATCCACACCTTACAAAAACACCCATACACATACAAAACAAAATACATACAGTAAATACAAGTACACATATTAGAAGAACCCCGTTCACACCTTACAAAAACACCCATGCACATACAAAACAAAATACATACAGTAAATACAAGTACTCATATTAGAACACCGTACACACCTTACAAAAACACCCATACATGTACAAAACAAAATACATACAGTAAATACAAGTACACACATTAGAACACCGTATACACATTACAAAAACATCTGCACCTTACAAAAGCATCCACTCCTTACAAAAGCATCCACACCTTACAAAAACATCCACACCTTACAAATACATCCACACCTTACAAAAACACCCATACACATACAAAACAAAATACTTACAGTAAATACAAATACACATATTAGAAAACCGTACGCACCTTACTAAAACACCCTTACACATACAAAACAAAATACATACAGTAAACAAAATACATACAGTAAATACAAGTACACATATTAGAACACCGTACACACATTATAAAAACATCCACAACTTACAAATCATCCACACCTTACAAAAGCATCCACACCTTACAAAAACACCCATACACAGTACAAGAAAAAAAAAACACGCACAATACAAAAAACACCCACACATTAATCAAATTCAGTGCGTTAGAATATCCTCAGTATAAAGTCAGACCAAAGTACATGCTAATTATATCCCCCAAGAACTTAATTCACTTCACTTCGAAACCAGAGCACTTCACTTCACATCACTTCACACCCTTTCACTTCACATCCCTTATTTTTATTTAATCTCCACTTAAAAATCCTTAGCTTGTAATGACGTTCTTGACCCTTTTTTTAAAAGTGCTTAATTTACAGGGGAAAGTCGCTAGTACGCTTGGAGGTAATTGGTTCCAGCTTTTTATGGTCCTATTTACAAAGGAATATTTACCTACATCTGTTCTTTGTTTCCTAATCCTAATTTTCCGACTATGATCGTCCCTACCCAGGTAGCATGGTTTTAGCAGTCTATCCCCTATTGCTTTCCAAGCCCGTCCCCCGGTGTATGCTTTGAAAAGGGCGCATATTCGGGCTATCGCTCTACGCTGTGTCAATGTTTCCCAACCCGATTCATTTGTACTGTTTGCAAATTTTGCCGCTCTCTTTTGCACGCGATTCAAAGCGCTTACCTGACCTTCTCTGTAAGGGTCCCAACACACCGCTCCATACTCAAGTATCGGTCTCACTAGTGCCGTATAAGCTAAACTTTTCGTATTATTATTTGCCCTTTTGAGTATACGCATTACGAAATGAAGAGCCCTCCACGATTTTCTTAGTGTATAATTTACATGATCTGCCCAGCTTAGGTCGCTGCGTATAATTATTCCTAAATACTTAAAATTATTTGCCTCTGGAATTAGTTGATCCCCAATACAATACCTCAGTTTACCTTTCACCCTAGCTCTATTGAAGCTTACTGCTTTACTCTTACCTGGATTTATCCTCATTTCATTTTCAACCGCCCATTCCCCTAATCTATTTAAGTCTGTCTGCAAATTTTCAATGTCATTACTATCGATTATCCTCCTGTATATTATACAATCATCAGCGAAAAGCCGTATATTTGACTCAATGTTTCTCCAAATATCATTAACATAAGCGAGGAACAGCAACGGACCTAATACGCTCCCTTGCGGCACTCCCGACGTTACTCTGACTTCATCAGATAGTTGTCCGTCTACTCTAACTCTCTGCGAACGTCCTAACAGAAATTCCTTTATCCACACCACTACCCTCAAGTCCACACCGGTTTCCGCAATTTTTGAAAGCAGCCTATCATGTGGGACTAAATCAAAAGCCTTTGAAAAATCTATTATAATCGCGTCAGTCCTGACTCCCTCGTCCAATGAATCAGCAATATCTTGACAAACTGTGACTACTTGGCTTTCGCATGAGTACCCTGGTCTAAATCCATGCTGACCCTCATATAACCACTCACTCATTTCCCAGACTTGCCTTAGATACCCTGCTATAACGTGCTCCATTTGTTTGCAAACTACTGAGGTTAAACTGACCGGCCTATAGTTTCCCACTACCGATCGATCTCCCCCTTTATAAATAGGAACCACTATAGCTTTTTTCCAGTCCCCTGGGATAGAATTGTTGTTCATCGTTATATCTAGTAATCTCGCGAGGTATGGAATCATGGCTTCCCCACCTAACTTTAAAATTTCCCCAGGAATGCCATCTGGTCCGACGGATTTATTTCTCCCGATTGCTGATAGTCGTTTCCTTAAAATGTTGATACTAATGGTGAACGGTTTTCCTGAATCTGTTGATTGGATTTGCGGGGTGTTTCGTTCGCAACTGAATACAGACGCATAATAAGAGTTTAGGGAGTTGGCCTTTTCTATTGGTTCGGTGATGATATTTCCATTAATGCCCTTGATCGCAGGAATATTTTCTCTATTACCTTTACGTCTTTTAACATACTTATAAAACTCTGCCCAGCATTTACCTTCGTTTTGTAAGACCGAACTTAAGAATGTCTCCTGAGCCTTCTTTTTTGCTATCAGTAACTCTTTGGATAAACGTTTCAGCTCTGCTTGGTAATGCCCTCCAAATTTTCGCTTATTGTAAACTTTCCTCACCTTTACCTTAAGTCGTTTTACTTCCTTCGTGTAATATTCCGGATCCGGATTTGTACTCAGAATTTTATGAGGTACAAAACGTTCTATACCCTCAAAGACTATTTCCTTGTAGCTTTTCCATATCTCCTCCACGCTACTACCATTTCCAGCCCATAAGCTAAAATTTTCCCGAAGGAAGGTTTGCAAACCTAGTACATCTGTTTTGTGGTACACCGGGACTATCCTTTCAATTTTTTTCTCCCGACAATTTTCATCCCATTCTACTTCCAATAAAACCCCGCTATGATCGCTGATTCCGTGCACAATGTTACAAGAGTTAAGCGTATTATCAGGTCTGAGGAGGTAGATGTCCAACAGCGCGTCACCTCTCGTCGGGCCACTTACTACCTGAGTATAACCATTTTCCCATACTAATTTGTTTACGAAAGCCTGAAAACCGGTTGTCTTTC
Source organism: Reticulitermes speratus (assembly GCA_021186555.1). Lineage (NCBI taxonomy): Eukaryota > Metazoa > Arthropoda > Insecta > Blattodea > Rhinotermitidae > Reticulitermes > Reticulitermes speratus. The sequence goes on from JAJKFL010000330.1 coordinate 20,518,253, forward strand.
CTGCATCCCCATTCCAATTCGCTTGAGGTAAGTTCAAATCTCCTCCTATAATGCATCTCTTCGTTGAGTTTCGCGTAAGTAAGGTACGGGCTGCTAGTCTTTCAATCGCCAACATTTCCTCGTTAGGAGCTCTGTATATACCTATAATTTCCCACGAATATTTTGGATCCATTCCTTTCACTTCCACCGCGATCATCTCAAAATCCTCATCCACCCACAGCTCCGTACAGGCAATGTAATTTTTAACACATATAAAAACCCCACCACCACGGGCTGTCCTATCTCTTCTGAAAATTGTAAAATCTGCCCTAAAAACTTCAGCATTGCTAATGTCTTCTTTAAGCCATGACTCCGTACCTATAACAACATCAGGGTTGTATGTGTCAACTAAATTCCAGAAATCTAAGGCTTTATTATATATACTCCTACAGTTAACCTGTAGCACCACTAGCGACTTACCTTCAACCCTATATGCAGATGTTGTACTTATAGATTCAACCCCTGACCTAGCTTCAGTTTCCCTACTCCCCCATTTATTCTTCTCTGTCCCCCTTTCTTCATGTAAAGTCTTCTGTTTTTCAATTGATGGTTGCCGCGTTTCCCTGGTTGTCCTCGTTCTGCGAGTTCCATCCACCGAAGTATGTCATTCCTTCCTCCGTGAAGATCCTCCGCCATCAAGTCCACTAACCCTAGCGTACAGTTGTCCCAGTCGTTTCTTCCTCTTCCGTTCAGATGCAGCCCATCTCCAGCAAAATCCCCATCCTGTATCCAGCTGTTCGGATCAACGAATGTAATTCCGAGGGCATTTGCTATCCAGTCGAATCTATCATTAAGAGCACCAATACGCCGCCATGATACATCTCTACGTCGCAGCACTCCACTCAGGACAAGTCTGCAGTTCGGACATTTATCCTTAACCTTAGCCATAAGCGTATACACTTCTCCCATTACAACATCCAGATTTCGCGTTGTTTTCAAGTCATTTGTACCTACGTGAATAATAAGTTTCTGGACAACCTAGATCCCTCTTATCTATCACTCTGCGTAGCTGTTCAGTTTTAATCCCCGGAAAACACTCCACCTTCATATCTGTATGTTCAGTTCCAACATTACGCACCATTGAATCGCCCACCACCACGCACTTTGCAGCCTTTTGTTCAGTCGGCACTATGTCCCTCTTCCCAGCTCCAGCCAGTAGTAACTTTTCTTCAAGATTCCTGTTCCTAGCCTTCAGTTCATCAATTTGTCGCAGAGCGTTATGCAATTCTTCCTCCAACATTCGAATCCTTTCAGTCCTACACTTATCACAGCTCCACTTCTCTCTCTCAGCCGCTTGAGCCTTCACATTACCACAACTATAGTGATACCAACGTTCACATAATTCACATTGGATTCCCGACCTTAGATTCCTGCCACAACCAGTACATAAAAGTTTCACAGTGTTACCACCTTCCACAACAGGACCGGGATTTCGTTCCACTCCGAACCGGGATTTCGTTTTCATGGTGCTGTTGATAAAAAATAGTCTTATGGAATATGACACCGTGTTGATTGGTAATTAGTTACCTACGTTTCCGAAGATCTTGCTGCCTCCATATTTACGGTCAACTAGCTGTTCCGAAACGTCGGTGACTAATTACCAATCGCCATAGTGTTGCATCCCAGAAGACTGTAATATTCATGTATTAATACAAATTACAGAAAAATTGAGATGGATATTCATATGTGTATTACCCTTATAAGTGTTAAGGATAGCACTGTGGTTTCATTTCTACAGGCACTTAAAGACATTCCTCGAAATGCATACTACATTGCTACGAAAGTTGGACGCTATGAGACTGAACCGAGGAAAATGTTTGACTTTAGCAGAGATAAGACCTTAGAGAGTGTGGACCACAGCCTTAAGCTACTTGGACTTGATTATGTGGACATAATACAGGTTGGTCTATATTCTTATGCAAAAAGAAACTTTATAAAGTTCTGCGCCACTTTGGTGTTTACACAGTATAAAACTCTAGTGTACACACAATTTTCTAAGTGCTTAACAGATATTAAACTTCCTGATATGAACACTGAAGTCCATCACACTCAACACAGAATATCATCAACAGACCCTACCCTGTGCCACTTCAATACAATACACATCTTCACCTATTTCTTTACGATCAATTTTAATGGTATATTACTATACTACTATCTACTTCAATCCAATACACATCTTCACCTGTTTCTTTACGATCAATTTTAATGGTATATTAGTATACTACTATCTACTTCAATACAATACACATCCTCACCTATTTCTTTACGATCAATTTTAATGGTATATTAGTATACTACTATCTACTTCAATACAATACACATCCTCACCTATTTCTTTATGATCAATTTTAATGGTACATTACTATACTACTATCTACTTCAATACAGTACACATCTTCACCTATTTAAGATCAATTTTAATGTTATACAACTATACTACTATCTACTACTGTCTACTTTTCAGCCTCACATGTGGTTTCCTTCCATGAGAATTTCCTGCAAAAATTTTGTACGGAACATTTACATTTCCATCTTCACTGTGATAACGGATTAAATACAGTACTACTTTAGGGGGCACATAATGAATACTCCCACACAGCAGTGCATGTCCTCACGTATCTCCACATTACCCAAAACATTTATTTTTTAGGTACATGATATTGAATTTGCACCAAGTCTTGACATTGTTGTGAACGAAACGCTGCCAGCACTTCAGTCTGTGGTGGAGGCAGGCAAGGCACGCTTCATTGGGGTGACAGGTTATCCTGTGTCAGTCCTGAAGGAGGCCATAGAACGCAGCAACACCAAAGTGGACACAGTTCTCTCCTACACTCGTGACACTCTCATAGATGACACATTCAAGAAATTCTTACCTTTCTTCCAGGTATGTTCACTGTTACGTATTTATGACATGGCTAGAAGTGTTTAAGTTATTTCAGAATAGGGTGCAGAAGAAGATATTTGGGCCTATGAGGGAAGAGTTAACAGGGGACTAGAGGAAACTGCACAGTGAGGAGCTTCATAATTTGTACTCATTGCCAAACATTATTCAGATTATCATATCAAAAAGGAGATTGGTGGCCATATACTTGCCAAGAGTTTTCCTCACAGCTGTGTGCATTTCTTGTTCCTACCCCATCCCAGCTCCTGTCTGGACCACTCACCTCTTCAATTAGAATCTTTAACTATACCTCACACTAGACAATCTTCCCACTCCCCACTTTCTTTATCCCTTGTAAGTCCAATTACATTTGTCAGCACCTGATATGTTTACTCTAGATTAAATTATGTTCACGTGACAGATAAATGCCTCTTGGCAATGTGACACTGCATGAACAGTCAATTTATTCAGAAACTTTAGCCATACAAGTTTTAGACACCTGGGGAGGCCAGATATGCCCCACAATAATTTCCTTTTTAATGGCCTGGTTTTTGTGTGTTGACACTGACTACACCTTGTTTCAGTCAAAGGGGCTGGGTATAATCAATGCAGCAGGGGTTGCCATGGGTCTGTTGACAAATGCAGGCCCCTCTGAATGGCACCCAGCCCCAGACAGCCTCAAGAAAGTATGTGCAGCTGCAGGACAATACTGCAAGGTGAGGACTTTTATTTTCTTTCAGGAAGACTGACAGAAACTAAATTTCAATATTATTATTTTCTCATAAATCATTAAATAATGTTGCACCATAAGGTAGCTATACTTCATCAAGTTGGTCAGTGTGCTGTTACTCAAACATGGTCCCAGAGCCAAAATATTTTAATTAAGGATAAAGTAAGGTATAGCTGACCCTGTGCCTTTTAAAGACGAAGTGTAAACTGTTTTATTTAAAGACCCAGTCCATACCGCACAGTAAACACTTTTCATCTCTTTTATAAAAACCAATCAGTTTAAGTTATATAGGGCAAAAGTCACTGTTTCTTATGACATAAATACAGTGTGGGCAGAATGTACAATTTTTTAATGTTAAACCTATTGTTCCATCAAGTAACCAGTAGGCTTTAAAAGGTTAAACAGAAGGGTGGACGAGTCCCAGTGCAAGTGTGGACAATTTACAGGAGAAAAAAATCTTTGCCCCTGCTGGAAATCATAAGTTATCCTGCCTTTTTGAAAAAAGCAAATCCCTGAATAGAACCTCAGGATACTATTATACTTAAATCCTAGAATTTAATTTAATATTTACCACATTGTAATAACATACTGGAATTTTGAAGTTTTTACTACCGAAATAGTTATGCTACTACTGAAACATTTAAAAAAATTAAAACATAACATTTTGGAAGTTTGTATCAACAATTTCTATACTAGCTTCCAGCTGCTACTAGTTAACAGTTATCATCATCTCTGTAATAAATAACTGCAGTAAACCAATCTACTGACAAACTATTAAAACAGTGATAAATGTAATAAGTTTTAATAAAGCCCATACAGATGGTACACCCTGTTCTTATGACATCAGTCTTGAATAGAAGAGATTAACTGGCATGTCCTGAATTTAAAAAATACACTTTTCATAATATACAACTTTCTAGGAGAGGGGTGTTGAGCTTGGTCGATTGGCACAACACTACACAATGGCTCAACCTGGGATAGCCACGAACCTGGTGGGTATGAACAGTCAAGAAGTGTTACGCTCTAACCTGGATAATTTAAACAACGGGCTGTCAGACTTAGAAAAGCAAGTTCTGCAGGAAATCAATACACAGTACGTAATAATTGTATTATCCATACATCACTGCATGCTGTCTGATTTATAGCTGACTGAATAACAGTCTCCACTACAGAAGTTATGTTGTGCTGAACAGGCACACTGCACAACCATGAATAATAAATACAGAGGGATGAGGAAGGAACCAGTCATGAACTGTTTACAGATACTAAGATGTCATTTGCCTGGAAGAAGTGAGACAAACACTGTGACATTTCACTTGATAGCCAGTTTTCTAGTCAAAATATGAACTACACATTTCCAAAATATGTAATCATTTTTCCAGATAATTTGGTTCTGTATTTTTTAATGGTAATTACACTAATGCAAATATTACTCCAAAATGTGAAGTTCTATTTGGCATTTCACTCATGTTTTCAGTTACTTGATAATACTGTGTAAGTGCAGAGCTTATGTACTGTTAAACAAACAGGCCGTAAGTTTAAAGAAAATACCTCACACTGAAAAGACTGTCAAAACATGGAAAATGCCAACAAAGGTCATTTTTTTATGATAACAGGTCATCATCATTGATGTGTAGTATTCTTATTTCTTACGTACAGGTAGACACAACAAGTTTAATGGTCTTATTTATCCTGACTCAGAGTGAGGCTCCATCTGGTTCTCCAAAATAGAAGTGACATTCACTAAATGGAATCCCATCTTTGTTTCAGGTTCTTTGACAAAATAAAGCCATCTCACTGGGAAAATGTTGAAATAAATGCCCTCAAGGAGAAGCTTAAAACTTTGGGTGACTAAACAAGGCAGAAGGAATAACAAATAATTGCTTTACCATGTAAATTCATTGACAGAAATCAAGCCTTCACTTTCTTTGGAAATACACAAGACCAAAGCACAATCAAACTCAGTTCTGTAAAAAAAATATAATTTCTGTATTGTGGATATATTAATGAACTGAATGGCATAATTTATACTAATACAGTGGTTTAGAGAATAAAAGGTAAGCAAACTGAAGGGAAATGAATTGAAGTGTAGTTTGTAATGTTCACATCACTGACATCATTTTAATATCTCAGGACTACTCGAGCTTGGTCTCGATAGAAGTTACTGAGAGAGGGGCCAAAGAGAGTTTCAATTCTTATAACTAATGCAACATAAGATACATTAAATTTGTAAACTGCAATTACTAGCATCTCATTTCAGTGAGTGAGATGGAACTTTTGGCACTACAGGACGAAATACTATAGGTATCATCTATATGTCAAGAGGTAATCAGTCAGAACTAATCATTTGCCTCTGAAATACATACAAAAGTATTTTAAAAGTAACAGGTAATTACTCTTCTTGTTATTTTTAAAAGTGTAAACTGCTAAGAGCATATAGCATCAATGATAGAATGAATGAATATGGAACAAAAGTGGAATGACACTGACAGGAGAAAACTGTAGTGGCGTACGTGGAGAGAAACCTGTCCCAGGGCGGCTCTGTCCAACACAAATCCCACATGGCCTGACCTGGGATCAAACCCAGGTCTCTACAGTGACAGGCTGGCAACCAACTGAGCCATGGCACAGCCTGTGTTTCTTGTTGCTTTGCTAACTTTTACTGATCTGTTCCATGTGTTCCTTGACATGGCAGATGAGGCCCTCAGAAGACATAACGGTTTCATATGCAACAGCTCCAGGCCAAAAAAGGTCCAGATAACCAACGTGTTTGCTAAGAACTAAAATAACAGAATTGTACAATCAAGAGTGAATTGTACATGGACGAAAGTGGACTCATTTACAGACATCACCCACACCATCCTGATCAATTAATGGTATATGTGACCTTGGTGACCCATCTGCAGTGTGCCCAAGTCACAGATGAGCTGTCAAGTGGATCTCTGGTCTGCTTGTGACTTATATGCACCAAGGGCATAATGGGTTACTTGACTCCTGCCAGCAATGTACAAAGGAAGCAAATTCACAGCCCATACAGGCCCTAAGAGGAAGCCAATGAGCTTTATGAGATGGTAGGTAGGGATTTTTACGAACATATGCTGATGTGTCTAATGAGAATTGCTACCCACTAATATTTATTAACCACTTTACAAAATAAGTAGCAGCTGTCCCCATACCAAACTGGGTCACAGCTCAAGTGCTCATGACGTACTGTCATATCACGACTATCCGAAGTAGATTAAAAAATATTTTTAACCTGTTAAAATAGTCTGTAACATTCTAAATTTTAAAACCCATAAGTGAAAGCTATCACCCTACACTGTACAGTCCACTTACAGATATACTCATTAGTAAGGAGTATAGCTGCCAATGTAATGAGTCATTATATTGACAAGTTGAGAGAAAACTTGGTTCACACAGTCTCAAATTATTTCACGGTTCATAGAGTGATGTTACATCATTACATCACTCTGTGAACCATGAAATAATTATTTATTATGGCCCTATATCTTATTTCATGACAAACAGATGAAGTTTAACCTTCAAGTCTTTTGGGATGTGAAGCCGAGTCACTGGATGAGTATTTCCAGATGTGACTTTAAAACGTCAGGAAACACTTGCCTGACAACATGGCAACACATCCCAGAAGAAATGACAATTCAACAACACTTCTATAAGAACCTCAAATGTCACAGATGAAGTTTATTTCAGAATGAGTTTCTAAGAGAAGACATCAAACTTGATGCTGACTGCCTTAATTAAAGATCTGTGAAGAGGAGCACTGGACATTCCCATGGTGAAAATTAGCACATACTATGCAAATCAAGAGCAAAACAATCTCTCTTTTGTTTTTGTATCACCATGACAATTGCACAGTCAATGCAGAAACATACATTAAAGTAACTTCATTCGAGACACTGGGAGAGTGACTCGTTACGGGCTTATAGGGACCTGGGCCAGCATTTCTGAAACCAGATCGACTGTTGAATGCTTAAACAAAAAGGGTTGCTCAAAAGACTGAAAACAGTTGAGGTGCAAAGGTCGCTGCAGTGCCAGCCCTAATATTTAAACATTTTTTAAACTTCATTCAGGACACTATACTTGCTGGTGTATGCTATTTATTTGTCCCATTAATAAACTTAATCTCATTTATGGCCTCTGCCTTGACACCAATCTATCTATCTGGGCATGACACTCGGTGAACAAACAGGCAACAAGACATTATGCATATCTCTACATGTAAGGCATTCAAATTAGATAAGGGCCTAAGTGCTGCAATGCCTGATGCAGCTCATGAGACACACACAATTATGATATTCTGATCGAAGGACAAGTGAGACAAGAAATGCACACAACATTTTAGTGAGATGTGAGGTCACATAGTCAATGAAGAGGTGCCAACTTATTTGGAGTAAGTATGTGGCCTCCATCTTCAGAACAGGAGACCAATTACCAGATTACGCATTGTCATATCTCAGGTGACTGTATGTTGATACTCAGTGTAAGAGCTACAAACTGCACAGTCATATATCACGTTACATATCAGAATGCACAAAAATCATGGTAAAGTGGCCTACAGCAAAATTAATACTTACCGAAGCATTTTATATACAGGGAGCAAGAAGTCCCTATGCATCTGTCAGAACTAGGATATAGGTTGGGCGAAAGTCGTGGTGGATGAATGTACAGTACTGTGCCATGAATGCAGAGTTGGTGGGGGTTGGGATGACATGATGGAGGTCATGCCTGCCACCTAAAATGTTTTATGTATGGGACTTCCCCCATTCCAGTATGGTGCAGCACCCTTCTTGCACAGGTGGAATGGGGACTTCTTGTTCATCCTGTATACAGGTGGTGCAAAAGTGACTTTACACTAGAGGCAACATGTTAAACATCGTCACGTGACTTTTGTCCACCCTGTATATTGCTACAGGAATCTGGTTCATGCACAGGCATAACTGTATAATGACAACAAAACAAATATTTGTAGACTTTAGCAGCAGCAAGTGTCAGCAAAATGCTCCAAACTAATTCTACAAAATACTTGAATTGACTAGTGAGTAGATGTAGGAGGAAAGAAAGTGGAGAAGCATCAACTGTCTACAGAGTAGGCATGTAGGTAAGGAAAACATACCCATAACCACCACCTTCATATTAAAAATACAAGATACAGAGTGTTCTTGAATTCATCCTATTCAACCAACTTAGCCTGTTGTCAAGCAACAGAGAGAAATATTCTTATTTAATTTACTGCAAACACTTTGACTTCAACTCAAATTCGTGCATAACCCTGGCTTCAAACATGACTTAATTTTTATCTGCTACATCTCAGAAATATATAATCTTTGTATCCTACAATACAAATCAATAAATTTTACATTTTTGCTATAAGGGCAGTGCTTGTTCACTTTCATTTTGATCCACCATTTCTGAAGACATTCATCATATTTCAGAAAGAAATAAAGGAATTCTAATATTCAGACACTTGGACATATTAATTTCATTGCAACAAAGCAAATTTATGTCACACAATGTCCACGTCTGTGTGTTCTAGAGCACCTTTACCTGAAGTATTATTTGATTCAGGGAAAAAAAAGAGAGAGTAAAGCAACAGCCCTGGCTATCAGAAGAAAGCTTACAAATTCACAGTCATAAGACTACTACAGCCTTCAAAGCAGCTTCATACAGAATACAGAGACTTTACTGCAGTTCCAGCAGCTCTGATTCAGCCACCATCACTCTGTAAGTCTAATACTAGAGAAACATACTGTTATGAGTCCCTTCCTGATACTGAATACTCCTTCAGGAGAATATCAACAGCTTCAGAGAAATGACAACACACCACAGCAGGGCCTGGTGAAATGCGGCTCTCATCTCCAGTCCTATACTTTCCTGTCTGCACCAGGAAGCCACGCATTCCCAGTGCTTGTGCGCCACTAATGTCATCCCGGACATCCTATGAAACAACCATAAAACCCATAATTATTGTTGGCAGGTGCTACAAGTATGGTAACCAAGTATCAATTACTAGGTGAGTTGGACTCGTGGTGAGTGAAAAATCATTACTGTCCACAGTAATATCCAAGTTAAGTGTTACTGTAATTTACTGTGACTGCTATGGAACCTTCAGGGTTTAATTTGTGCTGCACCTGTCAAAAACACAGGTCTCCTTCCTTTACCTAGCACTCTATTTCCTATTTCTAGTCTTCAAGTTTATATTTGCTTTTATTTATAAAGGAAATTAAATTACACAATACTGTTAACAACCACATCAGAAGCATGACTCCCCTTTCAATCGAATAAAGAGGAAGTGTTTCATCAAATTATTGCCATTTCAGAACGTAGTTATAACGTGCAACTCTTACATCCCCAATCATGACCGCATGAGCTGGATTGATATCTCCAAGAGCACTCTGGAAGAAAGCTGGTGATGGCTTGCCAACTACTTCACTCTCACAGTCTCCAGCATACTCCAAACCCTTCACAAATGGTCCTGGTCCTAGAGCAAGGCCATCGGAACGCTTGTAGTAACGTCCACAATGAATTGCTATCAGAGGAGCCCCAGTCAACAATAACCTGCAATAAAAAAAGAAAACCCTGTTCCTTATACTCAAACTAATTTTTTGAATGAATCCACAACTTTACAACATAAGGTCAGTGAGCATGCACTCATACTGGCATGGAGCAAGATAACTTGGGGTTTTCATTTCACCCAACTAACACCATGGAATTCAGTCCTCCTTTAGCAAAGAGAATCCTGGTTGTGATCACAAAAGCCAGCCACTGGATCCAGCCCCGAGTTGTTCAAGCCTTTCACATATTTAAAACCTTTTAAAAGACCCAGTTTACTATTATTCTTCTCTCAGTATCTTCCAATAATATTTTGGCATGAATTACTTTCTTCCTCTACACATGCTTCAAATCCTAATCATTCCATTTTTCTTGATTTATCAGTTGTCCTCAAGTCTAATCCTGTCTCATTCACTCTCTTACAGAATGTTCCCTGAACAATTTATTTGACTGTCCAAGACATAACTGGTTATGATGTCTTATGTCATCTTATCCAGAGTTACTTCACAACATCACAGCCAGTCTCCTCAATATCCATTTTCAAGTTGCCTTTCTGTCATTATTTCTTGGCATTCCATGTTACCCATTTACACTTCATTCAGCATGCTATGAATTTCCAGTTTCAGCAGTGTATAAGACTGCTTCAGAGTTCTTGGACTGATTAACTAAAACACAATGCATATACCAGATACATTTCATTAAACATTTTCCCCCTCAAAAGAGCCCCCTCCTGCATTAAGATGATTCCAATGACATTTACACTTTTCCCAGTATTCCACACATAATTCTGAAGACATACGGGTCAATTGCTCTAGCTTTTTTGCTTGCAATTCCTCTACTCACGCAAACTGATGTCCACCAACCTTCAGTTTCAGGAACACAAATAAGTGTTCTGGAGGGAGAGAGAGAGCAAGACTGTAGGTTGGCTGTGGAAGCACTGGAGTTTTGCTTATCACAAGAAACTTGTGGATGGAGAGTGCTGTGTTTGTGGGTCATTGTCATGGTGAAGAAACCAGCTGTGTTCCTGACAAATTTGGGTCATTTCTTTTGCACTGCTTCTCACAGATGCCACAAAACAGTCAGGCAGAAGTCCTCATCCATTGTTTGACCTTATATTTTTAAAAATTGGCAATGCACACTTCTTTGTATCAAATAACTGTTTTTTACTCAACAACAAAAAACAGCAACAGGATTTGAAGAGCCCACTACATCACACCCAATCATCAAGCATATGTCAGGATTTTAAAGGGAAGTTAGACATGCAGTCTGAACTTTTTGAGCAGCCTTCATATGCCAGTGTCTACTCCATTCAACCTTAATATTCTACTTACAATAACAACACTTGGTATTCTCTACCAAGCTTTGGTACAAGTAAAGGGTTCATTTTGTGCACATGAAATTCCATACATTATACCTTGGAAGATAAATTGATAAACAACAGAATGAAATTGTATAGAAATATTTTAATAATTAGTTAGAATCCCACAGAAGATTTTGAACAGGAACCTGAAAGGAAAATGCATGACAGGAAGACTGATATCAAGATGGAAACAGCAGGTCTGGAACAATGTCAAGCAGAATGAGACATGGAAGGAAGCTGAGGAGGAGCTTTGGGTATAAATGGAAAGACCTGGTTGCTAGATGACCAACAAAAAAGTAAAGTAAAGAAAAGTAAAGTAAATTACAGTAAATTAAGTTTGTCGTGTGCACACCCTGAAAGTACATTTATGAGGGAATGGAGGTATAGCTCCTCTCATTACCAACCACAGCACTAGATGGGAGGTAAGTGGTCAGCTTCATGTCACACCTACTGTACTCCCGGCTATATAACCCCTGGTACCCACTGAACAGGAAGCTGAGTAGGTCCCAGAGCTGTTCCGGTTGTTCTGGACCACAGAAAAATCTCTTGCTCCTGCCAGGAATCGAACATAACATGTACTATAATTGATAGACGAGATAATAGAATGCAGTAAATGCTTTAAATTAAAAACTTCAGGATGAAAGAGGAACAGGAAACCAAAACATAAACATATACGAAACACTGACAGCACATTAACATATGGGACACATACATATAAAATGGTACGTTAAGTATCAGAAGGAAATAAATGCATCCCCCATTCTATGTCAGTGTAGAAACTGCTTCTACTCTAAAGACACGACCAGCAGGTTCCTTGTTAATCACAGCCAAGAGGACCTCCAATCTCATGTTACATAAAAAGTTCCGAGCAACAGGTTTGAATGCTGTAAATGTACTCACCTGAAAGCCTTATTGAGCTGGCTGTAGTTAAACATATTTGGAGCAAGGCCAATGACAACAGCGTTTTGCTCTGCTTCTTTGACCTCGGTGAGGCCAGTGAAATCTTCTAATGCCGCATCATCCACCATGAGCATCGGTCGCAAATTGCGACGTCGCAACAGGTCCTATGGAACAGTCAGCATTCATTCTGCGATCACAACATGCACAGTGTACAACTCTACTTTTCTGTGTGGAAGATTGCCATACCTGTGCTGCCCACAGTGAGCTCCATATTTCATCTTCCCTTAGCTCAAAACCCAGGGCTACCAATCTTTCATACAAACATCGTCTGGATTCCTTTGTTGTATTTGTCACAAACTTAATGGGAATATGTGATTCTCGCAACCTGCAACCAAAACTTTATACAAACTCAAAAATTCCGTGCATATAACATAACCTTAACCTACTGCAGAAGAACATTTCGCATACCTCTTTAACGCGTCTACAGCACCTGGTATCGCAGTGTCTTCAACATGTAAGGTTCCACTTAAGTCTATTAATACTGCTTTTAGGGCCCCTTTTCCTGCAGCCATTCGTATTACTTCTCACAAACACTGAATTTTCGCGGCTCTATTGCCTCACGCATTCCTAAAACAATTATTGAAATCCCAGGCTGCTGAGGTGGCAGCACGGGTCAGGACCCTTCTTGTTGCATACCGACATCTGTCGGAAGCATTTGGAACTATACGAGTTAAGTTCCACATACTGCTAATGACAGTGGTCCCACGATCGTGTCAAATGGGAGGAAATCATCACTTTAGTAGCTGTTTGCCGAGTACATGCTTCACGCTCCGGCCGCTTTGTCCCCGGGATAAAACCCCGGTAATCATTGGCTAGAAGGCTGTGTGGGCCAGGCTTCTAGTCATGAATAATAATAGTAATAATAATAATAATAATAATACTTGGCTGATTGCCAAGAAACTGTTAATGAAATGTTACTGGATTTAAAGTATTAATTGGTCAAATCGTACCTAAGCTGCCACGTAAACTGGCTGGAGACTAGGCATCGTTTGGACTGGGAAACGATTTTTATCCTGGGTGAGATATTCGCGGAAACGACCGTCATAAAGGTAAAGTTAAGTTCACCCTAGAACAGGCCATGAAGGCCCAGAATTGGAGAAATGGTATAGCTCTACTCTTTCTTTAACCCTGGCACTAGATGGGGGGGTGTGGTCAACAACACACCCTGGCTGCTTTACGCTCGGGAAAGAGACCCGGTTCCCATTGTACAGGGGGCTGGGTGGGCCTCAAAGTTGGTCTGGATGGGTGTGGAAAATCTCGCCCCCACCGCCCCGGATCGTCCGGAAACCATCGTACATAGAGATTTAACGTGTCCTGTCAATCGATGTAGGATTATGCCACTATATGGCTTACAAGGGGGGGGGATAATTGTTTACATTCATATACGAGCGGCCGAACATTGCTATCGTTCTTAGCCCTTTACACCTGACTAGAGAAATTTTTCCATTTGTCGAATAAGGACAAAAATCTTGTATTTTGTTTCAGAAAATTTTTGGTTCAGATTAGTATCACACTGAAAATTTATTAATTCCAATTTCAGATTTTCTGAGACTTTCTCACTATCTGCCTTCAAAGGAAAACGAAACAACATGAATTCCTGTTATATCATTTCGTGACCTGAAATTCCTCTTCGAGCTTCTCAGTAGCATAAAAATGCTCTTGAAATATTCTTGAATACGCTCAGGAATAATCACTCATAGGGATTTCATGTTCGTGAGGTGAAGACGGTTACGCACTTTTAATTGGGTTTTCCATAACCGACGCTTAACTTTGAAAGCCTTGATGCTGTCCGACATCTCTGTCATGCGGTCTAACCTTTGCCTTGTAACTCTCTGATAAGGGACTTCAAGTGATGTGTCACATCCACTCCACCCCCCCCCCCCCCCCCCAACCTTCATCCGCCAGTTCTTCAATTCATCTTCTGTTATTTGGCGCAAATAATTTGTTCCCCTTCAACATATACAAGAGACCGTTGCACAACAAACCCGCCTCACATTAATGTGATACATTTTTTCATCGCGTTCATTTGCTATTTATTACCACAAACTGTACAAATTCACGACGGTTAAGGGCACCTGCAGGGATAAAATTCACAGTTTTAACAACAGTGTCCATTACGTGAGTCTCGTTCAAACTTCTTGCACACGGTGCTTCCTCATGAATAATAATACAGTACAGACGAAAGAAAGAAGCCCTTCCCACGAATTCTTTTCCTGTTTCTTATTTTGGCTACTCATAGCGGAGGGCCCGTCACTAACGAACCAGCCATTTTTCCAAAGGCTATTCTTATTTACCAAAAACAGTCATCGATTTAGAAAAAGTTAATCAGGCCCTGTTCCTCATTTTCGCCGCTAGCAGAGAGTTCTCATTGACGCCTCGGATGAAACAGCAAACTGCGCGATGTTTGCAACGTCTGTACTCTCATGAATCGCAACTAAATGTGCCACAACATCTTCACACGTTTCTTTAAGCTGACATTGTGTATCTCCCACCAAGTCATTCACACGATCAGCTACTGTGTTTGCAGAAAATCTGATAGTTTTAAGAAGCTGCTGATTTCGGGACAAAGTATTTCTGCTGCTTTCAGTACACTCGTGCATTCCTTCAAATACTCGCCGTCCGCAGATGGTCTTGATTTCTTTGCTAAACTTGCATGAACTTCCGCTTGATTTTATTTAACAGCAACAGTAAATATATTCTGGTAACTTTGTCTAAGATCCCCTTCAAGAACGCCACACTTATCTTTACTTACAGTTACGTAATGACAGCGCAAACTGTTTTCTTTTTTGGTGCTAATACCCACACCTTTATCACGCACTACACTAAATATTTCGCGTTTTCCAATTTTTCTTCAACTCCCACATACATGAACCTGGTCTTATAATTTTTCCTTCTTCAGTTTTCTCACAGGCATCACAAAATAAAAAAATATATATATACCACACAAGGGATTGCAAGATCCAGTCAACAACAAACTTAGTTAGAGAAGACACAAGATCGGAAACAACTGTATGCAATGTTTACAATCACCAGAATTTTATCTAGCCTCCAAAAACGGGGGTTACAACCCTGGTCAATATCCCTTGGTAACGCTGACCGTGCACTGTAAATTTATGCTTTTTTTACAATTAGGCACGATGAAACATGATTCTGACTTGAAATTTGCAATAGAACAATTATTGTTACTGCAATTTGTGGTCAGCAGAAATATTAGGTGGAGCCAATAAACATATTACTGCCTCTTTTAAGATTATTTTTCGCTTCTATATGACAGGCCCTGGGTGCTAGTACTTCGTTGAACCGAGGGTTGCCACAACTCCTTGGCAGCAATTTCCAATTACAGAGACCTCTGTCCTTTACGTTACATGACAGCAATGCTACTGTAAAGATAACCTAAATGAGTCACAGAAAACCTTCTTCAGCATTTCTGGCCTGTTAAAAAGATTAAAAATAATACAAATTATTCAACATGGAGACGGACCGTATTCTGTATTTAGAACAAGATCACTGCAGGGCCCGCATAAAACGATAAGACCATACCAGATCGCAAAATATATTTCACTCTTGCAGTCGATCAGTTTTCAGCCACAGCTCTTGGTATTTATACCATTGTTTTCCGTCCTGTCCTTAGTAATAGTATTTGCAGAAGGTAAATTTACTTTGGGCCTGATTACTCAGCACGCCATGAAGACGTACACAAATTGCAAGTACCGCAAAACCTCGCAGTTTGCGGGGGGCTAGAGGGGGGTACGTTCTTGAAAAATCCTGGAAATAACAAAAGTGCGCTGCGAGAAGTTAAGACCTTATCGGAAAACTATGGTTAGGGAAACCAAAGACACACGAAACATAATATGTAAATTAATGATTAATAATCACGAAACTATCATTGCTGGTGTTTGATGGAATGACATCAGTGTTACTGGCTGAAAGTTCTCAGGATGAATCAATGACGTCGGGTGCATGGCGGAGGTGTTGACTGAAGACTTAGTAAAGAAACGCGCGATATTCGATTGCTTTGCCTTCTGCATCCCCTTATACGATTTCTTGCGTGGTGCCACCACAGCCTCCGGCCCTATTTTTCAGCCGCACACACAAGGCTATCTACATCTTGTCGGGAAAAGGGTCACACACTAGACGGAGCACTAGTCTTTTCTCTTCCCCTGATCTGGTCTTCATTTTTAGGCGAGTTCGCAAAAATTGCGAAAAGCGGCTATAAGCTTCGTAATGTCTCCCTGTCCGTCTAACCGTCCGTACGCATGGAACAATCGGCCCCCACTAGACGGATTTTCATGCAATTTGATATTTTAGTACGTTTCGAAATTCTGTCCAGCAAATTCAAGTTTGATTAAAATCTTACAAGAATAACAGGTACTTTACATGAAAACCTACATATATTTATGATAGTATCTCGCTCAATTCTTCTTAGAATGAGAAATGTTTCACACAAAAGTTGTAGAGAAAATCAAAACGCACATTTTTTGTTCAATAACTTTTTTTTTTCGAAAATAGATGCCGGTTATGAGATAATGTGTAAAAATATGGTAGAGCCAGACAGGCCACAGTTGACAATATAATACGGCGCATGCGCTTTGCGTGCTGGATAACTAAGGCTACAGACACACACTCAGAATATGTAATACTTACTGCTTTACCACGACAAGAATGGTTACGCGAACGTTTATCAATGTTACGTTTATACGTACCTTGCATGTATTTTTCTCGATGAAACTAATTGTCGATTCGTCCACACCATAATGGCGTTCAGCCTCGTCAATGGCCATTCCCTGCCAATCAGGACGTAATCGCACTTTCCAAACGTTATTAAAACGAGGGCAACATTCAGATCTGCGCTCTTTTAGATATTACGCAGCATTGAGTGGTCGTTCTGTACCGACGTTTCGGGACAACCTATCGGTCCCATCTTCAAGGGTCACAGTATGGAGATTTCAATTGCTTACTTTTCCCTGTTTTGGGGAAGGAAATTAAGTTACAAATGGATGCTAATGGTTTAGAGTGTGGATTGGACCCAGGGGGCTTAGAAAACAGTTCAGGGGGCTCTTGAGAACACGGCAATGGAATTTAAAATGCCGTAAAAATGATGAAATTGAATGACGAATTACTGACGTAGGATTATAATCTATGAGTTCATGATGGTGAGAGTGACACATACTGGGTTCTGAAGAAGGAACCCAAAAATACCGTGTTCAAAGTTCATTACTTACACAAATTTCCTTGATGTAAAATTGTTTATATTCTTATCTCTCTGACGACTGTTTTACAGTGGACTGTGTACGTGAATAACAACTGTGCAGCGCTAACACGCTGTTACAGAGCTGCTACTGAATTACCAGTTTTGAATGGAACTTGATAAGTTTTGGTGAGTATTAATGGTTCTGAGACTTATTCTATGGCATCAGATTACTGGAAATACATTCAAATAACAAATAACACACACACAAACACATCACAAGTCAGTAAGAGCTCATCAAGGGTAATGGAATGGATACAAATCTGGTTCAGTATACATGAAAGTAACCATGGAAATATATGGGCAGCCGACTGTAGGTACCAAGTGAATGGGACTCATGACGTCATTGAAAAGCATGTCTATTCTATCAACACAGTTAACCTTGGCAAATCAGTAAAATGACTGAGGTACCAAGCCTTCTAGTAGTGCACAAAGACTTTCTGTAAACAATGGACAAACAGGATGACTGGCAGAAGGAGCGGGAGTGTTCGCGTAAAATCAATACCACCACACAAAGGAGGCCCCTTGGTCAGTAATATAATGCAAAAATAATTCAATATGGTACATATCGTAAAACAATTACAGTATTTCTTATAATATCAAAACCAACTCATCCGAATAAAACCCCTTTTAAAACCTTCAGGGTTGTGTTTTTCTTAAATAGGTAAAATGTCTCACGGATGGTTTACACCTTTTCTTTGAGTGGATGGATCATCACCTTTATAGGATTTCCAGTACCTGTCTTGGCAACCTCGAAAGCTTTGATGGTGTCTTCGAGGGTGAAGTTGTGGGTAATGAGTTTCTTCACGTTGGCCACACCAGACGCCACCATGGACAACGCAATCGGGTAACTGCAAAGTAACAAAATGTAGTGCACTTATGGTGTCATTTATCTACTGCTACATTGTTTCTCAGTTTGTATAAGTGCGCATTATGAAGTACATACTTGATATAAACGTCGATCCACTTCTCTAATTTAACTGACGTAAGGTAAAATTAATGGATATTTGAGAGATCGTTTATGCCCACCTGTTCCAGTGCAAACCCTTACCTCAGAAACAATTAATGTATGTCGATTAAATGTGGTTTTGAGTGGCCTATACTGCATGTTGCAAGGCATATTGAGTTTTAACGAAGTGTAATGAAAACTAATTTTTATCTACGCCATGCGGTAACTGCAATGCATGAGTGTCAGGGACAATGATACATACAAATGTTAAATAATACATTTTGCAAACATGTGCTTCACGATAAGGCTTGGCATGTAGTTTCCTGTCACTTATTCAATATTAGAAGCCAAAAGAGGTGGAAAATGTAAACGTTTTCTTCATAAATAATTCAAATCAATCAAAAATTTCGAACGAAAATTTAAAAAATTAAAAATAAATCCTTTAATGGCATTATTTAGGCCAGTGCTAGCCAACTTCAACTCACAGGAAGGCCAGGTAAGTTGTCAAGGACTCGCCTGAGGGCCGCACGTGTGTATACATACATTTCGAAAAGCGGGGCGGAGGGGTGGAGGAGGAGGAGGGGGGAATTGAATTAACTAGAAGGCCGTTATTTCAACAAACGTTACGCTAACAGTACGGTAGTACAGCCGTACTGAACTCGGTAAAACACAAAGAATGATTGGCTTACTGTGTGCTGCTTTCAAAGTGATGAGTTATAGTTTCTAAACATTTTCTCTGCTAATAAAGTTGCCATATTATGTTCTGTAGACCTATTATATTATGTTCGTTAAATTGTATTACTGAAACTGTTCAGGTGACCGAGGGCCGCAAATACTTTCCTCGAGGGCCGCATGTTGCCAGCCCTGATTTAGACTCTATAATTAATGGAATTATGTTGCCTATACATATAACAAAATTTAATTCGCGCACACGTTCTCAACACTGGTTCCTTGCTAAAAACGACGTCGAAAGTGTTATACGACGTATGTACTAAGACATTTAGTTCTCGAGATACACATTAACATCAAATGTGGTAACACACCTCTCAGCAGTGTTATTTGTCACCACGGTAAAGCGCGTTGTGTGTACTCGAGACACACGGTGTATTGCAGGACACAGTTGCGACCAAATGGTCATGGAATACACACCCGAGAAAAACTGCGACCGGCTCTTAAGCCTCGGTGCCTGTAATAGTCGAGTTAGCACCGATGCACGGGAATAAGAGCTACGTTATCCTGGTAGACGTCATCTAGATGCTAATGTTGTTTCGACGATGGGACAGCGTCGCCGTGAGACAGAAAGTGTAACACTTACTGCACTTCTGAATGACGTTCGCCCACGGACTGTACGGACACTATCCAACAAAAATGCCATAATTGCAGCAGTGGAACGAGAGCTGTGTAGAAGTTCACGTGGTACCGCAAGAGAATTGAGAATATCCCAAACGAGGGTTCACGAAGTACTTAACAACCATCAATTACATCCATACCATTACTCATTCTCTAACGATCATTCTTTACGAATGTAGTTTTTCGAACGGCCACGACATCTACACGCTGAGATGAGCTAGCTCTTTAGACACAACATTCTGTGAAGGGTCAAAGCGTGTTTTAGGCGTGCGTGTGTTCTACGTCCACAAGTCACATCTGAGCACGGGATGGTCCTTATGTTACCCGCAAATGTGGGTATCAAGTCCGCTTCGGCGTCAACATTTAGGCTGGTATCGTCGGGATATTGTCGTGGACCTGTATCTGCTACCTGAGAGGCTAACTGCTCAACTCTAACCTATTATATGGAAACTGTTGTAGTGGGCCTGCTTGAAGATGTGTCTCTAGGTGTGAGGCAGCGTTTCTGGTTTCAGCACGATGGAGGTCTAGCACACTATGGAGAAGACGTCCGGCAGTGGTTAAAAGCGGCATACTCAGGAAGGTGGATTGGACGTGGAGGGACGGTTGCGTGGCATCTTGTCACCGTATATAACTCCGATAATTTCTTTTTTGTGGGCACACCTGAAGAAGCAGATTTACGCAGTCCCTCCCAGGACTATCGGACATCTCGTGACACAATACTTTGGGCAACTGTGACAATGGTCGATGCCAACATGCCTTAAACAGGAGGAGGTTGAATCGAGTACCTACTGTAAACTATGGGATACCCATGGTAGGATCATTACTGATACCTTCTGCCATTTGACGTGGGTGGGTATTTCGAAAAATAGACGCCTCAGGACGTATATTGTATTACATTCCGGACTTTGCAACACTGAAACGTTCTATGGAGAGCTTGTGCGCGAATTTCATTTCATCCTGCATATGCAGTTATAATGGGGGTTTAAATTACTGCGTTGTTATCATGTTTGCAAAAGCAACAGGCCTAGATTAGCTCAGAATTACGCCGGATTTATGCAGGATCATATAATAAAAAAAGAGCGTGTACAAGGGAACAGTTCAGTTGGCTCACAATACTGCAGAGTAATTGTAATGTTCAACTTACTCGTTGGCGTAACGGAAGATTCCGCGGATATCTACTTCTCTTGCAAGCGCATTGACCAAAGGTATCTTCACTTCAGAGGCTCCCATTCCGACAATTACGGCCACTCCACCAGACTTAGTAGCCTATAAGAGACAATAAAGTTCTTCTCTTTAGAGATCAGGAAAGACCATATATACCATAAATGTAAAATCAGTTGTCCTTATGCAGTGTGTGCCTAAATCACACAACTGGATGGTTGATTGATTCTTCCACTGTTTTAACTGTAATACAGTCTACGTCTATGAGTATTTATCTAACGACGCTGAAACTCAGATTTAACAGTATGAAATAGTAGGAACAGAGTAAACTGGAAAGGATGAGGAAGAAAGCGGCCGTGTGGCCTAATTTGAAATACTATCACAGCATTTGTCTGGAGATAGTGAGGTAAACCACGGAAAATATGAGTCTGGACAGTCGGTGTTCCATCTGAGATTGGAGTCGGACACCTCCCGAATAGAGGGAACAGATGTCACCGTCTGAGCCAAATTGCCGAATGATCTAGAATCAGGAAAATGTACAGACGCAATCGTGCACTATCCCGGTATTGATCTCGAGAACTGAGGAAAACTACGAAAACATCAGTAAGCGTAGCAAGGAGCCCGGCCGGTATTCGAACCGGGAACTTCGCGAATAATATTTATACATTCCCAGTGAGATGACTAGGTTACATACTTTAGAAGTGGGTCTCGACATTTCGATTCCCGGCAGGAGAAAAATATTTTTCTCCTCTCCGAAGCGTCCATACCGGCTCTGGCGCCCAAAAGCCTCATTCAATGAACACCACCGTGGGTGTGGACGTGAAGCCGCCCACTCTCCTCCGTCTAGTGCTGACGTCAAGTGGAGTGGGTCTGGTTCCAAACCATTGTATGTCTTCATGGCGTGCGTACAGGCACATCTACCATTAGCTGGTAGTCGGCAATTTTCTGATGTTTTCAAAGTATTGCCCAAGCTTATTGATTGCTTTGAAACGAGAAAGTCGTGTAATACTATCAAAACATGTGTCCGACTGGCTCCCTGTTTGCCTTCCAAGTACTTCTTGCTTACTGAAAGCTACCTCGCAGACTATGTGTCCCTGAAGGTATAACTGCTTCGGCGAATACCTTACAGTGAAGGCTTTTACCGATTGCAATAGCATTTTATCATAAACACTTTTTTGTGTGCGTTCATGGGATGTCAAAACAGGTTTTGTAAACACGTCTACAAAGCAAGCAATTCATGGAGAGCATATCAACTGTTACGAAAGTGGCGGCAATGAACAAGTTCAGCATGAGGAACAGCAAGAGAGGAAAGGCTGTCTGCTGCAGCTTGAAAGTCTACTTGATAATAAGCCGAAGGTTGTAGCAAAGGGGCTGAGAATTTTTGAACGTAATTTATCACAACTGACGGCACCGTTCACAGTTCGAATGATAACATGGACTCCATGAACGGGCATGTATTTTTATTAATCGGTTCAATTTCTGACTGTCCACTGTCCTGCAGTAAAAATTGCTACATATTTTGTGCAAAACTTATGAAAATTGTATGGCTTGGTGGGCAATACTTGGAGACCAGGCATTTGTTGCTCTTTGGCCTCGGCTCAGTAACAAGATTGAAAATGGTGTATTTTGTGACGTAGTACGCAGAACGTATTAAGCCTATTTTTACTTTCAAAATGTCAGACGGTTTCATGGCACACGCGTAAATTTAATTTCATTCAAGCGTGTAAGAAAAGTACGGCGTTCCCTGTGCCGATCTGCAAGAAGCTCACAAATGCCCAACAAAATCACGTTCAGACCTCTTATACCGAAGTTCACCCAAAGCGGGAAACAAATGTGGAAATTAAGGATACAAGTTCAATTAAGGATACAAGTTCAATTAAGGATACAAGTTCAATTACGCCTTTAAGTAAAGAGTGACTTTTACTGCATTGATTTTTACAAAACTCGTAATAACTCAGCAGATCTTAGTGGACATTTTCTACAGCAAATTTTATCCAAATTGGAAGGAAAATGTAGAAAATACGGCAAAGCTTTAAGCAAAGTGTGACTTTTAGTGCATCGATGTTTAAACAGAATTTCTCAACAAGACACGGAATGTACGTATAAACGTAACGTTGAGGCGGTTCACGTAACCAATGTTGCCGTGCAAAAGCAATAAGTACTATATATTCTGAGTGTGTGTATCTGTAGCCTTAGTTATCCAGTTTGCAAAGCCATGCGCTGTATTATATTGTCATCTGTGGCCTGTCTGGCTGTACCATATTTTCTCACATTATCTCGTAAACGGCAAGATTTTCGGGAGGGAAAAAGTTATTGAATAAAAAATGAGTGTTTTTGATTTTGTCTACAACTTTTGTCTGAAATATTTCTCATTCTAAGAAGAATTCAGCGAGATGTTATTATAAATGTACTTAGGTCTTCATGTAAAGTACCCGTCATTCTTGTCAGATTTTAATGAAACTTGATATTCCTCAACAGATTTTCGAAAAATCACCAAATGTCAAATTTCATGAAAATCCGTCCAGTGGGAGCCGAGTTGTTCCATGTGGACGGACAGGCGGACGGACAGACAGACATGACGAAGCTAATAGTCGCTTTTCGCAATTTTGCGAATGCGCCTAACAAGAGTAAATGTAGATATCTTGTACCGATTTTCACCCAAATCGGCCGAAAAACATGGAAAGTACGAGAACAAATTAATTAACGCCCTTGTCCAGGATATTACTGTCACTGATACTATCTCATACAGAGACGGATACATGAACGGACGTGGCCTTCACACAAGGAGATATTTTTACTTCGTAAAGAACGCCCAAAATTGACTTGTATTCAAAATGACAAGGAGAGAATTGCGATCGGTATGGCTGCCCTAACTATGCGCGATGGTATAGATTCTTCAGCTGTCCCCCTCCCTCCCCCCATACTAACCAGTTTAATTCAACAGGATAGTGTATGCGTCTAACTGGATTTCGGGTGTCACTGGGGTAGAATATCGGCTGAGAAACCAATTTTCTTTATTGAGATTTCCGGTGGCTTCTTCAGTCCCTCGCGGGGGATACCAGCATACACATTTTATACAGGCACGACAGCCTTTTTTCAGAATATCTCCTTATTCAGTACTTATAATTATACTACATGTCTCTAATGAACCACATAAAGTAGTGTCGTTCTTGAAAAAACGCCACCCTTTTTTTTTACCGATCTGGGAATCAGGAAACTTTAAAAACTGTTATTTTTTATTTCGTTATCAGTAGGGATAGCAAATACTGTTTTCCAATAGATTCGGCATAGTTACGTGACGGGACAGAGAGCTGCACTATTCCGCGATGCACCACGCAAAGACTGAAGTGGAAAATACGTTAACTGACAACTACAGTAACTCATGAAAACTGTAAGGGGGTCTTACAGTTAAAAAGTAAAGCTGTCCCTGTGTACGCCATAAAATATAAGGCGGAAGTGGAGGCATAGCACCACGCATTCTTAACCTCCGCACCAGATGGAGTTTAAGTGGTCAGCTTGACGCTCCGGCTGCTTTCACACCGCGGGAAAGAGCAACGTACCCAGTGAATGGGCAGTTGTGTGAGCTTCGAAGCAGGTCTCAATGCTTTGGAGAATAGAAAAATCTCTTGTCCCTTCCAGGACTCGAAACGTAATCCTTCAGTTGTCCAGGCAGTAACTCAGTCACTGTATTACAGACTCAGCTACTCCAGTCGCTGTGACAAAGGGGCACAATAGTTGTTAATGAAAACTGGGGAAATGAAAAGGGTACTGCAATTTGCCAGAAGCACCGAAAGACTTGTACGTACGAGAATGGCCAGCCGAATGTTAGCTTCAGCTCCGCTGCAGTCGATGCTGATGTCTGGGGGTCCACCCAGTAAGGAATTCACCGCCTTCACTGTTTCCTGTTCATCTTCACCCACTTTTGAGAGATAGATATAGTCGGCCCCTAGATCGGTGGCGACTCCAAGGCGGTGATCGACGATGTCTGGAACAGTTAGAAATAAGACCTCGCAGACATGGCCTTCCTACACGGAAAGCGTATTTCAGCCAGTTCGGCCTGTCTGACCAAACCAGAATAGAACAACTTTTTACTCCAGGTAAGTAACCTGAAACTCTCCAAACCCTGCGTGGGCTGCAAACCAATTGTTAAGAGTAAAATCATCTTTTTTCAGGAAAATTTTATTTTGTATTAAACAATTAAGGACTTAAAATTACCTATAATGAATTATTAGTAAAAACGAACATAGCAGTGGATTATAATTTTGTTTTTAGGATTTACATTATTTTTTTAGAATGGAAGAACGTCAGTTTTAATTTTCTTGTTCCTTTGTGACTGACATTTTTTAAAAGAAATGAATCGAATGCCACCCTATAAAACGACGACTGCAATACGATTTCACTGAAAGAATATGGGAGACGGTGGAGCTCATGACTCCGCATTTCTCTCATTCCTCCCATTGTAAAGCTTCCAAAATAAAATGTTTGTCCGTGTAATATGCAAGAATCAAGTTACAACTTAAATATATATGGTTTACCAAATTTAACTTTATGTGCGAATTCACCAAATCACTAAAAAGTTGTCCTCCATTCTGATGGGGCAGAATAAGTCAAACGTATTTGAAAACTCTTGCCCGTAGTAGAAATAAGTCCGGCGGACTTCATGAGGCCCGGGCGCCGCGAATTTCTTATCACTGGCCCAAACCTTCATGTGGATTGTTCATACAAGATGCTTACACCGAGTTCTTTATTCCTTATCTTACCTTCTCCTATCTGGAAACCTAAGATTAAAACATACAAAGCTGTTCTCAAATAAATTTAACCCGTGAAATAAAATGTTCTCGGGCCAATAGCCGTGTAGAGACATTTCAGAGACTACTTATGTTTCCACAATCGTGCTGTTGACATGATGTGTGACCCGTCACTTGTCATATTGAAACCCTGATAATGGCAAGACAGACAGTCTCCAAAAGTTAGGTACTACAACTAGTCGCCGTTAAGGCTCCAAATTCTTAACCTACGTTCCTTCTTCAGCCTGACAGACCAATATTCACACACATTGACCTACAACATAAAAGGATACATTGCACAGTACTTAAAGGATTATTTGGTTGTACGATACAGGACGTTAAAAGGTGACTAGAGGTAGTAAAAGGAACGTTAAAACATTTCAAACAATTAAAACTGAAATAGCAGTGCTCCTTCTTCTTCTTCTTCTTCTTCTTCTTCTTCTTCTTCTTCCACGGCGCAACAGACCTAGTGGGCCAGGGCTTCACGATCACACTCAGACGCACCACACTCGGTAGGACTCCTCTGGACGAGTGATCAGCCCGACGCAGAGACCTCTACCTCACAAAACATGACAATCACAAGAGACAGATATCCATGCCCCCGGCGGGATTCGAACTCACAATCCCAGCAAGCAAGCGGCCGCAGACCCACGCCTTAGACCGTGTGGCCACTGGGGTCAGCGAAATAGAGGTGCTTAAACCAGTAAAATTAGACAAGAGGTCATTTCCTGAACAAATGTCCTTGCACTGCAGGTTTCGTGGTCGCAGTATTGCGCGCCAGCTATATGATTACTGTTTAAATTGACAGACATGGAGAGAATGTGAGCACTCTGACCTGTTATCAGGACTTTTGCAGCTCCCATAGCTTTCGCTGTGATAAGCGTAACTAACCCAATGGGTCCAGCTCCTGTGATCAGAACTGTGCTTCCCAGTCCAACTCCGCCACGTCTACAGGCGTGGACTCCTACAGCGAGAGGTTCCAGGAGTGCTCCTTCCTCCAGAGAAACGTGATCTGGTAGTCTGAAAAGAAAATAATCAACGTCTATGAACGTTTCCGACGAAAGTGTTTAATTTTTTACACATTACAGAAGTGCATCATTTTTGTTATTTTTACAGAGCACTTGTGGGAAGCTGGATGTATTTGCTCATCAGATAAACCTAAGGGCTGGGACCGTTTTCAAGAGGGGTCCTGCAAAGTGTTACCTGAATTACTGAGCTACGTTGTTACACAATAAAATTTAGCGGTTGAAAATAAACATATAAGAAGCATACAATTTTCCCTGCCGATTGAAAGGAAATGAATGCAAAAACATAAGTAAAATTTCACGATCATAACATAGCATAACATAAACACATAACACCGAGATAAAAATAAAATCTTAACCAATGTCGAACATATTCGGAGTTTCTAAATTTCATCTGGCCGTCAAAACAAAAGCTATGTTCTTTGTTTAGGTAGTCACAAACAAGTTTGTTCCTTTGTTTGGCAGGGTAGGTAATTAACTGGGTTATTTAATTTGCTTAGATGACCATAGTCACTGTGATACAGTTTTTAGGGATACCAGCGGTATCATTTCGGGACAGCAATTCAACGTTTCTTTGTCTGTGATCAGGGATGATAAATGAGGGAGCAAGTTTTCGGAACGCTGCACTCCAGGTCCGAACTGACTGAGGCTGGTCGCCTGAGATTTTATCGCCTTCAGCCGTCGTAAATGTGTGTCCTACACAGGCAGAACAGAGTGTCCCTTTATCGCACAGAAAGCCTGCATCCGACGGGATATCCCGTGAGAGCTGTGGTGCTCGCGGACACGATAAATGGGAAAACCTCTATGTTTTAAGTTTTAAAAGTCACTTTGCTACTTGGAGAGTCGGCCATTTCAGTGTGTCACAACGTGAATTAAGAAACAACACGCACTCACTTGTAACAGAAGTCGGCGGCGTGAACATAGTACCGTGATAAGTTGCCGTGCACTGGCGGAGTGGCGCAGAACACAATGTCAGGGCACAAATTGTACTTGCCCTCCTTGCAGAACTGGCACACACGGCAAGGCACCCCAGGTTCTATGGCCACACGATCTCCTGCATGAGGTTAATGGCTGTCAGGTCTATGGAAACGCACTGGTTACAATTTTCAAAAAGAAGTTGAAGCAGACTGTAGTCGAAATTAAAGTACACACATGTCAGATTATCTAGGTAAAGGTAAAGGTCACCCCAGAACAGGCCATGAAGGCCCAGAGGGGGAATAGAGGTATAGCTTTACTCTTTCTTTAACCTCGGAGCTAGATGGGGGTGGGTGGTCAACGCCAGGCCTCGATCACTCTACTCCCGGGAAAGAGACCCAGTACCCATTGTATGGGAGGCTGGGTAGGACCCAGGGCCGGGGTTTGGAAAATTTCGCCCCCACCGGGAGTTGATCCTCGGACCATCCAGCCCGTAGCGAGTCGCTATACCGACTACGATATCCCGGTCCATTCCTTATCTAAGTTCTGACACATTATATATAATGAAACACAGACTTTTGTAGTTGCACAAAAGGTACAACTTTAGCTGATACCTGCAAATGAATGTGCATCTGGTGTTCTGCAGGCACGAGCACACGAAGCGCGCAACGTTGACGATCTAAACCTGTACTCGGAAGGTGCCATGTTCGAATTTCGGTCAGGACATTTTTATCATGGGTTCTCTCAATAAATACACGCAAAAACTTGACATTATCCCGAAAAGAACATGACAGATTTGTTCCAAATAATTTCAAGTTCACCATTCGCCGAATGTCCCACCATCGACGCTCTGAGACACTCAGAGCGTCGTGAAATGTTACTTAGAATGGATTTTTGTATCAAGTATATATAGGTTTAGTGGACCGGGATAGCGTAGTCGGTATAGCGACTCGCTACTAGCTGGACGGTCAGGGGATCGAATTCCGGTGGTGGCGAGATTTTCAGTACCCGTCCAGACCGGCCCTGGGACCTACCCAGCCTCTTGTACAATGGGTACCGGGTCATTCCCGGGGATAAAGCGGCCGGGGCGTGGCGTTGACCACTCACCCCCATCTAGCGCCGAGGTTAAGGAAAGAGTAGAGCTATACCTCTACTCCCCCTCTGGGCCTTCATGACCTGTTCTAGGGTGAACTTTACCTTTACCTATATATAGGTTTATCTATACATGATGAATATAGAAGCGATGATATTTATAATCCAGATATAAGATTAATGAAAAACATTTCTCTGGCCGTTCCATGGCTCAGGCGGTTAGTCGGCGGCCTCCCACCGCGGAGGCCCGATTTCGATCCCGGGCCAGTCCATGTGGGATTTGTGGTGGACAACTGGGACAGGATTTTCCCCGAGTACTTCGGTTTTCCCCTGTCAATTTCATTCCATCGGTGCTCCATTACTTGTAAAAGTAAAAAAAGAAACTGATCATCTTTCTGTTCTTCATCTTTATCGCAAGGGTTGCACAATAAGCCTTAAGGCTGCGGTGCGTCCGTAGCTTTTGCTGCGGGGCCCTTCTCCACAAAAAAAAAAAAAAAATTCTACAAGCATTTCAGAAACTGGAATGATAAATAAGCTACACTGCGAGTGTTGCTCCGCCATGACAACGCTAGGCCACACACCATTGCGCGCCACAGACCCTCCAGTCATGACCTCGCTTACAGCGCAAAGACTACAAAATCACGACATTTAGTGCAGCAGCGCCTCTTTTCATCTACAGTGAATTTTTGGCGAAACATACATTTATTAATTTCCTGTAATACCGAAAGTAAATTTCCAGTTTTCTTTACCACATATAGGAATTTTTGCATAGAGCTAATGAGTCACGCGCTACCATAAACACTGCGACGTCATTTCTGGCAACAATTAAATTTCATTTATTCTTTACACACTGTAACTAACAGATTATAACATCAAATTAACTGGAAGACAATGAAATGGGCAGGACAAGGAGAAAGCAGCTTTTGCCTATACTGATTGAGAAACATCGCGACAAATCTGAGATTAGTGTAGTTGGTACAACCGTCGGCCGAAGAGGAAATTACCCGATTACAAGCTGAATGTAACATAACGGACAAGTCATGACCTTCAAACAATCGTATTAATTTGACAAATTACACCGACCTTCCTTTAGATGCTTCACATTCTTGCCAACTTTCGCAACAATGCCACTTGCTTCATGACCCATTATCATCGGATCTTTGACTATAAAGTCCCCAATCCTACCCCGGATAAGGTAGTGGACATCCGACCCACATATTCCAACGCACGCCATCCGTAGAAGCACCTCTGTAACAAGTAATAGATGTCAGTAGGCCTACTTAAAAGATTACTATACATGTGCGCCACAAAAAAAGAGAGAGAATTACAAGAATGCAAATTTATTATGTTAACAGAATGATGAACATTTGTTATGTTTATGCAAAATGCAAATGTGAATGTAAACACTTCTCAGACAACAAACACAATGTGGTACGCTACTTCCGGCGGTATAAATTTGAATTCAATAATTATCTGTTTAAATTTAACTGAAAATGGCTAAAAAGTTCGTACATTTCTGTATATTTTTCAGCGTACGTCACACACTTTTGTTGAGTTCGTACCTCAGCTTATCCATTACCTGGTCCGTCCGCTTACCAGTTAACGGACGATGGTGTACTACTAGTTGGGAGGGGGGACACGCCCTACTCCGAAAAGCCGGAAGTCCCTAAAGAAGAACACTGGCAACATAACGCGCAATACGGTTGAACCCCGACAACCATGTTAAACATGGAGAGAGACCGCGAAAATATAAGATCGAGAATAACTAATGGGACAGATTAACAACTAATTTTTCCCATGGAAGGTCTCATAATTACATTGGATATAGCCCATACCCGAAGACTGCTACACTGAAATTCGTTACAAACTAATATTTCTATCAATCAATAGCTTATGCTTATTTTTAAAAAGCCGTTAAACTTTGAAATCGTAACAAATGTATACGTAACGGTGTTGCCCTGCAACATATAGGAGTACATCCAATTTTGCGAATGATTTCTGCAAGACTTGAAGAGCAATATCCGCGGGCAACCTCAGGCCTGTAATTTCGTTTTGTTTAGTTCACAACAATTCTGAATGATCTCTAAAACTTTACTGCTTACTTCCCACATTTGACGATAAGACCACACTCGAGTGCAAAGGTGACACCATAACAAGCATCTTCACACAAAGAGCTACGTAGTTTTATCGGCTGTAGATGAGTAGTTAAGACAGCTATTCAACATTTTTAAGTGTCTACTTATGTAAGCTTATCACATCTATCACGAAGTACATACAAATATAGATTTATTTTTTTATGTTATAAAACAAATAATTTGCACATATACACAATGTTATTGCACGGAACGCGTAATATTAACATACATTTATTTCTTTGTTCAGAAAGTACTTCCACATTTGTTTTAACAAATAAAACTAGCAAAACAAACACCCACTACTATGAGGTGAACAGCTATTCATTCTTACACCCATCAATCCATCATTACTTCTCTCTACTCCTCTACACACTCATCAATCAATCAAAGTATATAATTTCACACAGCAGAGTAATCCTTAAGAAGCTGATAATCACTCAGCTTGTCAAGACACCATCCGCCTTTTATCGTAACCGGAAGGTCATTACCAAGGATACCGTGACTAGAACTCAGGGCGTAAATGAAGATCGTGCAGTTGACAGATAGGCATAAATTGATTACAAGGTTGCAGGATAATCTGAGGAAGTACATCCACAAGTCACGATAATACTTCTCTCACTGTCCATGATGACACAACAATATTATGGTTACGTAAAAAATTACAATAAAAACATCAGTTCTTTTGTGTTAAAACTTACGATCATCATCTGGTTCAGGAATTGGTCGCTGTTCCTGCAAAACACAATATAAAAGTAATTACAGTTTTCGTGGAAGATAAACACGTTATACATAAGCCAAAAATTCCGAAACGTAACAAATTCATTACGTTCTTGTACGTTACACTAATTAAACGTTTTAGCATGAGGCTTCCAGAAGGTAAAAGATCGGTTGGCTTTCGACGTCCTGATAATGATGGTTGTCCATTACATGCTATAAAGGCACAGAGGTGGAGAAGAGGTATAGCGCCACTCAGTCTCATCCTCGGCGCTATGGAGGTGAGCGGTCAACGTCACACTCCGCCCGCTTTGCTCCCGGGAAAGAACCCCGGTACCCATTGGAGTAGAGACTGGGTGGGCCCCCAGAGCCCGTCTGGACATGTCTGCAGTTGAGACAATCTCCGGCCCCGCCTAGACTTCGATCTCTGACAGCTTTTAAACTTTCGGTTAAGAGCATTTACGGATAATAGGCTCTGCGTTCTTATACATATGGACTTAATCCCGACCATGTCAAAATAAGCAGGCCAACTCATATGATGACTAAAAAACAATTATTTTAAGATGTTAATTTCAAATATGTGCATAAACCGCTTATTTCTGCCACTCGTCTTTGCAAAACCCTTCGAAAGATCTAGAATTAATTTAAATAATTACATATTTACTGTAATACATCAGAAATTTCTCGCAAGATGTAAGGTTCTCACAGCGCTTTCGTTGAAAATTCAAGTCTTCTGGATATGACGGTGTGCAGATCGGTTGGTAATATCCGACGTTTCGAAAGTAGTATGGTCTTACAAAACATCAGGTGCTACTCATCCAACGACAGCGTCATACTACAGAGGACTTCAAATCATAAATTTCTTCTCCTTTAAGTTCAATATACTTTGTGTCGCCGATAATGAACGAGTGATAAATTCTGAATACGAAAGAACAGAGGAACAAAAGAGTCACTTATGCAAAATGCAGTGAGGAAAAGTAGTTAGATGTAATGCTGTAGGTCCATTGTATAGTGCAGACGAACAAGTGAAGAAGTTAGGAAATTTACGCATAGCGTTAATTTTTCATGCTGTCATCCCTGAAAGAAACCAATTTAAAATTTAATAAAAATAAGAGTTTTACCAGCTGTATGATCAATTGTACTTTACTTCAATATATGTGCATTACACACACGTAGACCTATATATTTGAGTCGGAGGCTTCTTCTTTTAATTACTGTTGAATTAAGAAATTTTAATAACTTCGCGCATGTTTTAAGAACATTTTTTACTGTTGCAAACAATTTCGGAAAAATGTTCACAGCTGAATATTTTGGGTCCTTCACCCCCCCATGTTCAATCGTCTAGAAATAGCGGGAAATATTTACTGAACACAAAATACGTGCTTCAGTATTTTCTACAATTTTTGACAGAAATATTCCCCACTCTGGTAAACGTTTTGGGAGTCAGCTCGGGAGGCGAGCAAAAACGCATTTTGTCTTTATGTAGTGTCGTCTATATTCATTAGATTTTAACCCAAAGACTAAAGTGATAAAAAAAATTGTAATAAAACTCCCAAATATAAAATTTCATGAAAATCCCTTCGTTGGTTCTCGACTTCTTGCACGCGGGCAGACACGCACACAGCCTGTGGGGAAATTTCGTTGTGAACGCGCCAAATACCTTTACGTTTGAATGTACTCGGAGATCATTTCTGAAATCCCACAAAAGTAACAATGCATATTTTCTTAATGGCTGCTTTTGGTACTGTGTGAAATAAGTGTAAACACTGTATAACACATACGATATTTTATAACATTGTGAAAACGTATTTCAGTTTAGAAACTACTTAAGACTACGATATGCCAAGTTTATAATTAGGGCAACTTTAAGCCTAAGTGTTTATTCATGGTGGTCAGACTTGTTTTCTTTAATATTTATGGTAGAAAATGACAAATGCGTACGTAATACATTCTTCTGACAGGTGAAAAACATCTACTAACACTGACATAAAAACAAATTAATTTGAAATTTTTAAAAATGACTGCAAATGTAAATAATAAGCCCCGCGTAATAATACGTTAATATTTGTTACAGTTTTTGTCACATGCCATGTTTCTTTATGCTAGTAGTGATCATACACGAGTAGTAAAGGCGGTAGCGCATGTTTGTACACCCCTAACTGGGAAAATGTCGACGAGGCTCTAAACAACGGTGACATATCAGGAACTCTTATGATCACAATTCAACAGATTTAGTACGAATAACTTACGAGTCTTAAATCGTTCACTTTATACAACACTGCTGTTAAATTGTCTGTAGCCATGTTTCGAAGTCAATATTCACAAACTTGCGCACAACACACACTTCCTCTGCTTACAGAAGCCACACTGGCTACGTACACTATACAAGAAGACGTTATACCCGAGAAGACTGCTTCTGCGCATGCGTGGTTCAGATCGAAATTTTCTAACGTGGCGATTCCAATTATGAAATTTTAGTTTCATGTACATTCAAGAGAACATGAAACCACAGATGAATGTGTATAAAAACAAAAGCTACTCTTCGAGTCTGTTTCATGACCTTGTAACACATTTCATCCAGTGTTTGCTCGTGACCTTTCTTTAATCCCCGACTGCTATTCCGTTGTTTAGCTTTTAAAGTCCAGTGATTACAATATGTACCACGAATTTTAACATCCAGAAAGCCTACATTCTGTCCACAGACTGTATTTCTGTGTCGTTTATGGATCTCATGACAGCAATTACTTCCTTATACAGCATTAAATGACTGATTTTACAACCGAGACAAAGTGCTTTTACTGCGCGATACGAACTGAATCTTTCAACATAATCCAGTCTAGTCTCTGTCTTTTAAAGGGGTAAATCACGTGCCTTCGCTATGCGGCGTACAAAATAAAGATTATTTTGAATTATGAATTAGAAAGAACACAAAAACAGGATTTGCCTAGAGCAGTGGTATTCAAACTGTGTACCACGGACGACTTTCATGGGTGCCGCAAGAAGGTTTCCTTTGTAGTTAAATTGGTAAATATAATGATAAATCATGTTTGCATTCTTAGTACTGTAACCAAAAGAATTGTAGTGTGGAAGTTTGAACATAACCCGGGCGTGACTTCACTCACAAACCAAGTCTTTCATATGGTCCTTAGTTTAGCTGGCCAGTATCATTGGTCACTTCCTGTCGCTGCTCTGTCGCACAAAACTGAGGTTGATATGTCTTAACACAGTCTTCGATGCCCTGTTATCGGTCGCATCATGGAGAAGTACACCCCATACTCGTGTTTTGTGAAGAAGCTTGGTTTCGTCTCAGTGGATATGTGACCTCAAAAAATAAAAGGTACTGATTTGCAGAAAATCCTATGTTAATCCACGAACTAACCGTACATGACGTTACAGTTGGTGTGTGGTGTGCTATGAATGCAACTAGGATTCTTGTGTCCATTTTTTCTGAGATCATAACTTCACGCCGACATGTTACATTTTGACAACGCAAACAACTCTGTTCCTTGTCTGGGAAGTGTTTTTGGCGACCGAATAAGAAGCAGGGGATTGCGACCTTCTTGTCAATTGATCTAAACCTGTGGGATCGAATTTTTACTTGTGGGACGTATTAAAGAAAAAAAGTGTACAGTAATGATTCTCACACTGAAGACGATCTGAGAAAAGCAATGAACAATGCGTTTGTTGGGCATGACACGTGACTGCGAGCCAAAGGAAACAAGTTCTAGCGCCTTCTTTAAATACGGCGACTGAAAACGTAATTAACTACAGTACATTGAAACACTGGACTACAATGCGTGGACCCCGACTCCGGCAAATTGGAATAGCGGCGATAGATGCGCTTCCTGCCGCCATGCAAAATGGTCTGTGAAATGATCAACGACATGCTAAGGTACACTAAGTACCCTATATATTTTGATGGTTAATAATAATGTAAAGAAGACGTCTTTGCTTGTTGAATGAAGTCGCCTGGCATGTCAAGCCGTGTCGACCACCAATCACAAATTCAAGAAACCAGAAAACTGAAAAGAAATATTAGTTTTATGAATTTGTCATTATGTTGGCTATAGGCGATGAATATGAATGGAGCGAGATGCACTGGACTTTCTCTGGTGTTGCGCAGACAGCAATTTGCTTCATTGTAATACAGCCTCGCCGCTTTTTGTGAAACCCTAGGGGCGTCGGCCTGTATGGTCTTTGCT
The DNA here is from genome assembly GCA_021186555.1 of Reticulitermes speratus. Taxonomy (NCBI): domain Eukaryota; kingdom Metazoa; phylum Arthropoda; class Insecta; order Blattodea; family Rhinotermitidae; genus Reticulitermes; species Reticulitermes speratus. The sequence goes on from JAJKFL010000330.1 coordinate 20,554,374, forward strand.
CCCATTATCACCCAGAATCGTAAGGAATGAAGATGCGGATGAAGAAGACAAAGCAGAGTAAAGGGAAGTGGTGTAACATGAGAAAATAGAGACAAGAGCAGAGCCAACTCCCGAAATGTCGTGTATATTAAATACAGCTCAAGCAATGGACAATTGCCAACGATAAAAGGGTATAAAATAAACACGCGATGTTATATAAGAAGTCAAAAGTTACTCAAGCGGTGACGCAGTGGGCTCTTGGTGACTCCTGGACGTGAAAATGTATTTAAATACATTTTATTTTCTGGTTTGTGAAGTCTGCTCAAAGCTAATGACATCAATATATTTAACTTAACAGCTCCAAAGCAGTACATTCCTTCTTCAGATGCTGACAGTCGCTCACCAGGTCCACTACTGTTCCAAAAGAGCCCACCACTGGGTCATATTCTGCGTTACAAGAATTCAGCTGACACCAACATTATTATTTATGTAAGATCAATTTTAACCAGTGGCATAAATAACCGGTCGAAGTCCCCCCGCGACTCGATAATTGGGGGCCCCCGTATAATTATTAGCGAAGTTACTGCCAGATCTCTCAGAATACTGCCTTCTGTCAGAAGAGCGGAATCCAGTCCGAAAGAACCCAAAACAAATTTTAGTGTTTTGCACGTCTGGGGGCCTCCCGCGCCGAAAGGCTGTGAGTGCCTTAACTACGCTACTGATTTCAATATAATTCCACCTACGCGTACGTCTCTTCCCTTTCGTGTCGATAAACTGATTCAAAATCGGAAAATATGTTCTTGTAAGACATGACATCACCTGCTTCTCTCTACTGGATTCCGAGTCCGGAGGCTAGATAAATGCTTGCGCAGAGAATTAAACATATCTGAGCCATATGTTACAATACCAATATTTCCATATGTGAGATCTACCACCGAGCTGTCTAATGTAACGGTACGGCTCAAGACATATTTTAGAGGCACCGGCTTCGAATCTTGGCCCAGCTACTGCCTGTCCCAACAAAGAATTTTCGTGGTTCTCTTCAGCCTCTCCAGGCGACACTGTGTGGGCAATTTTCTCTTCCTTTATCCTTTACCTTCTCATCACACATCAAAGTCTTCCCCGTCCATTAAGTGTTATAAAAAAGCACCATACAATAATCTAAACAAGCTATGAGTGTTGAAAAATATTCCCATCAGCTTGAATTGTTATTATGTTTCTTGAACGTTTCAGTAATACTCTTGTTTTGCGTAAGCTAAATAATTTCAGTAATATACAGGGCATCTTTAATAATAATCACGTGGCCCAAGTTGACCTCTTTGGTTCCTGCTGAATGTTTTCACATGTGCCTAAGATGTCTCAGCCAATTTGGTCAAGACTTCATTCTGAATCTTGTATCACACTTCAGTACATGATGATCTGCTTCGTATCTCATTAGATGAAACTTCTTAATCTGCTGTTTACATGTACTCGTAAGTGATCCATAAATACATAAATCAAATACTATAGTAAGCACACTGACATGCCAATCTGTGAGTTTATCAGTGAAGGACACAATACGCAGTATGATCGTACAAACACTACTTTGTCGTATCTTATCTGGTGAAATGGTAATAACAGTGAAGATGACTGTGGTTGTGATGACGAGTTGGTTTCGCTATAATCTGATTGAAAGAAATTTTTATAAGCCTATCACTACCTAACTCCATGCAGCAGAATCTCCCTTACAAGATAGTAGTTTCACAGCCAGTGAAGAAATTCCCCATGTTTTGTGGAACGTGAAGGTTCATTACCGCGTTCACAAGAGCCTGCCACTTGCCCATACTCACAGCACTGTAAATCCAGTCTGATCTCACAACCTGTTTCTGTAGGAGAAATTGTAACATTAACCTTCCATCTATGCCCAGATCTCCAGGTGGTCTCTTTTCTTCAGGCTTCTGCAGCAAAACCCTGTGTGCACTTCTCTTCTCCTGCTTACATGCCACTTAACCTTGATTTGCTCACCTCAGTATCCGGTGAGCAGTACAAATCAGGAAGCTCCTCACATGCAGTTTTCTCCAGCTTCTACCAACATGTATAAGAAATGTATCTCAAATTCTTGTACGTTTGCTTCAGACCGAATGGTGGTGTGAAGTACTGTTTTCAGTTTACAATAATAAGTCATGTGTCAGGACTCAAACATCCTTCTAACCCAGATGATGAATATTTTCAGAAGAAAGCAGCCAGAATCATATCCAGAACTGCAGTTTGATCAAATTAATTGTTTAACTAACTAACTAACTAACTAACTAACTCCATAGAGCAGAGTCCTTCTTGAGAAGCTAACAGGTCGTCAGCTAGTCAAGAAATTCCCCGCGTTTTATGGAACCCGAAGGTTCATTACCGCACTCACAAGAGCCCGCCAGGTCCGAGGCTCTGTATAGTGTTTCGTAACATGGTCATTTTTTACGGTGAGGAGTTGTTAGCACCTCGCCCAACCACCAAGCTGGAGGACCACCCCTTGTTGGCTGTCCGCGACTGCATATTCGCAGCTACTCTCCATATTTGGAGGCCGTTCCAAGTTAAACATTAATAAACTTAATGAATCAAAAATGTTGGTGACATATTTTGCATCTTCCAGTTTGAAACTTTATGCTCCATGCAGTAAATACAGTTAAATTACACATTTAATTTTCATTAATGTTTGATGTGAGGAAAGAATTATTATCTTCCATACAGAATTAATATTTCAGTCAGCAGTGATTAGGTCACAGGCTGGTTGACTGAGAAATCAGGATTCAAATCCAGATCAAGGCAAGATATTTTGTCTTCTTCATAGTGCCACGACCAGACATATCTGCAAGCTACCTCTGACCTTATTACCATTGTGTCAGAAAATGTATGTATAGCGTACTAATTACAGTGCACTCACCCAATTCTTTCATTATGTTAAAAACTGCAAAATTCACAGTGGAATTGTAGTGGCTACAAAATTTGTTTCATTTTTACCTACAAATCTCTACTGAAATATTTTTCAGTCTGATATTTAGCTACACTGAACATGTACACATAAATGCAGGTAGGTCTCTATGTACAATGTCCCTGATTTTTATCTGATTTTAACCAAAACTGGAATGGGTCAACAAATTTTAGTATGTTCCCAATACCAAATCTAATAAAATCAGTTTGGTGGTTTGTTGTAGGTTACATGCTGAAAGAGAGATAAAAAGCTAAAAGATGCACCACTAGCAAAGGATTAATTTCATATAATATCTAAATTCCTTGGGCTGGGATAGCGTAGTCGGTATAGCGACTGGCTACGGGCTGGACAGTCCGGGGATCGAATACTGGTGGGGGTGAGATTTTCCGCAGCCGTCCAGACCGGCCCTGGGGCCCACTCAGCCTCCTATACAATGGGTTCTGGGTCTCTTTCCCGGGGGTAAAGCGGCCGGGGCGTGGATTTGACCACCCACCCTCACCTAACGCCGAGGTTAAAGAAAGAGTAGAGCTATACCTCTACTCCCCCTCTGGGCCTTCATGGCCTGTTCTAGGGAGAACTTTACCTGTACCTTTAATATCTAAATTCCACTGAAATAGTTTCAAATTATTGGATCTATTGTGAGCAGAATAAGTATCCAACACGTCAGTCAAGGCCAAGAACACATACTTACGCTTCTGTCTGTGACCTCTTGATACAGTTCATAAAAATAAACTTGATAACAGTATCTGCATAAAAGAGAGAAAGAGAGAGAGAAAATTGATCATTTATGTAACTCAGTCACTGCATTCATGACAATTATAAGACATTATTGCACAAGCTCTAAACTGCCAACACATCATATTAATAAGGAGATATGTTTTTAATGTGGAAGATTGTAATACATATACTTACAGATTCCATCATATCAAAGCTGTACTTCTTGGCAACGGTTGAAATCAATCCACAATTCTGAGCCAACATCCCAGAATTCGCCTGCAGCTTGATAGTCGTAACCAGCAGTAGCTGATCAACCTTAGGTTATTGCTACGTACAGCAAGGGTAGGCACATGCTGCGTAGCAATGTGGGTGACCTAAGCATAGTGGCCCATTGTGCTGTGAGACGTAAGATGGTCTGAGCATTGTGTAAACTGCAGCAGGGTGTCATGAGGTCAGCCACTTGGTGTACCTCTTTTGACAGCTTGTATATCTTCAAAGTTGATTCTGGGCCTAATTCTGGACCATGCATCCAGTTTGCTGCCACAACTGCCCATGCTGCCTCTTCCACCTCTCATGACAGAAAATACCATCCTGTTCTCCTCTCTGGCACTGCCAACAGGGCCTGCATGCTGGTGGCCACTCGTCATGCACTGATGTTACGTCCACCTGCAAGACTTTGACTGTTATCACGAGCTTAGAACATAGATTGTCCATGCAGTGTTACAATGGTGAGATCAACAATTCTTTGCCCAATAAACTCAACATGCTGTGCTGTAAGTAGTACATCTACCTGGCTTAGTCATAGTAGTTGCCAGGTTCTTTGTAGGTTCTTGAACAGACAGACATGGTAGTCTGCCTTTTTCATTCAAGCATTTTTGACAGTTTACTCATGCAGCTCTTGCTTACACTTTGTTTTGGTAAATATTAACCATAACAAAAACAAATCAAGGACACTTACAACTTAAAGCATGATTTTGTAAATATGCATTAAAGATGATTTTGTAAAAAAGTAGGAAAGATGTGAAGGAATAATTACAATTTTGTTTTGATGCTACAGGTTAGGAACTGGGGATTATATAAGGAAATATACTTCACATATTTCCAGCACCACAGTTGTTTTCTTGGTATGTGTGTTGTGTGTGTAGTGTGTGTGTGTGTGTGTGTGTGTGTGGGGGGGGGGGGAAGACTTGTTATGAAATCCAGTTTCCATTCCCTCTACATTCCCTTCCATCTTTGTTATCATCTCTCAACACAAAAAATTTCTGCAGTGAAGTCCTACACACTCCTCAAAAAGAACAAGTCATTCTTTTAGAAAATAAATTACTTCTGTTACAAATGACAGCTGTGGAACACTTCTGTTGTGCTAGAATTTTAATACAATGGCAATGCTGTTGTGTGCCTACACAAAATTTATGAAATAAAATTATGTTGCCAAGTGAAATCTAGGGACAGAGAAGTCAATCTCCATAATTTCTTAACTTGCACTCAGCTTGTATTCTGGCCATCTTTACTCAGTGGGAAATACACTCTTACTAAGTGCTTCAGATGTGGAGTTTCTTTGGTCTAAAATAAACAGACAAGTCTAATGGGTGTTTAAAGAAACAGTGTAATTTTCTGTAAACCAATCAATTTCCAGTGCTGCTGTTACCCATTGTTAATATGCAACATGGACACACAGCATTTCAGCACATCACTTTCCCAGACCACATCCGTCTGAATTATAGAAGGAAAACAATACAAGATTGTTATATAATTTTTTCACTCCCAACTCCAGATGCCATCACACTGTTTAATGGTATCCATATTCTCTCTTCGTGATCGTGTCACTGCACTGGCTTCTCCCTTCACTGCAATTCTCTTTTTTTGGGCAGCTCTCTCACGTTGTTCTAAAGACTTTTTTACACGGCTATGAATCTCTTCTGGAGCTATAGTGGCTGCTGTGGAGGTGCTGTGAACACTACAAGTATGGCTATAAAATCGAATCCTTCCAGATGAATGCTGTTTGGTCACACACATTTCTTCAGCCTGCAATGTCTCACTGTTGACAGAATCATTCTGTGTTGCAGCTGTAGCTTGGGACAGTCTGTTTGTGTCAGATGCTGAATTATCATTCATGCCAGGTTCTTCACTATTTGCGACTTCACAGTGAAATTCATTTAACACATCTTCTACTTCCTTTCTCAGTTCTTCAACTTCTGAACTTTCAGTTCTTGTCTCTAATTCCCTTGCCACTTCTTCACTTCCATTATCACTGTCATCATCCTTTTCAATTCCCATTTCAATATAGAGATCTTTATCCATTTGACGAGTAAATCCACTGGCTGATACTTCTACATCCAAATCATCTTCCCTCCTAAAAATTAAATAACATAATTTAGAACACAACTAATTTTAATAACATATCTGAAAAATTAAGGCTCATGCTAGCTACAAGTAAAACTTAGTACAGCAAAATGTTATTCCTTTAATGTATTAACCCTCTCTGTATGCAGACTTCACTTTTAAAGTCAAAGTTCATTTCTTAAATCCTTAATATGCTGCTACCTGGCATTTATAAAGCTTACTGCTGAAAGCAGATCATAATTATGCTAGTGACATCAGTAGAAGATAACAGAACTTGGTGAAAATATAGCAGTTAACTTGTAATGGGGCACTCTGTTAATATACAGTATGCTCTCAATTATCTGCACATGGATTATCCGGTTTGCTGATTATCCACACATGACCGTAAGTTGGTAATGACTTATTACGAAGGTGGAAAATGACACACTTTAGCGCTGAATGCTACAAAAAATCCTCAATCCAACAAAAATCAGGGACTATTTACATAAACAATATGTATCTATGTGTAAGCTATGTCTTATGTATATAATAAATAAATTGTGGTTTTATCTTCTGTTCATGGCTCAATAAAGTACATGTTTTGGATTATCTGTGTTTATCAATTAAACATGCTGCCCCCTCCTCACCATTGCCCATGATAATTGGGAGTCCACTGTACTTATAAAGTGTTCATGTAGGGTTAAAGATGTCCAACCCAGTAAGCTACAAACAGTTTGTACTTGAACAAGGTATCTGAAAGATAGGTGATTTTCTACAAGTACATTACAGGTGTGGGGGTATGCGGTGGCACAGCTGGTTGAGGCACTGCTCTACAAGCTGGAAGGTCGCGGGTTCAATTCCCAATGGGGTCATTGGGATTTTTCATTGACTTAATCCTTCCAGCTGCACTATGGCCCTGGGGTCGACTCAGCCTCTAACAGAAATGAGTATCAGGGATGTCTCCCGGGGGGTAAAGGCAGCTGGTGCATCGGTTTGACAACCTTACCACCTTCACGTGCCAACTGTCTAGACATTGTGGCAGCCTCAACCTCCTGGAGCCCTAAGGGCCTGTAATGGGATAGCTTTACATTGCAGGTGTACAAAAAATTATAATTAATAAATTAATCGATTTATATAGAACAAGAGTGTTACAGTTTGTAGTATATCCACCGAACAATTTTGACTCTGCAGACTGTTCTCACCAACAGACACATTTCCCTTCTAAACCAATTTTCCCTGCAATACTCCATTCAGGACATACTCCCTTCCTCCTCTCAACCATAAACATGTATAACAAAGGATTGTCCATATTTTCTCAGACAGGACTTATGAATAGCCTTTCCTTTAAATAAATGGCACTGAAGTTCCTAATTTCTTAAATACCAAATTATATGCCACTATTGTCACATACATACATTCATTGTTGGGATCCACAGGCAAAAAAAAAACATGACAAAAGTGCACATCAAAACATCAATAAAAATTCAAACATAAGCCAATAAAATGTAAATGTGAATTAGGCTGTAATGCTACATACATTACATCACTAAATGCTGGATGCAAGCTGCTTTCATATCCAAATCGCCTCTTGAAGAAATCACGAATGCAGTTCACATCTCTATCAAAAAACCTAGGAAAAAGAAGGAACAATATTAAAAATACCATACTCATTTGTTACACAAGTCTAAGATTTTGCTTTTCCAATTATTAATTTATAGTCAGGGAAGCACATATGTCATGTGAATCTATTTTCAACACACCAGCAGATGGAAGGGATGTTCTCTAGATATGCAGCATAGATATAAATAAAACACACAAGCACTTGTGAATGGCTCACAAAAGATGATCTTCAAGTATGAGGTTGGAAATAGGTTTAACAACCCTCCACCATAGAACTGTTATCACCAAGCATACTAATCCAAAGCTCAGATCATCCAATAAATTTATCCTCACTACAAACAAGTTCAACTTAATTTTCTCACTGGTATACTACAGACATTGTAGATACAAATTAAAAATAAAATAATTATGATAAAGCAACATTTTATATATCTGGACCTCAATATTGATGTAACCATCATGCTTCAAAAATCAAATATATTCTCTTCAATACTGTCAGACCACACCAAAGATCAATGGAGAACTTACTGAACAACTTTCTTCTTCTTGTCTTTGCTCCTTCTTACTTTTAACAAAATAATTAATGGCATTATAGCCTGTCTAGATATGTGCATATGGTTAAGGAATCACATACAAGACAAGGCAGATATCATTAACCCTTCAATGCGGAGTGATAAGTTTACTTGCGTGCCGTGCGCATCATATGCCATAGAGCGCCAAGTGTACATGCAATACGCAGTGCTGTCTTCATTTGATTATAACATGAATAGTTTTGGGGATATTGTCTTGATCTTAGCATCGTTTTGTAGGTATTGGAATGGCCTTCATGCGCAGGTAAAAACTTGTGTCCCATCACTGTTACTTCAATTATTATGTAACATCAATTTTTGCTAAGAGTATCTGAACTCCATGAGGTTGCATTCTAGACAGCCAACTGCTCTACTGTGATCTCTTACAGGAAATGCATAACACTAATACAGAGATATTTGATATAGGGATCGGTTTATTTTCCGTGATCAGATATGACTGCATATCAGTAACATCTTATAACATCCCATGCTACCACAAGCAGGTCTCTAAAATATTTGTGTCATTTTGAATATGAAGCAGCATCTTCTGAAGTGTCTGTGGGCACTTGTAACAGGACTAACACAAATAGGCAATAACAGCAGACAGAGAAATGGTCTTCTTTTCACTGAGAAGCTACCCTTGGTGAAGGCTGAAACGGTTGTTTTCTTGACTCACAATGCAACGGGAAGGTTGTAAAATCTGACCCATAGAGCAAAAATTGTAAGAGCAGGAGGACAGACCTTGTCAGAATTTCCTGGCACATTTCAAACACAACAAAGTAATTTCTCTCAAGACAGAATGCAGGAGTATAAAAACAGAAGACAATGTGTAAAGAAGCAGTGTAATGAAGACTGATACAAAATGAATGCACACACATTCCTATGCATGTAAATGTATTCTTCCTTTAAAAACTAGTTTTTGTTTGGACCAACTCCATTTTATACAATTTATTTCTAAAAACTTTACTTCAGAAATTTAAATGTCCAGGCTAAGCTTAAATACTGCTCCTGCATAATGCTACAGATGGGGTTTAAATACCCTCCACATTGAAGGGTTACAGGTAAACTGGAAAGAAGCTAGAGTAGCACATGACACTGCATACATGACAAGTCTGTTACCAAATATCAGCAGGCATACTGGATGTTTTCTTGTATCAACTTTCGCCATCTACAACGAACACATTGAAGGTAGAAGGTGTAAGATTATGTTGTGGATATATGGTACTTATATCTCTATGTATTTGCCATCCCGCAAAGGTGCAGGACATGGTAGAGCATCTGTTACTGAGCTATCAGTGCCCACAGCTCTGTCATCATTATAGTGGCTATTAGTCCATGTGTTTCCCATAAGACAGCCAAAATGTTAATTCTTTATGTGGTGTTGCACACCTGTTTGTGCTCAAATTGTTTGGTATGCAAGTTTTTGGCCAGAGCTCTGCATACATATGGAAAACTGTGTAGTTAGGGCCTTAGCATTTGCTTTACAAACAGTGAAAAAAAACAACACAAAATATAGTGTATCAAGAGGTATTACATTAAATGCGACCTAACTCTAGATGTTACCCAGCAATGAACATCATGCACAAGGGCACACAGCAGGTGTCATTATCAGTCACTGTGCAGCAATGCAGCTATGAGTGGGTTTTTAAATTCTATGATGAAGTTCCATGTTCAGCTAACCATTCTGTACGCCTACATAATAATTTTGTTTCTGGTCATGAAGTAACAACAGCCCATTCAGATTGGTATATGGGCTAACAGACAAATAATATTAAAGTCAAGCTCACATATTTGTTAGGTACAGTTTTTGCGGAAGTTAAATTACATCCAACTTACATTTCAGCATTAAAATGTGAAGTAGACATCATCTGTGGAAAGTCTATAATAACTGGTTTTCCTTCATTAGTTATCATAAGGTTGAATTCATTGAAATCTCCATGTATCACACCATGGTTCCCAAGCCTCACAATTAAATCCATTAACTCATCATACAGTGACTCCACATCTGTAACTTCATACACTTGACACCTAGGAAAACAAAAAACAAATGATGAGTTGACAAAATAAGATTCACAATTTATGTTACTTCTTCAGGAGTAAGAAATATGTTACAAAGACAAGTGCAGTAACAACTGTTTAAAGTGGCTTAATAATGAAAACAATTTAAATGTTCCGACATCCTTTAAAGTGAATATAGTTCCAATTCTGACCTTCATACAGAATCCAGGATTACAAACTGATGCTGTTGTAGGCATTTGTCCTTAGCTCATATACGTGGTGCAACCCAAAAGTTCCCGAAATTTTAGTGCCGCAGCGAAAACCGCTTGTAGTACAGTTGTGGGTCTCTAGGTATCGCGAGCTGTACCCTTTGTGAACCAGTCTGCCAAGTGGCGTTGTGCTGTGTTGACGTGTGTGTTTTTTCTGTGTATTTTTTTAACGTCGTGTTAGTGCTGTTTTGCGAACGCACAGACCTGCCAAAATGACTGATGTGAAGGAGCAACGGATTTGCATCAAATTCTGCTTCAAACTCAGCAAGACGGCAGTGGAAACACACCAGATGCTTAAAGAAGCATTTGGTGATCATGCCCTAGGCCAAACGCAAACCTACGAATGGTTTAAGCCTTTCAAGAACGGACGGATGTCAGTCGATGATGACGAGCGGTCAGAACGACCTTCGACTGGAACCACTACCGAAAATGTGGCAAAAGTGCGAGAGACTATCCGGGAAGACCGAAGACGTACGATTCACGACGTTTGCAACATTGTCGGACTGTCGTATGGAACGTGCCAGCGAATTTTGTCGGATGAGCTCAACATGCGGCGCATTGCAGCAAAATTTGTGCCAAAGCTGCTGAGCAATGACCAAAAGGAACATCGCATTGCTGTCTGCACTGAGCTGAAGGAACAGGCCGAAAACGACACCAACTTCATCTCCAACATCATTACTGGTGACGAAACTTGGGTGTTAGGGTACGACCCTGAGACGAAGCAGCAGTCGTCTCTTTGGAAGACTCCGACTTCACCGCGACCGAAGAAAGCACGACAGTGCGGAGCAATGTGAAATCAATGTTGATTCGCTTTTTTGACATTGAAGGCATTGTGCATCAGGAATTTGTTCCAGCAGGACAGACGGTGAATTTAAAATTCTATTGCGACGTTCTGAGGCGATTGAGGGAAAACATCCGGCGCAAACGTCCAGACAAGTGGCGCAACAACTCCTGGGTCCTGCACCATGACAACGCTCCGGCTCACGCGTCGCTCGTTGTGCGGCAGTTTTTGGCTTCTACAAACACGAAAGTCATCCCCCACCCTCCCTACTCACCGGACCTCGCCCCCTGTGATTTTTTCCTTTTCCCAAAGATGAAATTGAAGCTCAAGGGGCGACGTTTTGACAGCATTGAAGAGATCCAGACCGAATCGCAGGACGTGATGCAGACACTGACGCGAAATGACTTCCAGCAGTGCTTCCGATCATGGAAATCCCGCTGGAATCGCTGCATTAATGCAGAAGGGGACTACTTTGAAGGGGATGGAGGCAAATAAAAATTTTGGTAAGTGGTTAAACTGTGGCATTCAAATTTCGGGAACTTTTGGGTTGCACCACGTATGTTACTCTTTTAAGACCTGAGTTTGCATACATGAACTCACATAGGAAAAACTCCCCTAGAAATTGATTATATATATATATATAGAGCTGGAGGGTCTGGGGATCGAATCCCGGTGGGGGGAAGATTTTCCACACCCATCCAGACTGGCCCTGAGGCCCACCCAGCCTCCTGTACAATGGGTACTGGGTCTCTTTCCCGGGGGTGAACTGGCCGGGCCCGGCGTTGACCACCCACCCCCATCTAGCACCGAGGTTAAAGAAAGAGTAGAGCTATACCTCTACTCCCCCTCTGGGCCTTCATGGCCTGTTCTAGGGTGACCTTTACCTTTATATATATATACATACACAACAAGGATATTTACTACATTTTTAAGACATGCTGCATATTGTCTGTTTTATTTTCCACAAAATGTCATTTACAAGGTGCTACCCAAAAGTTCAGGGAATTTGCCCATAAAAACAAAATTGCTTATCATAACTCCTACTTTCCACCATCTCCTTCGAAGTAGTCCCCTTGGGCATGGATACAGCAATCCCAGCGTTTTTTCCATGATTCCATGCATCCCTGGAAGTCTTCAAGTGTGAGTGTTTTAAGCACCTCCTGCGATTCTGCCTCGATCTCCTCAATTGTGTCAAAACGACGGCCTTTCAATCGAAATTTCATTTTGGGGAACAGGAAAAAGTCGCAGGGGGCGAGGTCAGGCGAATAGGGTGGGTGGGGAATCACTGTCGTGTTTTTGGAAGCCAAAAACTGCCGAACAACGAGCGATGTGTGGGCGGGCGCGTTGTCGTGGTGGAGAACCCAGCTGTTGTTCTCCCACTTTTCCGGACGTTTGCGCCTAATGCTCTCCCGTAGCCGCTTCAAAACTTCACAATAAAACTTCCCGTTGACAGTTTGACCAGGGGGGACAAATTTCTTGTGGACAATGCCTTGTATGTCAAAAAAAAGATCAACATGGTCGTCCTGAACGCTCATCGTCGTCGACAGACATTCGTCCATCCTTAAAGCGTTTGTACCACAAAAAGAGTTTTACTTTGACTCATAGCATTGTCTCCAAATGCTTCCACAAGCATGCGGTGGGTTTCTACAGCAGTTTCTTTAAGCTTAAAGCAAAATTTGATGCAGATTCTTTGCTCCTTAAAATCTGCCATTTATGCAGGTTTAAAAAAAATCGCTGAACCACTACAACACAACGTTACAAAAACGCACGAAACTCAAGAACGCGGCCTCTCGCCTTCACGGCTGTTGGCACACTAACTCACAAAGGGTACTGCTCGCCCCATCTAGTGGCAGCAGGCCATACCACAACCCGTTCACGTGTGGAATTCAAATTCCCCGAACTTTTGGGTAGCACCTCGTATTTCATAATTTAATCTTTTTCTGTTCAAATAATACTCACTTTTTCATAAACCATGTGTTAAAATTTAAATACCACCCCAGTTGACTAAGGTTAATTAGAGTGTACACTTATAGCGGAGTATATTGGGTCCTACAAAGGTGTAAGTTATACGTTATGGTACTAATTACTGTGAGTGAATCAAGAAGCACAGAATTGTGAGAAAATGTTGAGAAACTGTACTGGGTATAAGGGTGTAATGTAAAACAATGTTGTCCAGGTTTTTGCTATTAAATTTTTATGCCTAGGGTGCTGTCTCAGAACTGAACACATACTCTACTTACACAAACTTTTACAGCTAATAGAAAACAAAATCTTTCTACATGTAATAGTGAACCAATGAAGTACAAACCAGGAACGCGCATTTCTGCAAGTCCCATGATGCTAATTCAAACACATACTTACAATGGTCTTCCTTCTATAAGTTCCATCACTACACAGTGTCTGTTGAAATCAATAGCTTTAGGAACAGGGAAGCCACGATCATGCAAAGCCTTCATGTATGCAAATTCCTTGGTGGCTGAGATACGAGACAGGTATAGCCATGAGGCAGCATGTCGGTGCTGATGGTAGTCACGTTTCTCTTTCAGATTTCGAAAACATGTACGACCAAGCCTACAATAGGCATTAAGATCAAATTAACTGATTATTTATGTCATCGTCCATAGCATGCGAGATGCAGCAACTATAGTCACTGGTGGATTTTTGACTCATGTGTTACTATTATCTGTGCAATACTTCCAGTCATATTCTTGCTAACATTTGTTCTTTAGACACACACACATATATATATATATATATATATATTCCCTTGTACTGCACACATGTCCTTTATCCTACCCTACAGCACATGACACAGCAACCATGTTGCTACTCATGGCTGATGGCACATATGAACAAGTGCAGATTGGGGACTGCAGGCCAAGGCAGCGATGGGCGCTAGAAACACTGGATTGGGAGTAACTGTGGACTCCACAGATTGCTTAATAGATATGTCTCAACAGGTGGGGAGGTGGACCTTAGCCACAGAATGTATACAATCTATACTGAGGCACAGTATTACCAGAAATCTAATTTACAATTAATAATGCAAGAAGAGCTCATATCATCATTTTAAAAACTGCTAATATAGACTAAATAGCTCTGAAATTGAACACTCCATAAACAATGCTACAAAAATGAGAAGAAAGAACGTGGAATTTAGACGAAGATATTCTGGTCACTTGATATCACTTTCCATTACCTGTGCAGTTTTAAGCAAAGTGGCTGACCTTCTTCATTTGCAACAATGTATATGTTTGATTCCTTTCCAACACCAATTTGGTTTCCAAATGAAGATACAACATTCCTTGATGTCAGAGTTTTGAGCGCCAAATAGTCATAACCAGAATTCGTTAATCTGTAACCATCATCTACAACAGAGTTCATTTTAATGTGCAACACAATTTAAGGATTAATTGTAAGGATGCTAGAAATATGGTATTTAATGCAAGACAGGAACAACAGCGATGACAAAGAAAGCACACATAAGTTCCAATTACAAACATGTAGCACACTCATATTTTATGTTTATGTATTACTTTAGAATCTTTAGACTTGTAAGTACTTTGATTTACTGTGTCAGTAAATCTAATCATAACAATGCAGTGCATCTTCTATAGCGCCAAGCATGAAATTACAAAACACAGTGCATAACAAAGGAAACCAGATCATATATCCTTGCATATGCAAAACTGTATGAATCACAAGACAGCTTCCCTCTGTGAAAGAAACTTTACAAAAAGCAGTACAAAAATTTGTTTTCTGAGATACATTTTGTGTACAAGTTATACAAGTTAAACCTTATAATGTTAAGTGTAAAATTTTGTACCTATATTATATTGTCTCCCAATCAGCACCAAATTTAATACAGTAAAACTCTGATTATCCGTCAGGGGTCAGGACTGAAGCAACAATGGATACGAGAATACACAGATGATAGAAAAGGTGCTTAAAAATTACACACTGCATAATAAAAATTAAATTCTTTATTATATTACATATTACATATGTATTTATATGTGACCATTACAGAATAGGTCTAGATTTAAAAAATGCTATCTTAATTACACACTACACACCATGTGACAAAGAACACACGCACATTTCCTCCTACACCTCCCACAAACAGTGGCTCCCCACCATGACAGTTAATAGAAACTAACGGATAATCGGAGTTTTACAATAATGCCTTCATAATAAGAGAATTATTACATATAAAAGTATTAACATTTTTTTAAAGAAAATGCACATTTTGCATTTTTCAAAGACAAGCATAAAATAAAAGAAAGCTATATTCACTGTAGCAGATAGTAATAATTAGTTTGCATCCTATTTGGTACTTACAGTGTTTCCCACGTTCATAGCTAAGAAGCCTATGTTTACACAATTCCTTTAGAAGCTTATGAACGCCACCATGTCGCAGATTTGCTACAGATGCTGCAAGAGATCCTGGCACAAGCTCATGATTTTTCATGCCCATTTCAATCTGTAAGAACCCAAGTTTTTAAATGTAAGGAACATTTAAGATACCACCTTGGAAAGATGTTACACTGGTACACACCCAAAGATTTTAAAGCTTTCAGAACAAAGTGTTACAAATAACACAGACTGCTACTACCACTTGTCAATGCTTACATGAGTAAAATTTCCAAAATCTTAATTAATTAAAGCTATTTAAATAATTAAAAGGTGAATTAATTACACATTAATTACTAGAGTAAGCACAAATGTCAGAAAAAATCTTTATTTATACAGCACAAATACAATAAAGGCTGCACAATCTCATTTTCAATATATAGTTGAACTGGTTTCAATGCTTTCATAAGACATAGTTCTCGTTATCCAGTTTCTCATTCATCAGGCTTAATGCTTTAGTATTTTAATTTTCATTACCTGTTAGTCAGTCAGTCAGTCAGTTAGTTAAACAAGCTACTTTAAAACATGGGTTCTTCACAACAGTACTATGCTTCATACTGTTACTTTGTTAGTTTAATGTACCTTCCAAATACATTAAAATGGCAGTTTCGCTGTGCGTAAGTCTTAATTTACAATTCTGTAATTTTAAATTTTCATTAAATTAGCAACAAGCCCTTACTGATCTGATAGGTGTACATAACTCTGGCACATCTCTGAAAACTCTGGTCATTTATTACAAAGACAACTGTAATATTACAAAAGAACCTTGTATAGGGTCAATGTTACTGAAAACATACAAATAAATAAATTTGTTTGCAACTAGCAGAAGGGAATATTACATAATTATGTGTAATGTTTATCTTGTATGTAAAATGCAGAACATATTTATATGAAGAGTGACATACATTCTAGACAAGGACCCAGAAATGTGCTTGTCCACTCACCACAGGCAAGTTAAAGGAGACAGAAAGTATATTTCTTCCTTGTCTACATATCTTGAACTATAATATTAGATTTTGGGAATGTTTTAATTTCCTTCCAAATTCCTTCAAATACTGAAAATTGTTTCAACAACAGTGAAAGTATTCTGGTAGACAGCAGATAAGGACAAAGTCTGTAAAACCGAACCAACATCGACAGGCAAAACCGTTAGTCACATACGGTGGAAGTTAGGTTATGTTAGTAGGTCATTATCATTCGTTTTGTCTGCGATGAAAGTAATGGTCCTACTATATATACCATGCTTCTATAACCTAACATATGCATTTTGTTTGCTGATTTATGCAAAATTTACGTAAATAATATTAATCCTACTTCTACCTACAGCTGTCAAAACTCTGAAATCTTCCTTCGTTAAGTATCGCAGGATAGTAACATTCAGTTTCCCCATAATCACACAGCGTGAATTTGTACAGCAAGATACTAGAAGCAAAAATACTACGCCCAGAACAGATCGCAAGTAGCCGCTTTCTAAAAGACAGCAACATCCAACTTCGATTCTACTTATAACCAGTCAGTCACCCATCCACAGATTAATACCATCTGCCCTCAGCGCAGATGGATCACCCAATGCGATTGACTGGAAATGCGTCACTGTTCTGCCATCTGTTGGTGAGTACCAATTACTGTAACAAAGCTACAGGCACTTCACACTGATACGCGTTTCGTCTGGAACACAAACGTTTGTTGTTATGGAAATACATTTATCAATGCCGCGGATGATCAATATCAAAACCACACTACAAATTCCGAGATCAACCCGGTATCTGCTATCTGTGCCACAGATTATGTGTATCTGAAGAGGGACGTGTGCTTCATAAGTGTACAAATGATTTTAAGTATAACTGTAAGGTTGGGAAAATTGAACAACAATTGTTTTGTTTATAAATGTATGTATTCAGTCTTAGAGTTTTCGTTCACCACTTGCACCTCAGCCTAATTTGAAACCCTGTTTTCCAGCCACTTGGAGGATGATATGAAAAACACGGGAAATCCGTGCTAAATTCCACGGAGCCCAATTGAGTATGAAGGTCTTTCAACACCGTATTTGTTTCTTGGCCAAAATAACTTTACAGCAAGTGTTGTGTCAGAAATAATTGTCAGTACTTGTGCATATATATCGACTCACCGAATAAATGTCACGTCGTTCGTCGGTATTTGTAACATGCATTCACAAATTAAACCCGTATTTTTGCGACAGGTTATAGTGTGGTTAGGCCTGCTAGTTAGGCTAGGAGCTTAGAACCGAAGATGATAAATTGAAAGAAGGTGCAAGTAAATATGAAAATGGTGTGGGGTTGCATCTTTAATTTAAAAGTGACAGCCTGGATCAATTCGTGGTATAAGTAATATATTTAGGCAGAGGCATCTTTTAGTGCAGTCTCGTCAATGGAGAACGAGGGGTGTGTAAGGGGGTTGGGTGAAGGGGAGAAGGAAAGAAAAGGGGAAACAAGCATGAACCTTGACTCTAAACGCCTCACAACAATTGTACCAAAATACATTGTTTAGGTAATAGCGGGTTGGCATCTTTTTGCCAGTTACGCAGTTAACACTCTCCACATACATATATTTTTTTTTTTAGAAAAGTAACTGGATGCACGCCGAGTATATAATGTACGAAATACTTGTTTTCGTTTTCATCGTCTGTGCTGTTATAGAAATACGGAAATGGATGCGGATGAGGCTAACGATGGAGTCTTTGGAAAGTAAACATGTAGTGGTGAGTAAAATATATTAATGTTTTCTGCGGTAATGTGGAGCTATCTACGCTGTTTTAATTATCACAGTACCACTGGTGCGAAATATTAGTGCCAAGGAATGAAAAATTTATACATAAGGAGGCCAGTTTGTATGGTATTCATGGAATTTTGTAAAATTTTAGAGTAAAAGAGACCAAAGGAAATTGCAGGAGTGTAGCTCTGCCTTTCATAAGTGATTTAGGGACTGAACATTTAATGAATCTGCATCCTAAGTATAAATAAGGTGTGGGAGCAACTGAGAAACATGACACAGTCAGCTTGCAGATTAAGGTGCCATTTCCACATTATGCCCTGTATTTGCTCTTTGCTATATCATATGTCAGTATATGCTGATGTAAGGGCTGAATAAAAATGAATGAATGAATGAACCCTTTCTTTAGCACCCTTGTCATTATAGCACCTGCTTCAGTTAATGTACTCTTCTGAGACCAGTTTCTTATGACATTTAAATGTGTATCTTGTCACCAATGTGCTGGTATTGTATAATTTGTTGTGAAGATGGAACACTGCAGTTACAGACATAGTTCAAAGGTATGGAGTTAAATTACTCTATGAAATGTTCACATTGCATGAAGGTGATGTTTGAACATGAAGATCTTAATTCTTTAGCCTAAGAACAACATCAAGCACACAATACGTAATAATTTTTGCTTTCCGTGTTCCAAGATCATGTGCATGTGCACTTCATATTTCAGATTTCACAGGATTTCATTTTTTTGCAAAGATGGCAAAATGTGTATGCATGGTTGTTATAAGAATTGGTGGGTTAGGTACCATAATTACCAATTTTACCCATAATTCCTTCAAAGCTTTGTGTAAAGACTGAAAGTAATTTATACAAATTAAATATGCAAGGGTTATTGTGAATGGCAACACTGAAGGGGAGGGAAGAGGGGGAAGCAGTTTATTTGATAGTACTGTACTGTAGCAATGGAATGGCCACAATCACTTCCTCCTCTTGTCCCTTCCAAATTCCTTATACATAAAGACACTGTCTTCTTATTTGCCATGTAACATCAGCAGCTGATGAGTTTCATCATGTAATCTATGAATTACATGGTACAGGGTCTTGCATGGGCAGTTCATATAGCTTGCTAAGACATTCTGTGCCATTTGACTTTATGATGAGCCCATTCAATTCATTTGATGCCTTCACGGCCAATTTCTCTATAATTCATTCTCTTATTATCCTCCTATCTATGTGAAAGCTGTCAAGTTTTCCAAACCAAATGTGTATGCCTTTGTTGCTTTTCTGCCACAACGCATGATTCATGTTCCACACATCTCAGAAGTTATGGATTTAACCACCCCAGCAATGTCAGGTGAAGAGTATGACTTATGAATTTTTTACTCAGTTATGCTAACAGTGTGCTAAATAATGCAGTAGTATTTTGCCTGTTTTATGTGAGTTGTGGGCAGATTTGCATTGCATTTGTTTTCAACTTTACTAAAAGAATATTGTTTTGTGTATGAATGTTAGGTGACTGGAGGTTCCAGTGGTATTGGAAAGTGTGTAGCTATTGAAGCTGCATGTAGGGGTGCAGATATTACCCTGATAGCGAGAGATGTTAAGAAGTTGGAAAGTGCAGTCTCAGAAGTGAAGAAACGCTGTCTGCATCATGAAAAGCAGAAAGTGAAGTACATTTCTTGTAAGTGGCTGTGATAGTAGCATCAGTGGCCATGCTTCATGTTTGTGGTCACCAGCTGTATGCTTGCTTTTCTGTGCTATTATTGAAAATATTGCATGCTGTAGTCTTTCAACAGTTTGGTCTTTTGCATTTCCTTATTTTCACAATTGTAATGTATTTACATTTTCACACTTTGTTTCACTTGGTAATTTGTCATATTCACTGTACATTGACACTGTTGCAGCTGAGTTTTACATATATATCACGGTAACAGTACATCTATCATATATCCTATTTTCTGGACCATGAGATGCACCAAGATTTCAGAAGGCAAATTCAGGCAGAAAATATTTTATATACATTTGAAGGTTAAATTCATAAATACATATTCAACAAAATGACAATGCAGTATGGGGTTTCTACTGGTCATAGAATTCCCCAAAATTTTCATTACTTCTATCACACTCATCATTACTGTTATTATTGACTAAACTTTCACTTTTTTTTCAGGCTGTTTATCAACCTCAGTACCATCAAGGGCATTACTGATCTCATTTCTTGTCAGACTTCAGAATTGTCACATGTTTCACAGTGCATGCCTCTTCATAAATCTGTAACACCAAGAAGTTGTCCCAGCAAAACTGGTGATGCTGTGTGTGACCATCCACCCTATTGCTTCAGAAATCATCATTTTTGTTGACACAGATTCCATTGTTTATGTTGTCTATTATCCAGTTCTTCATCTGTGCCTCTAGGTTAGGCCACTTTGCAGTGTGGTTGCAAAAAGTGTGTCTATTCTTTTCTGACTTCTTTAATACTTTCTCTTGCCTATTCCATTCACATATCATTTACTGAGTTGGAGGTGGACTAATATGCCTTTCAGCTATCCTGTTACTGTGCTCTTTCACACACTTTATCACGTGCATTTTGTAAGTTACAGTAATGAGATCGTTGTATTGTTTATTATACATTCTGATTACAAATTTACTTTCAATAAAGTCATTATCATTGTGTGCTACTGAAACAACTCTTCCACACAGAGGACCCACAAATACTGGGCGCTACGGTGCAAAATTTAGTTGTGTGGGCGACTGGGCGCCTGGAATTTGTGCACCTCCGTGTTAAACAGTGATACAGAAAAGTTGTGCTTTTCCCTGTTTTTGCTGTTCCTATTTTTGAGTATGCAATTGTAATTGCAGTAGATATTAGCGACAACTATGAAGACATAGAGAAGGCACTTCATGATGCCGAAGAAGAGCTTGGTCCCATATTTATGCTGGTGAATTGTGCTGGAATGGCAATATGTGGGAGGTTGGAAGATACTTCTGTGAGTGATATTAAGGTAATGAATGTCTGACTTCATTTCTTGTTGAGATGACCAGTCTGTACATATTTATATGTCTGACTAACCCAATCATAACATATTATTTTTACATAAAAAATGATATGTTAAAGAATTTTTAATCATGGGTATATCTGCAGTATAATATTTATACTTTTACATCTATAGCTGCTATTGTTTATATTCCTACATTATATATATTTGATGATGTTTTAACATTATGCTTGTATTTCTTTGTGTCATGGTTCTCCTGATTATGGCGTACATTTGCCAAAACATGCATGAGAGCTTATATGTATATATAAATTGTAATACATTTTATATATTACAAGTGCCTTTGTTGGTGTTGCATTAATTACAATCTTTATGCACAGAATAGATAATATTAAAAATGGTAATGAGCCTTGAGGCTCCATATAATGTGGGGAATTGCTTGAGTAGGTGAGGACCTATTAGCTTGTCAAGAATGACTCTGCTGCATGGAGTTAGTCAGTTTGAAGTGGTTTAGCACTTATTAACATAGCGCTAAAATTCAAATACAGTGTTTTGGAGGAAATTACTGCATCCATCTTCAGTTTCTACTGTGAAGATTGGGGCAGTACTGAGGTTTGGCACCCATTTACAAAATTACATGGCATTAGATCCCAGCAGACAGTAATCTTGATACTGCTGGTTGTAAGAACCTCAATTCTCCCCAGTAATGAGTTAACTGCATCCATTCTGTGTTGTGCTGTCATACTAAAGCCACTGTCTTTTGTATAATCACTTTGCTTCACTTTTTTCTTTTCTTTTTCCTTTTCCTCTTTTGATTACAGAGCCTAGTGAACCTGAATTTCTTGGGCAGTGTGTATCCCACGAAAGCTGTGGTGTCACGTATGAAGGGAAGAGGCACAGGTAAGATTGTGCTTGTCGCCTCTCAGGCTGCCTTCTTGGGGATATATGGATACACAGTGTATAGCAGTACCAAGTTCGCACTCCGTGGTCTTGCCGAATCTCTGAATATGGAGGTATGAACATGAGTGTTAAGAAGGTTTTGTATTTAATTCAAGAAAAGTTTACTATCAAGGTGTTTCACGTGCAGTTATGAAGTAAAAAGTAAGATGAAGTTGTCCCTGTACTTAATTAGGCCCATGCCATGAAGATGTGGGGGAGTGGATGTTTAGTTTCATGCATTCTTAACCTTGGCATTAGATGGAGGAGAGTTGTCAGCTTCTTGCCCCAACTGCACCTTTCGTGGGCGAAGAGCCGCTGGTACCCATTGGATAAAAGTAAAGGCTGTCCTGTTATATGCCAAGCAGGCACAGAGGGGAGGTAGAGGTATAGCTCTATCCATACTCGACCCTGGCTCTAGAAGGGGGTGGGGGTGGGTGGTCAGCGCCATAACCTAAATATCAGTCAGTCTAAGAGTAAATTAAAGGTAAAGTTTTTCCTTTTCTTAATTAAGCATTATACCATGCAGACATTTGGGGGACAGGAGGTGTAGCTCCACACATTCTTGGTATTGGTTCTAGATAAAGGTGGGTGGTCAGTTTCATGCCCTAGCCTCTTTATGACTGGGAAAGCGCCATTAGTTCTCATTGTGTAGTAGGCTGGATGGACCCTAGAACCTGTCTGGAGGGCAGGGAGAAATTTTTTAACTAATACCAATTATTCTAACACTTTCATAATTATCATTTGTCACTTTCAGGTAAAACCATACAATATATCGGTCACATTATGTCTGCCACCTGACACTGACACCCCTGGATTTGCTACTGAAGAGAAAACGAAGCCTATGGAAACAAGATTGATTTCCCAGTCTGCTGGGCTAGTTTCTCCTGAAGCTGTAGCCAAACAGCTCATGGAAGACACTTTAGTGAGTTGCTTCAGAAAGACTGCAATGTTATTGCACCAGATATGTATTGTGTAATGACTATGGTATTTTAATGTCTGAAATGTGGGCAGTGTTGATCAGATGAACAGTTTAAATAAATAAAGCTTTAGTATCACAAGTCAGGAAATGTCTGCAGGACGTAACACTTCTGGCACATACGTTCTGTTACTGTTCCTATTATTCCCACCGCTTCTATTATTCAGGAGCACTTTAATTCAGTCTACATACAGTCACTGTTATCTTTTGTTACTGGAACTCCTCACTGAACTACATAGTGTCACATCCCAGAAGACTTGAATCTGCAATAGCACCCCTGTGAGAATGTCAGATCTCATTACATAAAATCGTGATCTGACAAATGTACACTCTTTATTATCTGCTATTTAATGCAGTTTATATTAAAAATAGTCCAACATGTTTCGAACTATGTTACAGTTCATGTACGGTACAAATAACATAATGTTTGTCAGATCTCATGTTGTTTGTTTCCTAGGCCTCTGTTTGTACGTCAGAGAGAACTCAGTCTGTCTCCATTATAAAGACCAAACACATAAATGAACATAGGTTGTCATGTATGATTTGAAACCAAATTGGAATGTATCTAGAAATTTTAGTAAAATTCCTAAATACAGAACTGCATGAAAATCCATGTAGTGGAAGTCACATTGTTCTGGTGGATAGATGGTTGGTTGGGATGTACATGACAAGGCTTGTAGTCACTGTTCACTTTGCAAAAGTGCCTAGAAATGGAAACGATGATGATGATACTACTACTACTACTACTACTACTACAAATAATGGGGGCAACTGGAACCATCTCAAAATCATTCAGAAAATACCTGAGTGACATACCAGGAAAGCACAAAATCAAGGAAATAGAGAAAACAGCCATATTGGGCACTGTGCACATACTTCGGGAATTATTAATGTAAAAGTACAAAACATTCAATGCGGAAAATAACATTACATGTGCCATAAATTGTAACTACAGAATAGCTGCAATGCTATACACCCTGGAAACACCATTTGTTTCAGGTATATAATTGTAAATACCCTGCATAAAAGTGATAAATAATATAATAATAATAATCTTTTCCTATTGGGGTTGAGAAGCCTGTTACAGGTGTTAAGTGCCTGTGTGTCAAAATTTGAGAGTTGTGTACTTGCTGCTGACTCTCTTGGATTGGTCAGAGTCCTAAAGAATGCACACAGCATGGAGGCAATGTTTCACGCAGTTACAGTTATCAGCATCCAGTGCAAGCAGAACACATGTATATATGTGACAATACTCACATGCAGATCATTGGTTTGGAATTATGCAATGTGAACAACAAAGTGTGACTGAGTGGTTGATATAGTGGTAACCTGTCTTAGTTATGTGTAGAATGTATTGGTTTGAGTTCTGTTGGGGCCTAGGCATTCCGACTAAGGTTTTTTGTGGTTTTTCTCACAGTCTCGAGGCAAGTGCCAGGACATTACATTTGAATAGGTGCCACATATTCTTCATACTTCAGCAGTTAATTTGGCATTGTAAACTGACCAGTCAGCATTGTCTGCAGTAATGCAGAATACAAACATTACAGAAGAAATGCTACTCATTGCCAGAAAACTACAAAGTAATTGTATGAGGCTGAACTATAGCAGGTGGTTAATTTTGTAAAGGGCTGAATGAGGATTTCACTGAACTGAGAATCTTGTTGTTGGGACTGTTGCAGTGGATGTGGGGTACTTGGTGTACTCATTTATGTATTCTAGTTCCCTTTAATAATTTCTGAACCATTTGCCTGTGACCAAAGTTTGTCCCAAAATTCTGAGTATGTGGAAATGTCTGAATTATACCAACTCAGAGGCATCATACTGTAGTTACAGAATTGTGACTTTTGAAAGTAAATATTTGCCATTGAATGGTTTGTAAATATGAATATTGCATTTACAGTTTATCATTTCTGGTTCACATTTATAAGTCTGGCAAGCTGTGGGCTCTTTCAGTGAGATTTTACATTCTTTTTCCAGTAATTTAATGTTTTTAAAGATACTCTGTGATCTGTAGTTTGTGTGCCAGTACACATTAATTGTAACTTAAAAATATTTTTCAGTATAGCTCACCATTTTGAGATTAGTGCCCCTCAATTGGAATCTGCAAAAAATGAATCATATAACAAAAGGATTATTAATGAAGCTAATGATAAACTTGCTTCTAAATGAAACTTTATATTTTCAGGCAGGAAATTTCTATAGCACTGTTGGTAGTGAGGGTTTCCTGCTTAGCAATCTCTGTGCAGGAATGTCTCCTGTATGCTCAGTGCTTGATCTTGCAATTCAGGTATGGTGAATACTGTTGGTGTGCTACAGTATTACTGCTTTAAGCTTATGCTCTTTTATTTGGAATGCAGTGCATAATTTCTTTCTGCACATGTGTATTCCTTAATTTTTAACACAAATTTTATGAGATGGATATTAAAGAAACTGGATGAAAAGATGTTAATGTGATCAAACTAGATAAATACAGGAGCCAGTGGTGGCTTTAGTGAACATGATGATGAGTGTCTGTTTTCCAAAAATGTACCAGCTTCTCTAGAAACTTAGTAACTGTCAGCTGCTTAAAGGGTGGCATTTGCCATCAAATTTGTGCATTTCTTATTTGGAGTGTGGTATATGTGTAAGGCTGTCACAACTTATTAATTTCATAATTTTTTTTTGAGTCATTACTTGAGAAATATTTTACACCACTAATGTTTTAACTTCAGAATGCAAAGGTTAGTCTGAATGAAGTAAATAGAGTAAACAAGAGTAATTTTGTTAGTTATCACTGTATTATCTTGCTAAAAGATATTTTACAGTCCAACTGAACTCTGTCAGTTTTTGTGTTTCCTTTCTGGAAGGAACTGAGAACTAGCTCTTTGTAGCTGAAAGACTTTTGTTTTTGTTTTTGGCTACTGATACTGAACACGTAGGGATCATTAACAGGCTTAAAAACCTGTTGCTTGTTAGTGGAGTGTGATACCTACTATTACAAAGTTTGGTAACTTGAAATTTTTGTTGTAAAATTTGAAATTCAAAAGTCAGCTTGCTTTGTTTAAAATAAATGCCATAATTTACAAAAGATCTGTAACAACTTCTCTCTTAGTGAGTTAACTGAGTAAGAAGTATGGTAGCATTCTGGCATCTTTGAAACAAGGTTCTGTTTCTCCATAGCTCTCTTGAGCAAGGGGTTAGGCTGTCTTTGCTTATGCTACATTATTAAAATTAAATACATGCTTTGTGTGTTTCAGGTTACTTTAATGGGACTGATGCGGTTGGTGGGTTTTTTTTACTTAAAATCATTTGATCGAATTGTCCGCGACTGTATGAAGAAAAGGGACCTGACAAAGAAATCGGAATGAAGATACATAAATATCAGGCATCTGTGACAAACCTAAGTGTTTGTTGTTAATCCAGAATATCAACTTGTATGATTTTATGTGTGCTTAACAATGCCAAGAAATTAAATGAATCACAGAATCCTTTACATGCAGTAGATTTGCACAGTTTCTGATTGATATAACCACATGTACTTTGACCTTTCAAAAAGTTCTGAGAGTGATCCTGTAATACACGCAGTGTAAGGTCATAACATGCATCTGGAATTGATCACTTTTAAAGTAGCCTTGACCTGATTCCAGTGATCTTGTCTTTGTGGAAACTGTCAGTTCCTTTGTTTTGTTTTCAATGACATTACCAAATATTCCTTTAATTCCAAATTTTAGGTTGGGAAAGACAAAAAGAAATTCTAAGAGTTGAGATCATATGGTGTGTCAAGAATATTGTGTTTTGCCAGATATTCAGTTACAAATAGGGCAGTATGGGGGCATGTACTCTTATGATGTTGACATCTGGTGGCATTTCTGTTGAACCTAATCATACAAACTTAATGATACAGACTAGAACCCCTTGAAATGAACAATTCACCAATTGTCCTTCAAGAAAGTACACATGGTGGAAGAGGCCTTCATGATTACAACAGTGCCAACATAATTTTTGGGGGGTGGGGGTGCCACTTTGTGCATGCAAGAAACATTAATCATGATGAATTTGCATGAGCTGTGTGAAATGCTGACTTTGTTAGTAAAGTCACCAATTGTTAAACTTTAATAAATTGTTAAGCTTTAATAAATTATAGACATGTTTGAATGTTGTAGCATTTTTGGACTCTGATGGATGATTATCTCATCATCTTTAGCTGCTGTTTGGCCATTTTTAAATTCT
Organism: Reticulitermes speratus; assembly: GCA_021186555.1. Lineage (NCBI taxonomy): Eukaryota > Metazoa > Arthropoda > Insecta > Blattodea > Rhinotermitidae > Reticulitermes > Reticulitermes speratus. The sequence continues at coordinate 20,581,848 of JAJKFL010000330.1, forward strand.
GAAGACCACTGGAATTTTGTACAACCTAATACTTTGTCACCAAATGCTGTTCTTAACACTGCATGTACTTCCAACAGTGTTTTAATGAGGTTAATACTGAATTTAACATGTACACACTGCTTTTTAGTGTAATTAATTTCAAACTGTGATACAACAGGTCAGCACTAATGTACAACTGAGGGCAGATATCGTGATGCAACTGCAAGTAAAATATTACCATTTCAGCTCTGCCTCTCAGCTCTGTGGAAAGTGAATAAGGATTTCAGTTTCAGAACTTTTTGATAGGCCATAGTAGTTGTGGTACATACACGTTTCACTAAAACATTTCATGCTCAGTTATTTAATTCTGACACATGGATCTAACTAACTTCCTAAGGTGATGAAGCTGAACATTTCTTGTAATATACAGTGTTTAATTGCAATATTGAAGAAAATATTGCCTTACAGAATGTAAACCTGTGTAGTCCAGTAGAAAGCAGATTGATGTTTCAGAGGATACTGCAGCCTGTTCTATCAGGGTAAATAAGTTAGTCATAATCATAATCAAAATTACCTACTTTATTTTGAAAATTTAGTGTTATATATATGCAGGGGTTTGTATTTTGGGATCTGTGAGAGTTAGAAAGGTGGTGGTTTGACATTATGTGCTACTAGAATTTGTTCTGATAAACAACGAACAACTAATGAATTGTGACAAAGAATTAAGTCAATATTTTTTTTGTAAATATGTAAAATTGTAGGACGTATTGTGACACGAGTGTTTTGATGATAGCTGTGAGGGCTTGAAATGTACTGTTGCCTGCTCACCTGGAATGAATTGACTCTTTGACCCAGTGGGCAGTAGTTGATTTATATTAATCAATCATGGTTTTTTTTTGTGTTAGACAAAGGGGATTAAAAATGATTTAAATGCAAATATTCATATAAATAAACAAGTGACTGTAATCCAGAGGCAATGGACATCGAATCAGAGCATGCCAATTTTAAGCTGTGTGGTACATATTGGTGTGTCTGTTGACTATATCAATTCTCTACATTCCACAACTTTGTATACATCATTAATGTCATTAGTGATGGAAGAAAGCTTGCATGGTATCTGAAAATGCCATGGGATGCTCTCGTCTGTGATTTAATGAGATGTAAAAATAGTCTTAGATTTTGTACTACATAATTGAACAATATTTTCTGCATTTACTGATTCTTCATGCTTTAGATGTGTATTTTTCTTTTAATTTCAGATGAATACTGTCATGTGTAAGAATGTTGATGTCTGAAATCATTTACATGTACAAATTTTTACACTATTTTTGTATAAGGTGTATTTATTACATCATGTATAAAGGTAGCCAATAAATCCTTTGGAAATGTGTTAAAACTCAGATATTTGGTAAAGACAATAACAAATCCAAATTGAATTCCCAAATAAATTATAAGCAGACTAAATGCCTACTGTGACATGCTGTGACGATTGTGTGAGATTACCGATATTGATGGGAACAGAACTGACATCTCTCACGAGGTGTGATCCTTTAGCACAAAAATGCACCTCGCACAGTGCACATCAGACAAAAGTGTTGCTGCAGACGTTTCACTGGGAATTTCAGGGCCATCCACCCTATAATCCTGACTTTGCCTTGTTGGACTATAATTTGTTTGGGCTATGGAAGCAACACGTGGGAGGTCGCCATTTCCACAGTAATGAGTGGCTGCTGGTGAATGGTTACAAATGCAAGAACCCAATGTTCTGAGGACTGTGTTGATATAAAATGATACTTCAGTGGAGAAAATGAAATACATTTAACGTTGTACTGAGCTGTAATTTAATTTGTATGGCCAAAGGAACCTCACTTATTGAACGTTCTTTTATATTAACTCAGATGTTGCGTGGTAGTCTGCAGAGTTCATATGGTGCTAAAGAGCATCCACAGTTGAGAAAAGATTGCTAGTCTTAACAGCTCTTCTTTTCAACATGAAGTCAAATTTATGGATGGAGGAGTAAGTAAATATCTTCAATTGGACCATTTTGTGAAATTAAATAACTATGATTTGGCCAGAAACGTTTAAATGAAGTCTTATGTGTGACTTAATTTTGTCTAAAAGCTTGCTTGTTATTTTCTGAGTGCAGTTACTGGGTGTAGGCCTTTGATATTTTATTGATATTACTTTGCTTACAGGGAGAAGCACAAAAGTGGTTGTTAAAATCAGCTGTCTATGCACCTTTGTATTTTTGCCTCTACAGAAAACAAAGTTTGAGGCACAGCTATAAAATTTGACCACAGTTGTGGTACACATTGACCTACACTTCCTGTAGGGCGATAAATATTTTGATAGAGAAGTCCGGTTTGGCAACTAACTGAGGATTTCTTTATTCTTGTAAATATGCAAGTATACTTTCTTGTTTGTTCCCTAATGTAGGACAGTCAAATCATTGGTCTTAAGTCAACACTAAATAGTAAAATGAGACTCACACAGACACATCATTACTCAAACATCAGCTGTAAACAAAAAGAGCAAAGGTCTATTTCCTCTTTCATTTTAATCAGTTCACCAAGCATAGATGAGAGCAACTTGTTGCAGTCGAATTTGGGGCTTATTCCTCTCGGCATTTTCTGTATTCGAGCACTTCACTGTAATGCAGGTTTTTGGGGACAATGGTCAGACCTCAATTCATACATCAGAATTCTGCCAGCACAGATTTTAACATAGTAAATTAAGAACTAATCAAGTATTACAAAATTACCTGACAAGTTTTAATTGAATGACCTAGTATATACATCTTTCTAACGATTTTTCGGTAAAATATACTCAAAATGAAATTAGAATGGATGGCTTATATGATTTATGGTTTATGATTTCTTATGGAGGGGGGAAGTGTAGAGGCTAATTGAAGGACAGATGGAGTAATTGGAAACAATACCGAGGCATGTGCGTTTCCTTACTGATTCAAAAACTTCAGATCTATTTGAAACAACACATCAGTGTCTTCACTCCGTCGAAGTTTAATAGTCGTAAATGAATCATTACAACATGACGTAGTTATTTGATTTCATAAGAAGATTATGTACTGTCTTTTAGAATGTGACGCCGTGTATTCTGTTATATAGGTACTAATATTACACAGGAACCTATCTTAATCTTAGGGTATAATAGTGAAGATGGATGCAGCAGATTCATTCGAGACGTGTGTACCCATGTTCCAAAATACACGGCGTCACTTCAAAGTAAACAGCAGTCTTTATATCACAAATAAAAAAAACCAACAAATGCACTGTATACAGTGCATTTGTTGGTTTTTTAATTTGTGATTTGATATCAGAATGCACGGTGAATATAATGTGAAAAAGCAGACTTTATAGTCACGCCCCGAGAACCTCAAATGCGAAATTTGTTTCACTAACAGTTGGTCAAAAAATTCATATTGACGCTGCAATACATATCAGGGCATTATCAAGGCATCGGCTTATTTGGAGCCAGGAAAATCGCGAAACTCACGTTTATGAAGGATACATGGCTGTACAGTTCGTATTCGAATCAGACATTTCTGCAGTACAAGTCAGATGATCATGACCAATCAAAAAACAACTGGAGAATGTGGAATATGTCAACTATTTGGACAGCCTGATGACAACTGATGCAAGACGTATATGTGAAATTAAATCCAGGATTGCCATGGGAAAAGCAGCATTCAACAAGTAGAAGATTTTTCTTTTCACCAGTAAATTTGACTTAGATTTAAGGAAGAAAGTAGTGAAATGCTACATTTGGAGCATAGCTTTGTATGCTGCTGAAACGTGGACATTTCAGAAAGTAGATCGGACACACCTTGAAAGTTTTTAAACGTGGCGCTGGAGAAGGATGGAGGTGATCAGCTGGACGGATCATGTGAAGAAAGAAGTATTACAAATAGTCAAGGAGGAAATGAACTCCCTACGTACAATTGAAGGAAGGAAGGCTAACTGGATTGGTCACATCTTGCGTAGGAACTACCTTCTAAAGCACGTTATTGAAGGAAAAATAGACGGAAAGACAGCAGGGAAAGGAAGACGAGGAAGAAGATGTAAGCAGCTACTGGATGACTTTAAGGAAACGAGAAGATACTGGAAATTGAAAGAGGAAGCATTAGATCACACTCGCTGGAGAACTCGCTTATGTTGAGGCTATGGACCTGTCGTAAGACAGACTACGTGATGATGACGTTACACGCTGGTGTAGCTCAGCTGACTTGCAGTGTTTAACTGGGTAAGGAATCAATCACAGAGTTAAGAAGATGAGAGACTCGTTATACCAGTACTGTGTCCACTGTTCTGACGTAATTTGGGACAAATGTTTTACCGATTTAGGAGCATACCAGTAATAAAGTGTCCCGGGATCAAACCTCGGGAAATAACGGGGGAATTCTGCAGTTGCTCGAAGGAATGACCAGCGTCTCAAAGTCTGGTTGCTCCGCGAAAGTCCGAATTTCAAGAATTTTCATTATTTACGAATAAAATTTCACTGGTGCCGAATACTCGGATTTCAAGACATCCTACTAAGGACAGCAGCGAGCACATTCAAAATGGCGTCGAGGACTTGGGACAGCGGACACATAAGGAATTGGTGTAAATTCCCCAAAAGTCGTGTAAATTGAAGATTCGGGTGTTCGGAAATATTACGCTACATTGCTGGGTAAGTTTTCTCGACATTTCGAGGGAATGTGTCGTCTTCATCGTCAGTAGTTCAATATTTCTTATTTTCACAAGTATGTAGAACAAAAAATGTAAAAAAAAAAATGACGAGTCGTGATGATATGAACATTCTGATAGCGACCGATCATAAGTACCTCTGACAAACTGACATAGAATAAAAAAATAATTAATCGACTAGACCCTCCTATTAGTCTATTCGTCAATAGGCCCACAGGCTCTATACTATATTAAACACCAACAATTATCCTATTTAATGATCCAAGATTATGGTGGAATTCTAAGCGAGTTAACCATTTAAAGCACACGTTTAACACCAAAACCTGTGCATTTTGGTCACACAGCACATTTATACTTTCCTATGAGTCCTACAATAAACAACCATTATTTCCCTATACAACACTCACCGATTGGTGTTTCTAATGGAAGCACACTGTATTTTCTGTGAGGTACGAACTTCGTACATATAATGTAGCTTAATCTTAGTTTTAAAAGTCTTAAATCATAATCATTATGAGTATCTAGTAGTCTAAGGTGATGAAGGAATTCTGAGTTAACTGTTTGAAGCTCTATGGTAAATATATGCACCGCATGCACTAAAACAACAGAAATCTAAATTTTACCACACAATGTAGGTACGTATTTCGTGTGATTTTGACAACGAACACCATAAACCATCTGATTTTTAGGCTTGTCCGCAAAATTGCAAAAAGCAACTATTCGATTCATGTCTGTCTCTGTCTGTCTGTCCGCAGAGAACAACTCGGTTCGCACTGAACGGGGTTTCATGAAATTTGATATTTGAGTATTCTTCGAAAATCTGTCGAGAAAATTCAAGTTTCATTAAAATGTAACAAGAATGACAGGTACTTTACATGAAGACCTATATACATTTATGATAATATCTCGCTGAATTCTTCTTAGAATGAGAAATGTTTCAGACAAAAGTTGTAGAGAAAATCAAAACGCACATTTTATGTTCAATAACTTTTTTTTCCGAAAATCGTGCTGTTTATGAGATAATGTGCAAAAATATGGTAGAGCCAGACAGGCCACAGTTGACAATGTAATATGGCGCATGCGCTTTGCGTGCTGGATAACTTAAGTCTACAAACACACACTCAGAATATGTAATACGTATTGCTTTTCCACGACAACAATGGTTTAAACGTATGCGCCTCAACGATACATTAAACGTACCTTGCCTGTCTTGTCAATACTAGACACGGTGTGTGTGTTCTTCATGAGACAAGAACTGAATTTCTATTTAGAATCAGATAAACGTCACTGGACAAGGCAAAGCCTGAAACAGATAATACAAGATGCGCAAACTTGGCGGCGGCTGACCGTTCAAATGATTAAACTGCCGACATATCAGACACTCAGTAAGTTAAGGCTTGATTTTCTGTACAGAGTCTGGACTGACAGATGCCTGCGTATGCTGTATTTGTAAGGGATAATTATACCATGCAAGTTGATATACCATGCAAATTTGTGCATAGTCTTCACAAGATAGAGACCCCACCCTGTCGTCATAGGCGACGCTCCGTTACGTCGAAACTGCAAAAGTCTGGACAGAAAAAAAAAAGATTTGTCATTAACCATAAAGGGCTTCGACACCGAGATATATAATATAGACTGAATGTAAGCTATGTAGCGTTTTGAACAGTCTTCAAAGGTTTGGAAATAACTAGTGTGTCAGACATTATTGTCTTATAACTGAACCACCGAGTTTGAAGTGTTCACACTTCTTTTAATAAAACAAGTGTTCTTTGCCGTGTAACTGAAACCAGGAGGAACTGAAGGCAGTCCCTTTATCGGAGGGAGAGGCAACCGGGCCAGTGTGCAGTGGGGCATCTAATGTTATAAGACGGTGAGAGCTCCAGATGCGGGCGGGCAGAATTTCGATAATAGCCACTACCATAGTGCGCAAGCATTATATCACTCTAACTGCCAATACTGGGGACAAACTGCACGAGAGAAGTGCTTGCATTTAGCTAGTTTCTTCCAAAGCGTGTTGCTATTTGAAGCTGTCACAACCAACGCTCGAAAATAAATCCACCTCAACCTGGCTGCAGTATGAGGGTAGTGTAGCAGCTCTCTCCAGTTTCTACTTCAAGTTTCGTAGCCTGTATCAGGGAAACAAGATCGAATTCCACGAGCCGATACGTGAACTAAACATCGCAGATGGGACTAATAAACTTGCAGTCACCTGGAATGTGACGCCGTGCAGTGTGGTACACGTGTACCAACGTTTTAGGTGAAAATGCTGCCTCCGTCATTCGAGTACGTGAAATTGTCGTACATCATTAACGGTGGACGAATATTTACAAATGCTTAGCAGTGTTTGTACACAAAATCATTTTTCTTTTGCGTTTTTTTTAGGCTGTAGGAGACCAGGTGCATGCCGAAGGACGATGGCGTAATTTTAAATTTTTGTTACTTTTTTGGTTTCACCGTCTTCACTTCACTTTTACTTAATTAACTGTAGTACCGTTAATTTTAACCGCTTACGAATTCTAATTTACTGGATTTTGGACAATTAAGTTCCTTATTTGTTATTCTTCATTAAAATAAATTTAATTAAAACAATATGAAATTACGTTACCGCTATATTCACGTAAATCTGAATCGCCCAAGTTGGGAAACTGCGTCACACCATAATGTTATAAGCAGCATTGTCTTGACTACACACGTATTACAATTTCTCTAACTTTACCTTAGAAACTTCAAAGGATACCTCAATACTCAGTAGTGTTCTGTGGCTATGTACGTGTATGTCCGTGTTTGTTGCCTTTGCTAGGAGACTGAAATTATGTAGTTATTTCTACGCACATGCGGGCACAGTGCCAATAGCTATACCTGAAATACCCGTCAGAGAGCGACGTGTTCACTATGTGTCAGGATGGCCGAGCGGTCTAAGGCGCTGCGTTCAGGTCGCAGTCCACTTCTGTGGGCGTGGGTTCGAATCCCACTTCTGACAGACTTTTTTATCTTTTAAATACATCTTAAATTGAACAATAATCACCATAACATTTGAAGACGATGCCCTAGGTTATTTCCCATTGTTACCAGTTACGCCGAAGTTGTTCTACCTCACACTTCAAGCAACGGTGAAAGTTTTTCCGGAGAGGAGGGTAGACGGAGCATGTGGTTCCCTACTTACGTGCATGGAGTTTTGCAAGAAGTGATGTAGAAAGAGGGGAGGTAAAACTCCTTACATTGTTAACAGATTCGTTCTTTCTAATTTTCTCTTCTTTCATGGAAATTTCACGCTTGCATTCTGTGGCATACCTGCACTATCGAACACTTCAACAACATAATTTGTGTTTACTGTATATGCCTACAACACACCTAATACCACAACTGTCGATACCTTCTGACATCGGTACAATTGCATAATCCAATCGAATATCAATGTCAAAGTGATGAAAAGGGAGTTGTCCCTGCACTTACTCAAGCATCACACCATAAAGGTGTACGGCGGAATGAACGTATAGCTCCACACATTCAAGATGTTGGCGCTATATGGAGGCACATTATAAGTTTCACGCTCCTGCCGCTTTAGTCCCGGGAAAAGAGACTCTGTATCCCAATCTGAACGCGGTGAAAAAGGTTTGCACTCCCCGGGAGACGAACCATGATGCTGCTGCAGTCATTGAAGTCCTTAATTAGTATACCGACTCAGATATGTCGGATTTATAAAACTGAAAGATGAATGCAGATTAGGGACGAATAATTTGTAAAACTGTGGTTGAGTGATACTTTTTTCATCCTTATTATATCGTTCACCACGAATTTATGTTTCGTTTACACATTAATCGCTATCTTCATGCTAGGTGGGTAAACTGTCCGTGCGTAAAGGGACAGTTTTTATACGCGCATCCCATTCTTGCTACTCTGTAAGCAATCACATGAACTGTCCATCCACAATTTAATGGCGGAAATTATCTGTGTACAAGCGAGTACACCCATTGCGCTTGGCAGCTGCTAGTTTAAACGTAATACAGAGGCAATGAATGCCTCACACATAGACACAAGCGCTGTAGGTGAAGGTAAATTTAGCCTGCGTTTGTGTGTCTAGGTCAGAGGCGAACGAGATTGCAAATGGTGTACTGCGTGACGTAGTACACAGACTTTAGCAAGGAACTCTCTACTTGCTAAATATCGCATGGGTTGCCGGTACAGGCCTAAATGTAACTTCATTGATGCCTGTACGAACAGCGCGGCGTTACAAGCTCCGAAACTCACATACGCTCAGCAGCATCGTGCCCAGATCTCTTATACCAAACTGCACCCAGATCGGACGATAAATGTTGAATGTAAGGAGAGAAATTTATTTACGTCCGTAAGTAAAATATGGCTTTCACTGCGCTGATTTTCACGAAACTCGCAAACACTCAATAAATAATTGTAGATATCTTAAGTGCCGACGTTTACCCTAATTCGACGAAACATGTAGAAAAGAGGACAAAATTCATTTACGCCCACAAGTAAAGTATGGGCACTTACTAGGTCACAGACAGACGGACAAAAGAACAGACGTGGTCTCCATACCACCACCACCACCACCACCACCACAATAATAATAATAATAATAATAATAATAAAACGATACAACAACACTGGCCTGTTCTGGTTACACGAGTTAACCTTCAAGGCCTTGTGGTTAGTAATGTACCGCCAGGGCTAACAGTAAAGAATCTGCATTTTTCCACATAATGTACTTATGTTTTATGTAAAATTCTCAGAATAAAGTTACTTCTCTATACAGCATTCACCGACTTGTCCTTCTAATGGAAGTACACTGTGTTATCTGTGAGGTACGGACTGAAACTTTATATACAGTGTATATTTATTTTAGTCTTCAAAGGGTTCAAACCAACAGCAGATTTTCAAAGTGTCAACCTACACAGAATGTCGCTGTATTAAGAAAAGGACAATTACCATTCTCTATATTACGCTAAATATTTACACAACATACAGTGTCCTTGAATGTAGCTGCACGAGCAAGTGTTGTAAACGTATCATATTCTGCACACTTTGGGTACACTGAGTTCTTCTATGGAAAGTTGATAAATTTATGATTCGAATATAAGGAATGCCTGTGGAGTATTTCCTCTCATGTCCTACTACAGAGGTCTAGTCGTAAATTCAAACGTATACTATCAGAAGGAACTCGTCCATTTAATTGATTCTGCTCCACTAACACAGCTATTTTCATGAATAATACAAACATGACAGAAGTAACCGACCTAAGCTTCTGTTCCAGGTTTAGACTTCACTCTTCCCTGAGCACTCACAAAAATGTCAGTGCCTACGTATTTCCTTATTTGCAAAATTAATGAAGTTCCACGTAACGTTTAGAATATTAACATTCAAATTTCATTCGAAACTGTGTTTGGTCACGACGTATTTGTTTAGTCAAGAATCCGGTCACTTTAAAATGTATGCTCCATAGCTTCAGGTTCAGGCCACATTAACAGTTTTTTTTTGTGAAGGGCCCCGCAGCAGAAGCTACGGACGATCCGCAGCCTTGAGGCTTATTGTGCAACCCTGTGATGAAGATAATTAATTTTTCGTTTTTCCTTGTAATGGAGCACCGGTGGAATGAATTTTACAGGGAAAACCGAAGTACTCTGGGAAAAAACCTGTCCCAGTGCCACTTAGACCACCACAAATCCCACTTGGACTGACCCAGGATCGAGCCCGGGCCTCCGCGGTGAGAAGCCGGCGACTAACCTCCTGAGCCATGGCACGGCCCTACATTAACAGTTGGTAATACGTTTGAGAGGGAGGTTGAGTTTGAATGCTAATTACGGTATAGCTGCTACAAAAGGATTATGTATTTGCATAAAATCTTCAGTAAACTGTTGATATGCACTGCATACAAGTGTACGCTCACGTACATAATAAAACCATCCTCACAGGCGATAAATACAGTGGAACCTCGAACTTCGAACACAATCCGTTCCAGGAGACGGTTCGACTTTCAAGTTCTTCGACTTTCGAGTTAAATTTCCCCATAAGAAATAATGTAAATTGAATTAATCCGTTCCAGACCCCCAAAATTTACCCAATATAAAACATTTTAAGTGCCTATTTCAAAAGATCATAATGATAAAACAAGTATATTTAATTTCAATAATTGAAAATTTTTATTTATAATAGTAAATACATAAAAAATATTGTATAATAATCAATAAATAATAATAATAGGAGGGATATTACTGTTCACTGGAAGGTGAATTACCCTTCTTTCATCTGGACCAAGCAGAGAGAGAAGGCGACCACGTGACGAACACGTGATTCTTCGTTCGACTTTCGAGTTTTTGTTCGAGTTTCAAAACCGGATTTTCCTCGAATTTTTTGTTCGAGTTTCAAGTTGTTCGAACATCAAACCGTTCGAAGTTCGAGGGTCCACTGTAAATGAAGATAGTCGCTCTAGGTCCATGTTTTCCAAGATTATTTTTGCTTCGAATCACGTTTGGATTTGAAAATCTTGAGAGATCCCCAGACCAGCAAAAACGCATAGGCCCATATTACAAATTAAATGTGGTGGAACACGATTATTTACATTTAAAGTACAAGGGACGTTTATTCAAACACACTAAACACAGCGCTTAATCGAACTGGATTCGATTATTTGAAGTGAAGTTTATTGCGCCTTTTTGGTGTCTAAACCATAATTTCAATAATTTATTTCGATTCTCTGGCTTGAGTCATTAGGCCTTCTCTGCAGGGGGTTTCGTAGATATACGTATAGGTAACCAGCGGCAGTTCCAACCACACGAAGTAACTTCCCATTTCTCTAAAGAATATAGGCAATATTACTTATTTAAGAAATACGTGAAATTGAAATTCGACATTGCATAAGGTCATCCGCGGAACCATTTGAAACCCCTCGCAAACATTTGGGCTTCAAGAAACACGGTTTGAAAACCTTGGTCTAGACGAATGTTTCGAGTTACTACTATTCCTTTTCTGTAGAGTACATACGAAAAGCGACTATTACCTTCGTCATATCTGTCTGAACGCCCGCATGGGACAACTCGGCTCCCACTTATTAATTCTTGCTACAAATTATGGTGAGGTTACAGTTTCTGCATTTTGCAAAGATAAAGAGGCACATCTTGATTATATAGACGTTCATGGGAGGACGCTATTATGTACTGCTAAGCGATATGGATGGATTTTCATGAAATTTGATATTTGAGGATTTTTCGAAAATCTGTCGATGAAATTCAAGTTTCGTTAAAATCTGACAAGAATGACGGGTACTTTACATAAAGACCTATGTACATTTATGACATCTCGCTGAATTCTTATTAGAAAAAGAAATGTTTCAGACAAAAGTTGTAGAGAAAATCAAAACATACATTTTATGTTCTATGACTTTTTCCGAAAATCGTGCCGTTTATGAGATAATGTGGAAAAATAAGGTGGAGCCACACAGGCCACAGACGAAAACATAAAACGGCGCATTCGAATTGCATGCTGGATAACAAAGACTACAGACACACTCCGAATATACAGACGGACCCCGACATACGTAGATCCGGACTTACGTAAGAACCTTCTTGTGCCACTACCACCACTACTACCACTCCAACCACCACCACACCCACTTCTGTCTCTGCCTCAATTGAATAAGACAGTGACTCCAGTATCGATTATTAATTATTATTGTTTTTTATTAATTGTTATTAAAATTATTATTAATTATTATTATATCAATTATTATTATTGTGTATAAGGTATATAATAAAACATGGCTCCGAGTTACGTAAAAATCGACTTACGCAAAGGGTGGCAGAACGATCCACTTACGTAAGTCGGGGACTTTTTGTATAGTACTTATTGCTTTCCCACGGCAACAATTGCTACGCGAACGCGCCTCAATGTTACGTTTATATGTACATTACCTGTCTTGTTATTCTCTCTTTAAAAGCTGTTTTGCTACCCCCTACAGCCTACCGTTACTAAGATAAAGTGAAAAGCTGACTCATTAAAGTGATTCGTTATGGGATGGGCAGCCAGAAACAGAGTGCCGGAATGGAACGGTGTCTTGCCACAGTGTTTTCCAGGTAGTCCCTGGAGCTGAACCAGGCTCATACGTAATGGGGGTAAAGTTACCGGAGCGTGCTGCTGGCCACTGACGTACCTTTTGTAAAGAGGTTACGAACGTTGATTTCAGGTTTCCGCCGCGATGTTGATGAGATCTGCGCTCTTCTGGGATATTACGCAGCGTCGTGTGGTAATTGTTTACCGACGTTTCGGGACAACGTATCGGTCCCATCTTCAAGGGTAAAAAGTCCAAGAAAAAACGCCGGTAAACAATTACCACACAAAGCCGCGTAATATCCCAAAAGAGCGCACATCTCAGGCTACGAACGTGTCTAGATATATTTTTTCTACTGCGTATGGCGTAAAACAACATTAAGATGGAAACAACGTAAGCAATAAATTCAAAACATAACAACAACAAACAACGAAAAACATAAAACATACTGAAAAAACATTCTGCCAGAATTGGTATTACCAGTAAAACAGGAACATCTTCTGGTGCACTCCCACTGAAACTGTAGGAAAATCAAGAAAAGCAAATACAACCTGGAATACGTAAAAAAAAAAAAAAAAAAAACAGAAACTACGACACACAAAATTCAGAGTCACCTTCCTGCGTTTTAAAGTGACGCCACCTGAAGATGACCTACACAAGTCGAAACACGTAATTTGTATGTATCTATTTAAGATACAATAAAGACTACTGCGACGAAGGGGAAAAAACTTATTGTTTTTTAATCTGAATTTCATTAGACAGGTACTGTACCTTGAATAAAAGGCTACGCAATATAAAACAAAAACACTGAGCCTACCTTACTCGCAAAATCAGAGAAATCCGTAAAGCTGCGTCTTGTATTTGAATGGTTTCTAAGAGGTTTCTCCACGTAAATTCTATATGCAGAAACTAATTTCTCGTTTCACATATATAGGCCATTTATAAGTGATGTTATAATGGTTTCAGATCAATACGTATAATTTTCAAATGAGATTCGTGTTTCAAACTAAAGTGATAAATCAAACGTATAAACGAGATTATCGGAACCTCGAACTGAAATATGAACTCCGCTCATCTGTTACGTGATGTTACCTACCATAAATCGGAGAGACAGATAGCGCTGTTGGAACAGACTCGCATCCACTCCTAATGGGCAGTTTCTTTCCATAGCACGCCCGACCCAAAATCAAACGACCATTTCTGAGGTAGCTAAGTTAGAAGATACTAAAATATTGCCACATCTACTCAAAGAATTGTAGCCAGAGAGTAAAGTACACCTTCCCCGAATAAGTTTGGTCTCCGATACCCGCATACTGTAGTAAACACGTGAGCCCTTAACAACATAGGGGGTTAGGATATTACAAAATACAGGAAACAATAGCACTTAAACACTTCCACATCACGTTTTCAATCTCAGTTCAGCCGGCAGTCTTGCAATTGTAGCTTTGCGCTAAGATCTTAAAGAGGCCATATGCTTATGCAAGGAGAGAAGAGGAGAGTCTGACACTTTGTCAGAGATATACTGAATCTGATATGCGAGGCATTGACAGAAATGTATTGAGAAAATGTGAATTCAAGCCGCAGGGGATACTGAAACGTGTTGCAATATATTTAAATTAAACATCATTCCTTCCCTCACTGGAATTCAAATACGACGTACATTTCTTTTTATTTCAGACTGTAGAAATCGTACCTACAAGAATAGATACAGCAAACTCACAACTAAGCGATAACGGAACCACAAGTTTTGAAACCTGTAACACCACAGCCCGGCACTGAACTCTACAGCCAGCCAGTTCAATTCAGTGTACATCTTCACAATTCCTTTCCCATAGGTTATTACTTCTCCATCACAATACTGGCGATTCAAGAAGTAACTCACCAAGATATCTTACCAAAAGAATTCTCTGAACCAGGATAACGCATCCTAGTAATCGTGGCTCGATTCCCGGCAGGAGAAAAAGGTTTTTCTAGTCTCCAAAACCTCTATACCGGCTCTGGGGCCTAACCAAATCAGGTACCGAGAGACGGGAAAGCTGCCGGGCCAGTAATATGACCATTTACTTGCATCTAGTGCCGAGGTTAAGAATGAGCGGAGCTAGACCTCCACTTCCCCATAAACCTTCGTAATGTGCAGAGGACGACCTTTACCTTACCAGAATTTCCAATGTATTTGCTTTTCGTTCCGTTCGAAGTAATGCTTATCTGACATATGAAACTGTTTTTAATCTAGCGGCCCTAACAACAGGAAAAAGCTACATTTCACAAGTTTCTATTAATGTAATATGCACCAGACTTCCCATTAACACTTCCCTCGTTGCCAACGACCATATATGATGCACTAAAAATTAAGTTCCCCACATTACTGCTTATAACACAAGGGAACGTTAATAACTTATCTAGATGCACGAGTTTTACAACCGTCCTTTGCGCATGAGCAGTTTCTTCTATCAGTCTTTGGGGCCCTGTGCAAGTTTTGAAAATAAATTAAAACTTTCTTCTGTTCAAATTCAGTGTGCCGAAAATGTAAATTCAGGGCTGCAAAAATTTTGAAATATTTTCGTGTATGAATGTGTGTAATAAATTTAAATAGCTATTATTCAAGTAGCAGTAGACATCACAATGCTGCAATAGAGGGTTTAGACTTTATAAAGTTGGTAACTTAAATCAGCGATGCTTTACCGAATCCATCTGTGATACGCCATGGACGTGCCCGTGGCTGCTTCTGGGATAGAAAACGGAAACAAATATCCACTACATGCAAAAGTATACTTCTGGATTTGAAAGCAAAGGAGCACTTTGTAATAATCTGTTTCATAACATACCGTTTTTTTTGTGGCGCTAGAGCCCAATGGCGCCTAGCCTCGGTTTGAAGTTTCTAGATCACACAAAATTAGACACACACCCGGTAATACTCCTATATTTTAAACAGTAAAGAAGAGGCTAAATTGTTCCTTGCGGGAACGAGAGCACAATGAGGCGAAGGTCGAGGAAGAATATTGCTGGGCGATAACACAGGCGGCGGGGCGGTCATGCTGCGGTCGATCAGGTTCCAGCATGTTCGTATGGATTTAAGGTGGATTTGTTCGTATGTAAATACAGTCGAACTTTGTTATAACGTCATGAAAGGGACTGAATATTTTGTGTCGTTATAAAAGAGTGTTGTAACTGAGGAGTATAATGTTACTGTTGACAGTGAGGAATTAACTGGTACCACAGAATATCTGACGGTATAGACGAGTTGTCGTATAAACCTATGTCGTTTTAACCGGGTTCGACTGGATATAGTTGACCGTATGGATACTCAATTCGCCGGACCTTCCAGAACATAACTACAGCATTAACTCGGAGATTGTCTGTACTCATTAAATGGCGGCTGGAGTGACAGGCTTTGAATGTCCAGCAGTAGGCCCTAGGAACCATGTTAATTACAGATACACTGGCAGAGATCGAGTGAGAATCTGAAAGGACTCGGAACACAACTCATATATTGTGAGTTAAGTATTTATGGTAGTCTTATGGAGGTGAGTTTAGGAATGTTTCTCATTGGTGGGTTTGTAGGGGTCGACATGAAGGCTGTCCTATGAATAAGCAAGATAATATATTACAAAAAAAAAACGGACAGAGGAATTGTCGATGACGTTGAAGGAACAAAACTTTTGAATATTTAAAATAAAGTAAATGTGCCCTTTATGCACATATTTTCACGGCTTAAGTAGACGAAACATTTCAAACATTTGAATTCTCTTTTTGTTCCACATGCACATTTAGCGGGTTTTTATGAGTCCTTTTTGAGTTCATTCACGCCAAATTATGAGCCACACTGCATTAGTTTTATACCTCTATTAAAGCCCGGTGCGACACTATATTAACATCCGTATATGGCCGTTATTCGGGTATTAATGAACAGTAATGAATGCCCCTTTTCCCGACCAGTAAGGGCTTAGCGTCTCTCTCTCTCTCTCTGTCCTGTGCTTCAATTTCCTGCTTCACCGTTTGCCATCAGGGGACGCAAACATTCGCTTTAAGGGCCGAATACTGTATACTGTGTACTACAATATATCTACTGCTACAGAGATTGCGCCTGCTGGGATGCAACACCGTTTGGTTTCGTAGCTATGTACCAACGTTTCAAAGAATTACACTGCTTCTAACTTCAGTGTGTAAGAGTGACTGGCAGAAATTCGCATCTGTTGACGTTGGTTAGAGTAGCCTCCGCATAGGGGAATCTAGAAAACCGTAATCCTAACCCTTGAAAGTACAGTAATGGCCATAACATATGCACCACCTGCTGTAACATTAAGAGACTCTTCCTTTCCCCCCCCCCCCCCACAGAGAGTATTTCAGGGTTTGTACGACTCTCATAATAAACAGATATTATTTTTTCACGAAGAGCAGGGATTGTTAATGGATGATCTTGCTTCTAGTGCTTTCTGTGATTTGGGAATTCCATATTAAAATACTTTTTAGTTGAAATTAGAGGTGGGCATATCATAAGGACGATCGGGCAAAGACTGAGAACATTCTAACAAAGCGATGCTCAATTGATCAACTGGTAAACCACCACCAAGCACAACTATATACTTATTGTGTAAATAGAAGCTTTTTGTTTCGGTCCTACCGGACCAAAATCAGGCTCTATGTAAGAACTTACAAAGCAGATACAAATGTAAATATTATTTATGTACTTCAAGTGAAGTATAAGCTATATGTAATGTCTGAATTTTTTGAAAGTTTTTTACACAAGCCAGAAGACGGTCCGGTAGAACCGAAACATGTAGCTTACGAATTTCACATTGTTGACACCGTGCATCTTCGTCATATTAAATTAAGTTATAGACCAACTGATGCACTTTTTAAAGCACTTTTTAAGTAGCTTTATTAAAAATGTTAAAATAGTACCCCTACACGTGTTTCGATCCTAGGATCATCGTCAGGGGGTTTTTTGCTAAAAGCTACGTCACTTCAATCACATGGTTTAAATTATTCCATTGGCACTATAAAACATGTTAAAATCTTGTAAAAACATATGTTAAAAAGTTGTAAAATTATAAAAACACTGTAGATGTTAGAAGTGCAGAACTGCTGGCTTTTGGTATTGTGGTATTATAAGCATGTGAAATGTTTTCGCGTGGTTAGCGAAGTGTACTGTGTACTGTGTGTTGCCGAGTCCTACGGTGGAATTTTAACATTTTTAATAAAGCTACTTAAAAAGTGCTTTAAAAAGTGCATCAGTTGGTCTATAACTTAATTTAATATGTAGCTTACGGTTACACAATAAATACGCAGTTGTGTTTGATGGTGGTTAATGAATTAATTAGCAATTAATTACCAATTAGTAATTAATTACTTACCAATTAATCAATAACCAATTAATTGGTTGAAATTATTAATTATTTATTACTCAATAATTAACTGATTTTTAACATAACGGGATGTCTTCTATCAAGTTAAAGTCATGCACTTTTTCCTACCCCCGAAATAAAAGTGACTCTCACTCCTCCCTTGTTTTCCACTATAACTTACGTATCTCTTTCTCTGTCTTCGTTAGAGGGGGGAAAAAACGGGTCTTTATAGAGAACCGGCTTATTCAGTACGGGTCCCCATGATGACCAGTTTATTTAACCCGTTCTGTTCGTTAACTTTGTCACACCAATGTATATTATACACGCGGGCCAGGGATTTCACATAGACAGACATGTTACGTCATTTCAAAGTTATTATTATTATTATTGTATAATTTTACATATTTGAGTGTAAATGCATATTGAAGGGAAATCGCGGAGGTTAAAAATAGAAAAAAATTCTGAAAAATAATCACCAAAAACACACACACTCACAAGTTGGCAGTATTTCAGTGATTTCCGGGTTGGTTTTACCTTCGTTTACAGGAAGTATCATGGCATCCTTCCACACAACCCCTCCCCCTCATCTCAAGCACACTGCTTTCATATGCATGTGATATATCCACAGCACTAATTATATAAACGATTGACTAGCTGTCACATGATCGCACTCCGCTCATAATTTATTAATAAGATAAATTCAAGAGAAAATGTACAAGGTTCCAAATATAACAGGAAACTTGTTACCACACACTCTCAGTTTACATTATCATACAAGTATGAGGTCACTGACAATTCTGGAGTTTCAAATCTGTTCCTCTGTTCACAAAAAATCTGTCATGACAAAATTCTTTCGCAGAAAACTGAGGTGGTCACTATATAGTAAAATCTGAGATATACACTTTCGTACCCTTCCGAAGACAAAGTGGATAGTAGGATGCAGGGGACTGTTCCATATTTATCTACTGGCAACATTTGCATTACTATCAGCAGTTGGATGTTTGATTTTGTTTGACAGAAAGTCCTTGCAAATGGTGGAATGACGAAGTGAAATTCTAATTTACCAAACGACGCAGTTCACACTGCGACTGGGTGAACGAGGCCGGCATGTGAACTATCCGTTGTCTAAATGTGAAGTGTTTAACGAGACAGATCCATGAACGACAGACTAGCAGGACTAGTAGAGACAGGAAGACAGAGATGAAAGAGGGCTGTTAGTGAACGGAGACCAACAGAGAGCCATGGACTGAGTCGTGAATGTGATCGGTCCGGACCGTAGTAAAAGCTGAATCGGCAGAGCAGACACGTAACGTGACATTAAAGATTACATGTACATATGTATTGTTATCTGTCAGTACTAGTGAAGATAAACTGCAAACAGTACATTGGAAGAACAAGCGGCGCCCCCATTTTGTATTAGAGCGAAATGATTATAGTTATGTAGGCAATACGACAGACGATCCCAGCAGCCGCGCGGTCTAAGGCATGGGTCTACGGCCGTTCGCTTGCTGGGATTGTGGTTTCCAATCCCGCCTAGGGCATGGATGTCTGTCTGTTGTGGGTGTTGTGTGTTGTCAGGTAGAGGTCTCTGCGTCGGGCTGGTCACTCGTCCAGAGGAGTCCTACCGAGTGCGGTGTGTCTGAGTGTGATTGTGGAGCCTCGATAATGAGGAGGCCCTGGCCCACGAGGGGCTGTTGTGCCATGGAAAAAAAAAGTAATCCCACAGTTCTGATTTTGTTTAATCCATTTCAACAAAAATGTAAAATAATAGTACAAATTTTTGTACGCCCAACTATGACCGTATAACTAACTCACTCCATGGAGCAGAGTCCTTCCTGAAAAGCTAAGAGGTCTTCAGCTAGTCAAGAAATTCCCCGCATTTTATGGAACCCGAAGGTTCATTACCGCATTCTCAAGAGCATGCCACCTGACCCTATCCTGAGCCAGATCAATCCAGTCCATGCCCCCATCCACTTCTTGAATATCCATTTTAATATTATCCTCCCATCTACCCCTAGATCCTCCAAGTGGTCTCCTTCCCTCAGGTTTCTACACCAAAACCCTGTATGCACCTCTCCCCCATACGTGCTTACATGTTCCAACAACCTCATTCTTCTTGATTCGATCGCCCGAATAGTATTTGGTGAGGAGTAACCCACAAAATTCGGAGTGTGGTGTAAATAAACACAGGTTAATATGAACGAAGTGGGATCCTTAACTAATTTCTAGAAATACTTCCAGTCAATATTTTTAACTAACACCGGAGCTGGCGAAAGAGACCGGTACGTGACCGATAGAGAACTTGGTGATAAATTGGGAAAGGGTGAAAGAAACCGGTATGTGGAGGGCGAAGAGCAGGGTAATTAACTGGGAAGTGGTAAACGAGACTCGTGGAATCCGTGGACGGGAAGGAAGGCGAAGACCACCTGGTGAACGACGAAAGGCAGAGACCCGCCCGGGCTGGAGTCAACGACGGATGCACGGAGCCAAAACCCGGCTCCCATTAATCCGTTTGCTAATCCTTTCATTCGGACCCGTTCATTCAAGAACGACAAATCACTACTTTAATTACATATTTCCTGACGACAACACCCACTGCCTTGGTGCTGATGTGATTTGTAGACAGATTTACTCACAGTGGCATACTCTTCAAGTAGCAAAATGTAACGATACGTTGAGGTTAGTTTTGAGAAGCTACTCATGTGTGGCCTATGAGAGTATCTTGTGGTACAGCAGCAACGAATGTTACGTTACGTGGCGGACGCCGTGCTGTAGCTGGCAGGCAAACAAACTGTCTGGTCAGTTGGCTATATAACGTTGCTATACCAGCTACAGTAATAGCACTTTTAATTTCCCGGAATGTTTTAATTCACCTTCCAATTTTCAACGAAAGCACAGGACTTTTCCCTCTACGTAATTTTCCTACGTTTACTGATTTACTTTCTTTTACGATTTATTTAACGACGTCACATTTAGCACAGGAATTACAGCGTACAGTAATAACGGTACATGTAGTCAAATAACTGTCCTTGTAGCAGCCATAAAGTAATATGGGGAAGCGCAGGAATTGCGCCAGCAATTCTTAACCTCGACACTAGATACAGGTGAGTGGTCAGCCTCACGCCCTGGACGCTTTGCCCCCGAGGTAAAACTCGCTGTTTGGGCTCTATAGCGGGTCTGGACGTTTTGAAGAACAGAGAAGTACTTTGCCCCTGCCGGGATTCGAAATAGTATTCATCGGTTGTTCAGTCCTTAACTTGGTCACTATACCGGGCACGCTGTCCCGGTACACCCCAGTAATAAAACGGTAGTGAATAATGAATTGGGAAGGTCGTGGACGGAAGGCGTCGTGACGTCATTCGAAGCACTATTCCGGCGTTTGCCTTGAGGTACCGAGGAAAGGACGAAGACTTTAGAGTAGTTGCTGTTTAGAACGAAATTCGAACCGGAAACCTCCAGAATATATGTTAGAAGCTTCACCGCTTCACCAGCTTGCTTGGGCCCAATTTACTTCACCAACAACATCGCTACTAAACTAACAAAATATAGCTACTTGATAGCAACGGAGGAATAATATACTTTTTAGAGATTTACAGTTCAGGTAATTCACTAATTTTTCACATACACTAGATCATAGTTTCTCAAACTGTGGTAGACGTACCACTACTGGTACGACAGCCATTGTTTACTGGTACGCGGCCTTAACAAAAAATCGAAGTATAAAAAGGATAAACGTTTTAAAAATAAATAAAATGTAAGATACATACATTTGCTAATAAGTGGCATTGCTGGCAACATTATATAACTCACCCCTGCCGTCAGCCGCATTTTACAATCCGAACTTTTTAATTTAAATAAAAAGATATTGGTGGTACATTGGAATTATGAACTTTCATTTAGTGGTAAGCCAGCGACAAGCTTTGAGAACCCCTGCACTAGATACATAGCGCTGATGAGAAGCCAAGTCGGCACAAGGTAACTGCACTACGCAAATGGACACTGACACTAACCCCTACGCTAGGCACACTGGCAGCATAATGGTTACACTAATTGAAATAACTGAACAGGCAATTTATTCCTCACGCTTTAAGGTGAAAGAAGAAGGTTTGTGAAGAACATTAGGAGTCCATCTTCTTTTATATGCTTTCATCTGAGTAGCAAATTAAGACACTTATAAGTCAAGAAAGGCCGAACAATGTAGGTACTTAGCAAGTACACGCCTTGTCAGATTCTTTGCAAGTTTAAGTTCATTTATACCCTTTATATATATTCATTACATGCAAATAAATGCTTTTATGTCTCTCGTTTTATCGGCCTTTTACTGACGTATTGTCTAAACAAGCGACGCTAAGGCAACACAAAATTCGACCGTTGACACAATTAATGAGCAATCGAACAGCGAGTTAATTTACTCGATTTTGGTAAATGTGCAGCACATCGTGAAATGTTTTGAACAGGGGTGCACAAATTTTCCAAACATCTAGTAGCCACCTCGAAATTCTTGGCGCCAGAGGAGTTACATATGGCAAGTTCCATAATCAGGATCCACAAATTAGGCGTCACGATACAAAAATTTAGTCGCCATGGCGACCTGGCGTTGGGGAGTTGTAGATTATTTGTCCTAACTTCTCAAAACGTAGACTACGCTCAATCGAGTTAGTTCCTTTCAATCATATAAGCCTATACTCTACTCACAGCTAAGATAGATTTGTAGGCTAAGGCGGTTTCAAGCAAACTTAGACTATATTAATAATATTGAGTATTTACAGGTCGAATTATATGTAAATAACTTGCAGAAACCAATTTCAACCTCAGAAAAATATATCAAATCTTTGTAACGAAGATCATCCAGTTAAGGCTGTTTAGACAAACAGTAGCTCTTTATTACGTCACTCATACTAAACACGGGAATGCACTCTGTGGGCTAAATGAGGAGTTCTCTTAAAGTACGTGGCACATACATATAGTTACTACTGTCATCTGAAAAGTCAAGACAATCACAAGAGATACATAAATATTACATTTCGGAAATTTATGCTGTTTTGGGCTACCCTTGATTATTCTATCAGTTCCGTCACTACAGGTGCAGAGTGTGACTATGAAATCAATTTAACAGATATGGCAGGGGAGGAAAGTGACAAGAATATAATGCAACCAATGAAATTTCAGGCAGGCACTCTAACAAGCGAAATAGCGCACCGGAGTACACATTATAACTACTCTACATGTCTCATGGAAATCGGGATAGCTCAGTCAGTATAGTGACTAGGCAAAGGACTAGAACTGTAAGAACTGTAAAGTTGACGTGGATCATCCCGATCTGTAATAATGCATCATACAGAGCTGCGTGATTTCAGGCTTCCGCCGCGGTGTAAATGAGACCTTCGCTCTTCTCAGATTTACACAGCGTAGGTTGTAGTTAGTTACAGACGTTTTGGTACAACCTATCGGCCCCATCTTCAAAGGCGATAGGACCGATAGGTTGCGCCGAAACGTCGATAACTAACTACCAGTCTATGCTGCGTAACATCCAAGAAAAGCGGAGATGGAATAATATAGTGTTGTGTTCAACTTAAGTGTAATTAGTCTTTCATTTTCGAAGAACTCTAATTTTACTCTTCCCCAGTTCTTTCAGGGAATGTCCTGGGCCCACCATGTCTCATATTTCATGGGTACCATGGCGTCTTTCCCCGAGAATAAAGTCACGGGGGCATAAAGCTGACCACTCACCTTTGTGTGACTTCGTGAATTCGTGAAGGTGTACTTCAACTCCCCCCAGATTTTCTTATTTAGGTCACGAATTTCATCACAGTAGGTGCAAACCGCATTAGCACTCTCTTAATTTACCAACAGCCAGTTCGAATGTAATTTAATTAACGCGATTTATTAAGTCAACTAAAAGCGTACACGCTATGACCGGATGTATTTAAGAATCTACAATGTGGAGCAGCATCCCGATTCAGTGCTGGTACTATCTGTACGGCCACGGCATACCAGAACTTTGAGTGCTACTCGAACAAATCTAGATTGAGTGCGGTGATATGTGGAGCGCATTCTGGTAAATTAATTATCACAGTCACTTGTTATTTCTGTTCAGTGGAATTTACAGCTGTTAGGAGGGCACTATCTCTCTTACAGGATCTGAAACTACCTAGGGAAGAACATATTGAAGGAAATGGAAACACACACAGCAACATACAAAGCAGAAAAAGTAAATTATATGTAGAAAGAAAGTGGAAAGAAAAGAGAAAAATAAAAAAGACAAGACAGGAAGAAAGAGAAACAAACAAAGTAAAAAAAAAGCAAAGACGTTAAAACAAAAGAGAGACGACGGACGACACACACAAAAGTTAATGTAACCATTTTAAGGTTTTCACATCAAGACAGAAGAATTTCTGGGTGAATATTTCTTGTTTATACTGTTCTAAGGCAAACACATATGTGATGGCTGTCGTTAGGACAAGGTTGTTTGCGAACAAATGCGACAGCAGAGTGAGTGCAGAGCCAGAGCCATTCTGGTAAGTCCTGAAGCACAAACAAATATTTACACAACATTTTATACATAGTCTCCCGTTAACTGCTGTACCTCCATGCAATACCGTTTGCGTTGTGTTAATAGAGCCTCTGCATTTTTTTAAACGCAACTAAAAGAATATAGGCATAACGTAATGTTATGCATACCTTTATGCTTAAATTTCAAGAAGAAAAGTCGTTTGTGTCCGTCTCCACAACTTTTATTAACCTTACATAGTAATTGTTAATTATTGCAAGGCTACATGTTTCAACAATTAAACTGTCATCTTCAGGCCACTTGGTTTACAAAAATGTAAATTAGATTGTAGTCACTTAAATTAGTGTCATGGGGTTGAGACCTCAATCTTACAGTTATGGAGATATATTACTATATTTTTAAAATTCAAAACATTTAAAACCTTATGAAACATCCCACGGAAATATCTTCTTATGTTACGACGACGCGTGTTGTAATGAAGAAAACCCGTGTGTATCAGTAGGTTGTGAAATCTGGGATATGCAATATCATAACACAACATAAGCATACGTAAATATGGAGATAGTAAAGGTTATAGGGACAATAATCTTTTATGTGGTTTGTACTTAACTGTTTACAGTTGACGTTAAAAGATCGCTTAATATATTGAAGAGATGAAGGAATTTATAGTTGAACAGAAGACGTTCAGTGCACTCTGTCTGGAGACTAAATTAACTAACTGGCTTAAACTGCCTGTTCAGTGATATCTACAATAGAAAGAGGGTGTTAGATAGATAACACACTAGTCAAATGTGCTTTTAGGGCAATGTAAGAGTAACTGTAAATGGTATGTGTTATTCAAGGCTCTTCAGCAGGCACATTCTCATGCGTGTAACCAATATAGTTTTACATATACTGAGTCAAATTACACTACTCTGTACGAAACTATTGTCGATATATTACGTTATTAGGCCCCATACATACTCGAGTAAAGCCTAACCCTTTAAAGCCTAGTGGTTATTTTATGTACCATCAGCTTGAATATTAAACAAGACAGGTAGTGTATGTATAATGTAACATAGTGTCGCATTCGCGTATCCTTATACAGTTTCAGTCATAGAGAGCGCTTTTAAGTCGCTGGCAACAATAAGACGTACTTAGGTCCTCATGTAAAGTGTCGCTGGCAACAATAAGACGTACTTAGGTCCTCATGTAAAGTGTCGCTGGCAACAATAAGACGTACTTAGGTCCTCATGCAAAGTGCCCAACTTTTTTGCCTGATAAAAATTTGGATTTTCAGGATATATTTTCCTAAAAGTCCCCAATATAAAATTTGACTTAAATCCGTCCAGTGGGAGACGCGCTGATAAATGCGGACGGATAAGCAGACGGACGGACATGAAGAAGCTAATAGCCGCTTTTCGCAACTGTGCGAAAGCGCCTACAATTGTACGTTCTATCCACACAGTGCATTTATGTGTTTTGTAGGAATCTCAATACATACAGCGATTATTTCCTACATACAGCATTAAATGATTGATTTTTATAACCGAGACGGAGTGTGTCTACTGCGGAGTACGAGCTGAATCTTAAATATAATTCATGTTAACCTTAGTGTTTAAAATGTATAAATTACCATATCCGTCATCTCTTCTGGTGCCACATCTCATGCTGAATTACTGAAAACGGCATTTTTCTTGCACGTTTTTTGACTTGAACGATTCTCGTGTCTGACAGAGACGAAGGGTAAGTGCAAGAAAAAAAAACGCAAAGAAAATATCGCCGATCCGTTTCGTAACAAAAGTCTTCTTCCATTTGCTGCAGCGACCAAATTTACAGCCTTTCTTCTTTACAGCAGACATTTGTGGGAAATTAAATTTGGATAGATCCAACTTAAATGGAAATAGTCATTAAATATTTTAAAAGTTCTGTCTGCTAGGTGTGGGGCAGAGATCGGACGATAACAGTTTGTCTTTACCTTGCACGGTCCACTCCAAAACGGACTAAGGTACCTCCGTTTATGACTCCGCAACGGAGTTCAGACTCTCTAAACGAGGCTCGGCCCCCTCGAAGGCATTCACCTGGCCACTGCCACCTTCCGCCCTATCCATATCGACAGTATATACATATAACTCAAACAACATCCACTTTCCTCGAGGTGTAATCTTGTCCTTTGTAGTTATGTGGCAAAGTCGGTAGCACAGCCCCATCGTCCTTATACATTGCGGTTCTGCACCGCATCCACCGCAACAGGTATGAGCCGTACACTTGAGCCACTAGACCTGAATATATAAGCTTACATCACCTGCTTCAGCATCTTGACATAAGCTTGTTGCATACTACTCCCAAGAGACTGTCTCATATTACACCCTGGAATATCCAGCAGACAATAAGTGACTTCCAGATACGTGACAGGCGAAACGCTGTCCTTAAATATCGCAGGAATTATGCTGAAAACCTTTTCAGTTATCCGGCGATCATATCTTCTTCTACCTTTCACCAGGTCTGAGGGTATTTCCTGGCAAACTATGTCACAGATAGACTTGTTTTCGTCTGACACTGACATATGCAACGCCATCTTCTTCTCACAGACTCTGAGCATGCAGCATGCTCTCCATGGGTACAACCCATTCCAACCAGTCGTTATAGAGAATTGACGGTAAGTGTCTCTCTCCACAACGCAGGGAAAATTCTGATATTTTGTTGGGTTCCTGGTCATATGTCCTAGTCCTCGATGTTCCGACAAAGGAAATTACTTTGTAAGGAACTGTGACGTGAGACACAAATGTGGGCAGAGATGTTTGCGCCTATACAATTTATGCTTTTCATATTCTTGACTATATGAATAGATTCACACAGAGTACGACAAATTGTAAGCTCTGAAGACGCCTGTCTGTACACTTTATATGACCTTCACCGTGCATTTTAATCTCACTCTATATTAAACCAACGAAATGCAACTTCACTATCAAATTTTAATAGTAATATATAACTTTCCCTACATATGTTTCGGTCTGCCTAGACCATCATCAGGGGGTTCAAACTACATTTAATTCGCATTAATTTGGATGTGAATTAAATGTAGTTTGAACTCCCTGGTGATGGTCTAGGCAGACCGAAACATATGTAGGGAAAGTTATATATTACTATTAAAATTTGATAGTGAAGGTGCATTTCGTTGGTTTAATATACAGTGACGTCTGTCTGTGTTTGAAGTCCTTCTTCAGTTCCTGCCAGGCGGAAGACTTTGGATCAGCCACACTCTTTAGACACTCGGACATTTGTCGCTCGAACAGCCGACGCCAGTTCGATCACACAGCAGTTCAATGTATACTGTTTACTGCATTCCGATCAAATAATACTTTATAGCGAATAACTTCGTACAGTTGATCTTTAGGTCACGTTGGGTGACATCCTAGCAGATGATCGTTGTTTCTTGTCTAACGTGTCGCTAAGGCAATTTTACTTTTGATATTTGATGTCGTGTTAACATTTTAACGTCCACACCGTAAAATACGTGTTGTTGTTGTATCTGTTTCGTTCTTAGAACAATGTTGACGTGCCTCTATACAGCATAGGATCCTTTTATTCCTTTAGCTTATGGCTCGTTTTCAAAGACTGTACAACGCAGAAAATCGTGTCATTGAATTTACTGTCGTGAAAGTTGTCCATTTTATTTAAGTCGTGCGGAGTAACGGATTTTTGTATTAATTTTAGAAAGTTGCATACAGCTGCCGATAGAGACACGCGCCTAATTCCCTCCCCACACTCACGAAAGATAAGATTAGAAGTTTAAGATGATATTTATTAGTTTATGACACTACTGACATTACAAGTTGTCATAACCCGGTGGAGTGCAACCTTAATTTACTCAAATTTATGGTACTGCGATTTTACGAATTATAAAACAAGACATTTCTGTTTTGAAAAAACCCTGTTTGCCACAGGGATGTAAAAATTGAGGAACGTAACTTTGTCAGTACCCGGTATGACAGGTTGTAAATAACGATCTTTTTTTTTTACTCCTGGTTCATATATATATATATATATATATATATACATACATAGCGCCGCCAAATTCATGGTTTTGTGCAAAAAATTACAAAAATCACCGACCACAGCGGTCCCTACATAACAACGCACCTGTTTCCAGCATTTGACTGTTCATAATTGAAGATGGGACCCCACAGATTGACCCAAAACGTCGGTTGCCAATTATCAACCTATGCCGCCTAACATCCCAGAAGAGCGAAGGCCTTATTATGATTGTTATACGTGGAGAACGTTCAAACTAAATTACTATATTGTGGAGATAAAATACTTTAAAGGCTGTTTATTAATAAACTAACAATTATTCATCAAGGTATCCTGATTTTTAGGAGAATTAAATTACATTAGACTAACCTTGATTTCAGGCTTCCGCCGCGATGTTGATGTAATCTGTGGTCTTTTGGGTGATTACACGGCGTCGTGAGGTAATTATTTACCGACGTTTCGGGACAACGTGTCGGTCCCATCTTCACGGGTCGAGATTCCACGAAGGAATCTCGACCCGTGAAGATGGGACCGACACGTTGTCCCGAAACGTCGGTAAATAATTACCTCACGACGCCGTGTAATCACCCAAGAGACCACAGATTACATTAGACTAGGCCACTGCAGATCTGTTAAATACACTTCAAATAGTTAGAACCAAGAAAGATAGATGTAGTCTCAAAATAACTAGTGCTGTATAATATTTGTACCCACAGAAACACCTTTTTTGTGTTAATGGCGAATATGCATTCAGTCAAGCTGGGACACACGGTCGCCTTATACACACACCTGTCACGAAGATGAATCAACTGATAAGCTCAGACAATTCTCCTCGAACATTTCCTGCTCTATCGTTTCTTTTAAAATATATTATTCATTTTGCACTCATAATACCTGTAGTTTATTTAACGACGCTTGCACTAACTGAGGTTATGCCGCGTCGAAAATTTTATTACAGTGACAAATCAATTGAAAGGATACGGAAGGAAGTGGCCATGGTATGATTTACGATACTATCCCAGAAGTCACTTGGAGTGACTGAGAAAATTCAAGAGAACCGTCAGTGAGAATACTCAATGTTTCCGTATGGAGTCAAACTTCTCTCAAAACAATATGGGACCTAGAAAATGACAGGCTATTATTAAATGCCCACCAAAAAATACTGGTGTGTAAGTCACTCTGCAAATTTAAAAGTGTGTAGTTTATAATCTCCTCTGAGAACACATTAAGCGAAGTGTTGGAAACTGTAAGAGGATGGGATGTCCATGGATCTCAGACGCATGAGAGAAAACAAAAAAGGTTGTGGTTAAGTTGTCAGAAATTAAATGCGGTTGGGTAGAAGGATGGCAAAATATTTGTAAATAAAATGAGATGACAGCGAATGTGAACAAAAAAAGAACTGAAAGCAAAAAAAAAAAAGCAAGCGTTAAGCATCTGGGGGATGGTTGTGATGGCTTCATCCGTCTTTCTTTCAACTTCATTTTCTTGTAGTTCTTTTCTTTTCATTCGCCCGTGCTTAACCCTCTTGTGAGGATGTCACAGCTACTCACCCTCCTCTACACACACCGCTATGACGTGAACACAAGTGTCATCTGGGAAGAAGAAACTCAACCATAAAAGAGCCGACAAAGAGCACTTCGAAATTTGTGGATAGGACGGAAAGGGAAATGAAGGGAAGTGTGTTTGTTGTGTGTCTTTGGCTATTCATGGGCCGACTTACAATTACTGTGTTTCTATGGGTGTTGATACACACACACACACAGTCAGAGGCGCGTGGCGGTGAACAGTAGTGTCTGTGCAGGCAGGCATGTTTCAGTTCTTTTGCAGACGGCTTTGAGTTGCGAAAGAAAGATTTAGCACCTTCGAAATAATAGAAACGAAATAACTACAATGGTTAGGAAGTAACTAAATTATTTATTATTGTTACGACTTACTGCACACATTCCCCTCTTGATTCCGAAACCCGCGATAACTATTATCGATACGTATGTTTCTTCCACGTGTTCTTAGTTTCGTATTTTGAAGTGGGAGGGACAGGATTCACATTGTCTCTGGTTTCAAGTTTCTGTATTCTGGCACGTGACCTTGAAGCAGCTAATAAACATGTATCATAAACTGTCACATTTAAAAACATTCCATTTCGAATAACAGCGTACAGGAATATTTCCGTTTACACGCGTTTACTTGTGGTAAAAAGAGGATTTATCAAGAAGGACGACGAATTAATACAAAAACAATGCAGTAATAATAACAATAATAATAATTCATTGTTGGGTCCCGTCTTCCTGTCGTCCAGATTTTACTTATATGCAGTGTATTCGCACTTGAGCTGTTTTTGTAATTGGCCATTAGGTTTTTCAGCAAGCAAACCAATAACAAATTGAATGAAAATAATCAATAATAATCAGAAAAATTTATCAACCGCCCAGTTTTCAAAAAGCAAGGTTATTACCTTGTGGACTGCCTTAAGATAGGCCAGAGGCAGACTACTGTTAACACGTTAGTGAAACTATGGGTTCCGTACAAAGATGGAAAATTCTTATCCACCTGGCAGTGAGCAACTGTCAACTCCTCGACGGAGACTCTGATTCATTTAGGCTTAACACTGCAAAGTTCCTTTATTTATGTACACAGGAAATGTCTACCTCAAGATACGAATGTAACAAAACAGTAATCAAGTTATCGTTCAGTTCTTACAAGGATTTAAGAAGCATGCTCGAAATATCAGCACAAAATAGTTGTCTCTTCTGCATATTGAACGCCTTATAACAATTCTAACTCTAAGGTTCTAAATACTTGCGATTTCGGTAACAACAACAACAACAACAAATGTAAAATGGTCGCATAAAGTTTAATTTTAATTTTGGCAAACGGTGGACAACGTAATTCAATTATTAGTGTTACGTAAAAGGATGCAGGCCACACCACGTATAAATTTCAGCGCTGCAAAATGGAAGACTCATTTACTTGCCGTTCGTGTAAACGTTTGCGCACGTGGATAGCCTCCGTTGCAGCAGCACTCGCTTGCTCTCATCCCCTGTTAGCTCCATTTGGCAAATGCTGTTTTCCACCCTACGCGTGCACCTTGGCACAATGTTTGTGAAAATAAAAATTCTGATATGTATTTAATATGTGGAATGATAAATAAGCTTACATAATGGGAATATAACGGTATAAAATTCTGTCACATCTCCCTTTCTAATGTTAGAACATTCATATCCAAAACGCAATCAACCTTCATGTTTTTATTTCTTCCAGCTTCAGCAAATTGCTAGCTTAATTGGATAAAAAATATAAGTGAGAAAAATCACAGCGGGGAAATTACCGCGAAACGTAAAAACAAAGAGGAGTTCTCGTTGGCAGAGTATTACCAATGGCTACTACTAATTAAAGAAAGCGATAAATTCAAGTGACGTCTAATTTAAAAGAAATATACCTTTCCTAGTCATTATCTGTCTACTTCTTCGTTTATGTATTTATTATTCTAGTTATTTGAGTCAGTAAACCTCAAATTATAAAGCCTGGATGCTTGCCCACCGAATAATGAAACAGAAAGGACGTGGAATGAAACAGCTGTGGCTTCATTTAAAGTTCTATCACGGTATTTGGCCGGTGGGACTGTAGAAAATCAAGGAAACCTCATTCAGGATAACAAATGTGTAGGCTGGAATTATAACTGGGCAGCTCCTGAATAGGAATCAGAAGCATCATCGCTTCATCCTACTTAAGCAGCATAAAGAAGGCCATAATGGCAGTCATCTACACCTGACGTTTGGCATTTTGAGTATCCCACTGTGTGACAAGCATACCTGATATTAGGTATCAAGGGGTCAAACAATGATACCGTTAACTTTGAGTTAAAGAACCAGGAGATTCAAAACCTCCTATTTTCAGATGTTAACAGGTAGGTTGGGAATTATCAAATACGATGAAAAAAATTACGACTACGATAAAAATTGAATTCACGAAGGCCAGTTTTGTTGTAGATCTCAGTGTATTTGTGTAATAATATTTATGCAACGTATTTTGCACTGTTTCTCTTTGTATATCTGCTGTAATTTCATGATGCCAGTGTTTATTTAGGCCTATGTAGGGTACGGACATCGCTGGTGAGTAACTGAAGTAATGTTTTGATAACTGAGTGGTATTTGTTTCCAGATTGAAAGGAAAACAAAATTTATAATATTATGAAATGTTTTAGTGACAAATTGTGTGACAACATTTTTTGCAGGACACAATAATTACCACCGTAGTATAATACCATATGCAGAAACATCTGCGGCTTTGGAAACGACGGCAAATTGCATTACGCGTGCCTCCCAGCAGGATGAATTACAAATGAGTTCGTCTGTTTTGAAGTTACGATAGTGACAGTGCTGTAAACATACAGATGTGCACTAATTGCGTACAACGGTTGTCTCGTTCCGTCTTGTAACTGTTTAGTTTCCGTCCATGTAAACTGTAGCCACACAAAAGCTGTTGGAGTTAAATAAAGAGGATAGAAGGGAATTGCCATTTTTGTGTCTGTGGTATTACAGATGGCGATTGTCGGATTTAATTTACATGCTGTCTCGTAAGTACGTATCCGAAGTCAAATATTTCTTACACACAAACACAGTTCATATTTCAAAAGTAAAAAACATAATAATGATACAGACAAGGAGGTTGTTCAGACGACTATGTTTAAAGTAGACTGGATCATATAAGGGTCATAGCAG
The DNA here is from genome assembly GCA_021186555.1 of Reticulitermes speratus. Classification (NCBI taxonomy): domain Eukaryota; kingdom Metazoa; phylum Arthropoda; class Insecta; order Blattodea; family Rhinotermitidae; genus Reticulitermes; species Reticulitermes speratus. Next base: position 20,615,180 of record JAJKFL010000330.1, read on the forward strand.
CGAGCAAATATCTGTCAGTGACAGCCACACCAACAAGACACCAATAATGAAAACAGCGCACGGACAACAATATTTGTGTACAAACCAATTGCCAGCAATTTTTAATAATGTTTAACAACTTTTAACGACATTGTATTATCAACTTTTAAGTTTTTAACCCAAGACGAAACCAACCTACGCCAGACATTTAAAAGATAAGGTTGTATAAACGAAAACAGTGAGTGTTATCAACTGTTAACAGAAACTTGACATACATTGTGGTGTATAAGTGGTGATACCAAATGGAACAGTGAATGTTAAAGTGAACGTGACCTTGAACCCCTGATGATGGCTTTGTCATGTGTTTGAAACAATGAATAGTGATACCGAGACAAATACAACACAGATGTTTGCTCTGAGTTTGCTCAGAAAAGTGACTAAACTTTGTATGAGTCATTACTATATATAGCCTTAGGTCTATTTATAGATTTTAAGTTCGAAGATAAGTTCACTATATATAGAGGTGTAAGTTGATTGGCCAGCCAACTGAATACCGAGCAGGCAGATATAGCGGTGTCGTCTCAGACTTGTATGTCGGACACATGCCGCTCGACAGGCAGCCGGGACACAGGATATCCTGTTTAAAGTTTTTCATGGTTTTCTTTAGCTCACTGCAGGCAAATTCAGGGAAAGTACATCCAACAAACCACAACTGTTTTATTCGAAATGCTTCCCCATTCATAACCCACCAACCATCCTGCCACCGACATTATATAGGCATAGAGTGAGATGGTGGTAACATCGTGAATTAAATCACAGGTAAGTTAGCCCACCCGGAGTGCTTCTGCTCTTGAAGGTTTAAACTAATATTTAGTTAGTTCTATATATGTTGAATTACAGTATTTTTTCCGTATGAAAATACCGTTAACTGCGGTGTAAAACGCTGCTTCAAGACCGTTGCATGCAATTCAGCAAACAGATTTATTTTGGCAAAACGAAATTATAGGGAGTACAAAAAAGATTAAATTTCGTCTTACTGTTTTATCTTATGATTAGACAGGGATTTCTGATTGATCACATAGTGTTGAGCAACACAGAAATAGCCACAAAAGCCAGCCATACTGATGAATATTACGAGAATGAATTCGTTTTGTATTTATAGCCGAGGAATGCACATTAATAATTCATGTATTGATCATAAGAGGATAAGCTGTTTTTATGAATTCATGTTTCAGGCTCATAAACACAAGACATTTCGCACTCGGTGTGTGTATTAAATTTTGTCAGTCGAATTTCATGTTGTCCTGTGAGCCAGTGAGAGCACTGACATACACGAACCTCATACCCCTCTAAACAGTTAGTCCTGCAAAAATTGGTAGGGCACGTGACACAATCCAGTAATCATCATCATCAGCAACTACCACGTGAAACTTTTGATATATATATATATATATATATTATATATATAAGGAAACACACAGTGAGAGTAGCGTTGTAATATTTGGAACAATAAATCTCTATTTGAAAAAATATATATTTATATTCGAAATTAACTTTTTAAAACATTAAGACGGTACGAGGGGTCTCAATCAACACGTTTGGCCATTATTGTATTCGATATCACTGCCATTTACTGTCAGAAACCTCTGTCGAAGTCTGCTAATTGCTAACATGGAACAGAGTCTTTCTTTTGAATATTAATAGCTGCTGAGGTAGGCAAGAAATTCCCCGAATTTTATGGCAAACCTAAGGTTCATCAACGCATTCACAAAAGCCCGTCACTTGTCCCTATCCAGAACAGGATTAATAAAATAGGAGTATAAAAAATTCTGTCTTACGTTTTGTGTATAGGCATGAAACTTGGTATCTCACAGCGATGGAAGAACATAAAGCAAAGGTGACTGATAGCAAAGATCTGAGCAGAATATCTGCAATAAGGCAGAAAAATTAACTGATAGCTGTAGAAAACTCTGCATTGAGGACCCCACAATTTGTACTCTTAAGCCGATATTACTTGGGCGATGAAATAAATGAAATTGAGATATGTACAAAATGTAGCACTCATGAGAGAAAGAAAAGTGTGCACAGTTTAGTCTAAAAAGTGAAGGAAAGAGACCAATGGGAGACCGAGGCGTAAAGGAATGTATTTATAACCTTCTAAAGCCCGGTGGTAACTATAAGAGCTGCTGTACCACTAAGAATATCTGCGTTTTACTACACAGTATATTTATGTGTTTCGTGTAACTCTCACAGTAAACAGCGATTATTTCTCTGTACAATGTTAACTGATGGTTTGTTATAATGGACATTGGTTGTGTTCTCTGTGAGATATGACTTGACATTTTGTGTAATTTAAGTGAAAGCCAGTCTTCAAATGGTTGATTGAACTTTGTAACACATGTTTTCAGGAAATAGATATGATTCATCGCTCTCAATATAGGGTTAAATAAACGGCTTTGTGAACACAGTAATGAATCGTAGGTTTCCATAAAAGGCTAACAGTTTGTTGACTGGCCGAGCGATGGCTGGCTTCTCAATAATCCAGGCTAGGTACGGGGAATACAACTTGTTCAGTTAACAAAAAATATATATGCAGTTAACTAAAAGTATATATGGAGAAATAATGAACACGCAATGGAGAATTGTAAGGGCTGTTTAAACGTGCTGCGAATTATAGCGAAGTTCAGGGACTGCACGTCATAAACATGTGGACGTCCACACGTCACGAGTCCTGCGGTGGGTTTCAGCCTCACGTTGATAATTCACTTACGGTAAGGGGAGTCACCAAGCCTGAAGAAACATAGACATTTCTTGATTCATACATCATTTAACGACTCTATTCCAAGCTCCTGAGATATCCAGTTTACAAATAGGCCGTGCAATGGTTAAGGCGGTTAGTCGCCGGCCTCTCACCGCGGAGGCCCGGGTTCGATCCCGGGTCGGTCCATCTGAGATTTGTGGTGAAAAAGTGGCACTGGGACAGGTTTTTCGCCGAGTATTTCGGTTTTCCCCTGCCAATTTCAGTCCACCGGTGCTCCATTAAAATGGAAAAACAGAAAAAAACTCATCTTTACCATCTTCATGACAGGGCTGCACAATAAGCCTTCAAGGCTGCAGTGCGTCCATAGCATCTGCTAGGGGGACCTTCAACAATTAAAAAAATACAGTTGATAAATATGTAGGAAGGCGATCATTATTGGTCAGTATATAAGGATTCGCAAGGAAACTGTGATCTATATGAATTCACTGTATCGACATCCAACCTGCCAGACAGACAAAAGATAAATCCTAGTTAGGAAGGCTAGTAGATTGGTGGATGGTGCAAAGTAGAAAGAAATCCTCTTTAGTTACTCTGAAAAGTAATTTGTAACACAGGGGTGCACAAATCCCGGGCACAAGGTCGCTGTAGCGACTAAATTTTTTTACAGTGGCGCCTCATATCTGTGAGGTCCTCAGTATGGACCTTGCTTCATGTCACCCTTCTGGCGCCTAGAATTTTGAGGTGGCTCCTAGATTTTTGAAAAATTCGTGTACCTCTGTTTTTATATTTATTCGCAATGCACTTTTGTAAGACCTATAGACTTATGTCTGTTAATCGAGAAGTCAGCACCTCGTTCACGCATCTAAAATAAGTATTCGTAACGTAGTTATTTGTTATTACGTTTAAAATGCATTAAAGCGCATCCCTGAGTGAAAAAGGCAAGCAACTATTCAATAGAGGCTCAATTTCCTTTCAAACTTTCGCAAAATGTCACTTAAAGTATCGATAAATCGTGGATAAAATACTCAGCTTCTCTCAAAAGAAAATAAATTAAACCTCCTCCACAATTTTTATCGCGTTGTACTGAATGTCGTTTTAATGTTCGAAGGGAATTCACGCAGATTAAAAGGTATTAGGGAATGACGTCGTTGATAGAGGAGGTTGTCAAATGCATGTTTTTTAAAAGTAACTTGCATACGAAGCTAATATTGCAGACATGGCAGTATAAGTACCTGTCCAAAACGGAAGGAATTAACCCATCTCTGCGATTATAAATTGTGTCATCAGCTTGTGTTCGAGTCATTTCCACGCTTTAACAGTTTGTAGCACAACTCCATTTAGTGCTGATAATTCAATTGTTTATCTCCCTCCATTACTGTATACAGTGTGTCCCAAATGTTCCTTTCAAAGCCTCAACATGTATACAGGTAGATAAATGCACCAGTATTTGGGGAATAGTCATTTTTATACATAGCTACCTTACAATGACAATTAACTCTCAACTGATATTTATAAAGTTTGTACGGATTTAAGAGGAGGTTTGCGGGGCTGGCAGGCGGAAGGATGTAGCTGATGGTCGTGTATAGTTACAAAGTTTTTTTTTATCAGCGTTGTTGAATGTTCGGGTTCTGTTGTCAGAAAGTTATGTACTTATAGTAATAGTGTTAAGTTTACAAACAATAGCTCATTCTGAAACATTACATACAACTTACATTATAACTTGTAAATTTATTTTCTCTCGTTTTTAAATGTATCAAATGATAAAAAAAAACATTTTTGGACCAAGATATGCGCTCTTTTGGGATCTTACCCAGCGTAGAATGGTAGTTTCTTACCGACGTTTCCAGACAACCTATCGGTCCCATATTCAAGGGTCAAGCAGTCCAAGAAGAAATCACGCATTTCTGGACTACTTACGTTGGAATTGTTTCATTACTATCTGCAATGTATAATTTTCTGTGGTAAAGTACAAGAATAAAAGGTGTACTCTCGTCGTAGTTAATTAAATCCACAGTGCCCTTCGACAACAGCATAGGAATGTATTCCCATCCGAAAGGCATGAAGTACTTTGGCAATTTAAAGTATTAGGCCTATAGAGCGAGAAAATATAAATCATGGAATTTAAGATGAAATAAACGTGTAGATCGAAAATCCATATGGAAGTTCGTCTGTAAGACGTCTTGGAAAGAAGCTACTTTTAATAATGGGGGGGGGGGATAACATTAAGAAGAACGTGACAAATAGACTAGGAGAATTAGAGTGGGATGGTGGTTGCCGAAGACCATGTACAGTGAAGAACTTTCTTATACAAGGCATCAAGTGTTAGGGTTGTATTATAGGGCAGTTTCTTGAGTTGGATAATACGCAAGTACGAATATATATATATATATATATATATATATATATATATATGGGCTTACTTTTATTAAACTGGCCCATTTGTTAACATTCGTCAGATTCAATATATGCACAAAGACCATCGCCCGTTAACGTTTATAACCCTCAAATCCATCTATAAAATATGTGAAATCTAATACACCTCGCAGAAAACTTTCAGATTCTTCATTATGAAGATGCACTGTTTAACGCTTTTAGGTACATAATTCGTATTTAGCCTCATAATCACGGAGACACAAAAATTTACTCTGAAAAAAAAACGAGCAGCTATTGTTTTGTTAAAGCATGCGGTGCTTGTGGTATCCACTTTACCGCATGGGGTTGCAGCTGTTTGCTTTTTCGTACACTAGCATCGGAAGACACAGCAGTTCAAGCCACTGAGGGAAACCCCATCTTTGGCCGGGTGTCATTTCTTAAGACGGACGGTTTTAATTTTAAACTCTTCTAGGAAGCATACTGCACGCCACTTTCTTTTATCTGCATTTTCCGAGGAAATAATCACCTAAAAGAAAACATTGACCCAGAGCTCCTTTACTCTGTACTAGTAAGTCCTAAAATGTCGTACAAGCAGCGCATGCTCACACATCCTGTTAGTCAACATTCTCTCTACCTGCAAATCCTTCGTTTAGAGCTTAAATTATCTGGCGACTAGCGTGATGGTGACGTCAGTGTTTTGGCTATCATTTCACTACTATACAACACTAAATACGGAGAACAAGTTAGAAACTGTTTACATATTTTTTCAGTGTAAAAACAGAGTCAAATTGAGATAGTTCTAATGTCACATAACAGTAACACAGTACAAGAATTTACTTTATCGTAACAAATACAATCGGCGTGTTCTCAGTTGAGAAGTATATGGTAAAAAAAACTGATGCACTACGCATGAGTCTCCAGATTTATGAACAACGAAAAGCTTGGATCCAGCCGCTTCCCCGGGGGCCGATACAAGAGGGTTGCCTCCACGCGGGTTGCTAACAGTATCGATTGTTCTTTGACGCTTTGCGGACGGAACAGCAACACTGATTGTTTGTACAAGCAAAACATATTCACTGAAGAACTTAAGTTCACTGAAATTAACAACTAGTTTCTGGACTGGATGGGCATATTTAAATCGTTGCATAAGCATATCTGAATTATTTACAGTATTAAAACTTAATTGAACACCAAAATGATTTATTTTTTTACTAGTACAATGTCAGGATCTAGACAAATTATTTACTGTATATTATATCTACGGCGTTGGGAGCACGTGAGAAATGCATATAAGTTAACAATCCGAAAACTCAAGGGAAGAATCTACTTAAAAGACCCTGACATAGATGACAGGGAAATATTTAATAAGATTTTAAAGATACGGGACATGCGTATGTAAGCTGAATGACTCAAGACCAGGTCAAATTGTGGAGTACTGCGAATACAGCGTAATGAAGCTTCGGGTTTCACAACAGGTAAGGAATTATTTTCAATCGCTAGTCGACCAGCAGCGTCTGTAGCAGGTCTCTGCTTCATGCAGTTCTTAAGTGAATGCTACAAAAGTAAGCCTGTGTTCGAGATCTGAGGTTGTCACAGTAGGGTTATATTTTTTTGTGGAGAAGGGCCCCGCAGCAGAAGCTACGGACGCACCGCAGCCTTAAGGCTTCTTGGGCAACCCTGTGATGAAGATGAGAGAAAGATGATCAGTTCTTTTTTTATTTTCCCAAGTAATGGAGCACCGGTGGAATGAAACTGACAGGGGAAAACCGAAGTAGCCGGGGGAAAAACTTGTCCTAGTGCCACTTTGTCCACCACAAATCCCACATAGACCACAGTATTGTTGCTGAAGAACCTATTCGTCTGGGATGTTACGTCGTGTAAGCTGATTGCTACTTACGTTTCGAATAAATCTAGTGACGTCATCTTCAGGGTTCCTTCGAAACGTTGGCAACTATTTGCCAGTCTACACAGCGTAACATGTAAGAAGACTTGATTCTTGAGCCCGCTCTGTCAGAGAATCGCCCTAAAATCTTGTTCGTCTACGTACTAAACCAGTAAAAACTAATCATCTTCATCACAGGGTTACACAATAAGCCTTAAGGCTGCGGTGCGTCCGTAGCATCTGTTGCGGGGCCCTTCTAAAAAGAACCAGTGCGTCTCAACTTTCTGGCACCAAGGTCCACTTACGAAGTCTCACTATATCCGGAGACTACCTCTCTAAAGTTAACTTGCGAACACACAGTCCGCAGTGACATTTAAAGCCGGAATATTTACGAATAATAAAAGCCTTTGTTAAGTCAATGAAAACAGTGATTACAGAAACAATGAGTTCCCCAGCACCAACGACAATTAACAAAGCCAGAGAAAAGAACCTAAAGAAAAAACAGTTGATGTTCTGAGGAGCAGGATTCACTCAATCAGCGAACCCCTTTGATACAACTCACGGACGCCCGGTTGACAAGCAGCGTGCTAAACACACAGGTAGGAGAAGTTGCCGCACTGTCACGGCGATCCACGTTGCTTGGCCTTCTCCCTCCGGTACCACGGAGTCCAGAATTCTTAGTCACAAAGCGTGCACAAAGAAACGGCGCTACACATGGGGCTGTGGCGGGAAAAATCACAGCTTGTGGCCATGTCCAACTTGGTGATTCATATGTTCTTACAAATGTTACTTTCTCATAATTAGCACTTTAACCAAAATAAACGAACAGATAAATCGAGAATAGAACAGAACGGAGAGTTCTCGGGTCTTCATTACTTGTACGCACGTAATGTTGCCATCAATGTACCTAGGCTTGAATATGCCAGAAATAAACTCACTCCAGGTTCGGTTTGCAGCCAACTTTCACCTTTACAGCATGAACATATCCACTCCGAATTAATTATTAACAGTGCCATTTACTTTTGTGGCTTACTTAATTACATTGTAGGTAGTAATGCGTACCCTCCAAGATGGGATGATTGGTGAACGATAAAATGAAAGAGATTCGGAGGCAGTCACTTGTGGTATAATCGAGGTAGTCACGGATTTACCTGGAGGAACTGAGAAAACCCACGGAAACCTAGTCAGTTTAGCCGATGCCCCGGACAAAATTCGAAAGGAGGACTTCTGGAATCTGAGGCAGGAGTGTTGCCGCCACATCAGCCTGCTGGGTGTGTTTGTGTTGTACGCACACGCACACACATATATCGGTTTACAGAATACCACGAACCTATGTTTAAAAAGTGTAAATGAAGAACTTATGTAACAGTCCTCTGGCCACAGAAACTTCTAGAAATGCTCTCTGGCTCACGGCCAATTAGAAATAGCCCCATTCGACCATGCTATAAATGCACTATCCTTGTTCCTTAGTACAAGGAAGTCCATATTAACCAATTAATTACAATGTGCTGAAAACATGCAAGAGTGGGAAGGAGTGTTTACGATTGCAACTTCAATACAACTTTCGTTTATGCGTGATTTCAGGCTTCCGCCGCGATGGAGATGAGATATGCGCTCTTCTGGGATATTACGCAGTGTTGAATGGTAGTTCTGTACCGACGTTTTGGGATAACCTATCGGCCCCATCTTCAAGGGCCAAGAAGTCCAAAAGAAAGCTTTCTCCTTGGACTTCTTGATCCTTCAAGATTGAACCGACAGGTTGTCCCGAAACGTCGGTACAGAACTACCACTCTACACTGCGTAATATCCCAGAAGAGCGTATTCTCAACTTTCGTTTAAATGACGTGAGAGATAAAACATGAGAATAGACAGACGGACGGACAGAAATTCCCGATTACATATTCAAGCGCATAACACAGATCGTATAACAGTGGTAAAATAGGGTGAAAAGCCATGTCGAAATTTCTGAGGTATTTGTGGCATAACAATTAATGTAGCCGATGAAAAATTATTTTCGTGACAAACAAAATTAAATACAGAACACAAAATGTGTCTTTTCATCACAATGCATCAGAAGCGTCTAGTCAAAAGACAATAAACACTTCTCTTCATCGTAAGACACTAAATTCTTCTCTTCGCCCTAAGTTACTACATGCTTCTCTTCATCGTACGACAGTAAACGCTTCTCTTCATTGCAAGACACTAAACGCTTTTCCTCAGAGGCCACGAGAATAGCAACAGACAAAATTTGTGCCATGAAATCCAAATTATAATGAACACTTTACACCGTACTTGTATCGTTTTGTAAACTTTCAAAACCACAAAGCACTTTAACCTGCATTTCCATAATAACTAGTTTCCCTAGTTCACTAAAGTTTAAACACAAGCAGCTGTGTATAAGCCGCAAGGAACATCGCTCCTCTATTCCCCATGTGAAATTTTGTTAGTTGGGATTTACAAACCTCCTTAGAACCAAGAACGACTTCCCTAGTTCATCCACCTTTACCAGGGAGCCTCTGACCAGTTTACATTAAATATAGCTTTGATATGTAACAACGAATGCTCCCCTTCATTCAAACCCCGATAATTTTTCGACAATCACAGAAATCCATCACGAAATCTCGTGCTACAACGTATCTATTACAGCTGCAGGATTCCTCGTTTCTCGATTATTCCTCTTCTCTCTCATACTTCATTTTCTTTCCTTTCATCTCACATCTCCTACCCCTCTTCGTGGTTTACTTTACTCGCCCATCACTTGTTAGACATCTAATGAAAAAATACTTGTTTATAAATCGAAATGCAATTCCAATATAACATTTCGTGAAATGGGAAATACTTGTAATTAATTCAAAGGTTTGGTGCTATGGCGTGATTTGAAGAAAGCGCTACTTGAGATGGAATTAAATGGTCTGTGTTAATGTAAGTGTAATGGGAGGTTTGAGGTTCTCACAGCGTCGTTTCTGAAGATTCAAACCCTGTAGGATGTTACGCCGTGCTAATTGATAACTAGTTACGGGTAAATACTGATAAATATTATCGTTGTGTTCACAGGTTGTTGGTTGAATAAGACAGAACTACTTGGTTCTGAAGACAAAGGCACTACTATCATTCGAAACGTCGGTAACCAGCGTGATATTGCACCCGATTTGAATCTTCTGCGTGTAATGATTTCTGAATTACAGGTTTTTTAAGTTACATACAGCCGCGTAAGCCCTGTATAAGCGCTGCACTAGTCCTTAACAAACGCCATTGCACATTTGTTAGAGCAAATCGCAATACACAATTAAAACAGGTACTTAGTTTATATGAATGGAATACACAAAATAGTTTAACACTCTGTATGAAATGCTTTTATTATGAACGAAAAAAACCTTTTTTTTAGACCCTCACATTCTTGCTACAAGAGTTAACATTTTAAAGACAAAATTAATTTTATTTAAAGATTCAGTTCGTACTGCGCAGTAAATAAAATAGGGCTCGATTATAAAAACCAGCCAGTTTATGGTGTACAGGAAAGTAATTACTGCTTGTTGTGGGATATATAAAAATCTCTGACATTAAGTCTGTTGGCAGAGTGTAGAATTTCTAAACGTTAACCGCGGTGATACATAAAGTAACCACTGGGATTTAAAGCGTTACTTTCAACGCCACTGCCTTCTTTCATATCTTCTGCAGTTCAGAGATCAAAACAATCCTAAAACATGTCCTTCCTACAATATTATATATAATATAAAACATTAGTATATTAAATAAGCTTCACAGATTAACGATGCTATGCTAATACCTTATAAACGCTGTGGAATGCTTCACGGCGCATTTCACAATTCGTACCATCCAACCGCATCTGATTTGAAACTACATTACCATTAAAATATATGTAAAAGTAAAAAGTAATAAAGTTACCCGATATAAATAAGGGGTCCCAGATTCCCCGTTAAACTAGTTCATTGGGCTGTACAACTAAATCCGTCATCCGTAGCGTCCCATAGATTTACACTGACAATTTTACAGGCCAGCTATCAGCCGATCGATATAGCGATTTATTCACATTCCAATTCAAGTTTCTACTGAATATGCTGACGACATGGACAGCATGGATGGCAGCGGCCGAGATTTCTCCCCTTCTGCTTACTATTTGTATTACCCTACATATATCTCTGGCTTGTTAACAGCCCAAAGCGCTTACTGTTAGCGAAACGTTTCCCGTGGTTACCACCACCAACATTCCTGCGAACAGAAGGGCTAGACAACTGGAGGGATGCAGATGTGGAGGGAGTCGATTCATGGGATTTTATCCATAGCCAAAGTACAGTAGCGGGAACATTACTGAAGAGTAATAAACAGGCACAGGCCTATGGATAGATTAGCCTCTTGTTTCATCTGGCTGTGAAGTTACCCTCTTGTTATGCAACTAAATTTAAAGTATCTGAAAACTGTGTGCTGAAGAAAGTATTCGAACCTGAGTGTGACAAACTTAGTGTAAGATCAAGCCAATTTAACTCTGCTCTATTTGAAATTCCACAATTCCTATGTTTTCATAATATATTTATTATATAATATACTTGCTAGTGTAAATAACTTCCTACTATAAATAAGGTATAAAAGTGAATGCCAATGGATATAAGAAACTCTATTTTTTATTTTTATAGAGTCTGTTCGAAACTTTATTGTTATTTAACACAAAAAATACCAATTTATTTTTATGATGATTAAATTAAAAGACAGAATGATTCCGAGAAGCTGCAAGTAAATGTAGCTTACATAGATTTTGAAGCATGTTACTTTTGCAGAGTTATCAACTACACGACTAACACGGTGCTGACAGGATAATATTAAAGTGAATGTGAAGTAAATAGGTTGTCGTAATGTAGACCTTTATTGAAAAATATCACGATGGAATTTATTTTCGGATTTTTGATACATCATTTTGTTTTAATGCCAGTAGCCAACACATTTAGGGTGGGATTATTATTTGAACTTTAATTAGACGACGTAGTGGGGCTAACTGTGGCTAAAGGATGGAATGTAACAAGCTATAAAGATTCCGGAACGAAAGAAAGAGACGTGAAACATGGCGTAATTTATCCAACTGTTGTTTCTACGATGCTCATATTAATATGACAGCTTCATAATCTCATCACCTAGCAAAAACACGTATGAATACGTTTTTGAATTTTAAACATGCATAACAAAAGGAATACACGATATAAAAGTATGAATAGGACAAAGACAGTTACTTCGTCTGGAAAGATTTATGCTGCACATTTTAAATTCCCTATATTTGATTTGAATCTACGATTACGATGAAATCGATTTCATTCAATGCTGGCTGAATTCAAGTAAATTGCATTTTAGTTATCCCGTAGTTTGAGATCAATAGTTAACTCTGGTTCTTTCATTCCAGCATATAAATCATATCGACTTTACAGACCACAATTCCTGCATTCTGTCTGGTGATTGGCCAGGAATTGTTTGGTCGTCAGGGAGAGGAGCCCCACGTTCCACAGGAGAGAGAATAGCTTCGCATTTTCAACCTTATAAATTTTCAGTCTATTGAGTAAAGAGGAAACTGTGCAATCGCATTCATGTAAGCCTTTTGTTTTGACTTGTTGCACTGCTTGCATACATCCGTACACTCTGCAACAAAATAATGAGTGTCACGTTACATTTGTATTTATTCAGTAACTTTACAGCAACAGTGTGAAACACCGTACACGTATTGATACAGAACTTAGGTCCTTGGCAGAGGAGAAAGATTTTTCTTCCCACTCCCAGAGTGTAGGTTTATGGTGCAAAACCAACACCATGGCCAAGCACCATGACGCTTTTCACTTATAAAGTAACTAAAAGTAGCTCCAAGCATCACAATCCTTGAAAAGCTGACGATCGCTTAGTTATCAAAAAATTTTCTGTCTTTTGTGAAACCTGAATACTTATTACTGATTTCATAAGAACCTGTCATTTGTTTCAGTTCAGAGCCAGATGAATCCAATCCACACTTTAATGTACTATTCTTCCAATCAACTTTAATACTTTCCTCCCGTTTTGAACTAGTCTCATCGCTTCAGATTTTTGGTTAAAACGGTGTACGTATTTGTATTCTCTTCCTTGTGTGCTGCGTGCCCCACCCACCGCAACCCCCTTCATTTATTCATCCTAATAATATTTGGTGAAGAATCCAAATTATGGAACTCCTCATTATGCAGTTTTCTCCATATTACTCATTTGTTTCACACCTCTAAAATTTTGAATGTGTTTCATATTTCCCGCGCGGGATACAAGCACCATCGATGACAACTTCCTTAATTTGATCACCGTGATAACGTTTAGCAAAGAGTGTAAGTCGTACAGTTCTTTGTCGCTTTGTTTCCTTCAGAGTCACGCCATTTCCTCTCTTTTACGAAATCCGACTTCGGACTTTGTCGAAATAAACAAATTGGGTCGGTCGCAAGACGAAGAGCGAACAGTCGTGGCCCGTAAATAAGAACTGATAACTTTACAAATTAGGATTTCAACACCTATAGCTACATTACTTGAATAGAATGCTTGAGAATTGTACCATAAAAGCACTCTATCAATACAATCTGGATAGACAATAGACGGGGACAGGTGACAAATGGAGGAAAGGAACAAATATAATCCCATGAATTAAATATCTGTAAGACAATCATGTTACAAATTATTGCCAAAGTTTCATTATCTCTGAAGTAATGGTTTTATTTGTACGTATTCTTTATAATACTCTGTGGAATACAAATTTCTTCTATTCCCGAATAAAAGCTAAGGTGATACAAATGCCTAAATGTCGATGGTGACTATGTGATGGTCTGATGTGTACCATCTGCTACCTACGTGCTTAGATCAAAGTCAGAATAAATTTCTCGGCATTAGAGTGCTTGTTACCTTATTTTTTCAAACTTCCTTGTGTTACCTAATGCAGTCTTTAAATTACTAATTTTTATTTATATATAATTTTCTTTCTTTTTATTAAGAGCATTTTAATTTATGTTACTAATACAAAAAATTTAACTGAACATAGATTCTTCGAAATCATCTTCTGTTTCCGTAAATAACACATGGTGGCCAGGGTAAAATAACTGTTTCTGCCTATCTGAATAAGGTAAGGGTTTCGACATAAGAAGCTGCAAGTCAGCACATCATATGAAACGTTTATGCCAGAAAAACATATCACGCACTACCGATTTTTTCGATTAAAGTTTGAACCAGACGTCCAAACCCCTACATGTATTAGCTGGAAATTTCTAGTTAATTCCGCATGATAACAAGCATAGCCTGGGTGCTAATTGCGATACATATTAGGGAGAAAATTCCATTTGAAGAGTAAATCCCCCACATCTACTAGTAGAGACGGGATGGGCAGGCAGGGGCTGAAAGCTACCCGAGCAGCATATAAAGGGTTGGAAGAGTGGTTGGTATAAATTCACGTCAACGCACACAGGATCAGGCGAAGCATGTTGAGGTGACAGAGAAAACACACCGCCACCATAACACAAGGATCTAGTGGGATGTACCCGACCGGTCGCACAATTTCTCTGCACAATGGCCCTCGACCAGCACTCTGACTTCCCGTTCAGTTAGCGAACCAAACCGTGGTAAACTACTGACACATACCGTGGTTTTAATTTTGCAGTTTAATGTCATATCTTCTTACTTCATTCATTCATTTTGTAGTCTGTCTTACGACAGGTCCGTAACCTCTTCCAAAGCGAGTTCTTCATAGGGTGCGATCTAGTGCTTCCTCTTTCAATTTTCAGTAACTTGAAATCTGCGGTCTTCTGGGGTATTACGCGGCGTCGTGTGATAATTGTTTACAATTGTAAACAATTACCACACGACGCCGCGTAATACCCCAGAAGACCGCAGATTTCATCAACATCGCGGCGGAAGCTTCAAATCAAGTTTCCAGTATCTTCTCTTTTCCTTAAGGTCATCCAGTAGCTGCTTATGCCTTCTTCCTCGTCTTCCCGTCATTTATAACCTTCCCTTTAACTTTCCTTCAATCACGTGTTTCAGAAGGCAGTTTCTACGCAAGATGTGACCAATCCAGTTAGCCTTTCTTCTTTGTATTATATGCAGGATATTCCTCTCCTCCTTGACTCTGTGTAATACTTCTTCATTTCTCACACGATCGGTCCAGTTGATCTTCTCCATTCTTCTCCAACACCACATTTCAAAACTTTCCAAGAATTTCTGATCTACTTTCTGAAGTGTCCACGTTTCAGCACCATACAAAGCTACTTACTTAGGCGACAATAATTTCACATTTCACAACCCGATTATCTAAAGATTTGTGAGCATCGTACGTTCATTATATATGTTGTACATTATATGGAAACATATTAGAAATACACGCTGTGTTGGGAGTTATTTCTAATTCCATCTTCGGGTGATTGATTATCAATATACCGACAGATAATTTACTAGATTTTAATTTAAAATTAGTGGCCACTGTTCGGGAACTTTTGAATACTTACTAGACTTGTATGTTAGTCATAAGATCTGGTTGGTCAATTACTCCACCAATTCAGCGATAAACAGCGTGAGATTTGGCACAGTGACAGGTTATAACACAACAAGACAGGCAAGTTTCATAAAGGGGTTATCAGTTGTAACACGTGTAAAAGCATTGCCTCGCCATTCGCTACAAAGGACGAATACACCGATCGTAAATGTGCATGGCTCGGACGAGACTGGAGCAACCTGCTCTTCAATACCTCGCAAGTATCCTTAGGGCTCTGTCAGCAGAGTGACTCCAACCGCAGAGCCACGTTTCGTTCTGAAGGGGGGGGGGGGGAGCGTTGAAATTTTGGATCTGTATTACAATGACTCTGGGATTCATCCAGCCGCATGTCCTCTGACCTGGGTCACTTGCGCTAGGGTCAAAATGCTGACATTTGATCATACACTTCGACTACACCTGCGACATTTCGAGGACACAGGCAAAGATTTTTGATCCTGTATGTCCTTCTCGGCCTAGCGTTTTGTAGCATGCATAACTGTAAATTTGCCTTAATATTTCATGCCGGGGTGCACAAATCCCATGCGACTAAATTTTGTTCAGCGGTGACTAATATTTTCAGCATAATTATTGTGGGTTTTTTCCCCCTTACATACAAAAACGTGTATTGGTTCACACGCACCGAGCATAAAGCGCTAGATGACAGTGAGGTTTACAGGTCACTCCAAAATTGTAAGACCTCAAGCGTGGTACTTGCTTCATGTCACCCACCTAGCGCCAAGAATTTGGAGGTGTCGCCTAGAATTTTGAAAATGTCTGCACCCCTGTTTTATGTACTGAAGCATAGCAACAATTTATCAAGTTATTTTGAAGAAAAGTGACACTGGTAATAAAATGAATACCCAGTTGAAAATCACGGAGCAGACACAAAACAAAAAATGTATATTGTGTAAACAAATGTATAATCTATTACGAAAGTAAGCACCAACAGTCTGCAGACTTTTTAATCTATATTAATTTTCCATTAAAATATTTCGTAAAAATATGTGTTCTCATTTTGTTAACTCAGGCACCAGTTATCTAATTACAACAGCGATATCATTCTCCTAGATTTTTACATGTGGAACATGACAGAGCTTTGAACTGTTTCTTTTTAAGACAGAATGTTACGAGTGATATAATACTTCACATTGAAGCTGTGTGAAAAATATCTTGTCACGATGGATCAAAGCTCTAATTTTGCTATGGATGTATTACATATTACAGCTGCGTTGATTATGTGGACAATATAAAGGGACATTCACACAGACGGCGGTGGCCATACTGGCGAATCTGCTGCCATGAAACCATATATGAATGCATATCATGCATGCACACACGCATTCCATCGTGCCACAGATCTATGCGTATAGTCAAACAAGGAATAGATGTGACAAAATAATCAAAAGGGGAAATCAAAATAGCTAAAAGCTTTCATAATTTTTATATAACTGACCATCAGTAATAAAATTATATTGCCTGGAATTTTCATTAAGAATATCACGTTTCCTTACAGACTGAGTCTTGGCTTACCATTTGTGATATATTTTGCAATTAAGTCGATAGCTCATACAAGACTGTATGGCTTGTAATAATAGGATGTGGAATTAGTGGTCGTGGGTTAATTTGAAATACTTTTTGTCACACGCCTATAGAAGCTGTGGAAAGTCACGGAATATCTCGGTCAAAATAGTGGAACCAAATACCTCCAGCATAAAAATAAGGAACGCAATAGCGCTTGAACCAACTTAATCGGTTGAGCGGCCCTTTATTTTGGACCGTCGTGTCTCAATTAAGCTCAGTTCCATAGATCATTTTCGGTAGGTCTTTAGGCTGAACCTACAAGTATGAAGGGCGTTCGGAAATGATTTGGACAGCGATTGCTGTTTGGGCAAATAACAAGCTGTGAGATCGCGCGAATTATCTTCGGATAGTGTAGTCTTAGTACATCATTTCACCACCAAATGACTCTAGTCGTGCATGCCTGCGAAAAGCTGCTGCGTCATTACCAAGTCTAGTGGTGTAAGAGCATGTACAAGAGTCACAAAATGGAAGGCGATTATCATGGGTGGAGATGGACCACGTGTTTTGCGTGGAAGAAGGCGTTAAAGCATCAGAGATTCATTTTCGGTTACCTGCAGTTTGTGGAGAGAAAGTAGCTGCACGCAGCACTGTGTTAACTGGATATGGAGCTTCAACAGTGGCAAGGACACTGCACATGAGTGGTATCGCAACACACATACAGAAAGACTCCGTGAAGCCATCAGGAAACTCCCAAGGAGATGGCGGCGATGTGTGGCCTAGGAGGGGAACATATTGAGCTAGCAGTTGTTTAGTATTCAGCCCAAAGATAATAAAATTACTGCCAATGAGGTGAGTCCAAATCATTTTCGACTGCCCCTCGTACTTTAAAACAAAGCCACGAGCACTGTATAAATTTCTTGCTTCAACAGGCAAGTCTGAGTTATTAAAGTCCGTGCTGTAAGACGAAGTAAAATTACAGAATTTTACTAACCCAGAATTCAAGAATTTTCGGAGCACTTTTCGAAGTAATGGGAAGCAAACACGATTGTTTGTGAACTGACACCTTATGGTGGTTGTCACGTGGTACGTTTGATATTAAAGATGCAGTATCTGTTTTTCTTACCACCCACCCTTTTCACAAAGCAAGCTGTATACAAAATCCTGCACGGCTGCAGATTATGACTTATTTGGCAGACACGGTCTCAGGAGTAAAATATTTACATTTGTCTCTTAAGAGCCCGAAAAATGTTTTAAATGTTGAAGACTGAGCGACTGAGCTAAATCATGCAAAAGGAAGCAGGGGTTCTAGGGAAAATGTTTGGAGAGCAATGAAACTGAACGTTTCGAAACCCTTCACGATTTAACGACGGGAAATGACCTCATGAATGTTAAAGATAAAACAGCTGACAGGACTCGCCACAAGGATCAGGGAATACATTCCAGCGCTGTCAGACGATAATAACGGGAAGCGTCATCCTTTTGTGACACTGCCACCATTGTAACAGACGTACTGAATACAGAGACGAAATAGAAATATCAATTGTATGGGTACTGAGAAATAGTTTCGAAAGTCTTTCGCTAACACAATTTTGGCTGGGTTTAAGAAACGATTCCCCAGTCTAGAGGACAGATCTGCTGCGGTTTAGTGCCGTTTTGAACTAATTATTTGCGCGAGAACGCGTTTCTTCTTATACTTATCTGAAAATCCATTACAGGGATACACTCAATGAGGAATATGATTTGAGATTGTCATCTTTCATCACTGGTACCTAAATTTAAAGAGCGGTGCCGGTTAATAAAGCATAGCAATCACAATGAAATTGCACCGTATCCACTAAATGGCAGTTTCTGCCCTATCCTCATCGTCCGTAACAAGCGCTGATCTTAAAACGAAAGCAATTCTGGACTAAAACTCGCTCAACAGACGTTACATTTATGTCAGAGCTAAATTATATAAACATATTTAAAGCTTTAAGTTATTCAAGAGGCAATTTAAACAGTGTCCGTTATTTGCCACAGTAAGTGAATAAAACATTCGGTGTGGTTTGTGAAGTGCAAAAGAGAAAATACCAGTGAGAAAGAGTGCAATGCTGGTGTGGCGAGCCAGAAATGGGCTCGCTCGACGACGTAGGCCGAAACTTGCACCACATTTTTACTGTTTTCAAAGTAAACCCAACAGTCTCGATTCATATTCTGATAAGAAAATGAAAATGGCTTTGCTGGGGTTGCATTTCCTTGAAACCAGTCCCTAACAAGCGGGCTTAAGTGACACACTCACTGCAAAATATTTTTGTAAGACGGCTAGCGGGTTGAACACTTCGGAAAGTAGACCAGAAATACCTTGAAAGGTTTGAAATGTGGTGCTGGATAAGGATGGAAATCAGTTGGGTTGATCGTGTGAGAAATGAAGTATTACACAGAGTCAAGGAGGAGAGAAATATCCTACATACAATAAAAAGAAGGAAGGCTAACTGGATATATCAAGCATTAGAACTGCTTTATAAATCATGTTATTGTGAAATGATAGAAGGGATTGGAAGACGAGGAAGAGGTCGTAAGCAGCTACTAGATGACCTTAAGGAAACGAGAAGATACTGGAACTTGAAAGAGGAAGCAGTAGATCGCACTCTCTGGAGAACTCGCTTTGAAAGGGGCTATGGACCTGACATTAAGACAGACTACGAGATGATAACTATGACTCGCGAGGTCTGTATTACTATGCAAGGGATTCACGGGTGGAAAAACTCGTAAAACCCCTGATGTAGTGTGTTATATGTGTCATATTTATTAATAATTGTTCAGGACAGAAACAGGAATGCAGATGGCATTCACTGCTCCAGAAAGAAAAATTACATTTCGTAAAGCGGTCATTGTCTGTGCACCAGTAAAAATAATGAACAACATATGAGACCTGAGCAGGATTAACAGCTACGGCTCCACTAAGCAAGGCAAACTAGACATGTAGCTGCCGCCCGCTTTGCGTTTGAAGGCTATGTAAGTCTGCATACATGTGCCCATGCATATAGCATACTGTGATCATTTTATACTGGAGGATTAGCTACGGGTTTAATGGTGTACACAGCTAATCATTCATTCATCTATGTCCAGTAGAACATCCGCTCACTTGCATCTAAAAGCAGCACTGTCACAGTCTTGCAACTCAGCATTATCCGCGGTGGATAAGAAAATATTACATTTAAACAAAGTGTGTGACACGCACTGTAGGGTCTGTCGTTACCGTACAGTAATGTCTTAGGTCTACAGAGACGTTGCTTCGGTTTATTTAGTGATACGTCGTAAACAGAAGTGCTATTAAAGACTTCCTCAGCTAGTCAAGAAAACCCTCATTTTAATGAAACCGAGGTTCATTAGCGCGTTCACAACAGCGTGCCACCTGTCCTTATGCTAACCGAAATCAATCCAGTCTATGATTCATCTTATTTCTTGAAGAAACGTTTTAATATTATCCTCCCATTTGCATTCAGTTACTTAAAGCGGTCTCTTTCCATCAACTTTCCTCACCAAAACTCTGTATGCATTTCTCCTCTCCCCCATTCATGCCACATGCCCTGCATCTCCCATTCTTCTTGCTTTGATCACCCAAATAATATTTGGTGGGAAGTACAGATCAAGAAGCTTCTCATTATGCAATCTCCTTCAGTCCCCCGTTACACCTTATTGTAAGGGCAGTACCCCAAAATTCTTCTGGAGGAACTAAGGATTTAGTATTTCTTAGGTTGGCAACGACATTGAGAGTTGAGTTTTTCATGGCTGTAAGTATGAATATTAATTAGTCTCCTGAAATGTGACGCCGTGTGGTTTGACAGATAAATACCACCGTTTTGTGGGAACCTACTGCCGTTGTCTTTAGAGTAGAAAATTCAGACAGTAGGCTCTTACGAAACGTCGGTATCTGACTATCAAACTACACGGTGTCACAATCCAGAAGACAGTAATCTTATTGGTAACGAAGTTATTTAAATTCAACTGGTTTTGTAGCATCCAGCGAGATGGCAAGATAATCACAAATGTTTGTAAATACAGATATGAAAGAACGTGATTGTGGCCTATTTGAACACATGCAGTGGATAGGCTGATAAACTTTACTTGGAAGAGAAGATAACTCTGTTAAAATAGGAATCGTTTCTTTCTCAGTACGAGTCATAGTGTTGTGTTTATACCGAATGCCTCCCTAAGAGCGTTAATAAAACCACGATTGCTTCAAACACCGTTACTAGTAGCCTGAACCAGATATGAACCAGTCCTCTCGGGATACAAGTCTAAAGCGTTTTCGTTATACAAATTTTTTCGATAACAGTTTAAATAAAACCACGAAAACCTCAACCACAATAGTAATAATCTGAACCAGATTCGAAATAGGTCCTTTTCTGATACAAGTCCAGGATCCAGGTCCTTCTCTGACACAAGTCCAGGTCCTTCTCTGATACAAGTCTAGGACCCTCTCTGACACAAGTCCAGGCCCTTCTCTGACACAAGTCCAGGTCCTTCTCTGACACAAGTCTAGGTCCCTCTCTGACACAAGTCCAGGTCCCTCTCTGACACAAGTCCAGGTACCTCTCTGACACAAGTCCAGGTACCTCTCTGACACAAGTCCAGGTCCCTCTCTGACACCAGTCCAGGTCCCTCTCTGACAAAAGTCCAGGTCCTTCTCTGACACAAGTCCAGGTCCCTCTCTGACACAAGTCCAGGTCCTTCTCTGACAGAAGTCCAGGTCCCTCTCTGACACAAGTCCAGGTCCTTCTCTGACAGAAGTCCAGGTCCCTCTCTGACACAAGTCCAGGTCCTTCTCTGACACAAGTCCAGAGCGTTACCATAAACTAACTTGCTCGGTTATAGTGCATAAATGAGAGCAAATCTTACTAACTCACTCCGTTGTGCTGATATTCAAACGATTCGGAGCAAGAAATTTCCGACAGCACAAAATTTTTATTCATTATTTATTAAATAGACAAGTACATGTTTCTGTTCATGTGTTGAGCCATCATCAGGCTCATATAAGAGTTGCGTAGAAAATAATTACAATTAATTACAATACCTTTCAGACACAAGGCAAATATAGTTTTAACCCATACAATAGAAACATAAAGAACCCAATAACACTTTTAAAAGTATTTTGCAATATTTAACTATTGTACGCTGTGGAATGTGTAATGTAAAAAGCCTGGGATCCCACATTTTTTAAAATGAATGATATTGTAATTAATTATTCTCTATACAATTTTTTATCAGGCTAATGATGGCTTAATACAAAAGCCAAAGCGCGTAAATGTTTTATTAAGTAATAAATAGTGTTGTGCTAACTGAAATTCTTTGCTGCTAATTAAACGAGAGCCGCTGATGGCCAGCACTGAGACAACCAACATGATACAGACAAAAGCACTGTTAAAAACAAGCTGGTTATTAAAAACGTGGCTTTTTCTTCACTCATCCCTCAAAATATGTGTATAAGAATGTTGTTTTGGTAACATTATTTTCGTATCAAGGCGGCTTGTTTTTAAAAATATTTTTTTTCTCGTCTCAGGCAACAAACTGAATGTTAGCTACAGACAAGCTGAAGGTGCAATATGGCGTTGTAATGGGATGGGTCGAGAAGGGGTCAGGATTTCTCTCCTACGGGCCATTAACTCCCTGCTTGCAGACACCATATTAAAACACGATGTGTACTTCTGACAGGGTATACACAGACCTTTCGTCTTTTATATCGAGACGAAAAGCTTTTATTATCCAGTAAACTTTCTGTGATAATTTGTTTAGGATGTAACATACTTTTGTTTTAAATTTATTTTTTTTATTTAATGACGCTTTCAAGTTTTTATGACAGGACGATTGGTGAATACTGATTTGGAATTTATGTGGAAGGACGCGACAGTGGCCTAATTGAAAACAGTATTTTGAAATTTGTTTTGAGGAGGAAAAGTAAATAATGCGAGCTATCCGGTGTTCGAGCCGTTATTTGAACATAGAACTCCGAAATACGAGGAGAAATACCCATTCAACCACAACTTACCGTCTTACGTTTGCAAGGACTGTTGTTATTCACATTACAAGGCATGTGATTCTCATTCATAAAGAGTTATTATGAAACATTTAATTATGCTAAACGTTCGGCATGGGCTACACAGGGCCTTTCTTTTTTAATCGTCTCACCGAACAAGGAAGCCTTATGGAATAGAAAACCTGCATCCGCTGGGACATCCCGTGATAGGTGCGGTGCTGAGGACAAGGACAAAAGAAACGTACTAACAGGTGTTAAAAGTAAAGCCCAAACGTTTTTCACATTACGGCCAACTAGAAGTGAAGTAAAACTGAAGGGATGAGGTCGTTTTCAGATGATGATGCAAAAGGGAGGGTAGCATTAAAATTGATGTTTAAAGCAACAGAGTGTAAAGGCATGGGAATGAATTATATGGCTCAGGATAGGGACCAGTGGCGGGCTCTTTTAAACACGGTAATGAAAACTTGCGTTCTATAAGAGGACACTTTTTGAGTAGCTGGGAGAATACTGATCTCTCAAGATAGGACTTGCAATGTTAGATGGACCTGAAAGACTGACTACCAACACCACTTCAAAGACTAAAGAGAAGTAAATGAGTCCCCCACTCTTCTTCCTAACAAGGGGGGGTCGATTCTATTACCGAAATGTGTTTTACTTGGTAATTTAAGCACGGGACGCTTGAAAATTTTCAAGCAGTGAATGATTCCAAATGTGTTACATCGTCAGAATCCTATTCTATGTTCAATGGCGATGAATAAAAAAAGTGGCAGCAAATTATTATGTTGACTTAAACCTCCTGAAAACCTACAAAGGTAGGGAGGCGTGTGGTAATGTGTAGTTCATAGAGAGCTTCAGGAAAATCAGTCGTTAAGTTGAAAAGTTATTAGGGGGATGGCACACATACGGACGCATGTGGCTACACACCACACATCTGTCTTACATTATAGATGAAGGAATGTGAGTTACGAAGGAAAGGTTTCAGTGAAGGAATCGACGAAAGGCGAAGCAGAGGTCTGTGTTGAAGAATAAGTGATATAATGAGTTGGATATTGGAGAAGGAATTTAATTGGCAATCAAGATGGAATACAAGTTACTCGAGGGGAATTTCCGTCCAAATCTCAGCTAAAGTTACGTCCTTATCAAAAAGATCCTATCTCTGGATATAATGAGGTGCTTAATGAAAGCAGGCTTCCACAGATGGCAATACAGATGATTTAATTTAATTACGATTTCTTTACATGGAATATCCCGTTGTGATATATACACAGTAAACTAAGACATACAGTCAATCATAACTACGTTTGATCGTGTCTTGCTGTATAATTTACTGTAACATGTTTCGGCTCTTTAAAAAACCATCATCAGGAAATGTAACATATGTAAATAAAGATTATCACATCACAGTAAAATGTTTTTTTTTTTGCAGTTGAGAACTCAACACTTACAGTACTATGGGTGCTTTGGGAGTCGAAACTCCCTCTGAGTATTGTACATTGCCTATTGATGGCTTTTTAAAGAAGCCGAAACACGTTGCAATAAATTATATAGCGAGATACCATCCACGTAGCTGTGATCGACTGTTTCACTTCATAGTTCACTTAATCACGATTATCTGAAATTAACAGCGACAGATATATCCGTGTAGCATTGTGGACCTCTAGACATTCCGAACCGAATTCTCGGCATCATTTTAATATTATTATTATTCCACGTATCCCCTTGAGACATGTCCAGGATAAGGAGGGGCAGCATGAAGTTCTCTTGTAAGTACACAAGTAAACAAAGTTTTTTATAACACAAACTGCCACTCGTATTAATAATCTCAGATAAAATGGCAGTAACCTTATTTATTGGTTAAGGATGGCATCCTGCGATCGACGGTAACAAATTCGTGATAAACTCTATGTGAAAGCCCTTGTATAAATTCCCATTTCACTGCTTGTGGAAATTACTCTTTCGTCGAGACGAGCTTGCTTTTCCGGTTTATAGATTCTTCTATACAGAATGACCACACAACTTGAGACAAGTCATTGGTGGATAGCTACTTGGGTTTATGGGGCAATACCATCTATACGGTGTGAGCGCGCGCTCGTGTGTCTTGTCTAACACAAGGCAGCTTTATGGTGGTACTAAGCAACATCCTTCCCAAGGGACTCTGGTCATGATTTGGAAGGTATAGGGTGCTTGGCCATACTTGTTATTGCTGCCATTAAGCTGAATGGGACTGGGAGTCCAATCTCTGCCATGCTTACCTGAAGCACAAGCGTTCATAGTTGACTGGAAGGAGGGAAATAATTGGATTTCCCGCTGTTCAGAATGAAAAGATGTCTTTTATGGCAAAGTTAGGACAACTCGATCCCAAAGAGCAATTTTTTGTAACATAACAAACGGCAAAGCGAATCAACGACGCACAGTTGGATGAAAATAACTTCAAGTAACTCGAATTGATGTTATTTTCGGTGTAAGTTATGTACTGCATGTACACAGATTGTTTCAATAATGATCATATGGTTTAAGAAGGCAAATAGATTAATGTTATGCTTAAAAAGATTCTTCTTAATCCTTGGCTACATGTTTAACGTAAAGCATTTCTTTCTGTGCCGTCCAGAATTCAAGATCCGGTTAATATACGCAGCTTTATTGCTGGTAGAAAATAAAGCCCATATCTGACTGCATCCCTAGGTGTATGGGCTGTGTGTAGCTAGAGACCTGTCTAAACTAGCGGATGTCAAAATATCAACGTACATTAAATTCATACACAATTTGTGAAAGTGCATGAATTTTTTGATATATATCTTATGTCAACTACGAAGAACGGTTCAGACTTGTTTAGGCGCGTGCGCATCCCTGCGGAACGCCTAATAAACCTTCTGTGTCAGTCCGTCCGTCTGTACGCATGTTTCACTTTCGGTTAAAATCGGGCAAGTATAGCGGACAATTTACAAGGCGACCTGTATGAACTCATGCGAGCGTCTCCATTCCACGTGAAATAAAAACAGAGCATTTAATTTACGTTTATACTTCAATATAAAGAGTAGCCCCTTTATATTATATTCTATTAGTAGGCCCACTCTATTAAAATCTTTCCCCGGGAGTAAATCGGCCGTGGCGTAAAGCTGACCACTTACCTGCATCTAGTGCCGAGCTATATCTCTACTCCCCCTTTTCACTTCATTGCGTGCACTTCACATTTACTCTGTTAAAATACAAGCTTGAAACTTCACCCTTCACTTTTGTTCTGTATTCTAGTAACACCAGTACAATCGAGTGCGATGTACTGCAAATGTGTTGCTGAAATACGGGTTAAATTTACAGCTTGTTTTGTGTAACAAGCTGAAACAAACATCTAAAACACTCGCATTATCAGAGTTTTGCTTGAAATTTTCAAATGTTAGCACTCAAGGATTGAGAAACTAGACAATGACAGAATAAACACAGACCTCTCACGAAAAGCATAATATTGCAAGCGTGTTTTAATTTAGCGTGTCCGAAAACAAAGGATTCAAGACTGTGAAGACAATTGTATATTATAACCACATATTGTGAAGGTAAAAGAGGAATCTGAAAGGCTATTTCCCTTTTATTTAATAACTGTGTGAGAACAGCAAGAATTATATCGCCTTAAATAAAAAAAATGGATGAAGACTAGGAACGGTAAATTGCTAAAAAAGAGTTGTGACGTGTTTGGAGTTAACAGGGGAGCGTGTGGCTCGAAGTACTGACGAATGGTACAAAAACTCTTTTGCAAATACATCTAGTTTTACAATTAATACTTAGTGCGATATCAAGGACATGAAAAGTGGAATGATCTACGTTACGCTGAATACGAATGGCTTAAAAATGATTGTCATTTTGTGATCATTTTTTTAAGGAACTGACGTAAATCGCAGTGCGTGAAGCATTTTCTTCTTTACCAAAATTATCGATACAGGGTGTACATAATTGTGATGGACTACGTGTACGTGCTATACGGTAATATGGGCCATTTATCTTAATGAAGAAGAGTATCAGAATACGTCAGCTACCAACGGAAGTAAAACATATCTTATCACCGCGGAGGCCCGGGTTCGATCCCGGATCAGTCCATGTGGGATTTGTGGTGGACAAATTGGCACTGGGACAGGTTTATCACCGAGTACGTCGGTTTTCCCCCGTCAATTTCATTCCAACGGGGCTCCATTACAAGGAAAAACGAAAAAAAACTAATCATCTTTATCACAGGGTTGCACAATAGGCCTCAGGGTTGCGGTGCGTCCGTAGCATCTGCTGCGGGGCCCTTAAAAAGAACCTACAGTCGGTGTTACAGTCTCTATTTTTGCCGATAAAATGTTATATAGCTTCGTATTTAGTTACCTATTCAATGATATCGCGATTTCGAAGTGGCTCTCACTGGCTATAATGTCGTGATTAAACACAAGCATTATATGTGGAAACAGTATCTACGAGATGCGAACTGTCACATTTCTTCCGCTGAATTTTCAACGGATATCTCATGAGTATTCAAATAAGTGTCTAAGTATACTGCTAATTCACCTGCTGCTGTGAGATCTGGGTTTAGTGTCTGTACTGAAAGCATCTAAGTGACGGGTGTAGCCAGCACTGAGGAGCGAGGCAGTGATAAAGTACTGACTTTCCTTTCAAATTACTTGTCTTTACGCGAAGGACTGATTCTTCTACATGCACAGTGTTCAAACGAGTCCAGAGTATAATCGTACATATAGCACCACAAGCTACACATACACTCTACACAATTTTACGACTTTGAACGTCATATGCACTCGTTCACTGTAACTGTCTAACCAGAGAAAATATCTTAATATCAGCAAATGAGAATCACTTCCGTTTTCATCCTTCACATTTTGTCTGTCAAATGTAGTTTGTATTCTCCTGTCACGTCCTTATGGCTGCAGCGTGAGGGGGGAGTGGACGACTGGTCGGTCTGAAAGTACACCCGAGGATCGGTGATAGTCTTGTAAAGCATTCGTAAAATGATCACTGGCACTAGAGAACCAAACACTCTGAAAAAATCCTGCAGACTGTCACTTTATCCACCACGGATAACACCCACATGGACAGCCCTAGAATAAATGTCGGGCCTCAGTGGCAAGGAACCGGCGGATAAGAGATTAGAGTATGGCGTTGCCTATAATTTAAAAATTGCAGTAGGCCTACAGTACATTAAAATTTGTTATTCCAATTAAAATACTTCTTTTCGCGAGTAAACAAGTTTTGTATTCATGCCTTTGCCACCAACAATAACAAGATAAATATGACTCCTCTGATATATCCGAGCGTGTTTTGTTAAGTAAATGACGTCACTATCGCGTAACTATCTGAATTAAACAAGCGACTGAACTGGAAAATGTAAATCCTCATTACTTAGATACGAAACTGTTTGTCTCCATTGCTATGGTGAGCACGAGCACTGTCTGCAGGAACAAAAACAGTCCCTCGTGATAATTAGCTTTCAAGCTGGGTTAAATCTTAGTAAAAACGATGTGGGTTGTTTACATGTAGCTTATTTCGCTGGTAGTAAAATTGAATTCAGGTTAAACGAAGTTTTTACCTTTTAAATATCCCCTGTCAATCAGAAACTTTCTTCAATGTTCTTAGATGATGATGATGATATAAAACAACTGGAAAATTTTAAATATTTTTCCTCAAATTACATTTATATTTAATAAAAGCCACGCGGTAATATACAATATTACAATAACTTAACGTGGGTCATCTTGTTGCGTTTATACAAACTTATCAATCAGTAACGGTCAAACAAAACTACTTTTAGAAACCACAACGTGATTTATAGAAGAAGTAAATGTGTTTGGCGGTTAATTATATCTACTATACTATGATACTTTTCTTTAATAATCGTGGAAGTAAAAACACAAAAACAGTCCCTATCACGCCCCTCCAAGTTCTTACGTACATCTCATAATTAATACCAGGAATATTCCTAAAACGACCATTAACTGATGACGATTGCTAACCATCATCTAATGACAATGTAAGAAATTAACATTTTGTTACCTCCAGGACCCACATACGCCCTCAAAAAACAGTGCTGAAGCATAAAGATAATTGCATATTTTATTTTCGGTTACTTCTCCCTACAGCGACCAAGATATGGGATGGACGTCAGAAGAATCGTGGTCGAATCCCGGCAGGGGCAAGAGATTTTTCTCCTCCCTGAAAGGTCCAGAGCGGGTCTGGCACCCACCAAACCTCCTATTCAGTGGGTAACAGGGGCTTTCTCCCCCGGGGGTAAAGCTGCCAGGGCGTAAAGTTGACCATTAAAATCCATCTGCACTAAGGTTAAGAATGAGTGTAGCTATACATTCATCCTCCCCCCCCCCCCAATAACTTACGAACGTTCACAGGGCGAACTTGACCTTCATTCACGCATCCTTCCAAATTTTTGTCTACTAGGGCTAACCCACCTGTGATAAAATCGGCCATGCAGTGATATCTTCATGCCCTACACCTGTGAAATTACGGGAAAGCGCGTACGAACAGGGCACGTGTACAGGGAACATGATTGGTTGTGAGAAACTAGAAGTCATGTACAACACGCCGTCTATTTGATACAAAAAGTATTTTAAAAAGTAGGAATCAATGAAAGCAAATATTTATCAAAATTACGGAGTCGACCACTTCACTCAAGTTAAGACAGACTGACCGGTTGTATCAACGCAATAACAAACACGAGTTTCAAAAATGTATGCAATTTCTTGACCAACTTACTGTCATATTTCCAAAGACATACTTACGCCATGGGGTTATGTACGAATATATATTTACCGATCACAAATATTAAAATATCTACATTAAATTAAATGACGTACCGTTCCTGTTGTCCCTATACCTCTAGATGAAGAAAAAAACACAAAGGGTAGATGAGAAGCACGAAGAATTACTGTAAATAGGAACAGATAGATTACAGGTATAATGTATGTGACATCATGTAAATGACAAAGATCTTAAACATTAATTAAGGGGGTCTGTAGTGCAGAAAACCTGGCGTTGGTAGACGTATCAATTGGAAATACGTGTTGAGACTCAGACTCGATGATGATCATCATGATGATGTATAAAGACGCGTCCTTTGTCTCTGCCTAATGCATAGTGCACTCTTCCTTTCACCGTCCGCGGTCTCCATACGAACGAACATATAATACCTTAATATGACCCTCGCTACTTCACGCGATATTCCTCTTTGGTCGTTTAACGTCCCTTACTCCGTGCTATATCTCATCTGCTGATACAGCACAGTTCAATTACATTAGTATAGCGAAGGGCTATGTTATTAAAAATTTTCCTTACAACCAACCAAGAAATTCGTGGGATAGAAGACAATTCACAACAAAAAGTATACACTCAGACTTGTCTGTATCCCCTCCCAGGGTGGCGGGATGAGTCCCTGCGGGTGATTATCCCAGCCATCACAGCAAACTGTCCGTCCGACCCTAGGGATGAAGAACACGGAGAGCTAATGGTCCAGTAAACGACGCGACGTCTTATTCTCCTGCTCACACAGGATCGATTCTAAAGCTCGATGTGGGAACGTTGACAGATCCGAGCCGAAATGGTGGGGCCAGTTAAATATTGACACTTCACGGGTGTGTGCTCGTACAGCTAATTATTACTGGCTCTTAGTTAGAACCGTCTGCCGAATGATAAATCACGCTAAACGGCCTTCACGTCCCGCTGTGGACTTGACAAAATCTCAGTCGCCATTTCTATAATTACGTTGCACCGTCCTTCGATACTTTAAAGAGGAACCCTAGGGGCATAATTTTATGACAGCTGTTGCTAGCCAATTCCCGTTGGCTCGCTTAACTCATAAAACTTCGACGTGAAATGAACACAGTGCTTGTTAGATGTGACGCGTGTCTGCGAACCGAAGGAAAGCATTTCCAGCGCCTTCTGTGAATGTTAAATAAATATGAACGGCAATACACTAAACTAATACGCTTGGACGACTCGGGGCAAGTTGGAATAGCGGCGATCGCTGCGCTCGCTGTCGTCAAGCGAAACGGTCTGAGTGCGGTGACGCGAGTTGTCAGAGTAACGTCCGCGTACTTGGGTAAGTAATTACGGTTTTACCGATATGTCCAAAGGCAGAATTCGACAAAAAGAAGACTCTTTTCACCAGCAAACTGGACTTAAATTTAAGGAAGAAGCTAGTAAATTGCTACATTTGGAGCGTAGCTTTGTATGGTGCTGAAACTTGGACACTTCGGAAAGTAGATCAGAAGTAACTGGAAAGTTTTGAAATGTGGTGCTGGAGAAGGATGGAGACAATCAGTTGGACCGATCGTGTGAGAAATGAAGTATTACACAGAGTCAAGGTAAAAGTTAAAAGGTAAAGTTCTCCCTAGAACGGGCCATGAAGGCCCAGAGGGGGAGTAGAGGTATAGCTCTCATTCATTCATTCTGTAGTCTGTCTTACGACAGGTCCGTAGCCTCTTCCAAAGCGAGTTCTCCACAGGGTGCGATCTAGTGCTTCCTCTTTCAATTTCCAGTATCTTTTCTTTTCCTTAAGGTCATCCAGTAGCTGCTTACGTCTTCTCCCTCGTCGTCCCGTCATTTCTATCCTTCCTTCTAACTTTCCTTCAATCACGTGTTTCAGAAGGCAGTTTCTACGCAAGATGTGACCAATCCAGTTAGCCTTTCTTCTTTTTATTGTATGTAGTATATTCCTCTCCTCCTTGACTCTGTGTAATACTTCTACTCTTTCTTTAACCCCGGCACTAGACGAGGGTGGGTAGCCAAATCCACGCCTCGGCCGCTTTACCCCCGGGAAAGAGACCCGGTACCCATTGTGTAGGAGGCTGAGTGGGCCCCAGGGCCGGTCTGGACGGGTGCGGAAAATCTCGCCCCAACCGGGATTCGATCCCCGGACCGTCCAGCCCGTAGCGAGTCGCTATACCGACTACGCTATCCCGGCCCTACAGAGTCAAGGAGGAGAGGGAATATCCTACATACAATAAAAAGAAGGAAGGCTAACTGGATTGGTCACATCTTGCGTAGAAACTGCCTTCTAAAACACGTGATTGAAGGGAAGTTAGAGGGAAGGATAGAAATGGCGGAAAGACGAGGAAGAAGATGTAAGAAGCTACTGGATGACCTTAAGGAAAAGAGAGGATACTGAAAATTGAAAGAGGAAGCACTAGCTCGTACTCTGTGGAAACTCGCTTTGGAAGAGGCTATAGACCTGTCGTAAGACAGACAACAGAATGAATGTCCTTCTTGTATATAGCAACATTACATTCTGATATCACACCTGTTTCACTGTCCCCAATGGTAGTTTTTAAACCGAACGACGGATTTTAATCAAAGTTACTATGAATACCGTGCCCCTAGCGAATAACGCACTTGTGTAGTTTCTGTTTCTCATCGTCTATAAAACTAACCTGGTGAATGTGCAAACATCTGAGAAGGTAACAAAACTACTGACATTTAATTCGGGAAACTGTGTACTGTATCTGATCGTATAAACTGTGGAGGTAATTTTTATGAAATGTAAAACAGGGTGACCGCGCGAATTTTAGAATACATTAAACTAATGAAACGGGCTACATGTGTCAAATTTGATAGGGGGATTTACGGTAAACGTAATTACACATTTTTTGCAACATTCTCATCATGTGTTAAAGATTATAATTATGGAGATTATATGCAAATTTTACGCTTTATTTGGCACATCCGACACAATGGTAGTATGTCTTTGCTGAAGTTATGTACAGAAATGTGTCACTAAATTTAAGAATAATTATACACTTATTATAGTTCTAACAGGTGTACATACGTATTATAAGCACACGTACATAAGCATTTTAAGAAGGCTGGAAACTCAACTAGTCATAGCCGTGTCTTAGTAATCACACTGCTTGTGCTTAACGCTACTGCCTATTTGTCTTCGTACGCATTGCAAAGCAGAGTACCCACACGTACGGCTCCCAAATTCTATTTCAACGCCCGGAAGATCAACAACCTGTGCAACACACTATAATGCAGCCACTTGATACACAATACGAAACAGAGCATCCTCCAGAACTGAAGGCACTAAGCTGGATCATATATTTCGTAAATACAGGCCAATTAGCAGCCACATATCTATATTGTTTGGGAGGAAAGTAGGATAATTTAGTCGCAATTATTTATTAGAAGTATCGTTTGTGCCTTGCTTTTAGCTTCAAATCAATACAGAACTTTAAAAAGAAGAATTAATGAGAGCTGCATATTTTAATTCACGAAATGACATGACGTCTCTAAAAAGAAATACACATTCTGTTCTACGGGCGGGGCATATGGCACGCATAGGGGAGAAGAGAAATGTACAGAGGGGTTTGGTGGGAAAGCCCGAAGGACAGAGCCACTTTGAAGACATAAGCATAGGTATGAGAACAATATTAAAATGGATCTTTAACAGGATGGGATAGCGTGGACTGGGTGCATCTGGCACAGTACACGGACAAGTGGCGGGCTCTTGTAAACACGGTAATAAACATCCCGATTCCATAAAATAAAGGGAACTGACTAGCTGAGGACATGTTACCTTCTAAAGGACTGGCTCCATGTAGTTGCTTCTGTTCTACGCAGCACATAACACGTACAGTTGGAACAACACAATTACCATATACAACTGAATAGCTCATGAGATTGACTAAAACAGGCATCTGCAGGCTAAACGGATGAACATTATGAAGAACATTCCAGACACCGAGGGTTCAGTCATAAGACAAATACAAAAGACCGAATGTTACAGTGGATTCTCCGAACCTTTCTTTCCATTCTGTAATGCATCAGTAGGGCGGTAATTTAATAATTAAACTCCCATCTGTTGGTGCATTTTGAAGCTGCTTCTCCATAATGTAGGTGATCATTTTACAACTTCTACAAACCGTCTGAAGACTGAAGTTCACCTAAATTATACACCACACCGGAGCTTCTATCTCATAAGCATCACAATCCGTCTGCATTATAAGGACCAAACAGTTCATGGAATTTAGGGAAATAGGATTTGCCTATTCTGGAGTATCACAAAGACACTGTGTGGGGAGAAAGAAAAAACAGATTTTTAAATGGTGAACGTGGTGATACACAGAGTAGCCACTGAAGTATAAGGCTTTAATCGAATACCGCTTTTCCTAAGTTTATGCACATCACAGTAAATATACAGTGACTAGGCTACGGGATGGACGACCGCATTCGATTACAAAGTTGTACATAGACTTACATCTTTGTCAGTGTATTCAGACCGCTCTCGGGCCGAACCATCCACCTAGGCAGACAGAACAGAGGGATCTTTACTCACGGATGATGCAGCTGGGACGTGAAGCTAATCACTCACCTCCAGCTAGACCGAAGTTAAGAACTCGTGGAGCTATGATTCCACTCCACAATATGTTTTCACGATGTGGCAGTTACAGAGGCATTGAGACAGCTTTGCTTTCAATTTATAAGCAAAGTACTCGGTCGAAAAAAATACAAATCCATATTCACGAACCTAAAGTGATGGTTTATTCCACGTTTTGACTCAATAACCGAATACGCTGTACTGTTATGCTATAATAATGTTTCGTCACCTTATTTCTGAAGCCTCTCAAGTCAAACTTTTAATTATGTTTAAATTATAGGTGGCATTCTTCCTATAGACAACGTTCGTCTTCATCTGGTAAAAAGCCCTCAAGTCCGAACTTAGCACTGATTCTATTTCCTCAGTTTACAGATCCATCTGTTCATGATGTAAAGTTCTTCACCTCCTGATAATTAGAAAAAGTCTTCGTAAGTTGCAGCAAAAAGTGACTACTTGTGTCCTATACGTAACTGCAGAATTTTAATACTTTCTGTGCGTTTGTTATTTGGTAAGGAAATTTATTTGCGTTCAAGACAATGGCACTGACATCATATATGTGTATGATATGCGAAGTACTCCATTTTAGAACGTGTACATGTTACCACTGAAATCAATTATAAATCAACACGATACACTTAATTGTTGGGTATCATATTAATTTCCTTCATAATTTCCTTCTACATATTTCGATATTTAAGATCATCATCATCATCATCACAGAGACATTTAATAATATTAAACACAGTCGACCCAACCAAAGTTTTTAACATAAACAATTTTGGTCGGATCCACTTGTTTGATATTATTAAAGCGATAATTAAGGTCGAAACATGCAGCAGGGAAATAGAAAGGAAATAAACATGACGTACAATAAAATTTACGTGCACCATAATGGTTCATAATTCGTACTTGATGATTAAATTATAATTTATGGCGATCTTTAATTTAGTGATCAGCACAAACATCCATTCATATCTGTAGAAAGCAACGACATTTTCTAGGCTAATTAGCATTTATAAAATTTTTTCGCTACTTGAGACGCGGGCAGCAGACTCGTATGTTCACCAATTAGCCATTAAAAGATAATTAAATACATATTATTGTTAGAAATAGCATTTCTTTAAATAAATAAGCTACACCACATCAGTCAGGTTCCAAACAAACATATACATAACTGGATATTTGGTTTCCTTTAGGAATTGTATTTCCAGTTTTGGAAGATATGGTACATTTAAAGGAATCTGGTTGTCCATAACAGTCTTTTTTTCAATCAATTGCCAAAAAGTATAGAAGTTTAATACAAGATTGTAAATACGCAAATCAAGAACAACGAAAAAAAGACTTGAGATATTTTCTTAATTTCTTAAATAGAATAGATAATAATCTATTATAGAAAGATTTGGCACTGGCAATTATTTCGTGTAGGCCTATAATAATAATATTTGTTACGTAACAATTACATTAATAAGATATACTCAGAACTCTGTTTCAGAATTCATTTAAACAGCCACTTCACATTCAGTTCACTCAATTCTATGCACACACTTTTGCAATTAATTATCTGTTCTTAATGAATTTCAAAATGGACGTCATGTGTTCATCTTCTTTGAGCTTATAACGGTTGACATGATAATTATACAATTAATCATGAATACACTCACACACTCACACGAGCCTAAACACAATCCGTTCAACAGCCACAGGAACCAGTTACAGCAAGGAAACAAACAACATTGTTTACACACATGCACACACAGACAAAATCATGTTTTATTAACATTCCTAGGCTTTCCTGTTTATATTTATGTACAACAATGCCACATGGATGATATGTGGATGTCCCTTTGATTGTAAAACTCTTTTCAACATGAAATATCAAAGCCATATATTTCTGCCAGACGAGGAAAAATGTTGGAAATATTTTATGGATATAGTTTTGTAGTGCTGTATCAATACAGGCGCAGACCTATAAGACCAACTATCCGTTTCGTAATTGTCTTTCTGTTGCAGATACACATTTTGTGTGCCCTCCGCAAGAGGCAGCAGTTGAGGGAGGGTTTGTTCTGACGTGTGATCGCGAAGAGTTAAATATTGTCTCAGACATAAATGTTTATTCAAGACAGAATTTTATGATTCTGATTCCATGTTGTAGACCAAACACGTGGCAAAAAAGGGAAATTTCACCCTATCACCTGTCATGAAGTAACAGAGGGGGAGTAGAGGTAAAGCCCTACTCTTTTTTTAACATTGGCGCTGAATGTGGGTGGGCGGATAACGCCACGCCCCGGCCGCTTTATCCCCGGGAATGACCAGGTACCCACTGTACAGGAGGCTAGGTGAGCCCCAGGGCCGGTCTAGACGGGTGCGAAAAATCTCGCCCCCACTGGGATTCGATCCCCGGACCGTCCAGCTCGTAACGAGTCGCTATGCCTATGATGAAACGATGGAAATATTGATCATATGAATAGTAATGTTTTTTTCCTATGGCTCGACAGCCCTATATGGGCCTGGGCCTCCTCGTTTCGTCGAGGTTTCATGGTCACACACATTTGAGACACACCACAGTCGGTAGGACTCCTCTGGACGAGGGACCAGCCCGTCGCAGAGACCTCTACCTGACAACACACAACACTCACAAGAGACAGACATCCATGCCCCCGGTGGGATTCGAACCCACGATCCTAGTAAGAGAGCGGCCGAAGACCCACGCCTCAGACCGCACGGCCACTGGGATCGGCAATAGTAATTTTTACTATCATAAAATCAATTCATTTTAATTACAGAGAGAGGAGATCACAGAGTGCAAGTATCAACGAAACATGTGTAAGTTATGTAAACAGCATTCTAAGTCAAGAGCGGAACCAGTCTAATTTATACTGCTTATTTGGTACCTGGTCACACAAAGAAGGCCTTCAGGGATCACTTGGCAAAAGTCTGTTTTTTTAATTTCTGCTCCTTACCACAGAAAGTTGTAGGCTTCTTTTACGTTTGTTAAATGGTCACGAAATGCAACGGACATTTCTGATAACGTTTTGTCCTCAGAATGTTCCACTCGTACACACACGACCATACCGTGCAAGAAAGTAAATTTTAGCACTGCTGTAGGAAGTCGAAACGTTTCTACAGAACATTGCCACACGCATTTGTCGGCGTACATCACATTTAGTATTGACGTCACGACCAACAAAACGAGTTCGGACCCCAGAGCGTCTAGACTGGCTCTGGGGTCCACCCAGCTTCCTATTGATGTCTGTCTCCCCAGGTGACAGAAGGCCGAAACGCGAAGCTGACCACTCGCCTACATCCAGTTCCCAGAGTAAAAATACATGCTCTTGTATCACCACTCCCTTATGCACCTTCATGCAGTGGTGTTTAAGCAAGCACAGGGCGAACTTTATCTTTTTACTGCATTTCCCTGGACACTACGAAGGTGTTTACCTTTGAAACTTAACGGTGAAAAGGTGACAAAATAAGCCCAACACCTCAGAACATTTAATCACGTACCAACACTTCGTACAGACTGCTAATAAAGACGGCTGCTGACCGCTGGTTTCAGTACATTTACCGGTACTTGTCGATATTACCGAATTATGTCGCGCCAGCAACTTAATTTGTTTAAATGGTTCTATGGCCCAAACAGCCGGAGATAACCAAAAAACGTGGCTTCCCCATTCGGTATTATTTCCAGAAGAAACGAATAATTGTCTTCTCGAGATATCACATCGCTAGGTGACTTATCAGAAGACACTTCTAGTAAGAGCGGCCACTTCAGTAATTCCATATCAGTAATCTACAGGACCTACTGAAAAATGTGAAACATGTAGTAACAACGTATCGGTCTTTAACCCTTCACACCCCAGTGGTTACTTTGTATGCCACCAGGTTTAACATTCAAAAATTCTACGTTCTTCCCACAGAGAACATTTATGGATTTTGCTGGATATCAGAACAAACAATGATCATTTTCCCGTACAGCATTAACTGATTTGTTTTTATAACCGAGACGGAGTGCGTTTACTGCGCAGTACGGACTGCATATTTAAATACAATTCAGATTAATTCTCGTCTTTAAAAGATTAGAGGGTGCTTCGGCAACTTAACAATAACTGCTCCTTCTGCATAGAGTAAAAGTTACGAAGATAACATATTAAGGGGAAATTTCGACTCGACCACCCTATAATTCGCCTACTGTTCTGAGCAGTACCTTAGTATTTCGTTTAACAAAGGCGGTAAATAAAAGAAAAATTAAGAGGCGGACAATTTATAACCAAAGAAGAGAAATGGCCGATTAAATAAATTATTTAGGAGTAATTTTAGAAAACAGAGGAGGGATAAAGCAAACAAAAACACCGTACTAGCAAAAGTAATCAGATTTCGACAGCCATCGAAAATTGCTTAGCGAGACTCCTGTTCGAAAAGTGGAGATTCTGCAAAATGTATACGAAATGTTAAAAATGAGTCTAAAACGATATAGAGGGTTGAGATGTGGCGCGTCGAGGCAGCGTGGAAAGAAACTGACAAAATGCATGGTCAGTTTGTACAGAAAATATGGCCACCCACATGTTCAGCAAATAACTTTGCTAAAAAATTATATAAGAATTAGGAAGAGACAGCAGAAGAGGAAAGGCAGTGAAGTAAGGGTGGCGTGTTACATATGGAAGCTAATAAGAAATTGTTACGTCGTAATGCAAGCCCATACAAATTGGTTTAAAAAACACAGACCTCTGACCGCGCATTTAAATTTCACACAACTGAACCCAGGACTCAGAAAAGAACATACCACTACCTGCATAATATCGAAACACAATGTATTTTAATTTTTTGAAGTGTTTTTGATAGTGGGAATAAACACAGAATATTAAAAAAAAAAGAAAAAGATTTTCACAAGCAAGCTTAAGTCAAAGTGTAGGTTCATAATAGAGACGAATAACGCGCATTTTAAGCACACTGATGTAGTTTAGACATTGAAAGGTCACTCACACGATGTCCGATATCACTCCTACCCTTACCAAACGTCACTTTAACTACACACTGATTCGTACATAATACACTTTACAATATCAACAGCACGCATTAGCGGGTTTAGGCAATATTTCTCTACAAAATTAGTCTCATTATTTCCGGCAACTGTACAGCTTTTATACCTCAATATGAGGGAATGTCTGTAGCTGTAAGATGTCGTGAAACCTCTGGCGTGAAGAAAGCAAACATTTTCTTTACTTCTGTGACATACTTCAATAAAAAATCACATATCCTGTATTTTCTCTATAGCAAAAATACATTAAAATAATAACTGTACATTACATAGTCAGGTGACCATTCATGAAAGCTATATATATTATATGCCATCCCTAAATCCAGTGGAATATACTTTACGTTCGCGCCTATTAGATACAACTTGGCAGTTAAATCGGTATCGAACAAAAATTAGTTCTCACGCACCACGAAGAAGACTGGCGCATAATGCCTAGTAGAAACGTGACATCTTATCGGGATATGTTCTTACACCCTGCACGTTGTGTCACAGTGGTCAAGGTCTCAGTTATTTGTGTTTAACAACCTGGCACTGTACGCATCTTTTCCTTAAAATACTTTTAAGAATGAGTGCCTGATGATGGCTTTTACAAGCCGAAACATGCAGCATGTGGGCTGGTAATAATCGACGGTTTCTTTGTTTCCCTTTATATTTTACGTCAGAATTAAGTGAAGCCAGTGTTAACGTAATTTAAGAGAAAAGATAAGAGTTGTATTTACTACGTTATACAAATTCATACTTCATTACGGCAAAACTTTAGTTTCATATTAGAATTGTGACACTAAATATGTATGTAATGTTTTCTACTTAGACAACACTAGAAAACGTTTTTCTTGATTTCGAAGTTGTATTTCTTCATAT
The DNA here is from genome assembly GCA_021186555.1 of Reticulitermes speratus. Classification (NCBI taxonomy): domain Eukaryota; kingdom Metazoa; phylum Arthropoda; class Insecta; order Blattodea; family Rhinotermitidae; genus Reticulitermes; species Reticulitermes speratus. Next base: position 20,655,494 of record JAJKFL010000330.1, read on the forward strand.
ATGTTTATAAATGTAACAAGACTCAGAAATATGGGTAGGTCTATAAAGAGAGTTCCGAATGTAAGAAGACAAAATAATTTGCTGAAACATTTTTTTTGTTAATATCTGGAGAAGGATATTTTTCAAAGGTATTCATTTAATTAAAGACAATAATTTTTGAGACACCAAAAAGATATCCCCACCACCACCACCACCACCACCACCACTCCATTGTACCTACTTTACAATACGGTATGTCAGTAACCTCTAACCAGGTGAATTAATTCATAGCTCCTTACCTCATACAATTCACGTTAACTCTGCATGAACAAATTTTTAAAAATAATTTTATGACATAAACACAGCGAGCATGTAGTCGTAATGCGGAAGTAATTTATTCATCCTTCCTACAAATTCTGACCTCTTTTAAGGACGACTAATGTTATTGTAACTTCCTTTACCTTTAGCTATGGCATAATTTTTACATGGAAGAATAAACAGAACAACTAAACAAAGTCTACCTTTACTGAACGTAAACACGTGGTGTGATAGTCTGTTTAAATAGAGTAGTCACCTACCTACACAAACCTACGAAATAATATACTGACTTTTACCTGAGCAGTAAATTGTAGTTCACATTCGCATTTCTTTTCACGTGTGATCAACCTGGGTCATAAACCCGCAGATGCCATCGCTGTGCGATAAAAACTTTGCATCAACCCCTCGAGACCGACAACTTCTCCTTTGATCACGTGATGTGTGTAATTTGATATACTTCATACAGCATTCCTGTGGGACATTTCATACTCAATTAAAATTCACCCAACGGGACACGTTCACACGCTTCTGGAGTAACATAAAATTATACACTTTCATATATCGTACAGAAAGATGACAAAACATACGTCTCAACAGAAAACACATCAGGAAGGGCATATGCGAATTAGAATCACATTTACACTCCTATACTGACGAATCGGGAAAAATATTTATGTTTTACTGACATATGTCCTGCTGTATAAAAATAAGAAAGGCTAACTGGATTGGTCACATCTTACGCAGGAACTGTCTTCTAAAACACATTATTGAAGAAAATATAGAAGGAAGAAGTGACGGGAAGACGAGGAAGAAAGCGTAAGCAGCTACTGGATGACCTTAAGGAAAGAGAAGATACTGGAAATTGAAAGAGGAAGCACTAGATCGCACCCTGTGCAGAACTCGCTTTGGAAGAGGCTACGGACCTGTCGTAAGGCAGACTGCGGAATGAATGTCGTCCTGTACTCCCGGTGCTTTTAGTGCTGCCACATTTACAAGACAGTGCTTGTTGCAACTCTTTGCGAGTACTGAAAGGTGACTCTCCTAATAGGTACCTGATAAGGCACAACTGCAGACTGGTACTGCCGCTATTTGTCTGATGATACTTTTACAAAAGGTTGCAAGTTCTGAAATTTAACTACCATTCACGTAACATTTCTGCCCCTTTTAAATGTTCACCTCTCTCTGAAAATCATACGCGATTCCCAAGTTACCTTACTACTTTCTTTGTGAAAGCTGAGAAACAAATATCATATATTTTCCTCTGGAAAAATCATATTTGTATAATAATCACACGCACGCATATATTTGCACACGAAACCAGTTTTCAAGACAATCTTCCATTATATAAGAAGGCGGACAATTACAGTTAACACGGTTTCCAGTAATATTGAGAATACATCGATCGAAATGGCATTACTGAAGTCGGCCGCTGAAAACCTCTACCTGCCAGCCCGGTGCTGTTAAGACCTCGAAATGCTGACAAGACAAAAAGTTGTTTTCTGAGTCAACTTCGTAAGTGAAGGTGAAACGTAATGCACTGGAAATAACGTGTGTCATATATAAGTTTATTATTATTATTAACAACTACTACTCAATAATTCTATATACTCCTACATGTTTCGACTCACCATCGTAGCCATCATCAGGGAGTCATTTTCCACAGATGTGCGTAGCGTACAGTATATCATTGCATGGTAATATGTACATTTATTATTTACAGCCGTAGTCACTATGTAGTATAGTATCAGTACTTTTATATAGTTTAAATTGTGTATGATATTAAAATACGTTATGTTAATACATAAAATAAAGTATATTTTTATATACATAAAAGTCTGTATGTATTAACACACTGTATTTTAATATCATACACATTTGTAAACCACATAAAATCACTGATACTGTACCACATAGTGACTACGACTGTAAATAATAAATGTACATATTACCATGCAATGATATACTGTACGCTACGCAGTGTGGAAAATGACTCCCTGATGATGGCTACGATGATTAGCCGAAACATGTAGGAGTATATAGAATTATTGTGCAGTATTTGGTAGTAATAATAAAAATCTTATATATAAAACAACTGTACAGAATACGTATAATGTTAAGTACACAACGTGCGTCATATTTCATATTTTATACGATAGGGTCTGTCAGTTTGAAGGGCTTTGTATGCCAATTAATTAATTAATTTTATTAATTTGCAGTGTCCTTAACGACACTGTCAGGAAGTGAAGACTATACACAGTCGGTTCATTGGTTCGCAGAGAATAATAAATTGGAAAAGATGCGGAAGAAAGTAATCGTGGCCCAATTTAAGACACCTCCTCGCTGCATTTTTCTTGGGGAGCTGAGAAAAACCGCGAAAAAGACTTAAGTCAAAATAGTCGGCACCCCGACAAAATTTGGAACTGGGCACTTATCGGATGAAATTCAAACCCGTTTAACTTTCGGGCCAAGTGGCTCGGTCTAGTGTGCGTTGAACGATTGATGAAACTGTATTAGTTATCGTAATAGTTGTTATAATTCACAACATTAGATGTCCGTTCTCCATTTGTCGATCACCACGTTCCTTAATAATTACGAAAAACGGGCATATACAGCACGATTTCAAATATCTGTACACACAATTACACCATTCTTAGTCGGTGGGATTTTACATTCAGAACTCTTATATTTGGTTCAAACATATGAGAAGGGCTGAGGTGTATTCGTAGTGGTCCTGACTGGTTAGCTCTGCTGGAGGCTGTTACAGCTGCGACTGCACGCCTTTATTTGACCAGAAGGCGCCGGGTAGGTGCTCCAGTAATTCACGGACTACAGCGTTCCAGCTAGCCTACTACTATTGACCGATATTGGCACCAGATGTTGTTCTGCTTCTTACTGGTCGTTACAAAGAAATAAGGTACAAATCTTGGAAAATTCGCGTGGCTGAAACGGATATACATGTTTCCTCTGGCTTCAATTTGTCCTTCTCAGGTACAATGTTGGCCACCGAGGAAGAACATTATTGAAGTGCCACTTCCGTAGTTATCGTTACGTGTTCGTGTTTCTACGCCGGTAGCTATTACGGTAGTAATAGACTGCTCAAATGATATCGCCCTCGACTATAATAAAGATGCTGTGAACTGCAGAAAATCTATCGTTATAACACGAAAGTATTTTCTTCTTTCAAAAAAGTAATGGAAATAGTCTTATTTACCAGGATTATCAGGTACTGAACTCGTTAATTCCCCCCCCCCCCTCAGGTTTTTGTTTCTCGTGCTATGCATGAACATTTCTTATCCCTGGTTCGGTAAGCAAACTTTCAATAAGTACCGCTTATAAATGTAACTGAGAGCAGGCACAAGACATATTTATTACATGGAAATTTCTCTTAAAGAAAATGGCTTCCTTTGTTTATACATATGCAGACGGATACAGTCAAACTCTTTCAGAAATTGTATTTACACTCGTATAATGATATGATTATTCAATAGAGCACATTCCGTAATTGAGTGCACGCTGGCAGTCAAGAGACACACACGATTTCACTAGCCTACCTTTGTTATCTAGATAACTTAGGCACAATTTGTGTCCAGGAAATTACTCTACAAGCGATCCTTCTCTTTTTTGTATGCAGGAAGTTTTGTTATCATCTGTACACTGATTATTATCCTTGAAATTCTATGTACACAACAAAAATCTATTAACTAAACAATTAAAAAAAATAAAGGCAAATATAATTTTGGGATATGTACTTCCACCGAAATAAGGCGAAGTCCTGTTTAATAAAATATTTAATATAAGAGCAGTTTGTCATGCTTAGAAATGACAGAATGGAGAATTTAATGCAAGGCCTCTATAAAGTACGCAATAGTTTCTTGATGGATAGTGCTTGGTAGGCTTTTTGTGGCCGATAACACTAGATAGCAAGACACAAAACCTGAAATTTTCGCCCCTATCTAGAAAAAACTATTTGGCCTCTAAAACTCGTTCATGATGTTACTTATCTAACCGAAAACAAATATTAGTGATTTATTTTATTATAACTGCCTGCACTGACATTGAAAGCATATTACTGGTTGTCATACTGATCCAATAATTTTGACGGCAGGCCTTAACACCTGGCAGGGTTCAAGGGCAGTAACAGGGAAGTAGCATGTGTTTTTTATAGTATGGGACCACAGAGGGGAATAAAGGATCAGACAGGAGAGAGTTATAATTCCAAAAAAGTTTACAAGCCCTCATTTTGATTTTGTAAGATGCTTCATGCATACACCAGGATTTTTAAACTGTTAGTTGATGTCGTTTACAAATAGTTCTGTTTACAAATTTCATGACGTCCTCATGCTCACAAAACTGGACATTCAACTGTCTGTCAGGCGGTTTCTGTGGCTGTCTCATTCACACTCACTCACTCACTCCTCCAATCAGATGACGCAACAGAAAGACACAGTGAGAAAGGTGCGTAATTTGGTGTTACAGTGCGCCCACTGCCGACACCAAATCGATGATGGTAGACAGGAAGTAGCAATGAAAACAAACCTCAGTCAGTACACTCTTACAAACACTAACAGTTTTTATGAATCCAATTCAACACTCAAGCCTTCGTAGTTTGGTCAACTACATTGGTCTTGAACAGAATTATATTGAGATTGAAACTTGTCTGCACTCTATACGGCGATGCGCTAAATTCGTAAGCAACCCGTACAGTAAATGCACGACACTCTGTCACCATTCCCATGCAGGCGGCATCATGTTTCTTTAACATGAACATGATACTGCCCACTTGGCGCTAACAACGGGCGTCTGGTAAGAACACATTCAGAATTCAGGGACCTTTGGCGAGTCAAAAACGTTTTTAAAATACTGGTTCAAATTTCGCTCCGCTGATAGGTCACCTTACACAAAATGATGTTAGCTGCAGGACGCTGAGAATTGACAGAATGAGTAGTGTTGTGAGCGGGGGGTCTAGTCGTGGGGCACTGCCTGCGTGGTTGTCCGACGATCCGCCTTTCGTCCGAGAACTCTGTCCCCTGGCTGCCTCGGCCAGACCTGTAAACACAGAAGTAACTAACGTCAAATGGAAACTAGAGGTTGGTTTAAATACTGGAATGCATTTGCTAAACTGAATTTTATGCCCAGATGGACAGAATGTGTATCACTTTAAACCAAGGAATAAAATAGGCCTATTTCGATAAACGTTGAGAAACTCCACACGAATTTTGCAATACATTTTCACCCCTGTGCTGAAGTTAGAAATTATCCGTTGAAATATGTGAGCGTATGCATACAGATATATAATATATACATATATAGATATACGTGTGTGTGTATTAGACGGGCAGCATTTGTCATAAATATGTACACATGAAAACAAACGCTACCACGAAACTGATTTCAAGCACTTTTGGAAAACAATGTAGGCTCTACATGTAACACAAAGGGACAAATTTACAGTAACATATAAAGGGAATGCAAATGTTTTAATTTATCTCTTACATGACGATTCCAAATCTGGAAGTAAAACGTTTAACCCACGTCAGAGTACTTGTGTTGTGTGTGTTAAATTTTGAGTCAAAATAAAATACTATTTGATTTTTGTACTTTTCATCTTAGTGTTCTTGCAATTGTTGACAATTACAATGTCAGAATATGACGTTTTATCAATGAATAGTAGCGTATTATTCAAAAGCATACAACAAGCGTAGGAACAAGAAACATAACAAAAGAAAGGCGTGCATGCTACAACGTTTTGTCTGCCACTTCATCCTAACTGATCAGCCAAACACAGCATATCAGTGATAAATGTTCAAAACTGCTGTGCTGTGTGCTGTGATAATTATATACAGCACAACAGTTCTACAATTGTGTCCAAAATTTTCTAAATGTGGGACCATACTTTGTAAACATATTTATTTCCTCAATAAAGGGAACATAAAACTTAGTACGTGTATTGTTTAATTAGAATCAATGTGACTCACTCACCTCCAACAATGGCGACGTGATTGTCAGTCGACCCATGAGGGAGTCCAGTGTATATTTTAATTTCTGGAATTGAAACAAAAGAGAAAACAGTATAATGTATTTAACTTACACATGTCGTTATAGACGTGTTTGTGCAAATAAAACTGTGAAATATAGCACCACAAAGATCATTCACCGAGTGCCAATGTGAGCCGAATAGTGACGGCATATGTACATTTTGTTACTGTGGTCTTTCATTACATGCAATTGTGTAAGGTGTGTGGAAACAAAAATAAACAAAAGTGCTTGTGCTTGTACGACTGAACACTCACAAGTCGACCCAATCACAGCTCCATGTTTCGTGCATACCTATAGGTGGCCTTGTTTAACTACGTGTATTTGCACCCCTAATTTCAAATTACTGCAACTTGTAACGGTATGAGAGGCGATGTAAGATTTCAGCCCTGTCACTTATTTCACGTCGTTTCGACGTTTAGGTAAACACTGTAGTTACCATCTTCAGTTTGAATACCGGAGGAATGGGAAAATGTATACAGAGTGGCGCAAAGGTCACGTGACACTTGACGTTTAACACGTTGCCCCTAGTGTCAAGTGGCACACTCTGTATAGTCTCAAGAAGGAAGTTAGGAAATAAGACAGCGATTGGTAATTTTGTCATGGATACTGGCCAATACGATGGGCACGTTCGCAAATTTCATCACGCAGACAGGAACCACAGTCGAAATAGTGGATGGAAGCTGGAGTTATAAATCGAAAGCTGATATTATACATTAGACACTATCCGGGCAAACTGACTGATATGGACCCGAACTTATTTCTTTTTGAAAGTGGTGAAAGGAGCATCGGCAATTTCATAGCTCAGTTGACGCAGAGTTCAATGCTATTACCGTCTGCTCGGTTGCACTGGAATGTCTATTAATAACGAAATATTTGTTCTACTGAATTAGCTACACAGTTGCTAAAAAAGGGCACATCCTTAGAGCAGAAATATCCAAAAGGGACACGAGGACAAAAATTCTGATTTGAACTACGAATGTCGTGACGATGGAATTGAATTAACCACTTCGAAAAAACATAGTCTGTTATAATGATTACAAAAATATATATCATTCCCCACGATTACGTCCGTATACTCATGGGTAGAGATAAATACAAAAAAAGTTTCACAGGAATAAAATACTACCATAACAACGTCTTGCTATCAGCTACACAATGAACAGTATTTTTGCAACTTCTTTCCTGCGGGATCTGAGGTCCTCATAGGCAGGATGCTAAAAGACTTAAGTTTTTCTGGGATTTCACGTCCTGTCTGTTGGTGAAACGTTACTGATGTTTCGAATGATTGTACTGATGTCATCTTCAGGGTCAGGCAGTCCCAGAAGAGGTACTACGATCATTCAAAACGTAGGTAATTATTTAGCAATTGAAACGTCAGACATCCAACAAGACAAATTTTCAACTGCTTTCATGTTTCTTCAAAAAGTGTTCCTGTAAAAACTGCCACTACCGAAGCAAATGTAAGCCACAGCTCTAAAAATGCCAGAGAGTGGCTTTCTCACGACTTCCAAAACTTTTTCCTTGGTTTTGGGATTTAAATTTGTTTTACATGACCCTCAAAATATAATTATGTTAAAATTCGATGTTTCTGATATAAAGGCGGATACTCTGGCTTCTTCTGTGGCTGTTGTTTTCATATACGCCAGAAACGTCTAAGCTACCAGAAGTTCGTGTAGTCGTAATTAGTTTTTTGCTACTTTTCGCACAAAACTGAGAGTAATACAGGCACTTGATATTTAAAAAAAAATCGGCGAAGATTCACATTTTGATATCCTGGGTTATGACGCCGTGTAGACGTTATTTCCCTCCAAAACTGTGGTACCACCATACCAGGCCACAAAACAACACAAACTGATACTCATTTACTTCACACAAAAATCCGGTCTTGGACAGCTAATATAATAGCAAAGAGAGCTGGAGGCATAACTTTCCTTTACTTAACGCTGCAGGGACGAACATTAACCGTACTTACGTTTAAAGTTACAGTTCGTACCGCGCAGTAAACACTCTCCGTCTCGGTTACAAAAAACTAATCAGTTAATGCTGTATAGTGAAATAATCGCTGTTTGTTCTGCGTGGTCAATTTATCAATGTTAAACCTGGTGGTATATTAAGTAACAACTATGCAGTAAAGGGTTAATATCCGCATGCAGAAAGGTGTTTTACATGATAGCCGCGATACGTAATATACTGCACACGAAGTCCTTCACCATAGAATTATTTTCAAGAAATAGCTAAAATTGGATTTCAGATTCATAATAAGTTAGGTATTTTCTTGAATAAATATGAAACAAAATAAAGTTCGCCCAAATTTTAATGTACATTTAAAGTATAATGTCATACAAACGCGCTTAACAGTTTCGGAGACGTAACTTTCGGACAGACTGCTGGATACCGCCGCTCTACGTGGGCAGTATGTAGCGATCTACTCGTATAACCAGCTAACTGGCTAATAAGTGTAAGATTAGGATCAAAGTGTAGTTGCAAATACTGCAGTTTTCATGACTATTAATTTTAAAGCAAAATCAAGATCAAAAGCAAGAGATCAAGATGTAGATGGAAGTGTAACACTAAAGTGTATCTTAAAGAAATGTGGTGTGAAGAAGTGGACCTGGATTCATGACAAGGTCTAATTCCGGGCTTTTGTGAGCACAGTAATAATACTTCGGTCTCCATAAGAGGTGGAAAACGCTTTGACTAGCCGAACGACTATAAGTTTCTCGAGAACAATTCTCCTGCATGCGGCTAGTTAATTTGTTAGCAGGGTTCTTTTCATTTATAACCTACTTGTGTGACAACATGAAATAAGAATTGATTCTAAGACATTCAACGTTGCTCTAAATATTTCATTTCAGTCGAGGTCACGCCAAGTTGCGGCTTGCTGTTTCGTGTCTACCAATTGCGATACAAGCCTTAAGATCGTATCTATGTATTTCCAACTGTAGGTTATTTATCACGGTAAATCCCGGTGCCCTTTCTTATAATAGGTGTCTATGAAATGCTGTCGAAACGTAATAATTGCGGTTATTAACACATTGGTATAACGTGCTGTTTGGGTGGGAGTGGCTAGGCAATTTCTGCTTAGTCTATGCTTTGGTAACAGTGCGCTGTTACATCATTATTAGCTTGCACGGTTATTTCCTCACAATCTACATGAAACTGCAGGTCACTGTGTGGAACTACAGTCACTGTTATCCTACTAAATCATAATTATGATCAATGACCGCAAAAAATGCATATCAGCCAACACATGACACTGTCATAAGAAGTACAATAATAAGAATGAATGGGCTCTTCTAGTTTATCGTCTCCTTAATAACACAGAGCAATAATTTCCAGCATTGTGGTAAAATTCGGTTTCCTAACTGAAGAAAAGGTGATTTTCAGTAACCTAGACCATACAAGTGGATCCTTGATTTCAGGCTTCCGCCGCGGTGTTGATGAGATCCGCGCTCCTTCCCATATAGAATCTAGGTTATAGGTTGCTGGCTTTCTTTCTTTGCTACTCGGACTCTTGACCCGTGAAGATGGGACCGATACGTTGTCCCGAAACGTCGGTAAACAATTACCACACGACGCCGCGTAATATCCCAGAAGAGCGCAGATCTCAAGAGGTCCCTTATTCTGAAAGACGATCATACACCGAGGATTTCAGAGCTAAGCACTCGGGAGAATATTTACATCTTCACAATGTATCGGTTAATATTTACTCTTGATATAATTTCAATGACAAAACTTACGGCTTGCGAGCTAATACAGTTTGAGTGTTAACGTTCCACAGAGAAGCGAACAAAGTGATGCTCATATATACCCTTCAGAGATACGCAAAGTGTATACTGCATAGGAAAGCATGTGTCTACATATAACAGGTTGTTGCGACTATGCGTGTGTGTTGTTCAGAAATGTAAATTGGTAGTACTTACGAAAGGCACCAGCAAATAGAAACAAACAACAGCGAGAGGTACCTGTACTTCAGTCGATATTGTAACCATGACCTTTACAGAAAAATTTACATATCTCGCGTATTCAATGAAAAAGCAATTTGATATAATGAACAGCAGTACGTCAAAGGAAACTGATCTGTGGGAACCATGGAAGGAGATGCGAACTGATAAATTTTATTTGTGGATTTTCAAGGGAAATTCCACTAGCAGATAAGAACACACAATACGAGCACGTCACGGATCTTAACTTGAATGTATTCACAAGGAATTTAAATTCGTAACTTCAATAAATATTTCATCAAGTGTGATAATTTTACGCATTCTCTTATTAATGTAGTTACATCCCGCAACAGAGGTGCGCAGAATCAAGTCTTCTGCAGGAGGAAGCCAAAACGCAGTTGAGGATAGAACCTTGTTTGTATCGTGTTTTCACGGAGGCTACAAATAGCATCGTGGATTTTATACGATCGTAGGATTCTGTAAACCTAGAATTACATATGTTATGATGTATTATGTTATAAATTTTATTGTGCAGTACAGTAACAACCCTTCAATTACAATTCTCTTAAAATGGATGAGACATGCGATGAATGATACAGTTGGCAATATTACTTCTCTTATGTAATTCATCGCTGAAGAAGTGGGACAAATTTATTACACCGAGATGAGTCAGCTTCCTTCAATTCTATGCGGCTTCTGTTCGTGTAAGAAACAGAAGCCACGATTCTGTGCCAAACAGCTATACGTATTGTTTCTTTAGTAGATGTTTTGAACAAACTTCATTTCTCTATCTTAAGCATTTCATTTGGCACGGGAATACCGAAACAACTTGGGACAATTTGGCAAGTTGACTTTAACAATATTTATCACGTGAACAAGAAACTTCTGATTGTTGGCAATCACGATATACGAATGTATTACGAAACAGAACGAAATATATGTTTATTTATGCGTCCAAGCGTGATCACACAGCTCGACACTGGACCCTATACTGGGCTACTTGAACACGAGTTCACACCTCCTTCTTTAAGCTCTACTTTAATATTATCCCACCATAATCAACCTTTCCGAATAACATATTTTAAGCACATTTCACCTTCCATACGCATTCCATACTCCCCGCCAATACTCTCTGATGTGTTTCATCCTGACATCTTGGGGAGGGTACAAATTATGAAACTCTTCAATATGCATTTTTCACCACGCCCATTTTGCTTTGTCACTCTTAGATGCAAATATTCTCCGAAGCACCCTGTTTTCAAACACAAAATATCTATTTTGAAGTAGACTACTTTCAGATCGTGCGCTGGCTGGAAATGGGAAAAAAATATATTACGAATTTGTCCTACGTGTTTCGGTCTTAAAGATCACAACGTAACATCCCAGAAGACGTGTACCTTCAGCAACACCGCTGTGGGAATCTCAAATCCCGAAATATATAATTACTACCCCTTAAAAGCAGTAGAAAAGTTTTTAGTAACTTAATATTACAGACAGCACATGTGGTGAAGTTACTGTTGAAACTTTTGTAACGAAACCTGAATACGCCAATCTGTTGGTCCGACAATAGTTGCTGGCATAAGAAAGTTGAGATTCTGTTACTACGTAGGTAGGCCTATTTCGATTATACAAACCGCAAGAGGTTACGAAATTACTTGATAATTTATTGCTCTCTCATTCTTTCCAGTGTTAGGCTTAAGTTGTCTGTTATGGGTAAGTTTACTTATTTTTATTTTTCTTCCTTCGACGTTTCCACTTTTATGTGGGTCGTCTGGGGACGAAGTCTGTTTATCTACCTCTGCTGGATTATTGAAAACACAATTTCAACTTCCTCTACGTCACAAATAAACGTCTGTATCTCATTATTCTTGGTTTACATTTAAATGCTATTTGTAAACATTGTTACGTAAATATGCTGTCTAGTTTCTTTAAGCAGCAATCTAAACTTCATGTATTTTGTAAGATCAAACGGACAGCCACTAACAGTCAAGGCTATGATACGAAATTATGGTGGCGTATTTAAAAGCACGTACTAGCCCACATTTTCCTTATGGACTGAGGAGAAGCATGAAAATAGCCATTTAGGACAGCCAGTCTCTGACCAAGAAATTAATCCGGGGGTGGGGGCGCTGTAACCACACACCGCAATGGTCAGTTTTTTTTAAGATTCCGTTCACAGAGTTTTAGTTCCATATTCTCGTACCGCGCCGCATAAATTTGCAACAGGTAAACACATAGCCGTTAATTATGAATGATCACCTGCCAATGTAAAGTAGTGGTGATCGTTGATGAATGATGCAGATGGAACCGTTCATTACCTGTTTAAGGTGCTAAACCATAATTTGCACTGAGAGAGTTAGGGACACCAGTAAACACCTTGATTGGGTTAACCGCGCATATACTAATTACGGAGCGGCGAGGCACCAGCTGCACCGCGAGCTTTAACCTCTCACCACAAGACCACTGTGTGGCCTTTGAAGTGAGAGCTGGAACGTAATTAATATTGCTGTATATTGAAGTTTTGCCACGACATTTGCTTAGAAGGGACGAAGAAAACCACGAGAAGCCTTGGTGTTAGTTTGAAACTTAGTCATCAGATAGCATCTCTGTAGTCCGTTGACGGACGCTTAGACCAGGAGCCCCTGGAATCCTTTTGAGTTGTCGTTGAAATGTGTCCGCGTCGTGGCTGGAATTTTCATACGATAGTCAGCACGCGTGTTTACCGGGCCAGGAGCGGTCGATAAGCAGCTACTTCATAAAGACGGTACGGTAACGATCCGTTTAGTTTTCGGCTTATCTCTACCGTGTGAGCTGCGACAGGGTGACCAAAGGAAGTGATCCGCTCTGTAAAATGTGAACAGAAACTTTCACACTCTCCTGCAGTACTACTCTATTCAGCATGATATCTGACGACGCTGCCAATTTCTAAAATTATGCAGAGTTAGTGATACATGAATGAATGAGTATGGAGTGTTGGTGGAATGTTACTGACAGGGGAAAACCAACGTACACGGAGAAAAACCTGTCCCAGAGCCATGCTGTCGAACACAACTCTCACATGGACTGGCCTAGGATTGAACCCGGGCCTCCGCGGTAGAGACCGCTGACTAACAGCCTACTTACTGGAAACATTTTTTGAAAATTCAGGCAACCTGGTGTTGTGTACCACGAACGTAGAACAAAAAGGGCATAAAACAAAATTTTATATAAAAATCTATATAACAACCCCAAAACAAACAATAATCCAAACCGAAATTCAGAAATCAGGAAATACTACATGTAGCAATAACATAATAATAATAATAATAATAATAATAATAATAATAATAATACTATTTATTTCAATACTAACGTATTAGAAATAAACAAAAAATGAATACACTGTATGAAACTACACACATACACACACAAACACGCCCATATGTCTACAAAAGGACTACCTTACGTGGATACTTGTCCTTATAGGAAAGTTGATTTGACATGGAAAATTTCGAATGAAAGTCAATGTGAAATTACCTCAAAAGGAAAAATGTTTGAAGTGGAAATTTGAATGAAAATTGAAATTTAATGGGAAACCATATATACTTTGTTCCTTTCTTCTTGAAACTTATCTGAGAAGGAGCAAACAGAACATCGGCTAGACCGCCAACCTTAAAACAGGCATCGACAGTCTCTACAGCCTTTCAAATTCATCAGTCTTAGTAATCCTTCCATCGAAGTCATGTAACCAATTCAGATGAGAAAACATCGGTTAACAACAAATGAATTAACACGAGTCATCATCTTGCTGCTCCGTATGCAACACAGCTCACTTTGGGTAAGTAGCAAATTTTTGAGCACCCGGTCTTACCGGGAAGGAGTCCATCAGAATATTAAGAAAACTCTCTTCATTGTGATGCACAAAATTAAATTAAGATGCGCTGCAGAGATTCTGATTCCTCAACTTCCAAATTACATTTTGCGTCACAGTGCTACAAGGCATACTGCTAAACGTAACGTTCTTGTGCTGTGAATAAATTAATAGACTGCTATTTGAAACAGCGTTAAGGTTGCTCCCAAGCTTCTGCCACATGCAGAATCAACCTTAATATTTCAAACGGGCCTGCGAAAGAATATTATCCACAAAGGGGACGAAACTCTTGTGACAGGACTACTTGTACGGACTATGTGGTTCTGAAGGAATGGCAAGTTTATAAGGAAATTAATTTTAGATACCTTCACGAAGCGAATAACAAATACTAGTCTCGTCATATGTCTGTCTGTCTTATCTGTCCAACCGACTGTCCCCAAAGAGAAACGCGACTCTCACTTGACAGAGATTTGTGAAATTTTTCCGATGTTTACTAAAATTGGTCAAGGCATTCTGATTCATGCAATCGGTCTTCATAAAGGAAGGAGACTGTGTTTTCTGTGAGGTAAGAAATGAGGCCTAAGAAACAAGTAACGACCTAAACATCTCGACTTTTACGATAGAGGCACAGATAAAGGAGGATATCTCCCCCTTTACGGGATAAGTACAGGAAACGTACAGTACAGACGTACAAGAAAGAGAAAAGTACAAGAAATAAAGCAAAGGTAGAGAGTCCAGGGAAACAGGTAACGATCTAACCCATCATCCTACATGAAAATCAAAAGAAAGTCGTGGCTGTGTGACTTTAAATCTGTCTTCCAACACAGAAGAACAAGTAACTATTACTGTGTTTTATCATTTTTATACTAGGCATATTCAGAATACCATCACTATATGAGTATATGACACACTTATTCCCAAATACTTAGATGTGCGAGAATATGTAACGAAAAATTATGTTAAGAAAATGACAGAACACGCTGTATGACGCTGGGCCAAATATAAAACATACTTCATCCACATATGCATTCATGGTTTATAACACGCTTTAATGTCACGTAATTAGCTGTCAGACGTAAATAAAATACGGTAGTGAATCGCTCAATTAATCAAACAGTTCCTTAATTCAGACGTCATGATGCATTGTGCGTTGGTCCCTTTGTGTCCCATCGTTGTGGCTGTGACAAGACTGCCTGCCGTAAACACCTGATAGCAGCACTGTGTCCGCCATTCATATCCTATCTAAACCAGATGGCTACGGCGTCCCCGATGCTGATTTCAGCAACTGTCTCTCTGTTCATTATAGGCCCTACAGATAAGTTACTTTATGACGGTATCATAGAGCGTAAACATTTTTTTGGCATCAAACTGAAATACATATCAACACATAAAGCCGCGAAATTACGTACCACTATTTTTAATTCGCACACTTTTTACCATGTATTGCGATTAATCAAAATAAGCTAGATAATCGGGATCCAGGCTGTGATCCAAAGGTGTGATCTTACGAAAATGGTATGATAATGAACCTCGGATTTCCACACACGCACAGGAATGTTCAATCAGCCGCACGATATTTGAGGTTATCACAGAGGTACTATGAAGTTTACCGTCTTGCGAGAAGTGAGGCAATGTAGTTTGGGAAACGGGTAGGGCCACCGGTATTTCAAGGTCTGCAACGTCGGTACTTGATCTACAAAACAACACGGTCTCCCATCCCAGAAGGCAGTAATCTTCGTACCTATGCAGTTAGTTGTTTTGAAACACATTAAAAACATTTAATAAGACAAATAATAAATTATGAGCGTGACAAATGAGTAAGCATTCAAACGAGAGCTCCAAAAATTTCACGGCTGAAAAATATAATACGTAAACATACTTACAGATAAAAAGCATCGAAGCAGCAACAATTTAACAAAGAGAGCCGCACACTTTCACTAGAATAAATGGAATTATAATATGAAACTGTGGGCAAAGCACGTCAAGAAATACACGATTAAAATTGCACAAAGTAATAGGCAAAGCAGCACTTAGGTGTGGATCGGACACACGAACACGAACACGAACACACAAGGACAAGGAAACTGGAAGCCCAATAAATTCGGTTGCATGTACTACTTGTGGGCGCTACAAGCACAGACAAGTTACATGTTGAAGTAGTTAAGGACCAACTGAGAAAAACCAGTATTGCAGAGCATACTGAGGCACACAGACTGCAATGGACATGCAGAGCATACTGAGGAACACAGACTGCAATGGACATGCAGAGCATACTGAGGCACATAGACTGCAATGGACATGCAGAGCATACTGAGGCACACAGACTGCAATGGACATGCAGAGCATACTGAGGCACACAGACTGCAATCGACATGCAGAGCATACTGAGGAACACAGACTGCAATCGACACAACAGTTGGACAGGGCGGAAAGTATAAGTATCGCCAACATGCCTTTTATTTACGACCCAGAAACACAACAAAAGTTGGAAGACCAGCAAGAAGATGGCAGAACCAAATCCTGAATCTCGGAATGAGCACAAGTATTCTTATCCTTGATACAGTAGACAGAAGACATTGGCTGAAGTGGCACAGTCGAGATGAACGTGATCCCGCAGCCATCACCAGACATCACAAACTGTGTGTCTAGGAACAAATTTTAATTCAGAATGCTGCTGTATGATGCGACTTGCCACGGAATGACAAGTCACGGAATGTACGAATACGGAAATGGCAATAAGGGACCCACTGATCCTTGGGATGTCTATCGACAATGTGTCGAGTGCAGAAATTAGATCCAGAAAACTTCGAATAAGATTGGAAGTTGATTATAAATGATGATTACGAAAATCAGTTGTTAGCAAGTCGTACTTGAGAAACTATTCGGCATCTGCGATAAGAGGCTGAGGAAAACCCTACCAAAAATTGCCACGTTGAACATAACCCGAAAACCTACCGGCATTTGGGAAACTGTAGCTGCTAAGCAGGAACTAGTAATGCTAACAGATATACCGCGTGTTCGGTTGCTCCAGTAAATCCTCTAATAAAGTTGGTAATGTAACTTTCTAGTGGCATTCTTCACTCCCGTAGCTAACATACATCAATACCAGCCCAAAATAGACAGGGTACGTTAGTATCACAATTGTTATTCATTCTGCAATACATCAGACACCATACAACCCATGTAGCCAGGAGATACACTGTTTTTCCTCATTCCTTGAAGACATCACGACGAGGTAGTTCCTTCCCAGCGAATACATACAGCGTAAATTCTGCAGCTGGTAATCGAAGTTAAATAGAAAGTAATGCGACCTTTACAATTTA
The DNA here is from genome assembly GCA_021186555.1 of Reticulitermes speratus. Classification (NCBI taxonomy): domain Eukaryota; kingdom Metazoa; phylum Arthropoda; class Insecta; order Blattodea; family Rhinotermitidae; genus Reticulitermes; species Reticulitermes speratus. Next base: position 20,672,944 of record JAJKFL010000330.1, read on the forward strand.
TAACAGGAAACAAAGAAAGCCGTCAAGACAGACAGACGTTGAGGCTACTGAATGAGGTCTTCATACGAAGACTGGAGAGATCCAACAATTGAAAAATAGTGATAACTTTTTCTTCGCTACGAACTACACTTCTCTACACAAATGCGCCCATTATATCAAGTACCTTCGTTTACTTAATTATCCGAGTGAAATGAAGGTTAGTTGTGTGTTTCCAGTGGGCATGGAGGTTTGTGCCGTCAATTTCCTATTACAAAATTATTAAAGTTAATTTAAGTTGTATTTATACAACGTTCTCTCTCAGTAATAAGAGTGAGGTGGTCGCGGTAAACTGCAGACTTGGAAAGGAAAGGCAGACATGTAATTAATTACACAGGGTTTGTATAATAACGTTTAGATGGAAGGGAGGCATACGGGGGAAAGTGAAAGAGCGTTTGTGCATTAAACACTAAGGTCACATTACAAGCGACACTTGCCGGCATCTAAGGACGCTCGGTGTAAGGAATTCATGGTCTTAAGGTAAACGGAAGCTTGGACGTTTCGGAACGTTTTTAATCCTCGAAAGCCTTGTTCATTAACAATCACCAATTCTGGGATTACATCATGAGGCGTAACTTGCAGTTAAAGACCTACGGTTGTCGAATACTGCAAGGACTACTACTTCTCTGCACTGAGCTGATCACAGTATACTGTAAATCACTTTGCGAAAGAGGGAGGCTGTCTTAAGCGTCGCTGAAGTGACGGTTTTACGAATCTTCTGTTTCACAATAGCTGGTTGCAAGTTAAACTCAAAAACCTGCGATAGTAAGAATCACGTAATTTTGCGGTTTCAAAATTCAATGGACCTACAGGCCTAACATTCAGACTGCCATATTAGCCCTTTAAAGACGAAAATCAACCGGAATTGTACTTAACGACTGAGCTCAAACCGCGAAGTAAACACACTCTCTGTCCGTTATAACAACCAGTCAGTTATTACTGTACAGGGGAATAATCGCTGTTTGTTCTGAGATTCGTACGAGACACAGAAAGACACCTGTGATTCTGACCACCCACCTCCGTCTAGTGCAAAGGTTAAGAATAGGTGGAGCTGTACACCCACTCCCGCTTACGTCTTCGCCTATACCTGTACCCGATTTTACGTGAAGCTGGAATCGAACTTCACCAGACGCCTCAAAAACAATTCACCGTAGAACCAAGGTTCTTACTGTGTGAGGTTTAAGGATTCCAAGCCGTCGACTGTGAAGACGTCTGTCGTCTTGGACGTGACGCTATGTTGCTTGGTACCCACCTACCAGGGTAGATGTCTCGAATCCCAGAAGACACTAGACTTGGAGGTTCGCATTTGTCCGAACATGAAAATAGTTTATGGTTCTGAACTAAATCGAAGATTGTGCTTAGTGAGATGAGGTTCCCACGACGTTGATCACGACGTATAGCCTGACAGACGTTTCGGAGGAAACCCGCAGTCTTCAACTATAGGGTGAAAATGGGATGCAGCTGAAATGACGGCAGTCGGTTCCTCTGAAACGTCGGTAAATTTACACCAGACAACACAGCATCACACTGCATAAAACAATATCCGCCAAAGTGTTAAACATTTAACGAAATCTTCATTGATGACGTCAGTTTTTCACTAAAAATGAAATTTAATGAAACAGAAAATGTATTGAAATTATAAGACCTTCATTAAAGGCGACCCTACAGGTTGAAAATCACTGACTTAACTCAGACTCTTTTAGTAATTTAGTCTAATGACGTGCTGTGCAAGGAGAGCAGCAGGCTTCGTTAAAGTGAACCAAAATACGTAAAAAAATTTGACGTGAGTCCATGAATAAAAGTGTCTCCTTCCAGTGGAGAATGGGTAGGTGGGGGATACTTAAAAACGGGCTTCAGGAAATTAAATTTTGAGAGCGTGAATTCACTGAACTGGTTTGGAGTGGTCCCTAACAAACCACTTGCTCTTTCAGCATTAGAAAAATAAAAGCTCGCCCAAGTAATTACAGTGTTGGTTAATTAGTTATGGAATACAACAAACCATTTCTTTTCTGAGATTAATTTGATCGTACCTGGTAACATATCTATGCCCTGTATTGATCACACTAGTAGAAATCTATTTCTGAACACCCGGTTGTCATCCGTCTCAGATTCCTTGTTACGATTAAGAGCAGATTCTTCTGTCGGTTGAAAATGAAATGATTCAGAGCGCTCTCTATACTGGAGTTCTGCTTGCGAATATTTCTCGAGGAATACCATTTGGTCTCAACTGTGTTGAATTGCTACCTCTCTGGAGCGGAATATCAACACATCTCTTCACAGATTCTATTCCTTTAACGGTGTCTTCAGGAAGATAAGTAACTGTCAGTTTCTTTGTAAAGTTGCAGTGCAAATTTGAACCCATAGACGTTCTGGACAATTTCAATCGTTTGTATTGAAATAAGACGCACCACGTTTCGGGGACAGGATCGGTCCCCGTCTTCAGGCCCATTTATTCCAAAACAACTGTCACTACATGATGATTATTTACACTGTAATAAAACCCGGATTAACGTAAAATTACTAAACACAACATATTCCAATTCATTCATTCTGTAGTCTGTCTTACGACAGGTTCGTAGCCTCTTCCAAGGCGAGTTCTCCACAGGGTGCGATCTAGTGCTTCCTATTTCAATTTCCAGTATCTTCTCTTTTCCTTAAGGTCATCCAGTAGCTGCTTACGTCTTCTCCCTCGTCTTCCCGTCATTTCTATCCTTACTTCTAACTGTCCTTCAATCACGTGTTTATATTCCAATAACAGTTTAAGAATCTAATACATTTACGTTAATCCGAATTGAATTACAATGCAAATAATTATCATGCAGTGACAGTTGTTTTGGAAGAAGGAAGCATAAGGACGGAGACGGATCCTGTCGTGTGGAAAACTGCAGCGCCTATAAGATCCTAAAGAAGGTCTCTGTCCCAAGAAATTAGTTACGTATTACGCAACGTCAAATAATAAGACGACGTACGCCTCTGAGTTGCAAATCATGCAGTAGGAAGCAGTCATGGTCTGTTCGGACGCAAACTTATTATTCCGGCATCTGTGTAAACGGTTTGAGGGACGTCGCAAGAAACTGGCTTCAGAGCAGCAAGTCTGAGGGCATCTTTAGAACAAGACGCACGAATGTTGCCCGCTCAACCGCCACGTTTCCTGTAGTACACACACACAAAGTCAATGCAGACCAATCAGTAAAGAGTATACTGCTTGGCTGAGACACTGGGATATTCCCGTTGATCAACCCAACTCCGTACCAGGGCGTGCGCCGTCTTGTGCTGAGAAACAGAATACGTAGATATTCACCTCCTCGTCATATTTATACCTATAAACAATGATGTTTAGGAACTCCTGAATTTGCCTTTATACAATTTTCTCGCACATTTCTTGAACAGTTATCAAAACTTAAACAAGAGATTTAAACAGTATTTATATTTTCACTCATAATATTTTCCTTCGTTTTGCGTTTCCTTTTATTAGAATATCAGTTAAGTAGCAAATTTGAAACACTGTGTTACAGGCGTTGGGGTCTTCACGTAAATCTCCAGATCTGAGTTCAACGTGAAGAATGTAACGGCCTAGTTGCCAGCAGTCCTGTTTGGTGTTACATAAGTACTGGTTTTGAATGTCGGCCCGAAAATTGGTCACCATATGTAATGCTTTTCGCCGTTGTCCACAGTTATCCGAAGAAAGTGTTGTGATACGTGAAAGTAAGGCACGTATTGTCCCTGTTGACACCATGAAGGCGTATAGGGAAACGCACGTACGGCTACACTCGGCACTGGATAGAACAGAGTTGTCTGCTTCACGCCACGGCACGGCTTTGCCCTGGCGAAAGAGCAACCTGTGCCCACACAAAGGGAGGCTGCGTAGACCCCATAGCCAGTCTAGATACGTTTCTCGCTCCTGCGGAAAATAGTACGTTCAAATATTGCCTATTCCTTCCACATCCTTCCAATTAATCGTTCCCAAAGACTCTTACATTCGCGTTGACGGAACGTCGTTAAATAAAATAAGACGCAACACATTTCAAAGGTCTGAACATGACCGTCAAGCCGGTGTATTCCACGGGCCAGTTCATTAAGTTAGGTCTTTATACTCTCTTCTGGTATTTTATTTGATGTAAAATGGTGACTGACGGTATTCAATTATACATGGCTCCTCGTGCACTTCGTGTAATGTACATGTTTGTCAGCTTTACAGTCGGAACATGAATTAGCGTGTTTCCTGTATCAAAGCAGTACTGCCTTCTTACTTACACTCGGTGCACGTTTAATTATGAGAAAGACGTAGAAGTAATAACGAAACAGGACGAAAGGGAAGGAGACGTCTACAGAAACGTCACAAAACGTCGCGTTAGAGAGAAAGGGAGATATAGAAGTGCTCTATTTAACGACACTCTCAGCTGCTAAGACTACACAGTCAGTGGTAGAATGAAATATGAGTATGGGAAATTGGTGGAATGATACTGAGAGGGAAATACCGAATTACTCAAAGAAAAACATGGCCCAGTGCCACTTAGCCCACCAAAAATCCCACAGGACTTGCCTGGACTTGAAAGCGGGCCTCGGCGATAAGAGACCGGCGACTAACCGCTAAGCCATGGAAGGCCTTCATGTTATAGACATAATGGGGTCTTACTTGAAAGAAGTGTGGCCTGGGTAGGAAAGAATAGCATTCACTTCTTTTCTGGAAGGCTGAATGAACATTCAGCTTATACCACTCCACACAACAGCACGCGAAACAACACGCTTATAATCAACAACAAATAGAATACCATAATTCTGTGCATCAAGTGACCAACGCTGCTATTTTAAATCTCGACTTTAATTTATATGATAAAATTATAAGTTTTACAGTTTTACATATTTTACAAATTTAAATGTTTTATAACTTATTACTAAGACAAGTGTGCTCTTCGGGCCCTTTTAACATGCGATGTGAAGTGTAGTAGCCTATTTACCTCCCTGAAGATGGTCTACGGACCGAAACACGTGTAGGGGAATACATCGATATTAATAAAACTATAAAAGTAGTTTATGTTTGTGCATTTGTTGGTAAACTGAATAGTGAGTAAAAATGCACGGTGAAAGCAATATAAACTTTAAAAAAAAGTTTGTTTGCACTTCAGTATCTAACTGTGGTGTAAGAACAAGCGTATTAAATATGATATTGATAGAGCCATAATAAAGTGGGACTTAAAGACGATAAAATGACTAACTGGGACTTGGAAAAACTTAAATGGGCTTTAATTGGGACTTAACAAAGTTAAATCGGTTTTAATTAATATTCGTTCGCAGGAGAACACATCTGCATCTAGAAATCATGACTGAAGTGTGTATGTAAGACGCACACAAAGCTTCAATTTCCGCTAGTCCCGTTATTACAATGTCTTACCAGGAGGACCCACCTCAGGCAGATCGGTAGCTATGATGATGATAAAGTTCACTTATTACAAGGCGTCCTATGGGATTCGATCCCAGTCCTGCAAATTACACGGTACGAGTGGTCCTACCAGAGTGACTCTTCCGGACCGCTGCATATCCTCTGCGCTCTGGGATCCAACGAACACTACAGCCGCCTCAAGCAATCAAGGGTATTTAACTTATCTAAAATTCACTGCTGTCAAAACTTCACGGAGTTACAGAATGCCTGAAATATTAATAATAGTAAAAGGATTAAATTTTAATCTAAAATATAGCCAAGTTCGAGACTACAAGGCAAATTTATGGCCAAAATTTTAATGATACATAGCTCAATGATTATTATAAACTAATAATAACAACAAATAGCAACGACAGTACTGAGTAATATGCACAATTCTGAGTAACGAAGTTCTGTATCGTGGCAAACGTTTGAAAAATGTGTAATAACTTTACATATTTATTTATTTATTATATAAAAATGTAAGCTAACATGCGAGACCTCGCGAAAAATGTGATTGTCTTACGACAATGGAAGGACCACTGTGATTTGACACGAGTAATTTATATGGCGATGCACGACCAGACCTAGTGATAGGAGCGACCTTAAAAAATACGTGTTACTTTTTCCATTTAAAGAAGGAAAGTATGCTAAAAGAGGAATAAAATAAAGACATAACACAAATGAAAGAAAATACTGTTAAAAAAGATACTGTTGCTTTACAATAAATATGTTTATTTTATTACAGTAAAGGAAAAGTATGTAGAGTTGGTACAGAAACCAAAGCAGATCTATTTTTTATCTTCTCACGCATCCAAACACGACATCTGGGAGACAGAACGACGTGTGGACCTACGCTGAAACAGCCTACTGGCAGTACGTCAGCCGATTTTAATCGCGTTCATGTGAAACTTAATCCGCATATCGGAGTCAACTTTTCACTGTGGCGCGCGTCAGTGCTGCCTGCCCTTAATACCATGATCGATACATGCAGTCTCCTTGCTCTGCTGTGCGGAATTAAAAATGTGTACACGACTTTCGGCAGTGAATATGGACACACTGTTAACTGATCTGTGCCCAGCGCAAGTAACCACACTGAAGGTCTCAGTAACGGATGGTCACTGAAATTTGTCTCACAGCAGATATGCAAGATCTGTCTCTGTACTCGGTTATTTACGAGTTTTGGTTAATTTCCGAGGTTATTTTAAGATATTACAGGATGGACGCCAATAATGGATACGTATAAATGTGGTACGAGACGGTCGTCTTTTGATTTACGATTCTAACCAAAATTCTCTTGGTGGTACTTAGAAGAAACACTAAAACCGGTGTAGTAATAGGGTATACCTGGGAGGATTCGAGCAAGTGGCTTCTGGAAAGCGAAGAAGAATGTATCTGAACAGGATACACATTTGTTTATTTATTTACATAATGAAAAATATACCACATCTTACATGAAAAGGGGCAAATTTTATCCAGTTTGCAAATACTCTCAACACCGTATCAACAGTAAGTTACCAGTACAAATTATGAAGTTACTTGTTACGCCATTTTCTCTACCTACCTAGTGCACAGTAATTAAGACAAAGTCCAAATTTTAACCTCAGAAAGAAAAGCATGTTCCCAAATGGCGCTGCAGGCAATAATTTGGGTTTAGAAATAATACAGAATCTTACTTGAATAAGAAACCGCAAAGATTAAAGCTCCATATAAGTAGTGGGTAATTCGTTTTATACAATAACACAACAAATTTCGGTTCTGGGTCCCAGGGGTTAAATAAGAAGATTAGGAACACTAACATGCTGTTAGTCGGGCAAAAATATAAAACAAAATGATAATTTTATATATTGAGTTAAAGGGCAAAAGGTAACGTTGTCCCTGTGCACGCCATAAAGGCAGTTGGGGGAGTGAAGGTATAGCTGCACTCATTCTTGACTTCGATACTAGATGGGAGGGGTGAACTTCACGTCCCGCCGGTACGGCACCTCCCCCTTGAGGGAAATAGCCCCGCAATACCCGCTTACAAAAAGATAGGCTGTGTTCTTCCCACAGCCGTAAGGAGGCTTGGATTAGATAAGAGTCTCTTGCACCGCCAGGAATCGAACCACGATTCTTCCGTTGTCCACATCACAGCCTACTCACTATACCGACCAAGCAGTCTCGGTTCCTGTCTTGTGGGTTTGGCAAGCAATAATGCCGAGACAATACAACGATGTGACATCTAATACAAAGATTGTAAATAAGCAGAATAGTTAAAGTTGTCCCTGTACACGCCATGAAGGCCGGGGGGGGGGGGTTCAGGCATAGCTCCATTCATTCTTAACTTCGGCACTAGATGGAATTCAGTAAACGTCACGCCCCAGCCGCTTTACCCCCGAGAAATAATTTTGGTACCCACTGAACAGGAGGCTGGGTGTACCCTAGAGCCGTTCTGGATGTTTTGTATAAGAGAAAAATCTTTTGCCCCTGCCGGGATTCGAACCCCGGATCGTTCAGCATGTAGCTTAGTCACTATAAAAATCAGTCAAAATAAATGAAACAATATAAATCAATGTTGCAGGTTTTGTATTTACACAAATTCTATGCCTGTAATATAACTACTAAAATCTCCAATTACCACCAGAAACATGTTCATAAGAAAAGGGAGCTGTATTGAAAGCCGATGAAATCGTGACGTACTAATTTCCAACCTCTCAACGATATCCGAAGCCGCCCTTCAGACATACAGAGAAGCCAATAGCGTCTAGAGGAAGGTGTAGCTCTTTGATGTGTATAATCGACAAAAGAAAGCCACGAGATTCAATGTTCGGATTCCGTGAAATGCTTACCTTGTGAATATTTGAGTGGGTTATTTCCTGCACACAGTGGCAACCGGTATCAAGCATTTACCGAAAGATCTTATGTTGTAATATTGCTTAAAAGCGTGTTTTAGTTACGGCGCTGCTTCGTCAAAACTTTCTTCTTGTTGAGGAAGACACAACCCGATGATAAACTAGTTTCCTCGTCTATTTTCTTCTCTGATCTGTCACGTTGTAATGGGCAGCATTCTTGCTTATTCGGGGGTTGCACAGTTACAATTTTGGCCCCTGCGCCAGCTCTTCTGATAGATTGTTCGTGATGTTTCTCAGTCCTTCTACGCGTATACCCGGGTCAATATTCTTAAAAGAGTTTCCAGCTGATTCCTCCCACCATTTTCCATTCACCACACTAAATAACCGTCTCTGCTTATTTCTTTCCCTACTGCACTTCTCTCCTTCTTTCCTTTTCTTCCTTGTTTCATTTTGTTTCTACCTTACTCTATATGATCACCCAAATATTTAGAACAACAGGCGACGGGGCTACAACAGTAGGAATATTGGACGCTGTAGCTCCAGCCAGACGGCGGATGGTGACAGCTGAGTGGCATAATGCGGACGTATGAAGATCTACAAACGGAACTCACATTGAAATGGATCTTACAGCTTATAAACGTAAAGTCGTCCGTTTGCACGCCATAAAGACATAAGGCGAAGTAGAGGTATAACTCCACTCACTCTTAAAACCTGTACATAGACGGGAGTGGCCAGCTTTACGCCCTGGCCACTTTGTTCTCAGGAAAAGCGTCCCCGGTACTCACAGAACAGGTTGGACGAGCCTCCAATCCCGCAGAAACGCTTAAGAGAAAAGCCGTGTTACACATTATCGAGTTAAATAGGAAGAAATAGTCATATTTTAAATGTCGACACTTTTGTAATGAAATCTCTGTACCTGTTAAAATTAAGTGTAAGTACACAGAACGAAGGAAATTAGAAGAAAATAAATTCACTTGATTTTAAAACCGAATTTCCCTCACAAAGAAAAGAATAACCCAAAGACTTAGTCAATATACACCAACTTAAGACAGTAACCCAAAGATTACTTTACAATTTTCATAACTACTATCACATGAGTAATCCTTGTACGCTACTAATACCCTATTCGAATTTCGGTAAGGTCACCTACTGTCCTACCTGATACCTTTGTTAGGTTTCCTCAGACCAAGTACCTTGAAAAAGTCACGAACGCACCCTTATCAAGGCCTCATTTCACGTTTTTAATGGTCATTTCGTAACTTCGTTTAACCCTTGTGACCTTTCTCATTGTGTCAAAGAGTTGCTAAATAACCTAAGATTCAATAGACCCACGAGAATAAGACAGCGCAGAGTAGATATGGTAATATTCCATGTTACTTGTTTATTCCATTTTACCTTTCTTTCCTCTCTGTGTTGTAACGTTTACATACAGACATAAAGTCCCACACACACTACTTTACAATATACACGGTTTCCAGTTAATGAATAATATATTCATTTTCCGGTATAGAGCGAATCCTCCCTGCCCGCGGTTTGAATTACATGCAGTGAAACCTTGTTTTTAGACCGAATTTTTTTGCCTTGCCTTGACGTCGCACGAATGGACATACTCGGGCTTGCAGAATTCAGATAGCAAATCACACAGCGTCCGATGCAGGCAGCGTACCTAGGAACTAACAAAGAGTAGCTTTACTGTCCCGTAATCATGGGAGTTCGTAAAGCGATTGAATGGGGGCTGGACGTCCAGGGTTAGTATTTGGAGGGGTTTCTTATCCTCTTCGCCACCACGAACACACAGCCAGTATGTTATAGATTTATGCACTCATTTATGGTTTATTAAATGGCGCTCCTAACAACTTGGACTATAAGCATCGAACGTGGGGAAGATCAGTGAACAGCACATGGAAAGGGATGTAGAAGAAGTCCGTCGTGGTTTATTGGAAATTATTTTGTAGTCATTCGCCAGGAGGTTACGAGTTTCGATCTTAAATTGTCTAAGAACGTTATATCAAAGGTGGAGGTGACAGTGTCGAATGGGATGGCAATGTTTACATATGTATCAGGAGTGGCCAACCAGACGAGCTTCGGGCAGGAAGTCGTAAGAGGCAACTTAGCCAAGAGCCACGCATTAACACAATAAAACAAAACAGAGCATTTTTCCTAATTTTATGACTCCTAATTTCTGTTTATAAAACTACAATGGGTTATTTTAAGTTAGTTACAAGTCTCCTCTCTTCAGAAAAACTCCCAAAACGCCATTCACGTGCGTATATGAACTACCTTAATATTTTTTAAATAATCCATAACCGTGCATTAAGCAATTAGATATGATAACAAAACCAACAAATGCACATAAGTGTACGAAAGTTATAACACCGTATACTTCCTACATGTTTCGGCCACTCACGTGGCCATCTTCAGGGGGATGCATTACAAAGGACAGATACATCGAAATACTACAGAAGTATTACAACCAGTGTATTGGTTCTAATATTACTCTAATATTTCGATGTATCCTTTGTAATGCACCTCCCTGAAGGTGGCCACATGAGAGGCCGAAACATGTAGCAGGTATACGGTGTGTATAATATACTTTCATACACTTACGTGAATTTGTTGGTTTTGTTATCATATCTACCTGAATGTTATTTGCCTACATAAACTCTCGCTATCCGCACCAGTGACGTGGCCCATCCGCGTTGTGGTCATCCCTGCCATATATTGTGAATTGAAACAGATATGGGAGCGGGGAGACGGTAGCACATTTTACGGTAAGAGACCGCCATTTCTCTGAGAAACAGAACAAAACTCATAAAATCGATCAGGATAGCTTCTTCTCTGGACGAGGTTCAAAACACGCTGTTAACACTGAGCAACAATTAAGCCTGTAGAACAAATGTTCCCGTAGCCCTGTGTCAATGTATTATTTTTACCAAATTCAGACTATTACACTGTTTTCATATCACTTGTCATCAAACACCGTGATACGACTCCTTGTCCCCGGGGTACTGCAGTGTGTACAAACTTATGCTCCAACATGTCTTCATCATCCAGTCCTTGTAGCGAACGCATATCGGGCCGCTATCTTGTGGTGCAATTAATCCGGATAAGGGGAGACTGTTCTGTCTTGTTTGTTCTGTGTTGGCAAGTCTTAGCTTGGATTTCCGCATGCTAAATACTGTCGAGCAATGAGCCCCAGACAGGGATTGTTCCTGTAGCATGCTGTTCCTCCAACCATCTTACTCTGATCGGGACTTCCTATTAGCTCTGAGCTACAACAGTGCTGTCGTTATTCTATTGGTGCTATCTCGAAACAAATGTTACAGACAGCAGGACATTCCGCTGCCACTGCCTTGAACTCTTGCCAGTTGAATAATTTACATAATAAACATTAGTAACAACAAGAAAATTTCGTGCTTCCGTTTTTATCCGCCCCCTTCTTTTAGTTTTCTCATTCTTTTAGGCAAGAGAAGAGATATGCAGTCGGTATAGTGACTAGGCTACGGGCTGTATAACCCGGGTTTGAATCCCGCTAAGGGCAAGAGTTTTCTCTATTCCAAACGCCCAGACTAGCTCTGGGCCCACACTATCCCCCAGTATTCTGGGGGTTCTTTCCCCGGAGTAAAGCGACCGGGGCGTGAGGCTGACCATTCACTTCCAATGCCGAGATTAAGAATGAGTCGAGCTATACCTCTCCTCCCTCTGTACGTCTTCATGGCCTGTAAACGGACAACGTAACCTTTGTACGTACTTCCATGTAGGCTTTTTGTTGATGAAATCCTACGCTTGGATAATTTTTTCAGGATATTTTTCTTCTACCCCTTTCCAAATACCTTACAATACCCGTTATCTTCCCACTACTTCAAGCGAATTGGGTTTATTAGACGTCAACACGTTTTCATTCTTTCTACATGTCGGCACAACAGCAAACGTTTGCTGCTGTATCTCCAGATGTGATATCACCATTTTAGTGGCGATGATAAAACGAAATATATCAGACAGGAAGGTTCGTCTGTAGGCGGAGAGAAGTATGGGGGCGTTCCACTGTACGAAGAAGTGGCAAGCAGACCACCGCGACGTGAGAAGTTCGAGATTCCACGTGCTTCATTTAGACACAGTACGAATTGTTGTCTTGCAAACAAATGAGAGGAAGGAATAATCAACCAAAATCTTAAGCATAGGTTAGGAACACAGAGAACACAGTCACCCTGTCAGCTTGCAGTACAAATGTATCTGTGTGTGTGTGTGTGTGTGTGTGTGGATTGGCGGCGAGACAGAAGGGTTGTTACACTCTTCAAAGCCTAGAAGTTACACGTACCGCCAAGTTTAACACCATAAACTCTGTATTTTGTCCATACAATTTATTACGTGTTCCACATGATTCTCACAATAAACAACCATCATTTCCCTACACAATATTCACAGAATGGTCTTTCTAATAGAAGCACACTCTGTTCTCTGTAAACGTACGGACTGAATCTTTACATACAATGTAGATTAATTTTAGTCTTCAAAGGGTTAAATTGAACGCTTTTGTGCTTCAGAGTGAAAGGACACAGTCTCTAATGGTTGCAGAAGACAGGCAGAAATCTGGGCGAATGTGGTAAACGTTTCAACAGAAAAGGGGTGGAAAGTATTGACAAATAACTAAGGAAATACGGTGTCAAAACATCGTTAACAAAACGCTTTTTTAATTTTCTAGTTTTTGGTACTTTCTTCTAAGTCCACTAATTAACCAGACACCTCTTCAAATGATGTAGTAGAAGTATGACATGCAAAATTTAAGTAATAATTGTAGATCCACATTCTTTACAGATAATTCGTTGTGCTAACAAATGTCATGAGTAAACGTCATTTCGGTTTCACTTTCTTAAATGATGCGACATTTTTGTTTCTTACAGCGGCGATGATGGAGTTTCAGATCTTCTGGGATGTTACGCCGGGTCGGCTGATAAATACGTTTCCAGCTGCCGACATTTCAGAGAGCGTAGTGACTGCATCAAAGAGTTAAAGAAATCGTATTATGGCTCGATCTTAAAAGATGGAGGTACTAGGCTCTTACAAAACGTAGGTTAACTATTTACCAGTCGACACGGCAAAACATCCCTGAAGACTTGAATCTTGTAAACAGTTGTCAATTGCAAAACTATCTTTGCTCATGTTACAGCTCTACATAAATCAAGTTAAAATTGGCCAAGTCTGAAAACAACCCAAGAATTTTACGGATATCTTGGAGGCAGACAATGTATGTAGTTTTGGAATAGGAATAATAAACTAACTAACTAACTCCATAGAGCAGAATCCTTCTTGAGAAGCTAACAAGTCGTCAGCTAGTCAAGAAATTCCCCGCGTTTTATGGAACCCGAAGGTTCATTACCGCATTCACAAGAGCCCGCCACCTGTCCCTATCCTGAGCCATATCAATCCAGTCCACGCCCTCCCATCCCACTGCCTGAAGATCCATTTTAATATTATCCTCCCATCTACGTCTGGGTCTTCCAAGTGGTCTCTTTCCCTCAGGTCTCCCCACAAAATCCTGTATTATGTAAGTTGAATAGGACAATACACTTACATAAATCAAAGCAATTATCCTCACAAATCTGTAGAGGTCAAACAAAATTCCAGGTCCATCAAATGGGGTATACTACAGGTGGCGCAGAGCCGACATACTTTTTGCCACACGATATTTTACACAACAACAAAGGGATGAAATGAAATACGCAAGTTTTATGTACAAAGCAAGCAATTTGTTACTTGTTTATTACTTTTCACAGATAACATCTTGAAGATGGCCCCCTTCATTGGCAACACGTCTTTAAATGATTAAAAAGAACTGTCAAAACCTCGACGCAACAGCTCTTGATTTATGATTGTAATTTCAACCCGAACAGCGTGTTTCAGCTCTTTTATTGTATGTGTGGGCGACTCCTGTATAGAAATTCTTTGAAGTAGCCCCACAGGAAGAAATGCGGAACCGTCAGGTCCGGCGACCATACAGGCCATGTGATATCCGATACATAAAAATGTTCTTCTTTGCTAACACACTACATACTCCACCGACCCACTGTCACTGAACAGGTTTTGAAATGGCATGACATATCTTTCTCTGTGTGCAGACACTACACCCCCCCCCCCCCCCCCCCCCCCGTAGGCCAAAAGTGCGTTCTGAAATGTGTCAGTCGGCTCTGTGCCACCTGTATACTCAACGGAACTAACACACACCCTATCCTAAGCCAGCCGAATCCAGTCCACTTCCTCATGACCTACTAATTGAGAACTGACGATAATGTCATCCTCCCACCCATGCTAGTCCCCTTCCACTAGAGTTCCTGACTAAAATTTTACATGCATTTCCCACGTCTCCCGTGTGCTGTACATGCCTCGTTTATCTCACTCTAATAGTTGTAGACGAGGACTACAAATTACTAGAGAGTTAATGGTAACAAAATCTTCAACCTGAGGCAATAATACTGCTGTTCCCATATATGCTAAAGCTATTTGCTTCATTTACCTTGCATTATGTTATGATTTTGATCAGTCTTAAACTTCGTTCCCCAACATGGCGCCGAAAACTGGGCCAATAAGGAAGATGAATAGTGGTTTTAACCCTAAAAGGCCACATGTAAGTTAACGGAAAAGAATGTCATAGATATCGCTAAGGCTATAAAACCCGGTGGTTACTTTACTGATGGCAAGGTTTTAACATAACGCCAAAAACACTGCATTCTGCCCATGCAGTATACGAGTAATTCTGTGTTTCGTAAGATTCTCACAATAAATAGCAATTATTTGCCTATATAGCACAGATTTGTGTGTTCTACGTGAAACTTTATATATAATGTAATTACTTTCCATCTCTGAAGAGCTGTTTTGTTTAACTAATTTTTTTAAATTCGAAAAAGACATTCTCAATTAAGGATGAGGGGCCTGAAAATTTTCTATCACATCAAGGGAAGGTCAGATTAAAGAGTATGGCTACCACCGGTTTAAACCATATGGCCAGTTAATCTGTGACTGCGCCACATTTACATACAACAAGGAAGCAGAAAGAGTAGCGTGTGCACGGTACAACGCCGAGTGCTGTGCTGGGTGGTCGTTGGAAGAATACTAAACAAGGGCGAAGGCAACCCCTTTAAACCACGTGACACGAGAACTTTATAACTGGGTAAAACGAAGGACAGTCAGGTCTAAGATGTCTGAACTGGGAAATAAAAACACTGAAAAGATTGTGTTCGTGGTGCGAGATTCATTGTTTGAAGAAGCACTGTGTTAAAATCCCATACAGTAGAGTGGCCAGCCGGTTTTGGTATGCAGAATATTGTGCTCTCACAGTTGGAAAATTTGTGTCAAATTATTCTGCGCTGCGAGTAACATCAAGAGACCAGTTATTCATAGTAGCGGATGTGCCATGTAAATAGTAGCGTTTGGGACCAGGAGTGAAGGACACACAATGTTTGAGATTTATCTGGGTGTTTCATTTTTTTTTCGTAAAAAAAGTACTGAATTATAGAGCATGTTACAATTTATGTAGGCAGAATAAAAAGAGATTTTTTTAGGATTTTTTCGACATATGGCCATATTTAAATACGGCCAAGCGACTGATATTTCTCCCCAGTGTTTCACAATCTGACTTCAGTATTGGACCAAGAAACTGTCGGAAGACTAGATGAACTCCACTGAGCAATGAGCGATGGAGAACGTGGGATTAAAAATTCAAGTCTGTTCTTTAATCTCTCTTGCAATTGTATAGTGTAGCGCAAAAATCACTTAACACTCGGTGTTTATAACAACCAAAAGGCCAAACACACACACGATAATTTCATTGACACTGATGACAACACCATGGGGTCGACTCAGCCTCTAACAGAAATGAGTAAAGGCGGCCGGTGCGTAGAGCTGAAAACCTTACCACGTTCATATTCCGGCTGTGTAGAAATTTTGGGAGCCTCAACCTCCTGCAGCCCTAACGGCCTGTCCAGGCCTGTAATGGGATTGCTTTCAGTGATAACAACAGGCAGCTGTGTACGTGAAAGCGTGCCGGAAAGACTTGGACATTGTATCAATGTGGATGGAACGCACTTTGAACGTTTCAGATAGTCCATAAATTAAGTACTCTGTCAGTACAGTCGCCTCAGGTGTCTAGTGACTTTGGCGCCACTCTCTATTCTCCACATAACCCCTAAAAAACCTTTTGAAGACCAGCTACGTATTTATTACAGCGAACGCTCGATTAAAATTTTACCAATATTCAATACGAAAGCGAATTTAATTAAATGAGGCATCCGACTTAATTAATCGTCTAAAACAAAGTGCTCACTGCATGAATGACCTGTTTCAACTTTAAAAAGAACGTTGAATTTTGTCCACAGAGAGTATTGTATAAGTTTCGTACGGCTCTCACAATGGACACCAATATTTTCCAATATAGCATTCACCTAGTCGTCTTTTTAATGGAAATAGAGAGTATTTATTGTGATGCAGAAACAAAATTTTATACAGGGCATTATTTTAAGAATTTCATGCCTCATAAGGTCAAAGGGTTTCTCTTAATTCCAACTGGTAGATGCACATTTTCTCCTTTCATCCTTATATTATGATTATTATTATTATTATTATTAAATAAAAACATCTCTCCAGTCATACTCGTATAACTCGTATGATTGATTATTAGTTTATTTAACGTCGCTCTTTCAGTCACGGATGCTAGAACAGAAGCTAAGCTTATCGTGTATGGTAAGTACGTTAATGTTTTGATGGGAGTTAAGTTACAGTGTTTCATTATACTGTTCGAGAATTTGCTTGGATGAGATACAAGAATAGTAAAACCGTCAGTTGGGACTCCAGAGGAAATGCAAGTGAAGCAGCTTATCGCTGTGGTAACCTTACTGCAACATCGAATGTCGAGGGGTGCCTCACATTAGTGCATATCTAGACGTTCAATGCCTAGAGACATCGCATAGGATTCTCATATTAGTGAATATCTAGACGTGAAGGGACTAGAAAAACTAAAAGCGGTGTCTCACATAAGTGCAAATCTAGACGTAAAGTGCTTAGACACACTACATGGGGTGTCTCATATTAGTGCACATCCAGGTGTTGAATGCCTAGAGACATCGCATGATGTATCTCACATTAGTGCATATCTAGACACCCAGGGCCACGGACCAGAGAGGTTAACGAAATCCCTGATTTGCCAATAAAGCTTCAGAAAACAATTAATTTACCTAAATAAATGAAAGGTTTAAAATTCAATTTACTCGGCTGATAACAGCTGGCTTCCTCCATCTACAGGTCGGACTCACCGTACAGCCTCAGGGTGCCCTCAGCCCGGCCCAAGGAGTTGGTGGACACACAGTTATAAGTCCCGATGTCGGTGCGCCCGAAACTACGGATCACCAGCCACATGTACACTTTGTAGACCGATCGGTTCTCACGGATCGAATACTTGGGCCTGCAGAAAAAGAAGAACAATAAACATGATAAGCTACTTACTGTCCGCAGTAATCACTGGAAATATTTCTTCGGATAGGATATAATTGAGACATACTTTAGTGAGGACTAACTTTTTTTGTGTTGTGATACCGTGTAGTCTGGTAGATCAGTACTGACGTTTCTGAGTTACCTGATTTCTACATATTCAAGCAGAAAAAAGATACAGACAGCAGGTTCCTGAGAAACGCCGACACTTATCCTCCAATTACATGGTGTCATATTAAAAACGACAGCAATCTTCACAGTCAACGCTCTGAGACCCACAGATGTCACACACTTTAGTGCTAACTCTCAGGATTCGTTTAGTTTTCAGGACTAAAACGCCTTCTACAGCGTGCAAAACACAGTATGACGTAACGACACGGAACGAGCAAGTCACTATAGCCAAATGTTATACTAATTTCCGTGACAACAGGCATATTAACCATTTAAAGTCTACTGGTTACTTTATATGCCATCATATTTAACATTCAAAAATTGTACGTTCTGCCCACACAGTGTATTTCTGTGTTCTGTATGGATCTCAGAACAAAGAGCGATTATTTCCCTATACAGCATTAACTGACCGCTTTTTATAACTGAGAGGTAATGTTTACTGAGCGGTACGAGCTAAGTCTTTATACGTATATAAAATTAATCTGAGTCTTTAAAGGATTAAAGTTACATTTAGGCACAGAGGAGGGGACAATGGATCCTAAACGGACACAAGGCGAGAAGTTGTAGCCTGGTTTCTCTGCTTCAAATCAGGGAAGAGCAATGGGATTTTATTAACATGGTACTAACGGGCGTTCGCATTCCATAAAATGCGGGGAACTTCTTGACAATATGAGGAGCTGTTACGTGGGTGTCCAACCCGCGGGCCGCCAGGTTGTGCTATGCGGGCTGTGTCCACATTTGTAAATTATATATATATACTATACACATTACACAACAATTTAGGCAGTTATGTGTATCACTGTGACCGTTATACGTCCGTCCCGCGAACCAGTCCACAGGAACGGAAAATGAAGCACGATCAGTAACATGTACAATGCTCGTTACAACCAAGATATTGACAGCCCCAAGCCCAAGTTATGATAAATATGTATTTATTCACGTTCTGTTCTCTGTAGTTGCAAAGCTGGACAGTGGCACTCTCTGCCTTTATACTTGCTGTTTCCTTAATAAATTTAAACAAAATTACATACTGATGGAAAGAAAGCCGAATAAACCGTTTCACTGCACTTCCTTCAGTAATTAACATTTCTGGCATAAACAAGCTTCAAAGCTCTCTATACCCGTCATCCAAATAAAGTGCAATCAGACACGAGTACAGTGGCAGCTAAGCACTCAATGCCTTTCCCAATTTTGAACTATTCTCCGCCATTTTATAGTTCTGAAAGAAAGGGATTTGTATATCAAGCGTGACAATGCTGATTTCGCTCAGTCAGCCGGCACACACATCATTCATGGAATTCAGCAACTGCATACGGAATTTTGCACACACAGAGGTACAGATGACAAACATGTAAAATTCATGAGCTCATCTCTACTTGCTTTCCATCTATTCGTTACCCGTCTCAGACAAAAGCATTCTGTGTGTGTGTGTGTGTGTATGTGTGTGTATATATGATGTATGTATGTATATGTATGTTGTTTATGTATGTATGTATGTATGTATGTATGTATAGTATGTATGTATGTAGTAGTATGTATGTATGTATGTATGTATGTATGTATGTATGTATGTATGTATGTGTAGTAGTATGTATGTATGATGTATGTATGTATGTATGTAGTATGTACGTGTAGTATGTATGTATGTATGTATATATGTATGTATGTATGTATGTACGTTATGTATGTACTATGTATATATGTATGTATGTGTGTACGTATGTATGTATGTATGTACTATGTATGTTACGTAGTTATGTATGTATTGTAGTACGTATGTATGTATGCATGTATGTAAGTATGTATGTATGTATGTGTGTATGTATGTGTGTGTATGTATGTATGTATGTATGTATGTATGCATGTATGTATGTATGTATGTATGTGTGTGCGTGTCTATGAATGTATGTGTGTGTGTGTATATGTATGTATATGTATGTATGTATGTATGTATGTGTGTATGTATGTACATAGGAACCAGGACCGCCACAATCAGAAGCAAGAATACCATACGCTCAACGGTGACATTCGGTTACTATACTTATGAAATAGACTGTACGCAATGTTTTTATCATGTGTACTTCTTTTTTCATCCACAAACAGTACAGGAAATAATTCTGCAGTCTTTGACAGGCAGCTATCATTATCGTCTT
Source organism: Reticulitermes speratus (assembly GCA_021186555.1). Lineage (NCBI taxonomy): Eukaryota > Metazoa > Arthropoda > Insecta > Blattodea > Rhinotermitidae > Reticulitermes > Reticulitermes speratus. The sequence continues at coordinate 20,693,031 of JAJKFL010000330.1, forward strand.
CAAACATTCTCCTGGAAGCTGAAAAAACAAGTCCCGTTGTAATCAACTACGGTGAAATTATGTGCAGATTCGCAATTTAGTTCCGATTTGTTTATATTTCCTGCCTTCCCTAGCTAGGTTTCTTCGTCTTGTTACCAACGCCTCAGAATTTTTCCTGTTGCTCCTATCAGCACACTAATCTTCGTATTGCTACTAATAGATCAGAGTTTCTCGTGCTGATACTAACAGATGACATTTCTTCACATTCATACTCACAGCTCAGGAATTTTCACATTGCCAGTAACAGCAGGGGATTCTTCGTATTAATACTAACAGCTCAGAATTCTTAGTATTGCTGCTAACAGCCCAAGGTTCTTCGTCTTCCCATCAATCGTGAAATGCAGCCGCCTTTCGCAGAGACGCCCGGGTTCTAGCGAGTGACATTTCCTCTCAGATTTACTTATTTCCTCAATTCATAAAACGAACGTCTTGAGTGACGCGTAATGCTGTGTAAAGTCAATAATAAAAGGAGGCGTGGTGCAGGGCCCGTCAATCACGGTGACAGCGAGTAGCGGTGTTTAATTCAAAGAGGAAGTCTTACGACCTAGACTGACAACTTGAGGAGTCTAGATTATTCAGGCTGAACACCCAACTGCTACACGTCAGATACGATTTATTTAAAACCCAAGTGCGGAGTGACGTCCGTGCGGTAGCTCAACAACATCTGCATCCAACATACAAGATCCTGCCTCATTTAGACAGAGCTTCCTGTATCACTGCAATCCAATTGTACGCTACGCTCTGATGGCTATTTCTTTAACATGTACTACGCTAATTTAAAACAATCAGATTCATTCTGATAATTTACACAATACAATTTTAAGTCTGGATGTTTTCTTTATGCCATATTACACTTAAAGTTTTTTAATTTTATTATATGAAGTTTCTACAATTTTGCAAAAAGCGCATAAAGAGAAGGTTTTCTGCTCGCCAACATGCTTCTTGATCGACGCTCTTGTACAAATTACGAGGGAATTTGGTATCAGTCTATATTTCAGAGCTACAATATGAACTTCTGTTATTATTAAGCCAGCATAACTCATAGCTTACGCAAAGTTCGAATAGCGATTAATTTCTAAAAAAAATGTGGCTGATCATAAAATATATTTGTAAATGAAACAAAATTATAGACGTCCTTAAATCTAAATTTTATTGGTGATAATTTTCAAGAAGTAATTAAATTCATGGAGAAGAGTCTTTGTTCAAAAAGTAACAGGTCCTCAGCTAGTCAAGACATTCCACGTACTTTGTCACCAGAAATTACATTACTGTTCGCAATGCCCCGACATTTGTCCCCAACCTGAGAGAGATTAATTTAGTACACGCCCTCCAGTTGTATTTTAAGACCAATTTTAATATTATCCTCCAATCTACGACAGGGTATTGCAAGTGATTTCCTTCCAACCAAAACCCTGTGTGCATTTGCCTTTATCCCATGCATGATACATGCCTCCACACATCTTATACTCCTTGATTTGATTAGCCGCCTGTGAAAAGCTCCCACTGTTGGGCCTAACTGTAGGATCCTATAACCCTCATGACGTGAACAGATCCAGTTTCCAAAACTTTGTGTCTGGGGAGCCCCACACGTATGCACAATCTCCAAAAGTGTTCATGTTTATTAAGATACCACCTTCAGAAAGATTTAGAAAATTAGTTCATTCCAGCTGTTTCTACAGAGTGCTCCATTCTCGGTCAAATACGCGAATTGAAAAGGAAACCGCAGTCACACACACAAACAAAGTATGAGAGTTCGAAATGAAAACTTAGCGATAATAAAATTACTCATCCGTACGAAAATAATGGCGGGACGTGTTTCTGACATGGCGCAGACAAACGACTGTGATTTCAAATAGCGGTACAGAGAAGAGTAATTGAAGCCTCAGGCGTGATTAAGGTCCAGGAAAGGTATTACTGTTGAAACCACTTCTGGTAATGGGCACACAGTGTCTACTGCCGTTACCGTTGTCGTCATATTACGAACAAAAGCTTCTACTACGTACTTTATTTTTATCCTTCCGTACCTTTTTTTTTACCACCCTTCCAACATCGAATGAACTTTTTCTCCCTCTCTCCCTACCCGCCAGTAAGAAAATTCAGACGAGTGTTTTCCGATAATTAGTCAGCCAGTCGAGGTTGAGTGAGCAAGTGGCCGAAAGAAGGGGTTGGAAAGGGACGGCGCGCTCCGCTCCAGCACCCTGTTCATTATGCCATCTCTGCAGTCTCTGCCCTGTTCACAGTCTCCTTAGTGCTGAATATTCGAGGTAAATTACTTTTATTCATCAGTTCTTCGTTATTTCATATTCATCACAGTTTCACAAATCACAGGAAAGGTTTACGTAACAGAATGTTCTACTACTACTACTACTACTACTACTACTACTACTACTACTACTACTACTACTACTACTACTACCACCACAATAGCACTATAACTACACGCCACTAATACCACCACCAACACCCCATACGACCGTAACACTACTGTATATGACACTGCTACTAACACAAGTCATTACTACTACTACTACTACCACTACCACTACTACTACTATTACTACTACTACTACTACACACAATAGCACTATAACTACACGCCACTAATACCACCACCAACACCCCATACGACCGTAACACTACTGTATATGACACTGCTACTAACACAAGCCATTACTACTACTACTACTACTACATCACACCATAATAGCATTCTAACTACATACGACAACTACCGACCCCACAACCTCATACCGATGCTACTCTACCACCACCCATATAATACTAACTACTACTACTACTACTATCACTAGTACTACTACTACCACCACGGCTACTACCACCACCCCATACAACAATTACTACTACCAGCACCACTATGACACTTCGACTAGACTTTGTCCATGGTCTGATTAAACAAATCTTACGTCAGTTTTATTCGCCAACAAATTCACAAAATAAGATACAAATCACACGTAAGTCTTAGAAAACTCCTACATGTTTCCGCACCGAGGTGCCATCTTCTGGGAGTTACAAATACAAAGGAATATAAGCACCAACGCATCAATCTTGGTTGTAACGGGGGTTGTCCCTGTAGGGTAGTTATCTTGCCTGATACCTTGGAAAACATCGACAAGGGTAGCTTGGCCTCCCTAGGCTGATGTGTCTTCTAAATGCAGGCAAGGCATAATATCAAACGACATTACAGAGGATAACTGTCCCTGTCCTCAGGTAAAAAGGTGGGGAGAATGTTTATCAGCTGGGCCAATTAGATAACAGCAGCCTTCATCAGTACTGGAGAAGGCTGGTCATAGTTACTTGAGGACGGACAGTTAGTCTCAGGAACGTAGCGCTCACAGAATGCGGCCAGAGTGGGCAGCGCCAAGTGGAGTGTGGCAACAACAGCAAAAACGATGATAATCATGTTTATTTATGTGGTAACAACCTAATGACCAAATACAAAACAAGCGCTACAATATAATAACAATAATAAATCTAAAAAATTTAGAATCATCGAAATATTGTCGGAATGTTGAACACTGTCCACTATGTGAGTTTTCACAGAACTTGTTGCCAAGCGATTATCATCCGTTTGCAGCGCTTATGTAAAATAACGGTGACCAGAGATTTAAAGACTATCGCGAGGTGGAAACATCTGTGACACGATCGGTGATAACACAGGATACGGACTAATATCAACAGGGAATAGATTAGCTCGTCTCACGATACGATAAATACCCCGAACTGCGACGATGACTACGTGGAAAATGGGAGAGCAGTACAATTAAAAATGAACTGTTCTTATTGGCGATGAAAAATAAACAACCCAGAATATACGCATTATAAACTTATTTCCTGATCGACACTCTTATTCGGTGAGAATTACGAAAGGTGTTCCAGGGGCTGTACAGGGCATACACAAAAGAATGGTGCGGTTTCAATAGTATTCACTATTGAAACCGCACCATTATTTTGTGTATACCCTGTATATAGTCATAAGGCTTTTGATACTAACATAACAGTAACCAGACCAATGTTATGAACTACTTTAGGATCGAGAAATATAAAATAAAACATACTGTTTCTTATATTGCAATGTCCAGGCAACCCTCACGCTAGGATATTTTTCAAACACCACCCAAAGTTATTATATTCATTCAAGAGCCAGTAGGCAAGATATTGCAACACGGGTAGCATATACTTTAATACCTCGGATATTTGAAAGGATATACGACAAAGTCATGTGGACGACTCTGACTGAATTCCCTATCCTTTTGAATTCATTATGCTGCTGCTTAGTGCACGGACGTAAGCTAGTTTGACACCTCCGTGTTAAGAACAACTTGCAACAACACAACGTATTGAAATTAATATATTATTTTTACTGGCACAAAACACTAAATTCATTACGCATAAAGGGTATCACCTTGTGCAATATTGTCAGTCTGGATCGATAACACAGCGACTTGAAGTGCCTACATTTCTGCCTCTCTTTTCCCCTAATAATATGGAAGATGATGTACTATCAAGCGTTAATTAAAATTTCATCACTTTACGAAATAGATGTTCCAAGGCGCTCGAATTTGGGGAAATGAGATATAGCAGTAACTTCTCGTTTACGGCCTACCGTAGTACCTCTAGACACGATAATACGGCTATGATTATTTGGAGCACCGTGCACTTATATAGCCCGTCTGTATCTAATTAACGATATATGGAGAAGATGCTTCGATAAGAGCAAGAGTCGTGGACATTAGATTGTATAATAATGGACAAAAAATATATTTTCGCAGTAACAAAGACGTTTCCTCCAAAAGTCTGTAATTTTCTACCAGAATACACGTCGTGATTTCCCGGAAAATAGTAGTATTTAAAGTCATCGCAGTCAGATCCTCAGATATCGTATGTAGGCTTCTACTTATAAGCGCAAAAACGGGGTTTGTGAAGCCCAATGCCAGCTGAACGGACTTAAGCTGAACCTACACACCTGTTTATGAATGGCTAGTATTTTGGTATGTGGCCGGTATAATATTTAACTCAGCCTTCACATACGCGCGGACACACGCACGCACGCACGCACACAGACACATATACACCAAACACACAGTAAAGACGTCAATAAATAAGGATTTAACTTTGTATTTACATTTATTTACGGTGTATTTTACGATGTTCAGGAAGAAATTAAGAGCAGATTGAAGTCGGGGAATGCTTGTTATCATTAGGTGCAGGATCTTCTGTCTTCCAGTTTGCTATCCCAAAATACAAATATTAAGATATACAGAACTATAATTTTGCCTGTTGTTTTGTATGGGTGTGAAACTTGGTCTCTCACACTGAGGGAGGAACATAGGCCGAGGGTGTTCGAGAATAGGGTGCTGAGGAGGATATTTGGACCTAAGAGGGACGAGGTAACGGGGAGTGGAGAAGACTGCATAACGAGGAACTTAATGATCTGTACTCATCACCAAATATTATTCGGGTGATCAAATCGAGAAGAATGAGGTGGGCGGGGCATGTAGCACGTATGGGTGAGGGAAGAGGTGCGTATAGGATTTTGGTGGGGAGACCTGAGGGAAGGAGACCACGTGGAAGACCCAGTCGTAGATGGGAGGATAATATTAAAATGGATCTTCAAGAAGTGGGATGGGGGCATTGACTGGATTGATATGGCTCAGGATAGGGACAGGTGGCGGGCTGTTGTGAGTGCGGTAATGAACCTTCGGGTTCCACAAAACGCGGGGAATTTCTTGACTAGCTGATGACCTGGTAGCTTCTCAAGAAGGACTCTGCTTCATGGAGTTAGTATTTTACGATGCTGTCACTAGCCCAGACGGCGCGCAGGAATTCCGTGTTCATATCGGACACACTTATGCATTGTCGACAGACATATCGAATAGTTTTATAGGTACCGGTATATACTTTTTAAATTTAAGGGTTATTTTAATATCCCGTCATCTATGACCATGTCTTTCAATTTATATATTTTTTTTCAGGTTTTACGAATAAAACTGTGTATGAATTTCTGATTGCTAATTCCATATTATTAAACGTTTTCAGTTTCGTGTCGTTTCTGTTACCTTGTCGAAATATCCTCCCCCGTTATATTTCATGTAAACTATTCGTTGTTGCGATGAAATACGGACAGGGTGGCGCAGCAGTTCCTCTCTCGCGCATCGTCTAAGCCTTCGTGCCACACAGACGGATGGCGCTCGAGCGAACTCAATAAAGTTTGACTAACTGAAGATAAAAGGTAGCGCCTTTTATCTGTAATTTGCAGCCTTCCTACCCCGCCGTCCCCTTCCATCTCTCACAGATACAGGGAACTACAAACACATAACGTCGGGCATGAAATAAGCAAGATGGTCCTTCACATCCATAAAAGGAACTGAATAAGACGAAATTCGGAGACAGAGAGTAATATAATAGAACTTCTGAACGTCAAGAAATATTTCTTGAGCCTATGGAAACGAAACGTGGAAATGCAAGAAAGGGTTGGTATTTTTATAAATTCATGCCACGTCCCCTAGTGTGACGTATTTATTTCTATAAAGATCTGTCCCTGTGACTGACTTGTAAGCATGAAATGTCGTCCGTTGGAGCTATGCAAATATACAGTAGGAATCGATAAGCTTGGCGGGGAAAGAAAGAGCAGCGTAAATGGCTAGAAGCACGAAATGGAAGCGAGCTTTACGGGGCCACTTAGCAAGTTACTTACTGACAAGCAGTGTTTATTGCATCAACCAAATTCCATATGATATTACGTCAGGATGGTAAGATTTGTAATATTTTGATAAGAATAAATCCCACGTGCGTTGATCACTTGCGTCGTTTTCAATGCCTAAGCACCGCGACGCGTACTTAGATAACAGGCATACTGCATGCTACATAGACGTTATGTTCGAAGTAAAAGCCTTTACAACGTCTCGGGGAAAATATGCAGACAAACGAAGGATTAAATTCGAGTGGAATTTGCATTACGTAACACAGAAATTTGTGATTTAGACAAATTACCTTTTATTGTAAGAAGAGTGACATTCAGAACTTTGGGATGAGAGTTGTTGGAGGTCAGAAGAAAGCTGAAATTCAGAATTTCGGCGAATAAATACTTTAAAAGGCGCCTAATTTGAAAGTGTAAGAGCCTGCAGAATAACAGCAGAATGGACTTTACGCACACGAAGGTTTAGTTGGGGAGCTTCGTGGTAAAATGGTCAACTGGTAGATATGATGCTAATATTGAAAACGAGACTTGCATAAATGTTTCTATCGTGTTATATGGAGTGAAGTTGTTAACACCGTGAAGACTAAGTCAAGTCAACTCAAGTCGACGTCAAAGTCACATTACCACTGACCCTCAGACAGCCCGTCCATTTTGGTGTTGATCCCCCGATGGCCAGGCATTAGCTATGGAAGTTATCGTCGTGCTGTTTTGTGTGTTCCTCGTGATGAGACAGCGAATGTATCCTTTGCAGTAGTCACATTTTTCGTCTGTAGTACATACTTACATATTTAAAGTTTTATGTGTATATACACAGTTTTAAAACATTCTGGAGAAGATTAAAATTAATCTAAGGTTTATTTAATAATTCAGTTCTTACCTCACAGAGAACAAATCGTTCCAAGTGGAAAGACCAACAGGTTAATAAGGAAAGAACTGTCGTGTAATCTCATAATTATACGAAAAACATAAATACACGCTATGGGAAAAGTGCAAAGTATAACCGAACTTAGGCGGTTACTATTTTATTATTCATTTGATATACATTAAATTAATAGACTGTTCTCTTCCAAAAAAGGTTAACTTTGTTTATTTTATTACAACACAACGTCAGCACAAAACCATCCGTCTACTCTTTTCCTTTTACTCCCGCCAACTGCCTCGGGACAACTGCCCCTTGTCCTTCCAGCTATTTTTAGACGAGTGGAAGGGGAGAGCCGAACTGCTCTAACAGTACTAGTGTTTAAAAGCTTCAAATGGTCGGCTACAAAAGAGTTTTAATTTTGAACGTGGTGGTACACACAGTGACCGCTGAGCTCTTAAAGGTTGATGACACGATGGATTTTAAGACATTAATGACTTTCTGGTTCATAGCAACAAGACAGGTGTTGAATAAATGTGTTACAATTGTCCTATCAGGGAAGACGCCGTACGAAGGAATTTGTTCACTACTTATACAGTAAGACGGCTGCCACAATTCGCGGAAGATACCGTGCTATTCTTAGACCCTACTTTGCAAACTGATCCTTCCCGTTCACTCCCTGATAAATTTCTACGCACGCAGTAAAAACAGCTGTGTAAAGAAACACCCTATAGAGAAGATTATGGCCTTTGTGTTATAACACTATGATCTGTTGAAGGTAGATGGCGATTACCCTGGCCCAAAAATGGGCCGAAGTACCATAGCAGGAGGAGGAGGAGGAGGAGGAGGAGGAGAATGAGAAGAAGGAGGAGAAGAAGAAAAAGCTGAACATGATCCTTGTGTCTTCAGGATAAAGGAAGAAGTAGGTACTACCTATTTGGAGGAAACCTGCGGCCTCCGTCTTCCGGACAGACAGATGGATGGAGGCTGCAAGTTTCTCGGAAGCGTTACCTATCTGCCAAATTATACGAGTATATAGTCATGTCTCACAAGACAGCTGTTTTCTTCGTCACCGCCGTAAGAACCTCAGACGATACATGTTTAAACACTTCATTTTTACTGTTCAAGAATGTCTCATCTCTATTAAAATCCCGTTTCCACTCCCGCATAATAATAAGGAAACTAGAGTAATTTCCTAAATTATTAACCACGCTCCTCTTCTGGTTCTTGATCCTGAATTTTTTTTACGATGTTACGCGAGTAGCATCGTCAAAAAATCAACAGCAAGACCAAGAAGATGAGCGTGGCTAATAATTTAGGAAAGTACACTAGTTTCGTTATTATTATACGGGAGTGGAAACGGGATTTTAAGAAAGATGAGACATTTAAATGAAGTGTTTAAAAATGTGACATCTGACGTTCTTGAATTACCAATTAAGGGGAATTAGTATTTTGTATTATGCCTTGCATTTTAAATGCAGATATATGAACTCGAAAACTAAAATTAAAACTACGTCAGACCACACTTCGGAGAAACTATCTAGTTGTAAAAGATAACACGTCACATAAATTTAATGGAGCCGTAAAACTAGAAGGTAAAACTGAGTGTGTTCTTTATCAGAAGTTATGTCAGTTTCTGTCGTGCAGCTGTGCCCACGCACATTTCTCCTACACATATCCGCTGACTTATCTACCACAAAACTGAATACTGCCACCACTGCCACAATTCACTTCTATCGCACAAAAGGCCGCGGCCACTTAAAGCAAACAAATCGAAAGCAGATGTTAATTTTATATAATTATGTCTCATGCTTACAATTCCAGAACTTTGTGTTGTATATCAACAAATAATTATATATATTTTTTAACTATTACTATTATTATTATTTACTGCAATTGGGTTTTCACCCGGTGGCAGTAGTCCTTACACTAGTACACAAAATACAGATGGAAATATAAATATACATAAAAGTAACAATACAATACAAACTATACACAATTACAAAACAATACATACAGTAAATACAAGTACACACATTAGAACACCATTCACACATTACAAAAACATCCACACCTTAACAAAAACATCCACACCTTACAAAAACACCCACACACAATACAAACAAAACACACGCACATTACAATGTATAATTGACAATGTATAAAACGAATTCAATACAATCTGTATCTTATCATATACGTAGTGGAGATAACATGTTTCAATGATACTAACCTACACACCCACACACTTAATACCATGTCACACGTGATTTATATTTAGCTAACCCATCCTTTTTAAAGCGTATATTTAACGCGGCACATAATTTAGTCAGTAAAAGCAATTTATATAAGTTAGGTATGACAGGTAATATCGAGGGAAGCTTAGGTTCAACCAATTCTGCAACATATACACAGAACACGTTGCACGTCTGGCTAAATATAGACTCCGCAGGCCATTAATACTGGTAAACTGATTTCTCTAAATAACTCGACTTTGCTTCGACTTGCCTCAACATTATAACACGGGACCTTGTAAGGGGCACCTCAGAGCTAAAACTTGTGATGTTTCTTCTTGGCATGCAACTTCGATGCAGATCGGGTCCATTTGCTGGCTTATGGAAATGAAAAAAATTATCCGAATGTCATACAATTTATTGTAGCGTACTTTCGTTTCGCAATGGAAAGCAGACGGCACACTTTTGGAATTACTATGCTGTCTGACAGTATTTTTCCATTTCAACTTTCGAAAAAGTTGACCGATATTTGTGAAATTTGGTACGGTATTATGCCATTAAAGGACACTCCAACGCCATACTTTTAATTTCCTACAATGTGTAATTACAACATGGCGGATACGTGAACTTAAAGGCAGAGACATAATGATCGCTTACATTTAGGGCCTGAAATGATGTATGCGTATTAGATCTTGCAACTAGTGAAATTCTTCGAAAATATATTTGTGCAGAATGTAAAGTAACATCATGTCCGGTGTGAGAACATTTTTATAAACTTGATTTAATGGCGGTCAACTAATGAAACATGTAGAATTTGGTAACGAGATAGAACATATACATAACTGCCTAATACATACTGTCTGTAAGTCAGCTAGTACAAATACTGGGAGAACCTGACAGGTTATTTGGAACAAGAATCTAGGTGACAGATAATTGAAATGAGACTAAAAACTTTTAATGTATGGAGGTTGGGCGATGTGTATAAATTCATATGGCACAGGATAGGAAGCTGTGGTGGGTTCTTTTGTTCACGGTAATAAACTTCTGCGTTCCACTAAAAGAATGGAATTTTTTATTGATTAGGAAATAATATTACCCAAACAGAATGTCAACAACACAGCACATCCAGATGGCAGCCTTTACGTAGAAAAGAATAACGCTTCGTTTGCTCTAAGAATAAAGAAAGTACCGACTAAGAGGCAGTTAAGTAGCGCTTTGAACACTATGGCGGCCCATCTTGTGACGGGTTATCAGGTTATGTTCTCTGTGAGGTACGAACTGTGAAAGATGAAATAATTGTGCGAAAGGTGAAGGGAAAAATTTAAAAAGTCATACGTAAAGTGAAGAGAAATTATGTTCGCCTTATATATGACTTTTTTTAAAAATATGTATGTACACACACACACACACACACACATATATATTATATATATATATATATGGACCTCCTACCACGCAGAACTGGGAACAGAAGCAAAAGTGGACAAGTATGGGCCAGAGGACAGAAAAGGACTGACACCCTCATTGTTTCCTGCGCCTTTATGCCTGTATATGGGCTCACGTCCCTCCCCGGGCTGGTCGGGCAATGAGGACTAGTTCTTTCCTTTGCATCGTATCAACATTTGGAGACTGCAGCCCCTTAGAAATGCCGACATCGCCAGGGCCATGCCCAGCGGCATAGCAGGGACAGAAGTCACGGCGGGTGGAAGACCACCAGGACTTAGCACCTCCCACACCTATCACAGCTACTGTCGGAAGGTATGAGAAACGCTAGCTCGCGTGAAGACTCCTGGGAGCCGACTGTTATCATCCAAGATTCCTGAGGGCCAAATACGGCCGTAGCCTGGGGCAGAGAGCTGCGGCGTAACTAGGATGCTGGAAGAAGGACGACTCGGAATTAGGAAATTCCAACACCACGTACTCCCTCATGATTCAAAGCCCCCACTAAATAAAGTTTCGGCAAACTGGGGAGGTAAGCGGCTTCAGACCGGGGACGATCGATCGCTTCGCCGCGGCCTCAATCACGCTGTCCCCGCCGGTACGCAAACGGCCGCCAGGTGTTTCACGGAACGCGTGACACTTTGAGGGAGGAACGTGGCAGCTCCCCTGCCCGATGCATCTCCCACCACGCACCGCCAGTACTTCGCCAAAACAGCACCGACCGAAGGAATGCACCGCCGTGACCTTCTGCGCGGAGAACAGCCACGTCTTCAAAAACGAGATTTCCGAAAGAGAGTTTTTCAAAAACACAAATTTCTCGGTCTTTTATCCGACATTTCTTAACTCATGATGACTTAAGGACAGAAGAATGCATTACAATAATCCCATAATATAACAAAAGGATGTCGAACGTATTATCAATATGAAACACCAATATTCTATCGAATATTAAAAGGAACTTTCTGACGGAACTGTTTTACATGAGCAATGCTGCTTAAGAAGCAAACAACCTAATGTCACTCGCATATTACAAAGAATCAAAACGTTACACTACCTGAAGTTTATTTAAGCAAACTTGTAACGTAAGACCTGAAACACTTCCTTATCAAAAAAGACACCATCCCAAAAAGGCTGAGAAAATACTGCCACTATTTAATATTTCGATAAGGCCTGATTATCAGCGAACATGGTGCCAACATATTAAGCATCCCGTAGCTGCTCATAGACGTGCGTTCGGTCACAAACGGAGCTCTACCGTAACCATGGTAACTATAGTGAAGGATGCTGTTCCTAATGTACATCTAAGATATCTCAATTGTTATTGCATTTCAAACATTTTATAAAAAGAAATTAGGTATGGGCGATACATACGAAAACATTAGACTAATAATAACCCTGTTGAAAGTAATAGGTGGGGAAAATCAGTTTATCAGTTTTCATTTCTACTGATTATTTGAAACTGAGGTCGCGGCAACTCACACAACCAACTATCAGAATAAGCAAGGGAAGTAAGTGATAACTCCTTGCCGAAAGAGCCACACTAGTGTTTGGTAACTTCTTGCTGAAAGAACCACAATACTGTTTGGTAATTCCTTGCCGAAAGAGCCACATTATTGTTTGGTAACTTCTTGCTGAAAGAGCCACAATACTGTTTGGTAATTCCTTGCCGAAAGAGCCACATTATTGTTTGGTAACTTCTTGCTGAAAGAACCACAATACTGTTTGGTAACTTCTTGCTGAGAGAACCACAATACTGTTTGGTAATTCCTTGCCGAAAGAGCCACAATACTTTGGTAACTTCTTGCTGAAAGAACCACAATACTGTTTGGCAATTCCTTGCCGAAAGAGTCACAATACTTTGGTAACTTCTTGCTGAAAGAACCAGAATACTGTTTGGTAATTCCTTGCCAAAAAGGCCACACTATTGTTTGGTAACTTGCTGAAAGAACCACAACACTGTTTGGTAATTCCTTGCCGAAAGAGCCGCACTACTGTTTGGTAACTCCTTGCTGAAAGAGCCACACTATTTTTTGGTAACTCTTTGCTGAAAGAGCCACACTATTGTTTGGTAACGGTTTTACAGGTTTCATATAAAACTGTCTTGCACCTTATGAAGCAATGGCGTTTAAAATCATAGAATCTTTAATACTTCATGCATTCCTTATACCAATACCACACACGTTCACGTGGAATTTTTTCTGTCTCTTCTAAAAAACACCAGTAACCCATTCTCATAAGGGACTGGTACTTTCGGCCTATTTGGGAGCCCGTGGTCTAATCTCACTTTCACATTCATCAAGTTGAAATCTGGATATTTTGCTTCCTGAAGAACACACACACACACACACACACACATATATATATAGCTCTATTCTGTTTCAGTAGTCAAGATGTGAAATATGTACAATGCACTGAACTTTACAATAAATAGGCCTAACACAAAGTAAACACATATTTGCATGTAGTAAATAAACATCGATAGTGGCATGTCTAATAGCTAAACGCACACGAATAAAAAAAAAAAGAAAAAAGAGATAAACGTAGCAAATTACTTCTCTGGTCTGCGGAAATTGGATTCGTAGACATTTTGCAGCTCTTCTATGTTGGCAATGCTGCGTGACCAGAAAACTAAGTACATATTCTTGTCATCCCTAACACATTTTTAAAGAAATAACCAAATACAAAAAATAAAAGCATCGCATCCCACCGGGCGCCAACGTACACCCAGGAACATACATACAACCCTGTGGTTACTTATGGGGCCTCTTCCGGGAAATTAGATCTTTCAAAGGGTCGGACCGTTCCGTGTATGGGACTGACTTCCTTTCTAGCCCAGACCTCATCTTGTATGGTCACGGGCATCAGTTTATGTACTAAAGTTACCAGATGCTCGACGGAATGACAACTTCTCTCACACAGCTATGCGTTTTATATCGGGCCTTACATTCAAGCGGAGAAACGTGTATTGTCCCACTTCACACGCACATTTAAACAATATATGAATTTGGTGAAACACACTCTATGAAAGTGTAAAGCATTTACTGAGTTACAAAAAGACACGCTATTTATAACTTAAAAATTTATATATATGCATACACGACCATTTATGAGAGAATATTAATGAATTTCGACGCCTTGTTTCCTAATTTGGACAAGTCAGTGCACCAAAATAAATATAATTTACTACATCAAACTTTGCAATGTAACTAATTTACAATTTGGAACATCACTGAAATATTTTGATTCTGTACGAATTTAATGCCGATCCCAGTGGCCGTGCGGTCTAAGGCGTGGGTCTACAGTCGCTCGCTTACTGGGATTGTGGGTTCGAATCCCGCCTAGGGCATGGATGTCTGTCTCTTGTGAGAGTTGTGTGTTGTCAGGTAGAGGTCTCTGCGACGAGCTGGTCCCTCGTCCAGAGGAGTCCTACCGAGTGTGGTGTGTCTGAAAAGTGTGTGATCGTGAAGCCTCGAAAAATGAGGCGGCCTAGGCCCCCATGGGCTGTCGAGCCATCGAAAAAAAATGAATTAAATTAATAAAGAGCATGCCACATATCTTACATATTAATTTACATATTTTGTACTGTGACCTTGTGCCCTCTTCTTATAAACCTACGACGTGTTGATCTCATGGCCGTTACACAATTGCCAACACCACCTAGCGGTATCAAACAGGTACCAGTATCAAACACGTCTGACACCAGACAATGTGTAGCGTAGGGCTACTGGAGTTCATTACACACCATTTCGTACTACGATGGTATTAGGCAGGGATATACTTTCACAGCGAAATTTCCTGTCATATCAGTAAATACGGTACTGGTATGTCAAGAAGCTGAGTGGTTTTAACCCTACCCGTCTCCACTGTAGCCACTGAAGCTTCCGCATTGCTTTTCTGAGGGCAGAATTGCTGCACTATGAGGGCGATACGTTCCTTTGGAATTCTAAAATGAAATTCTTTATGTACGTCCATAAATATTATGAGAAATCAGTTCTATGGATGACAGAACACACGAGTAACAAGGGCAATGAATTTGGGGAGTTATTACTGTCGTGAGGATGTACGCTCTAGCACAGTTTGTGACGCTCTTTCAGTCAGCATATCTGTTTTCACTACCAGCGTTATTATTGCCTGAAACTATGTGTTGTCGTACGTTATATACACGATACGATACAAAGAGTTTTCATATTAAGTGAAATATATTTGTTCCATGCATAGAAAGAGCTGTAAAAATACAGTGGCCACGACCTTGTTCAAGTACTTTCGACCCGTGTTTGACAAAATGTACACTAGGGGTAGTGTACAAAATCGTGGCAACTTTAACCCGTCGGTGCACTGCATAGACCTCCAGTTCTTCAAATGCCACAAGTGTCGGTGCACCGTAGGTTCGTGAGTGTATTTATGGGCACTACAAATTTCAAAACCCTCGGGCCTGGATAACAGGTGGGATTTAAGCACAGCGTCATTGAAAAGTTAGTGCTGTGTTAGGCCAAAATAAATTTGAGAAAAACCACCAAAATTAGTCTCTGCAAATATCGTGCATCAGTGCTAATACTTATAATTTATAAAAACTCAGTCTCTCAACCGGATGCTTATACAGGTGTCGCAGATTAGTACATTTATACAGAGGATGTAACAAGTTGACAGAATGGAACATCGCAGCCAAGCGGGTAGCATTTGTGCTATGCGCTTTGAAAGTTCTAGTTTAATTTTTCTGCCCCAAGACCGAGTAGCTTCACTGGGAATTCCACGTTTTACTCAGTCGCGGTATAAAACTGCTGTAAATGTAGCTCAAATTCGTCCACAAATGCTTCCTTCCACGCCCTAAGTTATTCACTACACCATCCTAATATTCAACACTGTATTCCCTCAGCTACAGACGTCGTTAAATAAACAATAAGTCCATAAATAACGCTAGCTATTATGTTTTTATTTGTCGTTATAGGCCTACATGCTAGTCAGAATTGTTAGTAATTACGAATACAAACAGAAGATGGCAACAGGACATGTTATGCCTGAGTAGGTATTGCAGTATCCACCTTTAACGAAAACATTCTTCTAGTCAGTAGCCCCTCTTGGAGCTTACTGTTATTCTATAAAATTTATAATTTGTAGTAAAATATAAATGTATATTTCCGTAGTTTTATAAAGTTAAATTTTTCTGAAGTATTCTGTTTCAGCAATTTACCGCTAAAACCACAAAAGCCTAGTATATGAAATAATAGTCTATACGTCAGTGGTACTAACTTAACAAAAAGCACTGCCTAACGCTATGCCTTGGTGCCAACATTCTGCACAGTCCTACATAAGGCACAGGATTTGTGCTGGTGTTTGCAGAGGCGCACTGTTTCACCAAAATTCTGGTTCAACAATGATTTTCACAGATCATCACTTCATAGCCAGTTGTGTTAGTGAAACTGCCGACTATTATGAAATAACAATGAAGTGGTTGAAACCACAGCTCTGTAGCATGTGGTATACCACATATAGTTTGGAACTTGGTTGCCGAAGGGTGTGAGGGTTGAGGTGTGTGTACGGGGGGTGAAAATGAGAATTTGTAACGTTGCCGACGGCCTAACTGTAATGACCCCTGCTTGCAAAGCTGACCGAAACTGGCCTACTGACACCAGAGCCTTTCCCGTACAATAATGCACATAGCCTAATATAACTATCGTAAAATGGAACATTCAACTGTAATCACCCTTATTACACTCGATCAGGCAGACGATTCGGGATGGAACTGCTGCAAAGCCACATAAATGTAATAGTCCAGCGGATTAAAACCGGAACACTGGGTGTTAGACAGTAGATAGATAGATATATAGATAGAGATATGGGTAGACAGAGAGAAGGATAGACAGATTGACTGACTGCCATCGGCTGAGAGTGCTGGGTTTTCAAAAGAAGCGGCAGAGCTAGATAGATCGTAAATTAGTTAAAAGGTTTAAAATCTACTGAACTGCTTTGACTATTCGCTATTTACACGTTAAATAGGTTAAATAAATAAACAAAAGAAAAACACGTCTAAACTACTTCCATACCCTTTAATCCACACCAACAAAACAGACATACAGTGAATTTTGATTCAGCTTCAGATAAGTCTATGCTGCTACTACTCCAATTCTCGATTTAGTCATATTCTCCAGACCAGACAGTATAAAGCTCGAACCGCCAAGAAACCTCACGTAGATTTTGTAAAGACATGCTCAGTTGTCTGTTTTTTTAATGTAATAGCTAAGTATTTAAAAGGTCCGGGGTTTGATCGCAGGAGATTCTATTAATCTAAAATGCCTAGGAGCTAAAGCTAGTTGTTCTTAGGATGGGACATCCTACGTACCAAATTATTCTTATATAGAGTGTTTTTTCCTAACTGACCAATAAGCAAAGGCCCGACGCTCTACTGAGTTTTTATTACACTTTCTAAAGGTTATTATCACTGCGATCGTTGGTCTAGTTCCAGTCATCGACTGTTACACCTCCCCGACACGCGGCGTACGACGCAACGCTGGCAGAGTGTCGGGCGGAGCGTTGGGCCGGCGCTTGTCGGTCAAGCAGGAAAAAAAACCATATACTTCCGGATACGAACGCCACGTGGCGTAGATAGCCGATAAGTATCTATCGTTATCAGGCAATAAGCCTCAGAGATTATGGATGGGGACAATATGCGGCAAGGTCACAAACAAATTTCTGGAGTTTGTGGCGTGAATATTCAGTGAAACCAGGATTAATAGAGCGGTACACTTTGGAAAACGTACCTAGAAATGGGAGTTGTTTATTTTGAAGGTTTGTGTCCTGTTGGCGAATGAAGATCACTTTGTTAAGATCCAAAGCTGTACAGTACCGTTCCATCAGTTTGCTGAAGTTTTTAGATCATTCATAGGCATGTACAAAGGAATATCACAAAATATATTTGGAATAAATTGAGTTTATGGTGGTAATTTCGGAATAATAGCTATTAGAGGAATTCATAAAGCACCTGCTGTGTTTGGTTTGCATACATGAATCAAACACTCAACCATATATACTACTGCAGTTGGTCAAGTTGCAAATGAAAGCAATGCATCTCATTTATGTGATGGTAATTAGTTGTCCACGTTTCGGTGAAACGTGCTACGTCCACCCTCAGGGTAGTACAAAAAAAGAACAATAAGCTATCCTGAAGATGGAGGTAGCGAACTCCTCCGAAAAGTTGGAAAGTAATTACCAAAAGAGGCAGCGTCATATCCCAGAACACTCTGATCTGTGTCTCAGTTGTTTAGTGTAGAATGTGTGTCTCAGTTGTTTAGTGTAGAATGATATTACGTACAGTTGGAAGATATTCTCTTTTAACCAGGGTCGAACTCGGTTTTAACGTCATGAAAGGGACCGAATATTTTGTGTCGCTATAAACGAGTGTTGTTCTAACCGAGGAGTATAATGTTATGGTTAACAGTCAGAAATTAATTGGTACCACAGAATATCTGACGCTATAGGCGAAGCATCGCATAAACCTATGTCGTTATAACCGGGTTCGACTTCCAGCTGTAATTTAAACGACATTTATATCGCAGTAACAAAATAATACATATGTCAGTACTGCTGCCACCTGAAGACGGCAGTAGAGCCACCTTTCGACACGTGGTGGGTATTAAATATACCTTACAATGGTATAAGAAATGACTCAAACCAAATTCATTATGTAGACGCGAGCTTCAATTGCACAGCAGATCAGGCACTCAACCATGAAAATGCCTGACGTGGCACGGTATGTGACGATGCAAGTCATAAATACAATTACGTGTTAGCCACTTTCCGCTTGGTTGAAGCACGCTGTAATGTGAGTGTACCCACACATGTATATCCCTTTTCAAATCGGACGAATGAATGAACTCGGAGGAAATTGTTGTGAGATAAATTACACACTGATAAACCACGCGAATATGCTACTGTTGTTGCATGAAAGCACCGGAAATTAACGCTTATGAAATTACAAATCAACTAATATAATAAATGTCTGATTTCATGCATCACTTTTCAAATGTAATTGGTGGGAATTGATGATGATATTTATGTGTTTAGATTGGAGAAGATTATTTACAGATAGATGACTTGTCCATTATATATTCACTTATTGTTTTATATACTATTTAAACAATAGCCGATCCCAGTGGCCGCGCGGTCTAAGGCGTGGGTCTGCGGCCGCTAGCTTACTGGGATTGTGGGTTCGAATCCCGCCTAGGGCAAGGATGTCTGTCTCTTGTGAGTGTTGTGTGTTGTCAGGTAGAGGTCTCTGTGACGAGCTGGTCCCTCGTCCGGAGGAGTCCTACCGACTGTGGTGTGTCTCAAGTGTGTGATCGTGAAGCCTCGAACAATGAGGCGGCCTAGGCCCCCAAGGGGCTGTCGAGCCATTGAAAAAAAAAAATTAAACACTAACAAACGACTTCGCTTTGTACATCCATGTTTATAATGAAAGGTCTAATTCTAAACGCAACCTTTAATATTCTGACAGTTTCCATGGTTTTCTTTCATCACTCACACAGAAGCCTTTCCCTGCCCATTTGTACGTAAAAAAACGAATAAGAAAAACAAACCCAGATATAGCGCCACTGTCTGTTCACCGCAATTTGTGGCTGTATATCGAGGGTGGCGATATATCGAAATACTGTATAACAGGGAATTTCTGTTCACCGCCTTTCATAGGCGCTAAGTGTGAGTGACGCTATATCAGGGTTTGTAAGTACAAATAATTCCACATCAGTTGTCTTTTATCGTCCAGGATATATTCGTTAATCCCTAAAATACACAACAACAGCAGTTGGTAACTCTGCCAGTTACCACGCCCGGCATGTTTCTAACTACAGTAGAACCTCGGTTATCCGAACTTCGCTTAACCGAAACTCGGTTAACCGAAACGCCTTTTTTTACGCGATTCCCAGAACTGCCTGTCGGGAGACACCTCTGAGCCTCTCCCCATCAGTTTGTTGTGAAAAGTTGACGTGTGCGGACTGTATCTGTAAATATTATACACTTTCTTCTGCCATAAATTTTATTAACATAAGACGTGTTTCTGAATAAATGTTAGTTTTATTGCACCTTATCACGTCAAGCCAAATTTCTGAATTATCCGAAATTTTGCTTATCCGAAGTCGGGTCCGCCCCCTTTATTTCGCATAATCGAGGTTCAACTGTACACACTCTTAAGACAATTCATCCCCGTTGTGATTTTTAACAATTAAAGTTACAATAAATCCAGTTAAAACAGAACCATTTATTACATTACTTTCAACTACAAGTTTCGGCCTAAAAGGCCATCATCAGGTTGAACACAAGAATAAAAGAATATATACACATAGTTTATATGGAATTGAGATCTGAAACTCAAGATTTAAATCTATTCTTCTATAAGCAATGTTAACAATAAAAAAAAGTAAAGTTTTCCCTATAACACGCCACGAAGGCCCAAAGGGGGAGTAGAGGTATAGCTCTACTCATTCTTGCCCCCGGCGCTAGTTGTGGGTGGGTGGTCAGCACCACGCCCCAGCCGCTTTACCCCCCGGAAAGACCCGGTACCCATTGTATAGGAGGCTGGGTAGGCCCCAGGGCCGGTCTGGACTTATGCGAAAAATCTCGCCCCCACCGGGATTCGATCCACGGACCGTCCAGCCCGTAGCGAGTCGCTATACCGACTACGCTATCCCGGCCCCTGTTAACAATAAAACCAAACCGCAATATATAAAAGAGGCAGTCGTGTGAAGAAGTGCAAAATGCCACGTATTATATCATATTAATGTACAAGCCATACAAGTTTAAAGGAATGAATGTGGTAATCGAACTGTTGACGAGATTATGAACGTTCTGATAAGCTGACTCGTTGTAATTGAACATGAATGATAAATAAACCTAATCTAATTTGAGTCCAAAGTACTTAAACACGATTTAAAACAGTAAATCCATTTATACGATTAAGTCTCTGCAATCGAAACTGACATTGCACGTAAATTCATTTCACTCGTGAATGCTTTGATTATTAACCATTTTCGTATTAACAAAACACGAGTTTAATGGCGCGAAATAATTACTGCCATTTTCACTATTAACCGCGCAACAAATATTGCAATATTGCAGTATAAGCTTTATATTCGCGTTTTATGCAGTCTGACGTATACAGTAGTTCGCGTAGTTCGCGTTAATACACAATTATCATGAAGAAAGGCGCAGGAAAGTATATTAGACGATAATAAGGCATTTATACACAAGACATAGAAACCAAGCGTATTTTCACATCTCATTACCAGAATGTATGATA
Organism: Reticulitermes speratus; assembly: GCA_021186555.1. Classification (NCBI taxonomy): domain Eukaryota; kingdom Metazoa; phylum Arthropoda; class Insecta; order Blattodea; family Rhinotermitidae; genus Reticulitermes; species Reticulitermes speratus. The sequence goes on from JAJKFL010000330.1 coordinate 20,714,606, forward strand.
GATCGTAATATGCAAACAGATAGCCTCTCCTTCGGGAATGCGGTGAAGTTAAAACAATTTGAAACGACAGGTCCTCCGAAAGGTGTTATCCACCGATATGAGTACAAGGTGTCACATCCTAGAAGACCACAACCTCAGTATGTCTACAGAGAATACTAAGAGTCTTAACCTTGATCACGACAACAATGGAATGAATGTAAACTCAGGCCAATTAGGTAACGACAAAATAGACAACAGGCAGGAAAGTTCAAATAAGACGTGGCTCGAATCTCGGTGGAGATATCGGCTTTTTAGACCGAGGTTTCTCGCTGCTATTTCGTCTCTGCAGCCGAAGGCCGGGTCGGTAACTTAACATTAGGGCAAAAATGCCTTATTTTGAGGCCTATTCAACAAAACAAACCCTCTGAGGTGAAAGATAGTAGTTAAATAGGCCAGATACATTCTTTACAGTACAGGGAATATTACTGTCTAAAGATTAGGAGAGGTGCACAGAGTTTTGGTGAGGTGACCTGAGGGGAAAGAGGCGACTTGGAAGACGTAGGCGTAGATGAGAGGGTAAAATTAAAATGGATCTTCAAGAAGTGGAACGTGGAGCATGGACTGGATTAATCTGGCTCAGGATAGGGACAGGTGGCGGGGGCTTGTGAATACGGTTGTGAACATTCGGATTCCATAAAATGCGGGGAATTTCTTGACTAACTGAGGACCTGTTGGCTTCTCAGGAAGGACTATGTTCCATGGAGTTAGTTAGTTAAAGATTTCGATAACAGGTAGGTCCTGGAATTTTAATTTCCTAAGAACTGAGTGACATATCACTCAAAGAAGCTGTATCAAACGCAGAAGTAATTCAGCGTCGAGTAATATGTGAGGATCTATACAGACTGTACAGTTTGAGGAATGAGAAAGGCAAGGGGTATGGTTTCCAGGACGGCTATTGGAATTTGCGTGCACATAACAGTGGAAATTTAGGGCAAGAGCACAGACACTAGGATCCGTACACATGACTAGTCATTTTACAAGCAGTGGGTAACATTTCGGGAGGACTAGAATGCACACGAGCTCTGTCCAAATCTCCACGACGCTACAATACAAGTAACGCTGAACGGAACAACAATGGCGCAGACACTGACATCCCTTACAGTTCTCACGAACGTAAGCCAACCGTGAGACACATGAGAGCTATGATCTCACAGAACAACAATGGCGCAGACACTGACATCCCTTACAGTTCTCACGAACGTAAGCCAACCGTGAGACACATGAGAGCTATGATCTCACAGAACAACAATGGCGCAGACACTGACATCCCTTACAGTTCTCACGAACGTAAGTCAACCGTGAGACACATGAGAGCTATGATCTCACAGAAACAATAAACACAAACTTATAACTCCGGATACATAGAGTTTATTTGAATTTGAATTCAGAAACTGTACCGTTTTGGAAGGTTTCTCAGCAATCCTGTTAATGATAATGCATCTGTCACATGCCTGGTGTTTTGTGACACATCAGACGTCCTGTTCCTTGTCATTACTAATTTACAAGAACAGACCGGAACAGAAAACACGTTGTGCTTCTGTTGTCTAACTGGCCCAATCTGAAGACTACGTGAGGCACTGCCTGGACAACTGCGTATCGTGCGCCAGCGTCAGACACAAGTTGTGAACGTGCTAAACGAAAATGAAGAATGCAAATGAATCCGCCATCTCTGAGGTCCATACCACATGACAGCATAAAAGACGTAAAGGGCTTCCAGTTTTTAAACGCGAAATATTATTTATTAATATACTTATTGTATCAACGATACTGTTAGTGTGTCAGATCGTATGACGTCAAATAGTTGAATACCAGCGAATAAAATGAATGCCATGTGTTAGGAAGGGGATGTGGACTAATTTAAGGCACTGTTCTGGAATCCGCCTCGAGGGGCTGAAAAGCTTTTCACCTATTTCAACACCAAGACAAACGGAATTCTATCCGATTATAGGTAAAGGTTTCGTGTTGTTCTCAAAAGAAATGATTAATTCCTTAAGCAGCATTAACATGGTTTTTGTAATGAGTGTGTTTTCTGTGATGAAGCAGCCGACATTTTAAACATTATTTTAAAATTACGGTCTTTAAAAGATTAATATATATATATATATATATAATATACACATACACACAAATACAAACACACCCACCCACATACATACACACACACAAGCTGGCTTCCAGGAGGGACCGATTAAGGTAATGAAAACTCCCATTAGGACGCTAAGCCTCAGTGCAGATCGATACTGAACTCTATACAACGAGTTAACATGGTTCTACGCTTTTTCATTCATCACAGATTCCGTATGTATCAATAGAATATCAAGCCGAGGTCTGTGAGTTGGGGGCTCTGTATGCATGCTGCACATGAGTGATTAAATTACAAGCAGCTCGTTCGGCAAGTTGAATGTGCAAAATATGAAGTTAAAGAAACTGAATTATATTTGCTAACAACGAGGCAACAACATTCTTTCCTTGGTAGGAACAGATCAGTATAGTAATTTGTATGCACCTTTTGTAAACACTAAAGGTGAATCTAAATCTTCAAACAGATGATCAAAAACACAACACTTTTAAAACGCATTAAAATTGTACGGGCTATATATTTCGGATTATTTTTAATTCATTATCAGGCCAAATATGACGTACACACAGAGGTATTCATTCGCCTGAAATAATATCTTTGCGTGACGTTACAAAGTTATGGACCGCGATTTTACATTGCATTTCAAATATAAGGTTGAAACGTCGTAAACTTTTCATTTAGTATTGTCTTTACACTTTTTTAAGGGTCTCTAAATTCTCAAACGTTGGAGCTTTGTCTATATATAGGATAATTTATTTTTTACAGTTGGTTGTGTTCATTATCTTGATGTGAATAGGCCCATTAATACAAAGCAAGAAGTTTTGGTTAAGATGAAAATAAAATTAAGATTAATTACATAGTGAGTCTACACACATCTATTATTCAGCCTTTAACTACGGTATATAGTATAATAAAAACTGCAAGCCACACACACTTCCCCTTTCGTGATATATCACAATGAAATACGAATGTATTGATGGACCGAGGACAGTCAAGGCAGGGATATGTGCAACAGTTCAACACAAAGTGGTAGAATCGTAAAAAACATATCGTTCTATCTAACATATCGACTTTAAGTTTATTGTTATCTTAACCAAAACCTGCTAACTCCATGGAGCAGAGTCCTTCTTGAGAAGCTAACAGGTCCTCAGCAAGACCAGAAATTCCCCGCGTTTTATGGAACCCGAAGGTTCAATACCGCATTCACAACAGCCCGCAACCTGTCCCTATCCTGAGCCATATCAATCCAGTCAATGCCCCGTATCCCACTTCTTGACGATCCTTTTTTAATATTATCCACCCATGTATGACTGGATCTTCCAAGTGGTCTCCTTCCCTCAGATCTCCCCACCAAAATCCTGTATGCACCTCTCCCCTTCCCCATACGTGCTACATGCCCCGCCCACCTCATTCTTCTTGATTTGATCACCCGAATAATATTTGGTGATGAGTACAGATCATTAAGTTCCTCATTATGTAGTCTTCTCCACTCCCCTGTTACCTCGTCCCTCTTAGGTCGAAATATCCTCAGCACCCTATTCTCGAACACCCTCAGCCTATGTTCCTCCCTCAGTGTGAGAGACCAAGTTTCACACCCATACAAAACAACAGGCAAACTTATAGTTCTGTATATCTTAATATTTGTATTTTTGGATAGCAAACTGGAAGACAGAAGATCCTGCACCGAATGATAACAAGCATTCCCGACTTCAGTCTGCTCTTAATTTCTTCTTGAATGGAATTTAGATTCGTTAGGGATGTTCCCAAATATCTGAGCTGTTCCACCCTTTCAAATGATTTATTATCTATCTTTACATTTTGATTTTGTCCTGCATTCTGATCTCGAGACATGACCATGTACTTAGTTTTCTCAGCATTTACTTCTAGACCAATCTCCTTACTAGCGACTACTAAAGCTTCTGGTTTTTCTTTATAGCATGTACACTTCCGCCCAATATATTAACATCATCAGCATAAACTAGAAGCTGATGTGTACCATTTAATTTCAAGCCCTCCTGGCTTGCCTGAGACCTCCTAATGGCATATTCCAAAGCAAAGTAACCAAAACCTGCTAGTTTACACTAATTGTCTTATTCACTTTTAGAATGATCAAAACATCAAATATATCGCATAGACAAAATTCGAATATTTGAGATTCTTTTAGGGAACCTTGAAATATTTGAGTGGTGAAAAATTATAAACATATTTAAAATGTAAAGGAAGAATGAGACCCTAACTTTCTAACTGAACATAAAAGCATTACGATAAATGTACACTTCTATATAGCCTACTACATGAGCCTCCAACCTTTCTACGGCATAGGGCCACACCGGTTGTTGTGGGCTGGTTTGCGGGCCGCACGTGGAAAAATAACAATAAGTGGTATACCTGACCGCCTAAATTATTGTGTAATTTTATGGTATATACTTAATTTACAAATGAAGCCGCAGGTCGCGGGTTCGATACCCATGGCCTACTATATATTTGGTCTAACGATGACTCAAACATAATCCGGAACATGCAGCCTGTGCGATTTTATTGTCTTTTAATAAAGCGCCGTGTTGACTGACGCAACGTCACGTGACTTCTATCGCACACAGTGGGATGTCTCAAACAAGGACTATGACTATTGTTTCTCAGGTGGATGCAAAGAGACGGCAGAACGGATGATCGATTTACGCCGCCCTTTTACTCGAAAGTAATTGATCCAGATTTAATTATATGCGACAGGGCGTCTATTTCACCACTCCTATGATTGCATTCCATCAGTCCGCAGGACACCATTTGCCAGGCTGTTAAAGAAAACAAGATGATGACGACTGCAAGCAAAATTACGCGGCAGCATGGATATGCAGACAAAGAATACAAACAAACAAACAAAAATTAATTACAAGAAACACAGTTCGTGTTCAGAAGCTAATATTGGCTCGCCTAGCCCAGCAATTTATAGAATTCTTCGGCACCCGAATGTTTATTATCGTGCCCACAAGAGTCCGCCAAAGGACCGTATTATGAATCTTGTACTCGTACATATCCTTCCATTCTACATTAAAAATTTTTTTTTTCAATGGCTCGACAGCCCCTTGGGGGCTTAGGCCGCCTCATTTTTCGAGGCTTCATGATCACACACTTTAGACACACCACAGTCGGTAGGACTCCTCTGGACGAGTGACCAGCCCGACGCAGAGACCTCTACCTGACAACACAAAACACAACGGACAGACATCCATGCCCCCGGTGGGATTCGAACCCACAATCCTAGCAAGCGAGCGGCCGAAGACCCACGCCTTAGACCGCACGGCCACTGAGATCGGCATATTTTAAAATACGTGTTACTATTAACTTCCCGCCTACTCTTAGGGCTTAAAAGTGATAACTTAGGTTTTCCTGCCAAAATCTGTATGCATTCTTATTCTTCCCAATGCGTGCCATTTGCCACCCCCCCCCTCCCCCGTATCATCCACCTTGTTTTGATTGTCCTAATGACATAAAGACAGATTACAAAACTACTGAGCCGACAGCAACAGGAAAAGTTACGAATGAAGGATAAAAGTCATATCAGATACAAACAGTTTATAGAACAATGGAAGTGAGGTGGTTGGCATGATTGACACATGTTATGCGGACAGGAAGTATACACCTACTGAGACTGGAAAACAATCAAGTGAAAGACAGGAAAAGGAAATGATCATTTAGCATGCACTAATACTGGAACACAAGGCCACCAATTCTGATAACATTTTATTTAATAACTGCAAAATATTTTCAGCACAGACAGTAAACTTCGTTCCAATTAGCCAGTGAATGAATAAATTCTGATTTCCCGCCTCTCGTCCACAGATTTTAATAATTTATGTATATTATCTCTGCCTGGAAAGAAGTACACTCAGCTGCCAAGGCACATCTTCACTATGTCACAAAGGAAGGTGCCTGTAAAGGCGCTGAACTAAATTACAATTTAATAGACTGCCCAAAAATAACAATCATTAATTTCTATGTGTCAGTTGACAAATTAAATTTCTCTCGGGAAGCTGAAATTAGGAAATATTTAAACCCTGGCCAGAATATGAATGCACTAACGTCGTCTTGTTACTTAAAACAACTTGGATTCACCTCCCACGTCTCATAAAATGTGAGAAACATAACACCATGCTATTAAAGCAGACATTCCTTAAACGTTGTAACGTTTTTATGTAGGCCTATTTGTAGGACTAAACAATTTTAATTCGGATACCAGCTACGACTAAGAATAGATTAACAAGACCGTTATTATTCTCAACCTCAGTGCTAGATGGGGTTGGGTGGTCAGCGCCACGCCCATGCCGCTTTACCCTCGGCGAAGAACCGCGGTAACCATTGTACAGCAGGCAGGGTCGGTCTGGACGGGTGCGGAAGAAAGAAATGTTTTGCTCTCACCCCTTTCCGGGATATCGAACCCTGAACCGTCAAGCCTGTAGCGAGTCGCTATCCCAGCCCCTTGGGCAATTTAACGACTTTTATTAAATGCACAAGTTCTGTAACGCCGAATTTTAAGGTTATTTGATAATGAGGAACCGGAAAGGATGTGAAGAAAGTGGCATGAACTATGTGACTGAGCCGTAATAAGATACACTGCACACTACCACATTTGCAAAAGGATGTGAAGAAAGTGGCATGAACTATGTGACTGGGCCGTAATAAGATACACTGCACACTGCCACATTTGCAAAGGGATGTGAAGAAAGTGGCATGAACTATGTGACTGGGCCGTAATAAGATACACTGCACACTGCCACATTTGCAAAAGGATGTGAAGAAAGTGGCATGAACTATGTGACTGGGCCGTAATAAGATACACTGCACACTGCCACATTTGCAAAAGGATGTGAAGAAAGTGGCATGAACTATGTGACTGAGCCGTAATAAGATACACTGCACACTGCCACATTTGCAAAAACCACATAACCAGTATGCAGTATTTAATATCTGTATCTTCCTCCGAATAAATGGTTGCGTAGGGGTGATATTTCATGGTTTGGACAGACAGGAAAGTAAAAGTACATTGATCTAAATATTATATAATTTTATAATGTAATATTTAAAGGAATATTGCCTTATTGCCATAATCTGAAGATAATGTTATATTACTCTGAGAAAGAATTTGGCTCAAAAGTCATCAGTTTTTAAAACAGGCTTGAAAGATAGCAACATCTGCAACTTTTTGAAAATTATCATAAACCCATACATGAGACACTTATGCCCAAATTCTCCTTGTAAGCACCATTTTCACACATATTGTATTAGCTCTGTTGTAGCACGGTACATACAGTCTACAAGCGCTTTGCTGGCACTATGCGCTTCAAAAGGTAGAGTGGGTGGAAGTTTTTTTTTTAAAAAATCTATACAATAAAGGGCATGAGAGTGGGGAGGAACACGCACAGTGCGAGGGGGGGGGGCGGTCTGGAATTAGCGCCGGCAGCGGCAGCAGCAGTAGTGTCCCCTGTCTGTATTGTACAGCTGTTCCATGTTCCCACATTGTCACCTACTAATGGGCCATGAACCCAGCCCAGCGTCTCAATAATACGCACACAGTCAGGGGTTACATTGCCTCATGTAATGCGAAGCCGCCACGCACGAGTGGAAAACGCTGAAACAGACGTACTGCAAAATAACCTACTATATGCGAATGAGAATTTATAGCTACAGAAATGTCTTTTAAAATGGTAGTATTTAAAGCTGTCTCTGTTTAACTAAGCACCACGCCAAAAAGACATATGGGGGAATGGAGTTATAGCTCCATTCATTCTTAACTTAGGCACTAGATAGCGGTGAACGGTCAGTTTCATTCCACGCTTATTCCCTGGGAAGTAGCGAAACGAACTGGATTGAAGGTTCGTGGGCCCAAGAGAGGGCCTAGCATTGATCTAACTGCCATCCAGTCTGCAGCCTTCATCAACTGTCCAACGACGACGTTCGTAACACGACTATAAGATTCACCGTTCACATCTCCAAGAAAATAGCAAATCTCGGTTACAAAGATCATCAGTCAGAGAGGAAAACTGATGTCTATTGGTATGTGACATCGTATATTCTGGTATAAGTGTACCGAAGTTCCACATGATACTGCTGCCTCCGTCATCTGGGTAGTATTGACGTTTCGGAAGATCCTGCTGTAGATGAATAACTGCCTTATTCATCTACCCTGATAATATTGGTTGGAAGGAACCAGTGGAGCGTATGTACACATATACAAGACTACATGACGTCACATGCCAAAATATTGATGTCTTCAATCTCACAACCTCTGCAACGTGAAACCTTATCTTTTGATAAACAATCGTTGTTTATTTTGAGAAGCAGACAAAACCAATAAATGAACTCTGTGGTTATAATCCCGTGTTATTAAACTTCAAAGATGGTGTACACAAAGCTGCAAAGAGTGAAGCATCAAGTATGCATATTAAAATTCAACCCTCCTCGTATGCTGTATGCAATTATCTCTAAAACTGCTGGTGTTTCATAACACAGTGCAGTTAACTACTTGTTACAGTATGTTTAATCTGAATTGATTTTACATAACTAATTAAATACTTATTACAAGCAATTTAAAACTACGTAACTTATATTTGTAATGAATTAACATTTCCGTTTATTTAATTTTTTCTCTTCCACTATATTAAAAACAATTAGTACTTATTTAGACAATTATTGCTGTTGCAAACAGCATAGAAACTTATGTAATTAGACACAGTTATTCACTTACCGCGATGAGAGTTAAAATTGTACAGAAAAATGTTTTAATACTTTATCTCGACTTGAGAACTGCATGAAACCCGTGAACTATAAGGAACTATCCCATCAGCAGTTTTATTATATACAGACCGTAAATATTAGCACTAGTTACTTATCAATTTCGTAGAACACTCATCGCAGTTACACTTCTTATCTCCAATAACAAATTTCCAAAAATAACATCAGCACCGTCAGGTACACACGTAACCAGAAAATGGAAGCAGTACATTCCTTCGAAACGTCGGTACCTATCTACCACCGACTGTGTCACATCCCCAAAAGTAGTAGACCCTACTTTATGTTAAGTATCTGTCTATTTTGCTTTATCTTAATGTAGGTCTCCTATATACATTTTCAGGCAGGTGTTAAGAAATTACTGAAAACGGGGCGTAATTCTTCCTCGACCATGACGTATTTTATTCTAATTGCAGGTAAATGCACGAAGCGTAGTACGTTCACAAAGTCATACGAACAGAAAATAATAACACTCGAGTGAAATATAGTCTCGTTTATTTCGGAACATATTAACCGTATTTAAACTTGCACACGGAAAACGTGACATACCCAATCTCTACGTACGACTTCCAACACACAATCCTTCCACTGACACGATCTTACACATTACAGCCCTCGATGAACACTGTGCACTTTGCTGTCACGATTTCAATGAATATGCAAGCCACGCCCCCGAGAAGTTTAAAAACATTGACACATTGACAGAATATACTGTGCTACTTCCCAGAGACTGCTTTTTCCGGCAAAAGGTAGAGGCTGCAATACAGGTCGAAGGACATGTAACTCTCGACTGCTTCATAGCAACAGACTATTTTCGGCAATCATTGCCATCTGGCGTGCGTACCCGTAACTACGTGTACAAGAATGACTTGCAGCATGACCACAGAACAGTGACAGAATTAAACAATTCGAATACTAAGGTGGCGTGAACACTTTCACATCACTTTTAAATTTATGTTCCAGTTCCACACAATGTTACGGTAAAAACGAGCATAATGATCTGCAAGTTCTGTAATCAGAGCTTCACACAGTTAATCGTGTGTGATGCTTCGGAGATGACAGCAAACTACGTCTGTTAATTTCCCACAAGCATATCTGTAACCACACTGAAACGTGACGGCCCTTTTTAAATGGAGATAAAAGTTAAATCAGCGTTTAATCCGTATCGCAATTAAATATGATTACGAGAAGTAAATAAATATGTACACCAAAACACAGGTTGTGACTGTTTTAAAATGCTACGTGTGCTCTACTAGGTTCATGCACTGTGATCATATCACCATCACGCACCACACAAAATTACCGTCTTCTGGAATGTGACGCAATGCAGACTGGCAGATAGATATGAATGTTTCGAAGAAACGTGCTGATTCTATCTTCATGGTAGAAAAGTGCGTTCAGGTCTTATACCGCTCTGAAGATGGGTAAAGCAAGTTCGTCCGAACATCTACCAGCCCACACAGTGCCATAACGCATAATACACATTTTTCCATAGTCGCCGTGAAACCTTGATCTCGTGTGTGAATTTTTACACGTTTTCCGCCAAATATTTCAAGAGAACACGGATTTAATTTCCATTGGCTGTACCACTTGACATCCCTGATAGGAAAGGTATTGTACCCAGGGACAGTAACGAACGCGACTGACATTCTTTTAGTTTAATTCTGCGGGCGATGATTGATGTTGGGTAATTTTTTACACAGTAATGAGGACGCGGGAATGGGAGATAATCGTCTATTGTAAAGTGGAGATCCGAGGGTAGGTCCTCTGAATATAACATAGCTCAGCATTAACAGACGAATTGTAGTGCACGGAAGCCTACACACGAACTTTTCAGGGGAAATGTTGAACATGTACGAAAACTTAACGATGAAGACGTATAAAATGTTAAGAGCAGACTGAGTAACCAAACTTAAGAGAACTCAAATTTTAAAACAGAAGTTGGTACACTAATGATTCATTTAGTACCTACGAGTATGACATGAAAGGAAGTATCAGGACAGTGAAGACAACTCCATAATTTTTCATTCAGAATTATAGAACATGTATCACACAAACATCTAATGGTAAAGGTAAAGATAGAGTTGCTCCTGTGTGTGCCATGAGGACATGGGGATATGGAGGTATAACCCCACTCATTCTTGACTTCTGCAATAGGCTGAGGTGAGTAGTGGTCTTCATGCCTCTGCCGCTTTGCTCCCGAGGAAAGAGCACACGGGCCCAGAGACGGTGTGGATATTTTCGAGAAGAGAAATATACCATGCTCACGTCAGGAATCAAACCTCAGTTCCTCGGTCATCTAGCTGATAGCCTAGGTACTGTATGACCTACGTTATATCGGCTCCCTACATATTGGGAAGGTGACTGAGAATGATGATTCAGAATAGCTCTGAGCAAAATGGCTCCTTTTGAGTAAAATTTCTCGCCGTTAATCAAGCGTCACGCAAAAGTACAAGCAAGGGACAGCAGAATATAGCTTGACGAATTCTTAAAACCTAACTGCATAAAGGTAAGTGGTCCAGATCCGGTCTGGACGAGGAAGCATAGAGAATAAAGCATAAAGCATGTGATAGCAGACAAAAAATTGGATGTGAAGTGAATGTAGTTTACGAGCCCCCTGAAGATGGCCTTGTAAAGGCTGAAACATATGTAGGGGTTGAAGAATAAAGAATATAAAGTGAAAATATAGTGCATTTCGTTGGTGTGTAATTTGTGAAAGCAGAAGCGCGTTCGTCCAGTCAGTAGCCTACTCGTAGTGGTTAAGCATTCTGATGTGTATTTTATTTGTGATATTACCTTTTCGTCCACAGAACTATATTAACCACATTTACTGAATTATTGTGTCAACAGCGACATGCTTGAACATAAACTTGTTATTATCAGGCAGTTTATCAGGTATAACGCAAACATTATACTCAGTTAATTCAGAATGTATGTCAGAATGGAGCTGAGATGATTGTGTTGCATTCATACAGGAGAAACATCCGGAGAATATGTGCATGGGGGCATTCTTAAGGCCAAGACGTGGTACAGGGTTATAATAAAAACTTATCTAAGAAGACATTGATTGGTAGTTGATAAATTAACCCTTTTAATCCTGAAGTCCAATTGGATAACATTTAAGAATCTAGTTCACGCATCACAGAAAACGCAATGCGCTTCCACTACAAAGACAAATCAGTTTATTCCGTTTCAGGATATAAAAGTTGTTTACAATGCAAATCGAAAAGTATAAATACTCTGTGGAAAATATGCAGACGTTTTATATCTTAATGTTAAAGCAGATGTAACATATGGTTTCCACTGTGTTGCAAAGTGTTAAAACAATTCACAATTGGTCCAATAGCAGTTTACAACAAATATTCATCTCATAAATAGAAGGAACTGTTTTGGCTTTAAACACAACAATGTCAGTGAACTTGAGATCAACAAAGGCTTACACACTAACAGCAGTTTTTCAGCTGTCAACTTTTCTGGATTCCAAAATAAACTACACGTTCCCCACTACACTTTACGGTTTGAAACGGCAATTGCCAATCGAATAATTGACAGTCTGCTGAAGCATAACGGACGTCAGCGATTGGAAGAGACGAGTCAAGCCGTTGTCAATATTTTGACACGTTATTCAGTCATTTATTTGTTGATTAATTAAGGCAGACATATGAGTAGACACATTTTTGTAAATAAATACATTCAGGGAATACATTCGTAAACAGAATGTTAATTTATGGGTTTAACAGTTGTATAAAATAACTGACCCATCCGTAAATACAAGATAATAGACATACCAAGTAAAATCCAATGCAATTAAATTGTAAATTACAATAACAGTGCCACAACAACGCACAAATGTGTTAGCTATAATCATTTAGATCGCAAATACAAACAGTGACAGAACTGAATCACTGTTTTAACAAACCTGCACAGGAAAAGCAGGACTGACGGCATTACAGTTAGTACTAATAATATTATTTTCATTACGGTGATTTCTGTTTATATAAACAAACAGGACTCCTGCCCCGACAAACGACTTATTTTAAAGAGGCATCTACATTCTCGAGGATCTAAAACATAGCTATGCATGTTACAATTATTACAGTTCAACGAGGTAACATAAAAGAAACCAACTTTTTTAAATTACTTCTTTTACGCTGATTCCAAATCTGGACGTAAAATCTGTCAAAGGTCACAATTTGAAGAAAACTTGAGTAAAAAGTTTTCGTAGATACGTTTAAAAAATAAGCACGGATACGTAAATTTTGCCACGTCTAGAAAGTTGTCATACGATCATTTGCGAATATCGGCCATAGGGTTTCATTAATGAAACAAATTTTATACTCTTTTAAATACCGTTGGTACTGCGAATATCGGCCATAGGGTTTCATTAATGAGCCAAATTTTATACTATTTTAAATACCGTTGGTATTTCAGACTGCGTAATAAGAGGTGTGAACGCTCATATGTCTGGCTTACAACTTTCTGTCATTTTTGTGATCAGCGTACCCAGTTTAATCAAAATCAAGTTAACTGACAATGAACTATAAATTTCCGTTAGACACAACAATTGTATTGTATGTAATAATGTATGCTTTATGTTTCGGTAATACTTTGGCCATCTTCATACATACATTATCGAAAACCATGTTGGTGTTAGATAATGTATGCGTGAAGATGGTCAAAATATCACCGAAACATGAAGCACATTATTACATACGATGGAAGTGTTGTGTCTGACGGAAATTTATAATCTATTGATCAGTTAATTATAACACAACGAGATAAATTCCATCAAAACAAAATCACGTCATTTCACACATGATATCCAGCAAACATGAACATGTGTTATGCTGTGTGATTTGTGGCTGAGGCCCGATCACTGTCACATCTGTTTTGCATAACACTGTCATTGCCTAGTCACACATGCAAAACCTCCAACAGAAATTTTCCCTTACTTGTTAGTACAGTTTGGTATCACATTTCTGTTGCGAAGAACAATAAATACTTAAGTTAAGGTACAGCTGTCCCTGCGCATGCCATGATGCCTATAGGGAAGTGGAGATATAGCTCCATATATTCTTTACCTCGACGTGGTACTGAAGTCAGAGGGAGGTTCACGCCTTGGCAACTTTACCCCCTGAGAAAGATAATCTGGTACATATTTAATAGAAGGCTAGGTGGGTCCCAGAGCCGGTCTGAAAGATTTCGAGAAGATAACGTCTTGCCTTGTTGTGGATGGAAGCACGATTCCGCGGACATGCAGCCTGTAGTCTAGTTGTTATACCGACTACGCTATCCCGACTCCAGTAAATAAGTTTAAATTTGAAGATTCAAGTCTTCTGGGATAAGATCCAGTGCCACAGGGCGAGTATCAGTTTAAATCTATTTTCCGATGGTGTGACACCACGCTTAAGGCTATACATTTGAATTCTGTTCGTCCCGAGTTTGTTACAGCATACAGAGACAAAGTTTCGGAAATAGAACGGCCTCATACCCAGCACTGTCTCTCAAAAAAGTATTGCAAAATTTACCACAACTTTGCATGAAACCTGACGACACAGAGAGCACTAGGGTCCGAACTGAAAGCAAGTGTCTAAATATTCCACTGTGCCACGATATAAAAATATCGTGTCGTGGGCAATAAAAGGACAACTGAATGACAACACACAGGAAGGATTTAATTAAAACACGCGGGTACAGTATTTTATCAGATTAAAGATTTACGTATCCGCATTTGCCTGAACGAGTTATGGGACGTGCGAACTTCCGCAGCGCGGACCGCGACTGCAATGTTTTCCATTCTCGTCCTCAGGTTTTCCGGATGATTATCGAGTTCCTTCTTACAAACAGTTCATCACAGACTTCTGTATACTTCTCGCTCAGCAATCTACATCACAGTCTTTATATGTAACACAGCATGCCTGAATGGCATATTACAGAGTAATCCTATTCCTTAGTCATTATAATCGATATCAAAATCCGTGACAACGTGACGTTCAAAGCAAACATGCAAATGAAACGAGTCAACAGCGCATTTGTGTATTTGCAGGTGCTTCTTCTGTGTTACTGCGGAGGCAGTTGTATGTCGCATTCCGACAGAGAACAGTGTTCGGTCACTGACTGTCGAAGGGAGTATTTTGGAACATGTACAATGCGAGACAATCAAAATACGAGACAAGTGAAGAGTCGTCACACTGGCAGTTAACGCTAAAAACAAATCAAACAACTGAGCTCGTGAAAGTTTGTTCATGTCGATCGTTTGAACCTCAATGTGGTCCAAACAACCAAAATAAAACAAACTGCGATGAAGTGATTAGAGAAGACAAAACAAAGGGGACGTACACATAAAGGGGCCACCGTAGGCGAAGTAATTCAGGGGTGCGGATGTGTCAAACAATTCAGACTGTAATGCTAAGTGGAACAGTTGTGAGAGGCATCGCCTGCGCCTGTTACTTCTGCCCAATCATTATTCGGTACTGAGTGGCACGAAATGACACGACTTGCATTCATTCTTTGTTTATTTTTCAATTTTGTTTCTTTTTCTCTTCCTTTATATCCGTACTTTTCTTTATTTATACTTTTCTTTGTTTTATTCCATTGCCATGAGCAAGTAATTAGGTGCTTTGAAATGAAGGAAAACAATTATTCTGTTCTCCAGGTTTCTGATGTAGGCATACTGCACTTGGCATCACTAGGTTCCTGGACTAGTTTTCGGAAAAGAATACAGTGTTTCAGAAGCCGATTTTTTTTCGTCCGCAGGTAGAAAGGTGGGGAGGCAACCACTCGGTTGGGTTAGACAGAAACAGCTCAAAATGCCAGATGACGACACAAATATTTTACAAACAAAATTTCTATTCTATACAAAGTGAACCATGCAGAAGTGGATTCCTCCTTACCACAAATTTGCTATAGTAGGAGCATCTCCTAGATCTGCACTTTATTCAACAAACTTTGTGACTATAGCAGGGAACAACTCTTACCAAAATTCCTTTAAAACAGCCGCACTATATAAAATGTGTACCTTTTTAGATTTTAAATACTTTTATGGAAAATTGTCGTCTCAGGGGTTACGGCAGTCCGGAGGGTGGGTTTTTACCAATGTTTCGGGGGAAAGTTATTTCTTATTTGCAGAGTAGAACTGGGCTTCTACTTTGAAGCTGAAGGCAGTACATTTTTCGGCAGTTTTGGTCCGGTTTACTAGAATACACGACGTCATAGCCACATTATAAATCCCCACCTCCGCGAAACCTCAAATCACATTTTATATAACACATTGTTCAGTGTACTACAGCTGAGGGCGTTATCATTTTGGCCACAAGTAATACAGCAATTTCCACCGACGGATACATGGCAAACATGTTAACTTTCACACAAAATGTTACCAAAGGCATAATCCTTCGATCAGATAGGCTAAAGGAACACGTAGCTATCTGAGACGCAAAAACGGCATACATATAAGACAAATATCAAAAGCTTGGGTTCTGCACAACGCGAAAAACTTCAGCGAGTGAAATTTATTGTACACTTAGTACCTGTGGCACTTGCGTTCAGTGGGGTAGTTGTACAACGATTTTCATACAAAAACAAAGAAAACATGATTTGTTTCAGAGACGTTCTTCTGTTGTGCGTAATCGTTACTCGTAACTTACAGAGGCTGTCTTAACCAATAGGTTCAACATTTCAAGGGTCCTGTGTGAAATTCAACAGAAACTGTTATATAAAGTTAACTACTTAAACGTCCTTGTATACGTCACTGGCCCGAGATTCAATGCTTACACATATATACCTACTGTTAGAAGGCTAATCAAATTACGACACAACACTGCACAGCAAGGAAGTTATTTGTCCAAGAATTTTGACGTACAAAACTGAGCTCCCAAAGTTGTGCACTAACTAACTAACTCCATGGAGCAGAGTCCTTCTTGAGAAGCTAACAGGTCGTCAGCTAGTCAAGAAATTCCCCGCGTTTTATGGAACCCGAAGGTTCATTACCGCATTCACAAAAGCCCGCCACCTGTTCCTATCCTGAGCCATATCACATTTTACGTAATATACAGACAATTCCTACGGATGTAAGTAAAGCCTAACTTCAGCTACAGGTGTGAGTTGACAGGAAGCAAAATTAAATGAATTCCGCAATTTCTAATGTTTATATATTACCACATTTAATTAAGTCCTTAGTTTCCGAAATAAACATGTGATCAAAAACAAAAACACGTATACGATTTCCAGGTTTCATTTTAAGTACGCAATTACGCAAGTACGGGATGTGGTATATCTACCCTGACGACGGAGGCTGTAAGTTCCCCCGAAAATTTGTACACGTATTACAATATCCGGATGACATCCAAGCAGACATATCCTGACACTGGGCACCGTCCTCACGGTCCGTTATTTTCAGAACGCATCGATCCGACGCGCAAAGTTGTACAGCAATCTCCAGGCAAAACAAATTCTCAGAGTATCACACTTCAAGAATGTACTTCCAGTTCCCAAGGCCGCTCCGTCGTTGGCTACTGTCGACCACCTGGCTCCAGTAACATATTTTTCAGGCCCTTTATCCTTTTCACAAAAAAATAAAAAGTCTACACGATAAATTACTTTAAAAAAAAAAGAGTCCCATTTGAGTTTCAAATGGTGTGCATCATCATGCTAACCGTGTAAACATGCAAATTGCTGTACGGCGTTCCAAATAAATTCGTACAGGGGGTTTTAAAAGACCTCACGCATTCAGTCCCTCCTCCCTTACTTTCCAACAAAACACAATGAGCGCTACGTATGTTGGTACAGCACTTTCTGTAATCGGGTGTCTACTATTGTTCTCCTGAAGCATTGTGTTGCATGTGTGACGTAGTGGTCACGTGAACATTCAAACTGAGCACAATGAACCCAGAAGTGTAGCCAAATTCCCTATCCTTTTCTTCTTTTTGTTGAGAGAACATACAGCGGAAATGGAATTTTACCTTATAAAGTTTGATTAAAGTCAGATCCGGAAACTGTATCAAAATGTACTTACTAATGTACCTTCTTTTTATAAATGCTTCTTGTGTTGCGGCACTAAACTGATCTCCGTTAAGATCATATCTTTACAGTAAAACCTTTTCAGTTGGTTCATCATTAACTACTAACCAAAGGCCGATTAAATTGCGTGTTCGTTTACTTACACACGAAAATTCTAGCACGTAATAACAAGCTGAAAATGTAAATTCGACATAAAATATAATAAGATCCGAAAGGTGCTGTCCACAATGCAGTACACAGAATTCCAAACGGCGTTCCTAGCCGTTATTAACATAACTTACGGCCTAATTACTTAAGGCCACTCGTGGCCTCAGGTGAAGTTACGTGACGAATTGGTACAGCTGAAAATAGGAAGTGCCCGAGAAATTTAAAGTCGAGAGTTAATGCAACCGACGTTGGCAACTCCCACACAGTAACATCAACTAGGTGGAGATGAACTCTTAGCCCTCTAAGACACACAGATAACTCAACTAACGGAGATCTGTGAGACATATCACTGTACAGCAGAGACTTATTTTAACAGAGTTGCACACTTGTGATAATTGTCGATCTACTTACTGCTGCTAACTGAAATCCCACTACAATAGTTCCTACATTCACTGACAAACTAAATCTGTCGGCTTAACCAAGATTTTGAAGTTCTTGCATATTAATGTAAACAAAATATACCTCTCTGAAAAAGCTTTGTCCTGATTTTGGCGAGTGATAAGAAGGTATTATGACTTAGGTATTCTGCACTTGTTTAACCTGAACTACGGTAACACTTGTGTTGCAGAGAGAAAACTAAACAGCTGTGTTCACCGGGCCCAACTGTTAGCTATGTAAGTTAGGGCACAGCCTCACACCCTAGTTATTGTAGTAGTAGTAGTAGTAGTAGTAGTAGTAGTAGTAGTAGTAGCAGTAGTAGTAGTGGCAGTATTAGTAGTAGTGGTAGTAGTGGTAGTTGTAGTAGTAGTAGTTAGTAGTAGTATAGTAGTAGTAGTAGTAGTAGTAGAGTATAGTAGTTAGTAGTAGTAAGTAGTAGGTACAGTTCGTCCTATAAGAGGCCATGAAGGCCCAGGGGGGAAGTAGAAGTATAGCTCTACTCTTCCTTTAACCTCGACGTTAGATGGGGTGGGTGGTCAACGCCACGCCCCGGCCGCTTTACGTCCGGGAAAGAGACCTGGTACCTATGTTATAGGAAGCAGGGTGAGCCCCAGGGTCGGTCTGTACGGGTGTGGAAAATATCACCCCCACCGGAATTCGATCCCCGGTCCTCCAGTCCGTAGCGAGTCGCTATACCGACTGCGCTATCCCTACCCACCTAGTTCTTTAATATCAGTTGAATTTCACTGACACTGTTAATAAGAAACGGAACCAAAACCAAAAATAATTTTCTCATGCTATTAGCATTTTAAAAGAATATGAAGTTCACCTTCAATTTTTATGTATGTCATTATTGCCATATATAAGCCTGATATAAGCGTGTCCAACACAGGTTTTAACAGACGAATGTTACTGGTCTGGCGATCCGTCACGTTTCTTCCAATGTCAAGTACTGCAGGACACCACATGTTTCGGCTACAGTGCCGTAAATAATATCTTTTTAACTATTATTTGTCACTTCAACGTCATTTGCCGGTTGTCGGTTTAAGTCAAATTAATGTCTCTTGTTAATTTTTCGCAGTAAATTTATGTTGATGTGATTGAGCAAGGCTTACTAACCAACGTGTCAGTTTATTTTCCAGTCATGGCAATACCCTGCAGTAATTAGCTTCCCTTTAACTTAGTTTACATAAATGAAGCCAAAGAATTACACTGTACGTCACAAAATCGAGTGCAGGGATGAAAGAGAAGAATGTCTGGCGTTATCAGAAACTCGAAGGAACACAAAGTAATGTGCGTCAGGTAGAGATGAAATCGAAATTACTGGATATTATAACGGGTTTCATTTCATAATTAACCCTTTGAGGTACACGTACACACCGCCTGTTAACAGAATTGAAAAGTACACAGCGTGTTTTAGTCTTATAACATTCTCTTCGCAAAGAGTGATTATCTCTTTCTGCAGAAATAACTGATTAGTCTCTGTAATGAAGATGTAATATTTCTTGTGTGTGTTATTAACTGGATCTTTAAATAAATATCATTCAAATGTTCTTCAGACCACTTCAAGCCACAATACTTACGACTTCGCGAGTAAATAATGAAAATTGTGTATTTGACGATGATAATGCATGGAATTCTAGATCCATCTTTCTTTCACAATGCGAAGGAGGATTTAGAAGTGCAGAAGGAAGAGTGAAAACACCGAGATGATGTGTAATACTATATGTAAACCTCTAGTGCATTGGTGTCCAAAATTGTTTAAGGCAAAGGGCCACGCTCGTTATTGTAGGCTCGTTCGCGGACCGCAAGTGGAAAAATAACAATAAGTGTTACACCTAACCTAAATTATTGTGTAGTATTTTATAGTATATACATAATTTACAAACGTGTCCGCGGGCCGCCTAATACAACCTGGCGGGCCGCGGGTTGGAGACATATGTGTCCAGGGGGACCTCTATCGTATTAAGCTTATAGGCGCAACTTAGTTATATGAGGACATGTCAGACTTATGCAAGGCTGGGGATTCCGTTCTTCTGGGATACGACGCTGAGTCAATGGATAATCGGATCCCGACTTTTCGAGGTAACGTAGTGTCCTCATACGCAAGAGAAGAATGTCGAAAGAAGAATTCCAAACCAGGTAAAAACCCCACTGGATAATCGGCAACTACGGTATTTCTTCTTGGATATTTCGACACAAGATGAGGGCGGTAGGTTACCTCGAAACGTCGGGATCCGACTACCCAGCGACGTAGCGTCATATCCTAGAAGAACGAATCCTCAGCTACACCGCTGCGAAAACCTCAAACCTCACATTTTTCACGGGGTTTCACGAAATGTTTTAAACAAAATCATTTACTCATATTGACAACGGCACTGTTACTTCACCTATGCGAGTAAAGCTCAAATCTGCTAGTGATAGTTATGCTTCGAATTGATATAACTAACTAACTCCATGGAGCAGAGTCCTTCTTGAGAAACTAGCAGGTCGTCAGCTAGTCAAGAAATTCCCCGCGTTTTATGGAACCTGAAGGTTCATTACCACACTCACAACAGCCCGCCACCTGTCCCTATCCTGAGCCATATCAATCCAGTCCATGCCCCCGTCCCACTTCTGGACGATCCTTTTTTAAAATTATCCACCCATCTACGCCTGGGTCTTCCAAGTGGTCTCATTCCCTCAGGTCTCCCAACCAAAATCCTGTATGCACCTCTCCCCTCACCCATATCGTGCTACATGACCGCCCACCTCATTCCTTTTTGATTTGATCACCTGAATAATATTTGGTGATGAGTACAGATCATTAAGTTCCTCATTATGTAGTCTTCTCTACTCCCCTGTTACCTCGTCCCTCTTAGGCCCAAATATCCTCCTCAGCACCCTATTCTCGAACACCCTCAGCCTATGTTCCTCCCTCAGTGTGAGAGACCAAGTCTCACACCCTACAAAACAACAGGCAAAATTATAGTTCTGTATATCTTAATATTTGTATTTTTGGATAGCAAACTGGAAGACTTCGAATTGTAACAGGATAATACCTCTCTCTAGCGACAGTGAACAAAACCACAAAGATTTCACTGCGGTGACTATAAGCATTAGCGTCTTCCGGCATGTGATGCCGTGTAGCCTGGAGAAAATTTACCGGCGTTTTGGAGAAAAGTACGTCTTTTATACATCGTTCTTTAACACGGTGTACATTCCAGAAGACGCTCCATTTCTTTACAGAAGAGTAATAAGGTTCAGGAGCATCTTCCCTTACCACTTACCCGTCTAGTAACATTTCCCCACGGTTCTTGACCCAGTAGTTGATGGTGTTGGGGAACGCCTCAACATAACACTCCAACTGTACGTCCGTACCCAGTGGCGCTCCCAGGAGCTGATTCGGCACTTTGACCACTGGGGCAACTGCGACAAAAATTGTGCACCATTAGAAGCCGCCATACTGTCCAGGTACCGGGGCGATGGCTGCTGCTGGAACTGAGATTGTCAGTTTGTCCTTTATTAACCGAAGGTCAATAATAAAGTAACAGGAGATCAACCATAACCGAGACATACTGCTTTACTTCAAGCTGATATAGATTCTTGTGAATAAATATACCACTAACAGCGTTATATTTTACACTTTACGTACCTCGACTACACACAGTACTGCCGCCGTGCACACTTAAAATTAATTTACAATCCGCAGAAGTGTAACCTCGCAGACTTTAATACGTACAAGGTCTTCCTCTTATTTGAGCTCAACTCGTTTGGGTTAACACTTTCTTACAAACTTTGGATGCCACAATCTATTATTAATCACGTGACACAACATAACTTCAGTCACCATATATGTTCCCAACAACTGCACTATAATCAGATACAACGATATACAAATATTTGGTACACCTCCTACATGTTTCGGCCTTTTTCGGCCATCTTCAGGGAAATACAATAATGGCTAGTTATATAATACATGTGCAATAACATAGTTAAAATGCAAATATTAAAATGGTTAAAGAATTTACAAAGCACAGTACAGCATGTATATCAAAATAATTATTTGAACTGCAAGCAAACATCTATTGCAGAAATTCATCTTCGCTTTCACGGATATGTCCCTGTGCCTCCTATGGTTGTTTATACCACCAAGGATGAATGCACAGTGTTGGTGTATATTATATAATATATATGGTGGTGGGCCGGGATAGCGTAGTCGGTATAGTGACTCGATACGAGCTGGACGGTCTGGGGCATCGAATCCCGGTTGGGGCTAGATTTTCAGCACCCGTCCAGACCGGCCCTGGGGCCTACCCAGCCTCCTGTACAATGGGTACCGGGTTATTGCCGGGGGTAAAGCGGCCGGGGCGTGGCGTTGACCACCCACCCCCATCTAGCGCCGAGGTTAAAGAAAGAGTAGAGCTATACCTCTACTCCCCCTCTGGGCCTTCATGGCCCGTTCTAGGGTGAACTTTACCTTTACTTTACCTTATATATATGGTGACTTGTCTTACTGCACGGAACATGGATAATTTTGAATTAACTTCAGTCAATATTACACAAACTGGTCACATTACGTTTTAACGCATTTTCATCAAACGTTATTTCAATTATCTATGCCAATTGCTCATAATTTACTTCTAACATATTATTATAAAATCCTTATCATCATTTTGTTTCGTTATGTAAGTATATATTTATTACTCAAAATAAAGAACAACCAATGAACATCAATACAGTAGGTAGTTCTTCAGGTTGCAAAAATTTAATTTACTGCTGTAAAAATAATTGAACTTAGAAAATATTTTCGTGGTATTTCGTCAAACGCTGATCGCTTAATGAAATGCTGATTTCTACCGCGGTCACCTATATGAAGCCGAACCGGAGCCGTAAGGAAGCAATATCTTTACCGGACAACAAATTTGCTCACTCACTACTGTAGTCACTTTTTCTTTCTATGGCTCGACAGCCTATATGGGCCTGGGCCTCCTCGTTTTCGTCGAGGTTTCATGATCAACACATTTGAGACACACCACAGTCGGTAGGACTCCTCTGGACGAGTGATCAGCCCGTCGCAGAGACCTCTACCTGACAACACACAACACTCACAACAGACAGACATCCATGCCCCCGGTGGGATTCGAACCCACGATCCTAGTAAGCGAGCGGCCGAAGACCACGCCTTAGACCGCACGGCCACTGGGATCGGCACTGTAGTCACTTAGTGATCGAAATACTTCGACGCCACTGATAAGACTCTTTGCTACTAATTGCCTAAAGTTGTGCAGAATTATATATGCTGTCCAATATATGCTGTCCAATATATTAAATACCTTATTATATTTTTAAACCAATGATCATTTATAACAACGACAGACAATGAGTGAGATGAGAGATGCAAAATCGGTTAGGACGATGAAGGTTGTTTGCGGTTATTAAAACATAACACTTTAGAAAAGGGATGGAATAGCACAGCAATTCGAAAATAAATTCAGCCGGTGTTATGAAGTCCCAGGAGACGTTAATTATTCTCACAATAAATATTATACGTGTAATTGTAGGCCTATATATATATATCACAATTTAGCATGTATATGCAATGCCAATTATCCCATCTGGGTTTCGACTCTCACACTTTTACATTTGGAATAAAAAAAGAAACACTGTCCAGTTTTTCACATTACGTATCGTAGTGTCATGTGTAATGGCTATATTAATTATTTATCACTTGAAAGTACTAAATTGGACAGTAGTTGCTTAGCTTATTTTTCCTATTTCCAGCCAGTAAAACAGCAAATGTCCGTAATTTAATATTACACACAACAAAAATACACTTAAATGACGGACATTTACCGTTAGTGTGTAATGAATACCTACAGTGTTGAAATATAAGGGTTATGATGTACGACTTTATACCATACATCACTTCCATTTGTTCACTTAGTTATATAAACGAGGGTCTGCTAATCGAATAATGATGGCATAGCATCAACTACGGTTTCGAAAAAAATTTCGAGAATTAAAATTAGGTTAAGTTACCTTGGTGCTGAAACGTGGACACTTCGGAAAGTAGATCAGAAGTATCTGGAAAGTTTTGAAATGTGGTGCTGGAGAAGAATGGAGAAGATCAGTTGGACCGATCGTGTGAGAAATGAAGAAGTATTACACAGAGTCAAGGAGGAGAGGAATATCCTACATACAATAAAAAGAAGAAAGGCTAACTGGATTGGTCACATCTTGCGTAGAAACTGCCTTCTGAAACACGTGATTGAAGGAAAGTTAGAAGGAAGGATAGAAATGACGGGACGACGAGGGAGAAGACGTAAGCAGCTACTGGATGACCTTAAGGAAAAGAAGAGATACTGGAATTGAAAGAGGAAGCACTAAATCGCACCCTGTGGAGAACTCGCTTTGGAAGAGGCTACGGACCTGTCGTAAGACAGACTACAGAATGAATGAAATGAAGTTACCTCGGGTTTAGTTAGTAAGCAATGGTGTGGATTGAGGGTTCATAGCTGTAAATACGTGTCACTGGTGTCACTGAGCAGACTTTAAATCAACTAAAGAACAAAGCAACTGTGAAACATTTTGAGGCGCTGGTGGAAAAGTTGGGATACTAGAAATATACACACAAGCGAAAACTTTATGCGACAACAGATAACTAAGTTACATTATTTTCAATTTTGTGGTGATCGGGAAAATTCAAAGCGGTATAAAAAGGCATTTAAATCTTACTGCTTATGCTTACACATTTAATTAACATTAATATCACTGTGTTTGAAGTACTTACACATTTATAAATTAATTCGTAATATTTCAGAGCGACTATGCTTCTTTTAATACTCAAAACGCAGTTCTATATTAAGGAATGTTTACTTCAAAGAAATGAATTCACAGCGCCTGAATAAACGCGCCAAATTGAGGCTTGACGGCTGAATCAAGGTACTGTAAAGCCGCTATTTACACAACAGACTCTGGATCGAATTTCATAACGGAGTGAACCGAAAGTGTTTCTATGGAAAACTTCGAATCAAAATACATCAAGGGTTTTTGTACTGCCTCTTCGGTTTTCTCTCATTGTTTCCTCTCTTTCCATTTCCCGCTCTAAATGTATGAACAAGAATAAAGCTGAAAGTCGAAAGCTAAGTATGTGGCAAAAGGCCCTACATGCCAAATGTATAGATGGATAATATCACATGTCTCACGTAGTTCCAACACATAGAGTTATACAGCCTTTTTATTCTTAGTTGGTACATACCGTTTTGCTGAGTTATTAATTAGCAAAAATGGCCACGTCTCAGTCAGCACAACAACACTTAACAAAGTAACTAACTAACTAACTCCCATGGAGCAGAGTACTTCTTGAGAAGCTAACAGGTTTTCAGCTAGTCAAGAAACTCCCCGCATTTTATTGAACCCAAAGGTTCATTACCGCATTCACAAGCGCCCGACACCTGTCCCTATCCTGAGTCACAGCAATCCAGTCCATGCTTCCCCATCTCACGTCTTGAAGATTCATTTTAATATTATCCTCTCATCTATGCCCAGGTCTTCCAAGTGGTCTCTTTCCATCAAGTCTTCCCATAAAAACCTGTATCCACCTCTCCTATTCCCCATACGTGCCACATATCCCGCCCATCATCATTATTCTTGATTTGATCACCTGAATAACATTTGGTAAGGAATACAAATCATAAAGCTCCTAGTTACGTAGTCTTCTCCACTCCCCTGTCACCTCGTCCCTCTTAGGCCCAAATATCTTCCTCAGCACCCTATGGCACAACAACACTTAATAATTAAATTACTTATACCTCTACATGTTTTGGATCTTTACTGAGCCATTATTAGGACAATACAAATTGTGAGAATAAAAGAAAAGCTGTCTCTGTCGACGCCATAAATACATATTGGGGTGCAGGAACATAGCTCCACTGATTCTGTAAATGGTGGTCAAATTCACGCCCCGGCCGTTTTATCGCCGGGGAAAAAGCCCTCGGTACCCATTAAATAGGAGTCTGCGTGGTTATGGAGAAGAGAAAAATCTCTTGACCGTGCCGGGAATCGAGCCCCGATTCCATGGTTGTCCATCCCGTAGTCTAGTCACTATAATGACTACGGTATCCCGTCTGCTTTACATCTTGGTCTCGATTTCAGCCACTACACCCATTCGGAACCTTCTTTCTCATACAGCTACTGCCATTATGAACTGCCTTACTTTCGTACATGTCACTTCAAAATCTCTGCTCAAAAAAAGTCAGTTCGTTGTTGTTCTTGGTGCACTTTATGAATGGAACGGCGTTATCGAACATGTCACTCTCTCATCACTACCAGAAAAGACAATAAAAGCAACCAGGTGCAGATGAGTGAATATTCACATTGTTGCAACTTCGTGCTACTGATAACTTCCAACTGTTTCAGTGCTGCCAACATACATTTTAAGCAAACCAACATTTCCTTACTCTTCGACCTATATAGCTTAACAGCTTTGCCAACATATATGAAACATAGGAAAAACGCTACAAAATCCAGGAACTTGCATTACCTATATATTCATTTAAGGTTTTTATAAGGCTCTACACAGATTTATGTTAATGAGATCTTCGCTCTTCTGCGATGTTACGCAACGTAGATTGGTAATTAGTTACCGACGTTTCGGGAAAACGTATCGGTCCCATATTCAAGGGTCAAGCACTCCACGAAAAAAGTCTTCTTGGACTGCTTGACCCTTGAGGGTGGGCCGATAGGTTGTTCCGAAACGTCAGTAACTACCTATCTACGCTGTGTAACATTCTAGAATAGCAAGATCTCATTTACACAGCAACGCAAGCCTGAAATCACGCAGGTTTACATCTAAGTTTGTGATTCACGAACATGTTCCATGCTGTATGTATGTGGTATTTGCTTATCTGTCATGTCATGAGAAACGTATGCTTTTGAATAACATTAGTTATGATCAAAGATTTTAAATTCCTTTCGCAACACACACTGGCAGGAACTGAGAACACGCAAACCCGCAGACTGCATAACGCGAATTTGTTTCTAGTACTACCCTACACAGCGCAAACCGTATCTTGAAACGTGATTTTAGTCTTCCGCCGCGATGTAGATGAGATCTGAGCTCCTCTGGGATATTACGCAGCGTAGAGTGATAATTCTGTAACGACGTTTCGGGACAACCCATCGGCCCCACCATCAAGGGTCAGCGTAGAGTGGTAATTCTGTAACGACGTTTCAGGACAACATATCGGCCCCATCTTCAAGGGTAAGACCCTTAAAGAAGTACCACTCTACGCTGCGTAGTATCCCAAAAGAGAGCAGATCGTATCTTAAAACGTTTGCTTCATTACTTAAACTGAACTGACCATCTTCATTAACGCACTGTAACAATAGCAGCACTGGAAACCTTAGCTTCCGTCAACACTTCTCCCCTTCTGAATCTGTCTGAGGCTCCACAGTTTCAGTAAAGTCCGTAAAAGCTACACCAGGGTGCACGTTTGACATGACTCACTATGCGACGAAGAAACTACATGAGACAATTACAAGTTGTCATGTATTCTGGATAGTGGCACGTAAGACACTGGTAGCAAAGGGAAGTGCAGGTGTGGATGAAATGAATGAATGTGTTTTTTGAATGGGACAGACTAGGTCAGAACAAATATTGACGTTGGGTGTACTCTATTGGGCACTACAATGGCTGAAGATGGCGTGGAAATGACATGGGTTATTGACTGTTCTTGGTTATTGAGTCTCGGCCCACCGATTTCAGGTTTAGACGATATGGACTTCCACTATTTGAAACAGGATCTGTGCTACTGTGTGATTTAACAGCAAATAACAAGCGCGAATACAACCTGGACTGAATGTTCTATTCTTTTAAATTCTGTTACTTTTATTCCAACTTATCTAGTTGGCCCAAAACGGCGAGTCTTTTCTTGAATAGTGGAGGTGCCCGTTTATGATATCGGCTTCTACACAAATATGACAGGTTTCTTGTGGTTTTTCTCAGTGTCTCCAGGCAAATACCACTCTTACAGTACCTAAAATAAGAAAAAGACCTATAATATGCACATTACTTCCAGTTCATCACTCACCAGTCATTTCACCCTTCGACACTATGCTGCGTTACTCACAGAGCTGTTAAGTGCACCATATAAATAAATAAATATATATATAAATAATAAACAAAGCGCTCTGATATTGTGGCGCTAACGATGTTATGGGTTGTTCTGTGCCCTAAGTTTCCTTCTTAGTTTATTTAACGAGGCTTTGTTGAATGTGTAAGTTATGCTGCGTAATGCGATAGGCTATTGATGACTGACGAATAACAGGAAAGGAGGAGGAAAGATGCTGTGTATCTATTTAAGGCAGTTTTCTAAAATTATTATCGAATGACTGAGAGAAACACGAAAAACGTGAGGACTGGTGATTCTTGGGCCAGGACCCGACACGTGGGCTCTCTCAAACACGAAACATTCGATGCAACCGATGCTCATTATGCGTTATGTGCACGAAGCTGGCAAAATAAATGCATAATTGGGGAGTCACGTCTGCCTCTGTTCGCATTCTTCATCTAAGAAATTCAAGAAAGTTATTTCCAAGCAACTCGGTGTCAGTACTGTACAAAACGTTTTAGGATGAATCTAGCGCGGACTGTTGCCTGCGCAGTACGAATAAAATGAATCTTAGGCATTCTTTACGAATTAAAAAATAACGCCTTATATGGAGAATACGTCGGCCCGTCCGTGAGCTAGTATAGGTGGGCTAAACGATTGGTCAAATTTTCATAAAATTAGACACAGAAGTTTTTCTTATAACGGGTACAGCAGGAGCGATTTTCGTGAAAATCGGCTCCGTGACTTATGCTTTGATGAGCGCGTAAATTAATTTGTACCCCACTTTTCACACGCCTTCACCTATCTGGATAAACTTCGGTACACGCGCTCTCCACATTACTACGTAATAGTTAAAGTTTCGTGATAATCGGTGAACTGGAAGCTATACTTTACCTACGAGCGTACTTTCCACATTTACTTGCCGATTGTGGTAAAATCCAGTATATGAGATCTGCGTATAATTCTGTTCAGCTTTTGTGAGTTTCGCAAAAAAATCGGCGCAGGTTAGTCTTACGGCCGTAAATCAAACTACGTGTACAGAACAAGGTATGACAGTTGAGAATCAGTGAGTGCCTTGGTAAATTCTGTGGAATACGTCACTACATAATAAGCAATTTTGTTCTGAGGAAACTGGTTAATGGTTTGCATATAAAGTAAAATACATGTCTCTTAAAGATAAAAACTGTCATCAATACGCTTCTCGATACACGAAACGCAAATTACAACTATGCACTGTGGTACAGCTAATGTGGTTCACCTTGTATTTGTAACAGTAACTTGTGTATGTGCAATAACTGATGTAAAGCTCATAGAGATACAAACGCTAGCAAAGAATGCATTTGGAAAACATGCGATAGTATATATAGTTCAAATAGCAGCAACATATTACCACTATTGCCTTTATGACACGGAATATGTTACAGCATGCACGGTACCGTCTCTCACAATCACACAGTGACATGTTCTGTGTGCTCTGAAGTTCTAAATATTACCTAATGACATCCCGGGAGGCATAATATACTCGATAACGGAAAAATATATGTCAAAAACATTGGAATTGTATGACGTATTGAATCGCAAGGTAGCCACAGTATACTTCACCTCATTTAATCACAGCGGAAGCTTAATATTATTAATATATAATGTATAACATAATTATACTGCCTTTCAGGGGGTGGCGGTGGTGAAATAAACGGCGAGGTGACCTATTCAACAGACTTTGCCTTATTCCACTCCTGGCAGTTTGAAGAATACTTAAGAGGACGTAGTTCCAATAAGAAATGTCCTCTAAACATACACTTATACAACACGGAAAGCTTAGATGTTCCAAAATATTTTCAAAGCTGGGTACACTGATGGTAGAAACATATAGAGGGAAGGAGCTAGCGTCTGAATGTAAATACAAATTCTATGCTACTTTTTATTAGTATATAACACATTTCGCCATAAAAGGAGTTAAGTTTTATACGGTTTCAGTAAATGACATTAACAGCTGACAAAGACGCTACGGTGCTTTGCTGATATGGGGTACTGTGTTACTGTATGCTGATATGGGGTACTGTGTTACTGTATGCTGATATGGGGTACTGTGTTACTGTATGCTGATATGGGGTACTGTGTTACTGTATGCTGATATGGGGTACTGTGTTACTGTATGCTGATATGGGGTACTGTGTTAATGTATGCTGATATGGTGTACTGTCTTTAGTCTTAATTCACCGTGCATTTTTATTATTCCAGAAATACACCAACAAATGCACAAATCACTAAAAAGGTGCAGTCAGCCCTTTATTATAGTCGAACCCTACATATGTTTCGGCTCTCCATGAGCCATCATCAGGGCTTTCTAATAGTGCTTCTCAAATGCTGGATCGGCCTATTATTGACATTCGTAAAATTTTTGTGCACTGTTTATAAAAACATATATAAGTAAAATCGTGAGTATAAAATATAGTTAAAATGATAGAATGTTAAAACCACACTGTTCACTGTATCTTCGCACTTTTTGATGTTCCACAAGATCATACACTATATCACACATCGTCACAAGACTACTCACTACAACGTAAAAGACGAAGTGCCAAATTCATACAGTACGCACCATCCATTACCGTCCAGAGCAAATTCCATCGCAATCAACATAGTGAAGTGTATGATCTTGTGGAACATCAAAAAGTGCGAAGATACAGTGAACAGTGTGGTTTTAACATTCTATCATTTTAACTATATTTTATACTCACGATTTTACTTATATATGTTTTTATAAACAGTGCACAAAAATTTTACGAATGTCAATAATAGGCCGATCCAGCATTTGAGAAGCACTATTAGAAAGCCCCTGATGATGGCTCATGGAGAGCCGAAACATATGTAGGGTTCGACTATAATAAAGGGCTGACTGCACCTTTTTAGTGATTTGTGCATTTGTTGGTGTATTTCTGGAATGGGGTACTGTGTTACTGTATGCTGAAATGGGGTACTGTGTTACTGTATGCTGATATGGGGTGCTGTGTTACTGTATGCTGATATGGGATACTGTGTTACTGTATGCTGATATGGGATACTGTACTACTGTATGCTGATATGGGGTACTGTGTTACTGTATGCTGATATGGGGTACTGTATTACTGTATGCTGATATGGGGTACTGTATTACTGTATGCTGATATGGGGTACTGTATTACTGTATGCTGATATGGGGTACTGTATTACTGTATGCTGATATGGGGTACTGTATTACTGTATGCTGATATGGGGTACTGTATTACTGTATGCTGATATGGGGTACTGTGTTACTGTATGCTGATATGGGGTACTGTATTACTGTATGCTGATATGGGGTACTGTATTACTGTATGCTAATATGGGGTACTGTATTACTGTATGCTGATATGGGGTACTGTATTACTGTATGCTGATATGGGGTACTGTATTACGAATTCCGGCACACTTAAAAGATATTACGTTAACATCAAGATAATCTAAACTTGTCATACGAAAAATATGCTAACAGCAGACAAGAATGCACTGATTTTGTACAGGAGAAGGCCTGTAACTTGACTCAGGCAGTTGCCGACCTGCGAGTGCGCGGGCCTGGATTCAATCCTACGCTATTTCATAATGTGGGATTTTTGGTAAAAAAAATGGCACTGGGACAGGCTGCCCTCCAAGTACTTCCCTTTTCCACTGTCAGCATGTTTCCGTCAGTGCTCCATGTTAATTCATTCACCTAAAACAGACGGTGTATAATGCCTATCTTTAAAACATAGGACAAATATATTCAGTGTATTAATATCTGTGTTACTAAAGGCCCCAAGGGCCACTTAGGACACGGCCGACGGCCACGGGATGCGTTCCAATGATCAACACGTAAGGCCATTCAGCAATTGTGAGCTTGTTAAAAATTGTCTCGGATGTCATACTTAACCTTAGGGCACAACTGCATACTTTCCACATTTTATGGTAGGCAAAATAATTGCTGTTCAGTCCTACAACAAAAGCACTCAACAACAAAACCACCCAACAGTGCAAGGTTTTGGTACTGCTGAGACCGGTCTAGTATCTGGGAATTAGGGCAGTGAAAGAGGTATGACTAATATTAACTCTGTAAAGACTAAAAAGCTCAGGATAGGGACAGGTGGCGGGCTCTTGTGGATGCGGTAATGAACCTTCGGGTTCCATAAAATGCGGGAAATTTCTTCACTAGCTGACTTGTTAGCTTCTCAAGGACTCTGCTCCATGGAGTTAGTTTGTTAAAGACTAAAAATAATCTACATTACATTCAGTTCGAACCTCACAGAGAACACTCGTGTGCTGCATTTAGAAACACTAATCGGTGTCCGCAGGATAAGTTTTTAATGTTTAATAAGATGTAATTTTTGCTGATTAAACATTTTACTTAAGGTGTCAAAGTGATTAATCCCCGCTGTATTTTATTCACGCATTAAAACTGGAATTATTATAGAACTGGGGTAACTTGCTTCTGAAAAATCAGAAATTCACAGTACCTTGGAAGAACAAGATAGACGTGTGATTCAGCACATCAGATGTAATGCCTAACATTTTTATTAATATTTATTTTTATTTATATTTAAAATTGTAGCACTAAAAACCTTTATATATTCCATAATTTTATCCATATTTTGTATATTTATTTCTATAATTTTACAACGAATTTTGTAAAGGAATGAGATCTCAATCCTAAACGCAAGGGTGTCACTGGACAGCTCTTGATTAAGAAGGTCTGATGATGGCTTGTTAATAAAGCCGACACTAGTAACCTGGAAAAGTTGTATGTGTGTTGTGTTTAAGACTGTGTTTTATAATACAACATTTAAATATTTTACTCTTTCTACGTGCGAATTATTCGCACGGGTACGACTACTAATTATATGATTTATATATAATTGGAAATCATTTGCTTATTTAAACGTTATCATTCTGTCTAATAAGCATATCACTCATTATATTGATCGGCAAACAGACCACCACCATCTCTCGCAGTAATATGATATGATGCCTAGAGACTCAAAACACGTACTGTTATTTATAAATGAGAGGAAAGGATTAAGCCGTAGCGCAAATTCAAATAAGACGTCTGGATGCAGAACATTATATTTATCTCGAAAGAGAATTAATTAAAAGCGGAGTTCTGTGAGCGACAGAACTCGCACAACAAAGTACTCTGATGTAACCTGTTAATGATGAGTCCCAGTCACAGTACACTGAGGGAAGGAGACGCTTTACAATTAATCAGATTACAAACGGTAAAGAAGTCCTGGAAGTTGCGAAGACGCGAAACTTTGCCAGAGAGACGAGAAAATAATAATAATTATTATAATAATGACATAACCTTGCTCAACACCGGAGTATAAAGCAGCTTCATGTATTACGATACATAAATATTCAAGGTATACGTACCTAATGCCATCGTTTCTATTAAGGTGTAGTTATAACTTGTTTTTAAGTAGGAAATTCTGTTCATTTGTTTTGACAGAATTCGCAGCATCGAATGCCCATTAAATACAAATAATTAAAAGACACCAAGTAAGGCAAAACTTAGACTATTTATTTGTTATACAAAATGTTCATCCAACATGTTTCGATTCAATTAATAAACCATTTTCAGTAGCAATTTTTAATTACAAGATGTACTGTCGTAGCAAAGATAATCAATACAAGAAACAGAATATTATATTCGAAGTTAGAAACTCTACAAACAACGAGAGATAAACTAAACAGTCACCATTCCTTAGATCGTATCACGAGCTACTGGCTTCCTCAGAAAAAAATACAATATAACTGCTGATATACAGAGCTTATATGCACGAAAACACCGTCCAGTCTTACGAGCTGGTAAATTATTGTGAATGTGTAACCTATAGTGTTAACAATTCTATTTCAATCAATTCTATGACACGTGTTTTTGAAATTTATTAATGTAATTATCATTCGTTTAAAGTTTCAAAATATTTAAGTTATTATCTTTCTGTTCTTCACACCACATAAGTATACATGAGGCAGGCGAAAACCATTTGTGATTTTAACAACATTCAGATAAAGTTTTCAGTAATGGAATATGAACTGTTGTGTAGGATACCCCATTTGAAATTTGAAAGGTACCTATGAAGATGATTTGTTAATAGAGTCGAAACTTGCGGGCAAAATGTTTTGTATAGTAAATAAATCTTACCTTTCGTGTTTTGTATGATGTTTTTAATTAACATCAGGTCAGCGACGTCAGTATAGCTTAATTCGATAAGACAATGAATCAAAATAATTTTATCTCCAAACTTCAGATTACTTGACTATTA
The DNA here is from genome assembly GCA_021186555.1 of Reticulitermes speratus. Classification (NCBI taxonomy): domain Eukaryota; kingdom Metazoa; phylum Arthropoda; class Insecta; order Blattodea; family Rhinotermitidae; genus Reticulitermes; species Reticulitermes speratus. Next base: position 20,749,522 of record JAJKFL010000330.1, read on the forward strand.
GTCATTAGTAGCAAATGGCTACATTATACGACAAAACATATCTACATTAGCCTATATTTTCTTATTGACTAATATTATGGTTATTTGGGTTTTCTGGATCTTACGGGGATGACTATGCGGAATACTCTAGCCTTGGATGTAACGTCAAGTTTATGTAGGAATTTGTCTAATGCCGCCATATTCAGGATAGAAGAAACTCATAAACTGAAGATGAAATTCTTAAGAAATTTACGAAGTAATTATTAGAAACAAGTTTGGACACTTCTGACAAAGATTTGCCGGTGAACTTTATACATGTGTACATAAGCGAACTCTTTTAGCGCAACAAGTCAGCGACTGTACTACCTTCGTAGCCTACCCTCTCTCTCTCTCTAATAACGTCTGAACCAACTGACACATACCAGTACTACCTCACCTTTGCACTCTGAACTTCCTAATATCACAAACACTAAAATGGCTGCCGAAATATTTGGAGGTGACAGAGGCGCCATTAAACCAGAGTTTTTAAACTTTTATGGGACTAAATTATCGAAGTATATCCTAAGTTTAACTTTACTTTTCTGTAGACTGTATAACAAAAGAGCGGCCGAGAAAAATATAATTTTAGTTTCCGATTTTTAATAATACCTAATTGATCAGTAGGACTAGAGATGTGAAATTCGTTGTGGAAACAGAGGTATAGCTTACGGACACGTTTAGCAATTACAAGATGTATCTGTGCCCAGCGCTCAGGTTACAGGCGTAGCCGACAAAATGAATCGAAGCCTCCCGTTCTCCTGGTATGACGCCGCATCACCAATTGCCTAGTGACGCTCCGTCATATTCATCGAAACAATTACCCAATCAATCGGCTTCATACTCGTACACCACGAGTCCTCAACCACACCCTCGTCAAAACCACAAAACTCGGACAGTTAAAATCACTAGTAGAATTGTTCATTAAATAGTATAATTATTAATTTAAAGTCCTTGCTAGCAACTCTAACTCCATGGAGCAGAGTCCTTATTGAGAAGCTAGCAGGTCGTCAGCTAGTCAAGAAATTCCCCGCGTTTTGTGGAACCCGAAGGTTCATTACCGCACTCACAACAGCCCGCCACCTGTCCCTATCCTAAGCCATATCAATCCAGTCCATGCCCCCCCCCCCATCCTACTTTTTGCAGATCCATTTTAATATTATCCTCCCATCTACGCCTGGGCCTTCCAAGTGGTCTCCTTCCCTCAGGTCTCCCCACCAAAATCCTGTATGCACCTCTCCCCTCACCCATACGTGCTACATGACCCGCCCACCTCATTCTTCTTGATTTGATCACCCGAATAATATTTGATGATGAGTACAGATCATGAAGTTCCTCATTATGTAGTCTTCTCCACTCCCCTGTTACCTCGTCCCTCTTAGGCCCAAATATCCTCCTCAGCACCCTATTCTCGAACACACTCAGTCTATGTTCCACTCTCTGTGTGATAGACCAAGTTTCACACCCATACAAAACAACAGGCAAAATTATAGTTCTGTATATTTTAATCTTTGTATTTTTGGATAGCAAACTGGAAGACAGAAGATCCTGCACCGAATGATAACAAGCATTCCCAGACTTCAATCCCTTGCTAGCAACAACCGGCTAAATAAATAAAGGATTTAAATCTTGCCATTCTTGGAAATAATATTTAAAAATGATATTCGTAGCTCAAATAGAACATAATTTATTTCCATTACAAAGACCAAACGATTGAAGCTGTTCACGGAAATCAACACCGGTTATTCAGAACCGCTCGATAGTATTAAATATAGTGCATATTATTTGCAAAGAGTGTACAGGTTGTAAAGGTTAACTCTGGTGCTGCACAGCTGCAGTAACTAACCCCCCTTTTTTTAAAAGAGTTAAAATATCGTGAGAACGTAGGTGTCCTTAATTAGTTTCGTAACTTATTATTTTAATCACAAATCAATCTTTGGCTTAAAAAAAGTTTTCCATTAAGTAATTAATTCATTGACGTTTCGGTTAATCATTTACTTGATGCCAAATAATAAAATGTTCGTGGGCTGGCACTTCTGATATGTACAAGTTTTAACATTTTAAATCGAAATAAATTCTTTCGATCGTCCTCACAAGAAACAAAGTACTACAGGGTAACATTAGTCGCCTTCATTTCGGATCTGACTGTGTGACGTCACGCCTCGTAACTGTGTATAAGAAGCATAACGCAATTCCCCGCGGCGCACGTTCCGTTTAATAAGACGTGGAACAAAACACTATTGCCCCGCGCAGCAGGATACATGCGGCTTATTACTGGGGAGTGTCTGTCTCCATTAAGGGCCCGTCTCATTATATGGATACTTACAGTTGACGTTGAGGATGATTCTCTTGCTCACGGCAGGTGGAACGTCGTTAGAAGCTATGCACAGAAACGCTCCCATCTGCCTTCGGTCCAACCGCCAGAAGTGCAGCAAACTGCCGTTGAAGGTATCCACTGCAGAGAAATCAAACCGTATCAGCGGGAGATCAAGCAGAGAAATAAATGAAAGACAGAACAAGGGAAATAAACACAGAAGGTCGCTCTAGGCTTTCTGATATAAACAGCAAGCCTCTAATTTCTAACGATTGTCGGTCACGCAAATCTCAGGTCGGGGAGTCATTGCGGTCACTGTTAGACTTGACATGTTACGGAAATTGGCCATCGTGTCTTTATTAAAATACATAGTTTCGGAGACTGGTTCTGCTTCCGTCTTCAGATGGCGAGGGCAGGTAGAATTATAATTTGTTTGGCCCGTTAGAAAGACTCATGCAGATATGTAACACAAACATAAGAAGCCTTTAATTCATCCGTCATGTACTAGGACATAAAGAGTTTTGGCTCTACTGTGCCATAAACAGTTTTGTCGCAGAGATTAGTGCATCAAAAGTTTACCAATCTTGACAGCAATGAAAGCCAACTTTGAAATTGCTTAGTCATAAATATGTAGTCAATAATGACGAATTTAAACGGTATAAATTTGCCCCATTTGATCCATGTTTTCATTCTTACTATATTCAACTATTCTTTACTTAAATTTATATTTACACTATAGGCGTAACTTGGCTAGTAACACTGGGGAGGGGGGGGGGCATATCGACCATGGGTATTAGGAACCTTAACTTACGAAGGAATCAAGTTAGAAATATGGGGAAGATTCGTTTGAACCAGTCCTTAATATACATACACCCAAAATGCACACATTCTTGACTGACTAAATTTTTTGCTATAAAAAATATTGAGGGGGGCATATGCCCCCCCTTGCCTCCCCCTAAGTTACGCATATGATTTTCATTATTAAAATATTTGTAATTAGTTACTTAAAATGTATGTGTGAATTACACACACTATCGTATTATTGTATACATATACCTAATTCAATAATTTATTTTCCATTTATTTACGTAATCATTCTAAGATAATATATGCTCGTGTTTTCTGTTGATGTCCATGTATGTTCATTTGTACAGCCACATGTGTATCGTATTTGCAGCGTTATTTCAAATACATATTAAAGCTTTTACATTGCACCTTGACATGAACAACTATTTTGTAACCATTTACCGTCTTTGTTAATAGCGTACTTACGATTATAATGCACAAGGTTATAGTAATTGCGTGCACTTTCACTGTAATTTTCGCTGATGAACTTCTTTTAGTATACGTGTACTTTATACTACACTGATATTATACTGTAATCCAATACGCCCTGCTCAAGTTTTGGCCCTTGTGTTCTGTTTCCACTGTCCGCAGGAACTGTGCTGGTGTGCTGGTTGCGAGTCGACTGTATAATGATGCTACTTGGCCTAACCTCAGCGGCATCTAGCTAGAATGCAGGTAAAGGTAAAGTTCACCCTAGAACAGGCCATGAAGGCCCAGAGGGGGAGTAGAGGTACAGCTCTACTCTTTCTTTAACCTCGGCGCTAGATGGGAGTGGGTGGTCAACGCCACGCCCCGGCCGCTTTACCCCCGGGAATAACCCGGTACCCATTGTACAGGAGGCTGGGTAGGCCCCCAGGTGCTGAAAATCTCGCCCCCACCGGGATTCGATCCCCGGAAAGTCCAGCTCGTAGCGAGTTGCTATACTGACTGAGCTATCCCGGCAGGTAACGTTTGTATTTGCTTTTATGGCGGATTGATACGTCCAACAGACTGTTACAGCAAACTGCATTCGTTTCGTTTACAGTATTTCGGTTTTCCCACATTTATAAATGCAAAAATCTTCGTAGTGGTCATAACTGTCCCTTAGGTAGTACCTTTAACGTTTACATGATTGCACGTAGGTATTTCTCCATAGTCGTGACAACTGTCTAACATGCGTTTTGCAAATCTTGGCTTCTCGGCGTTTTATAATGTCATGCACACGTGAAGAAAATTGACTTTGAATTCCACCAGTTTGACAAATACCGAGTCTGTTGCAACTTTTACGCCTTAATTTATATATAACACTACTAATATTTTCTAAAACACGTCTTAAGTAGTTTTGTTCTTAATCTGGTTTCTAATGATATTATCTAATCCAAAAGTTATACTTTCTTGGACTTTTTAAATGTGTTTGTTGGGCCTCTGATACGTTATCAAAGTACGTGACCTCAGCACGTTTTTATTTCCTTTAACTTTTTCTTCAATTTCTTTTCTTCTGTTGCGCACTTTATAGTATTTCGTTTACACGCATCTCAGATTTCTCACACATTACCGACTGAAAACAGGTCACGGTAATAATAATGTTCAGAACAAGGCAGCTGAGGACAACGACAATATCCTTCGTAAGTGGTAAGCTACGAGTATTACTTTCCGAGATTTGAAGTTATCATAGCGGTGCTGATGAGAGTCAGCTTTCTGATACGTTCCGCTGCGTCGACTGGCAAATATTTACCGACGTTTCAGAAGTGAGTTGTTTACATCTTCGGTTTCTCTCAGCCACCTTGGACGGCATGCCTACATTATTATTTCTATACGCAGTCATATTTTATACACACATGTTACCGTTAAAAGTTATTCAAGCTGGGTGAGGTCTTGTTCGGCACCTGATTACAGCCAGGGATCGATCTGTATCACATAGAGGCGTGCTATTGTCGCCGATTGTTGCTGGGTTTCTTAGAACAACAAGGAAGAAACTTTTAATTGGGTTTAACCTTTTGTTAGTTACAACAATGGGACTAGCAGAGCTAACTACAACAAGGTCTGCAGACTGCTTTTCTCAGAACCTAACTGACTCCAAGAAATGTTCGGCTACACGATTTTGTTAGGCTGTAATGTAGTGTAGAGAAGAGGGATTTTGATGTTAGTCGCGGTGGAGGTAAGTGCTTTTGGTGCCGGCTAAGATGGAGGTATACCAGCGTGCTGTGTGATAACAGATTGCAGTCGACCAAGTTACATGTGTGTAGATAAAATAAATAAATTGATATTAAACGTATTCTTACTATAAGACTGGCTAGACTTAAAGTCCGACTTAGGGAGCCTACACGTCAAATATTCCCTGAGGTGGAGCGTGTGAAACGTGAGCTAGTTCTTTCTCTGTGAGCGTAAAGGAAGCGCCGGGCAAATTGAGGAGAAAGACGGTTACACACATTATATTAGAATTACTGTGACAAGACTGTAGGGTCCAATAACCAACCTGGTTCTGGGGTGACAGAACAGAATATTAATTTTCCTGATAAATATATTTTGCAAAACATTTTCTTGTGGTGTTGGTTCCCTTTTGTACTGATCTTTATTTGAGCCAAAAAACGTACTATTGATAGGTTAATGAACACTACAGAAGCAAAATTGTATTAAATTATAAATTTGACTCTTTCGAAATGGAACGGATACGACACAGCAAATAAAGCAAAATATTCTACTGTAAAAACCCCAGTACATGTAGACTATATCCAAAGGGATTTAAAACAAGTTATTGATCTTAGAGAGACTATACAGTCTGTTCTGTACAAATGTTATGTATGGCAAACCGTGTTGTAATAACTTATCATAGCTTCGTCTTAAGTTTTAAACAAAGTACAGATTCCCCGCCGTTTTTAAGTGCCTTTAGACATATATCAGGTGAATCATTTCGAAAACAAAACGTTGTATAAATGTAAGCATGACTCAAAACCGTTCGGAGTTTATGGCCATTTTCGCAGGATTTTAAATCAGAGTGCCCTGCAGGCCGACAATGACCGCAATCAGATCTTTTTCCGTGTACGTTTCACATAGACATCCAACCATCCAACACCATGTTTCCATCTGCGTCTTCTGAGTAGTTTCGTACGAGAGGCAGTAGGACGCACATGTAGATACAAGCCAAGTCACTTTGTCTTACTCCATTTCCAGCTATAGCCTTGAGGTCTCTCCAAGGCCTGCCCGTTGTTCCAGCTTCCTCCTCTATCGTTTTCCTCCAGCTCTTTCCGATACACAGATACAGTCCACAGTAATATATTTCATTTTGTACATATCGTCGGAATAAGGTATATGGGCATAAAATGGGTATACTGAAAAGTTGATGAATAAGGAAATACCATGTAGCAGGGTGTTCATTACTTATTTGAAGAAGGTAAAACCAGTTCCTAATTCCGACATACCAATGCCGGCCTTAGCAAACGCGGGGCCCGATTGCGATCTTTGTGGCGGGCCCCTGAAAGTTATTGTGCAGAAAAGAAAAGAAAAGAAAAGAAAGAGAAAAAAAAAGACTAACGTTTGGTATATTAATGTAAGTTAGGATGAAAAATTAAAATCGTCCTTTTTTATCATTTTTACAAATTACTAATGCGCGAATCCCCCATGAGCGCGGGGCCCGATTGCGTCAAATCGGTCCAATCGGCATAAGGCCGGCCCTGGACATACAGTCAGCTTTGTGCATAGACCCATACGAATCGTGTCCCTAGATACTATGTACTTGACTGGCGCGTTGCTACAAAAAGTACACAACCTCTATGCTCAGTGAGTGATACAGGACTGCAGACGCTATATCTGTCCTGCTACTTCCTGTTCTCTCATTACCAGGTTCCCGGCCGAGTTATTAGAGAACAAAGCTGCTGCTGCACGTCTACTCCCGGTTTATAAATTCTAATCCAGACTCGGACATGGGTGTGTAATGGATGTGTTGTTCTGACGTACAATACGACGGCGCCTCCCCACTGTAAACTGTAACAGGTGTGTACTGACGATAATTTTGTTACTCAGATTTGCTGTCCAGTTGGTGCTATTATACGCCACGTAATACTAATTAGATAAGACATTTCGTTTTAGACTTTAGTCTTTGAGCCAGTTTATTTAATGGGTTTAAGTACATTACATGCCTTTATACATCTGTGTGTCATGGAACTAAAATCTCTGAACGACGAATTCATAAACTGTGTTCCAAACTTTAATTAAAATTCGTAAAACGGGCAGTCTTCGGCTTCAAATATACCGACCTACTCATTCTTGTACTTAGCTTTAACATATCACCGAAGCAAATCGCGAATTAGGGCAGTAATTTTTCCAGCGTGAATGAAGTGGATACGTACATTATTTACAATCAAGAGAAAGACACAAGTGCACAGCCTGGAAAAGTGCCAAGGAATTCAATAACTGCTAACATTAATATACGAAAGAAATTCACAGTTTCCTACATGATGTATATCTCAAGGGCAGGCACAGGTATTAGCAGCTTCGCTCCCTGGATTCTATGTGAACTGAATTAGCGGATTTTGATTTGAGTAGCTTCTCAGTAACTCTGGCGTCCATTCAAATCCATAAAATAGTTTGGATGCTAAAATACGCGGTAGAATTCATAGAAATGACCTGTACACTACGAACTTAAGTTCACGGATAAAGGCGGGGGAAAAAAATTAAAACAGACTGTTTCACTTTACGTAGCATTTCCCTTTAGGTGGCAACGCACTTTGAATGATCCAGCACTACTGTAGATTTGTGTGACCCCTTTAAAACACCTTGAAGCAGGTGGGTGATCGATCTTGGGGAGGAGAAGAGGGAGAATTTTATTCCATTTGCCACAGCCACTTTAATCGCGTGGCATACTTCGACAGCAACGGGAGCAGCTTTGCAACATAAGGAAACGACAAAAAAAGTAGAACTACCTCGCTAAATCGAACACGAGATATGTGGTAGCATAAACTGTTTCTAAATAGGGAAACATTTTGTTACCTTCGTCTGACCTTAACATAAAACATATAAATCCTGAAGGTTGTAAAATACGATAAACATTACGCTATCAAAACTTTCATGCCGCTCAATATTTTAGCATTTCTTGCGTACGGTTTACAAAAGCGGTTTCACATTTAAAAGAATAATCGTATTAAAAAGAGGCCTACTTCAAAACAAAGTGTTTGGAAAAGAATACGTTAAAATGCACTATATTACATAATGAGTAGTATCGCAATTTGAACAAAGATACTGGTAATGTCACTAAGCAGTATAACTCGTAAGTCAAGCGACCAACACTGGGCTGATGAACGGAGTTCAATTCACCGCAGAGACACGCCATATTATTTCACTTCTCCGGAAGGCAAGCACGGTCACAGTGTGAAATCTAACCAACCACCATCTAATTCCGGAGCTTAGTGTGCGTGGTTTCCTACAACAACGTTCCCTATACCTGGAGTGATGTGTTTTTGGGCCCTACAGCAACTTTATTAAACTGATATAACATGCATATGAAATGCACGGTATGTATAATATAAAGTTTGATATAACATCTGTTTTACATAGAGCTCATATATAAATTTATCATTAAAATAAATTACGTGTAATTAACTAACTAAACTAACAAATAAAAAACAAGCAAATAAACAAAACTAACAAACCAACTATGTTAAAATCACCTAATGCACAAGATTATTAACAGAATAAGATGCCAAAGTTGCTTGTGATTCGTTGATGAACGCCCCCTGAGGATGACAACTTGATTGCCGAAACGTATGTATTGGTTACAAATACATCTTACTGTGTTAATAATATTGTGCATTAGTTGGTTTTAACTTTAATTCGTGATAACATGCACGGTACATACAACATAAAAAACTGACTGACTGACTGACTAACTGTTCAACTACAGGATCAGAATCCTTCTTCAGAAGTTAGGAGTTGCCAAGAACAACAAAGAAATTCCGTCCATTTCATTACATTTTAAACTAATGGGTTAGCTTTAATTGACAATTAATTACGATCTATATCAACGTCAATCAGGTAGCTATGCGTAATCGCAAATGACATGTAATTTGAAAACATCTGTTACAAATTAGAGCACAATCTTACACTATCGTTGTGGGACAAACGCTGTCAAAAACGATTCTAGTTCTCCTTATTCCCCCCAACCCTACCTTCCTTCTCCTATCAGAAGGAATAAATTTATCATACGAACGTGACTGTTGAGTGAATATTTTGTTTCCTGTCCGCAATGACAATGGATAAATTAACAGATTTGTTCCGCATATCATGTCGCTAGAGGTCACTCGACCTATTAAATTTCTAATTTCACACTGGCATAATCACTGACACCAATAGGCCAAATTAATTAAACCAAAGAGGGTGACATTACAGGATATATGGAACGAATGTGCGTTAGAAATTTACACAAAACCTTCGCCGGAAAACCTGAAAAGATTGGACCAATTAGCAGGGTAGGCGTGGATGGGAGGATAATGATAAAAGGATATTAAACATAGGTTATGGTGAAGAGACTGGAGTCTTATTGGCTCGAGATTCCAACCTTGGCGAGTTATTGTTAATAATATGGCAATGAAAAATGGGCTCCATAGAAAGCAGAGAATTTTCTGACGAGCTGAACGACCATTAGTTTCTCAAGAAGGGCGCAGCTTCTTGGAGCTGGTTGTGTGTAAAAATGTTAAATGTGTACGTTTCTACGTGAATGACGTGTTGCAGTCTTCCGAAAATGAGATGCCATTTACTTTAGTGAGCGGGCGAGGAAAACTACACAGAATTTCAAACAGCAACGTTCTCGGAAATTCCGTTTCCGTGTCTAGTTGGAAGATTGTTTGTTGTTTGGAGGCTTTCTATGAACTGTGTTCGTCTTAGTCTGAACATATGTGAAAGAGACAAATGTCTGCAGCTGGATTTACTTCCCTAGGCTGCAGACTCATCCTTTCTGACTGAGAAGAAAGCTACAAAGTATGCAACAGGCTCATGGATTTTCAGGTAGACGTAATACCACTACGATAACTTCGCCCTTCTCCTTCCTTATAGCAGTAACATAAAATCCATTTGTGTTATTGGGTTTGTGTCGCTTGTCTGGTAGGCACTGCAGGAAGGGGAAAGAAGCTACCGAAGCCCAAACACCCCCACTTTTTTTCTACCCTCATACGCCACAAAACTTCCAAGGATGGAGTTTCCATTATTCACAAGTTCTCTTTCCCTGAGATTTGGTTATGTGTTCCACCTCCCTCCGTATACCCTTTGCACTCACTTTTCTTTTTCTTCAGCATTTCCTTCGTCTTATTCTTCCTCCTCCTTCAAGGTGCTATCTCCCACATACGTCCACTTCCCGGGATGCGGTCAATTTCGATGTGCCAGGCTCGCCTGAGCCATCGCCTGCCTTCGTATAATTTAATATAGGCTGTTGGCGACTTCAAAATTTATCAGTCCTTAGAACCGCAACTAAAGTTTTACTTATTTTATTTCATCGTGAAATTTTAGCTGATATTTTATGAAGCAAGGCAACACTGTAACTGACGAATATATCGAACAAGACCTCTTAGTTGTTTCTGACGACGTATGTCGGAAACCGTTTCCATCTTTGTATGCTTTGGACGGCATATCTCGCGAAGTTTATTGTACAACGTGTTTCACATGTGAGGTTTAGATTAAATTCTGTAGTTAATGTCTCTACTAATGTACATGAAAATTCAGATGATTGAAACTCCGTTGCTTGCATTGGTTTTGTGACAACTGAGAAACAGCACGCCAAATATAGACGTCAGTGCTGTACAAGTTCTGACGATACTGCATAAAACGCCTTCCTTTTTACGACATTAGTCGCGTTTGAACAGCAATGCTGATAGAAACACTTTCCTTCACGCTGTTTAAGTCGATTTATCGAACATTCTGGCACAGCTTCAAACAACGTATTAAGTTACTGTTACAAATTACTCTACCAACAGTGTGTATGAGTATCTGTATCTGTAGAATTCAGCATATTCTGAACGACCACTTCTTTCTCTCATACATGCAAGGCAGCACGTCAAAACCCTATTCGAAATTATTTACATTACTGTAACAGTGTCTTCTGTATTAACAACATAATGGAAAAATGTGTAAGCAGTTTCCTGGCTCCGTCCGTTTTGCAGATGCGTCTTCATGACATTACTGTATCGTTTACTAATGAGAACGCCGAATCATCCAAAGTCTTCATATAAATGGAGTTATTTCTCCAACGGTCCCAATCCCACAAAAAGATGTAACATCACAACAGCGAGCACTGATAATTGTTTTTACGGACTGGTTGGACACGTTTATCGGCAATACTTGCGTAAATTGGATTTAATAAACTGTTTATAGGAATTCTGACATTTCTGTAGGAGGAGGTTCAGAAAGGGCAATACTCTAAACCTGTTCCGCCTTCGTGAAAAGTCTTACACACCTTTGGAATTAGTTCATGTTTCCTTGTTTTCCTTAGTTAAGGCTGGATTAGGAAAATATTTTGTTCACTTATTAAAATTGTTTTGTAAGATGGCATTCGATGATATTGAAACATGTCAGTACAGCAGCCGACATCTGCAGGCGGTCTTATTACAATTTGTACATAACACACACAATATTCAAAATTAATGCCGCGATCAGAAGAGAAACAACACTTTCCGTAATTTAAGAGTAAACACCTATTTTTATTGTATCCAAGCATGCCTGTTACAATTAGTGCAAGCACTACCCTTGATTCATGTAACACATTTTTGTATAGTTAGTGAAATAGTTTCAGACCCTACATTAAAGAAAAATACGCACGTTTATATTACGAATTAATTTGCATTAAACGCAAATTTCATCAAATATTTTCAAGCAATATCGAGAAAAAAACCACCGCTAAAATACTGAGATCAGTGTACCTACATGTTTGTGCAAATGGACTAACAGTAAATGTAAATTATGTAGACGTCATTTATACTAACAAAGTGTAAACAGCTGCTACAAATTTCGATGAATGGAAAATTAAAATGGAATATAAGCCCAGAAAAGTCTTGCTATTATAGATTTGACAGTGTTTTGGACTTCAGGCCAAAATCACAGGAAATAATTATAAATAATAATTGTAACAACCACCACCACTAACATACTACTACTACTACTACTAATAATAATAATAATAATAATAACAAGGCCGTAAAGAGCCCTGACATATGGAACTGGTGACTACAGTGCTAATGTCCTTTCAGCAACTGGTATTGTACCGAGGTCTCTGAACGGAAGAGTGAACTTCTAAACCTGACTGCAATAAAATCCAAAACTTAGCAGTGTTTGGAACATGGTGCATTATCTGCAAATTTTTCAGTCATAAGTAACAAATTTCTAAAAGTATGTAACTGATTTGATACAATCTGTAATCATAAATTAACTAGTTTCAAATAATAATAATAATAATAATAATAATAATAATAATTCCTTCCACAGAGAACACTCCTTCTGGAGAGGACAGGAGTAATTCAGTGTCAAGAAATTGCCATCCTTTTATGAAACGGGACGGTTTTACAGGGTTCAAAGAAAACCACCACTGGACTTTATCCTAGGCCAGACGAATGTAGGAAGCATCTTAACACCCTACTGCTTTAGGATCAAATTTAATATTACTCTTCCTCCTATATCTACGAGTAACTTTTCGAAGTAAAACAGTATTGTGACTATTACGGAGTTCCAAAAAAAGACAGGAACACATATATAAACAAGGTATTTACAATTACAACTTCAGGCTCTATACACATATATAAACAAGGTATTTACAATTACAACTTCAGGCTCTATACACATATATAAACAAGGTATTTAAAATTACAACTTCAGGCTCTATACACATATATAAACAAGGTATTTACAATTACAACTTCAGGCTGTAGACACAAATATACATAAATAATTTAAACTTAGAACTTCAGGATGTGGACACAAATATACATAAATAATTTAAACTTAGAACTTCGGCTGTAGACACAAATATACATAAATAATTTAAAATTAGAACTTCAGGCTGTGGACACAAATATACATAAATTATTTAAAATTAGAACTTCAGGCTGTAGACACAAACAAAAACAAAGTATCTGCAATTAGAACTTCAGGTTGTAGATATAAACATAAACAGGGCATTTACAATTAAAACGTCTGGCTGTAGAAACAAATATAAACACGGTATATACAATTAAAACATCTGGCTGTAGACACAAATATAAACACGATATATACAATTAAAACGTCTGGCTGTAGACACAAATATAAACACGGTATATAAAATTAAAACGTCTGGCTGTAGACACAAATATAAACACGGTATATACAATTAAAACGTCTGGCTGTAGACACAAATATAAACACGATATATACAATTAAAACGTCTGGCTGTAGACACAAATATAAACACGGTATATACAATTAAAACGTCTGGCTGTAGATACAAATATAAACACGGCATATACAATTAAAACGTCTGGCTGTAGACACAAATATAAACACGGTATACACAATTAAAACGTCTGGCTGTAGACACAAATATAAACACGATATATACAATTAAAATGTCTGGATGTAGATACAAATATAAACACGATATATATAATTAAAACGTCTGGCTGTAGATACAAATATAAACACGGTATATACAATTAAAACGTCTGGCTGTAGACACAAATATAAACACGATATATACAATTAAAACGTCTGGCTGTAGACAAAAATATAAACACGGTATACACAATTAAAACGTCTGGCTATAGACACAAATATAAACATGATATATACAATCAGAACGCCAGGCTGTAAACTCTAAACTTAACAGAACTGTATCGCTTTATAAATACACCTGCTGACGCAATAAGCGAACAAACCATTAAACAATAGCAGTTAGGAGTAATGAAGGGCAACAGAGGAAATAGGAAGTAACCTGCCAGTCACTATGGTATCAAGTTAACACTGCCTGAATGCCGGAGAAAGCCGGCAAGTGCTCATAAAGTCAGTACCCCCTCCACCACAAAACAAGGAACAATAGTAATGGGCTCTCTGTCTCAGAATTCGCTCCACCGACCTTTAACACTAGGATTAGAATATAGTGCTTGCCACCGTAGCATGCGGAGGGGGAGGAGAGCTTTTGTGGCGTGTTCGCAGATCGTGTAGTGTTGTTGAGCACAACGACGTACGATTAATGCAGACTGTCAGAGAACTGTGACTTAAGGGGCATTGTTCAGGATACATTACATTCAATAGAATTTTATGCTGATTGTAATTTGCACATAACCTAATACTATTAGGTAGACGAAGCTACGGAAGATGAGATTGGCAGGGTATGAAGCACGCAAAGGAGCGAGAAATCCATAGAAAGTTTCAGTCGCTAACTTAAAAAAGACGACGCATGGGAGACATACGCATAGCTGGAGGGATAACAGACCTATGACAACGGACGTCACTGGAATAGATGCGAAATGTGATCAGATTTCATCTGCCTCATGATAGGGCCCGTCGTAATGAAACTTTGAGGTATGCAAATGACAGGAAATTTAATATATGAGTGATTATTAGCTTGTCAAGAAGAACTGTGGCACACGGAGTTCACTGATTTTATAGAAAGCGATAAAATTGGGGAAGTCATGAGAGTAAATTTATGGGGGCGGAACATCAAGAGGCCACTCGATTCCAACACCAGTATCGTATTTTGTAGGTCCGAGATTAAAGTTTGGGCAACAGGATTAGTTTCTTGCCAATTATCTCAGAACGTCTATAGTAATGTGAAGATGCGAGATATAAAAGAACACAACATGCTATCAGACATTTTTTTCGGCTCAGCTGCAATATTCACTGCAGTAGCTGACGTTCATTGGCACAGCAACTCTGGATTTCGTATATAAGACAAACTGAGTCCCAGAGAATTCCAAAAACTGGAGAAGTTTTATTCAAACTTTCTGTAAAAGTTCAGGAATTAAAAGACACCAAGAAATTCCACAATTAAAAAATTTACACGATGTGTTCCATAGTAAAATCTTATTAATCTTGCTACATTATTGCATCTCGAAGAAATGGGGAGTAGGGCAGTCCGAAACGTTGGTGCTATCTACCAAACGTTACGGCGTCAGATCCCATAAAACCGTTTTCTTGACAATTATCGCCGTGAGAACTTTTAAATACCATAATCTTGCTTGTGTTCCTGCCAGTGTATGTATGTATGCATGTATGTATGTATGTATGCATGTAGGCATGTATGTATGTATGTATGTATGTATGTATGTATGTATGTATGTATGTATGTATGTATGTATGTATGTATGTATGTATGTTTGTGTGTGTGTGTGTGTGGGTGTAAACAGGACAAAAGAGGAAAAATAAACGTCGAAAATGATATATTCATGTCTAGGCACATCCGAATGAAATTGACTGTAAAAGTATCAACACAGAATCTCAAATATTCTTATTTTAAGGGAAAAAGAGAAAAATTTATGTACTTGTTTGGAAAAAGAGACAAATTTATATACTTACTTTCAGGTGGGTAACTTATCTGAAGACCAAAGACGGGCCTATAACCTCTGTCACTTTTGCCTACATGTTCTGTTCCCTCAAAGTATGGATGCATTAGTTGCTCTACAGTTTCGTGTTTATCGCATGACACCTGTAGACTGCATAGCTTCATGATATGATGCCTGGCGAATTATCGATTGGAAAGTATGTGGAAAGAATCTGTCTGTCATAGCGTAATGAAGGCACTAACACGGGACTTGTCTGTATTAACTGAGTAAACCACGAAAATTCTCATCTCTGGTAGCCAGTGCTTTGGCGGAGATTCTAAGAAGGCACTTCCCAGAAATATGTGTCGAGAACGTTACCACTACACTAACCTGCTCTGTTCGAATTGCTAGTGTTTCTCTTACATAATATTAAAACAACACAGGCAATGTACATATGAACGTAACATGGAGACGCGTCCGCGTAACCACTATTTCCGTGGAAATGCAGTATTACATATTCTGAGTGTATGTCTGTAGCCTTAGGTATCCCGTATGCAAAGCGCCTGCGCCGTATTATATTGTCATCTGTAGCCTGTCCGACTGTACCATATTTTCCACAATATCTCACAAACGGCAGGATTTTCAGGAAAAAGTTACTGAATATAAGATGTGTATGCTGATTTTCCCTACAACTTTGTATGAAACATTTCTCATTCTAAGAACTGAGAGAGACATCATAAATGTACATACGTCTTCATGTAAAGTAGCCATTATTCTTGTCAGATTTTAATGAAACTTGAATTTTTCAGACAGACTTTCGAAAAAGACTAAAATGTCAAATTTCATGAAAATCCGTCCAGTGGGAGCCGAGTTGTTCAAAGCGGGCGGATAGACGGAGAGACAGACAGACAGACAGGCAGGCAGGCAGGCATGACGAAGATGACAGTCGCTTTTCGCAATTTTGTGAACGCGCCTAAAAATAGAATCTGTATTTTCCGACAAAACTGTATAAACAAGGCAGACAACTTACGCTATAAATTCACATGACTGACTAAAATGTTCTGAAGACTGTTTAATAGACTTGGTTAAATAAATTGAAGGATTCTGTACTGTTGTCGTCATTAGAATTTAAGAAAACGCATATTATATTGATTGTAATGTCAGGCGCTGTAAGGTAATTACGCAATAGTTTAAGTAATTCAAAAATGAAAAATATTTACAGTAATTCCGTTGAAGTACTTCCTGGAAAGGGACAACTGCCCGGGAGACTCTAGAATAGAAAAGCAAAAAGGGTAAAATTGTCCTAATCCACGCCATAAAGGCATACAGGGGGATTAGAGGTATAGCTCCTCTCTTTATTAACATCAGCGCTATTTGGAGTTGAGTGGTCAATATCACGCCCCTGCCGCTTTACCCCCAGGAAAGAATCCCGGTACACTTAGGAGGCTGGATGGGCCCCAGAACCGGTACGGACTTTTGAAGAAGAGATGGAAAGATAATATTAAAAGAGATCTCACACAAATAAGGTGTAAAGGAAAGGACAGGATGTAACAGACTCGGACATTTGTGGACCCATAAAAGCGGGAAATTTCTTGACCTATTGCATAAATATTAACTCTTAGGAATAAACCTGTAACTAAGGACTTAAGCAAACAAGAAGCATATTCCGTTTTCATGAGGACTGGTAATACAGACGGAACGAGCGGCCTAGGAGGAAATGACGCAGCTTTAGTAATAACCACGGGGTTGTTCGTTTTGTTTAATAAGTTCAAATATTCCTCCCTTCTGCCGCGTCATCTTCCGTCACATAATAAAGACAGGTAAATGATAACTGAAGGGACATGCCCCGAGAGATTCATGCTTCCTGGAGAGGCAGTTCACTGACGTCACCTGCCTTCATTACATCGCTAATTCATGCATTATGCATTGGATTATATCTGATCACAACCATTAACAATCTGCCTGCGCTCGAGTGTCTTGCTACAATTTATTATAAGAACAAATAAAGGTGTCTTATTTACTAAGATTCTAATAAAACGGTTTAGTCTTTCACACACAAAGTATAGCCGTGTTTTTCGTTAGTGCAGTTTATCTCCTGATCACAACATATAATCTATTGCTTACATAATTGCACATTCTACACTATTTCCATGTACGATACGTATTTTTAACCTTGGCACAAAATGATATTTATATTTTATGTTGGAAATTTTTCCCCTCATTTAAAAATTAACATCTGTATCTTGAATCTGTGTATTTTCGAACTGTATATCAAAAGTGATTTGTGTTTTATGTTAAAGCATTTATAATCCGTCACAAATTACGTAGTTCGCGTTGGTGTTATTTATATTTCCATTTAAAAGTATGACTGGTATATCATACGAAAACATTTTTAGTCCCACCAAAAAGTATGACTTGTATTTTACATTAGTGCAATTCTGTATTCTCATCTCAAAATATGATTTATGTGTTACATGTATAATAACTTATGTACAATAAGTTACGGCAATAATTTACTTCTTTCTCGATCTGATATTGTTAGGCTGAAGTGACAATTCCATACATAAGTCTATTCGGTAGACATGAAAGGAAGTGGCAGCTTTGGGAACCTAGGAATAGAAAGAATTATGCTGTTGAAATGCAGATGTTATGAGGCGTGGACTTGCGTCACATTGCTCAGGACAACGCCCAGTGACGTTTCTTGTGAATTTGGCATCAAATTCTGGGTCAGATACAAGGCGAGATATTACTCAACTTCCTGGGCGACTACCACCCTCTCAAGTTAATATCGTCACGAGAAGCGATACGACAGCGGGTTAATAGACAGACAGACAGACGGACATATACCAGCGTAAATCGTGAACCGGCCTACTAAGTAACTTCCGCGTATCTGCGTTTGTATGCGTAGAAAGGGACTACGTTCACTCGAAAATGCAAAGCAGCCAAACAACAAGATCAGGTTGGTAAATAGACACTTTACTCAGTTAGCTACAGCAAACTGTAACAGTGCGAGCACAGTACTAAATGAAATTGTGTATAAAGTTAAATCATCCACATTAGCTAGGAATGTACACTGAATCCTACAGGAATTGCTACATTACCTTTTATGACATCCCTTGGTGTCCGCCTTAAGAGAATGGGTTCCCCGTCTTCTCTGCGCCACGTGATGCGAGGCGGTGGATGCCCCGTCGCCTTACACACGAGTGTAGCGTTCTCATTCTCCTGGACAGAAAGATCCGCACTCGTCTCGTCATAGAGAATGTCAGGAGGCACTGGAATACAACAGGTAGAAGCACATGAAGCAACATGACAACGGTGTCAAATTATTATATCACAATTTTCAAGCAATACATTTAATTACTGGAAGAAAGTGAAAGTGCTGCAAAAAGAAAAATATTCCTCTCAGCTGAGTAAAATAAAATAAAATTACATTGAAATAATATAAAAAAAAACTAGTCAAATTTTAATAATTCGCGATATTTATAATACGAGATACAACCGAAATGAGCTCGACAATGACATCGAATTTAATTCTTTTGTTGGTTTAGTATCATAGAGCAATGTCGGTTCTGAGAGTACTAAGGTGCGAAGTTCGTTCATGTGCCTCAGGACAGGAATCAGTGACGAATAATTGTAAAGAGTAACGAACATTAAGTCTGCATAAAAGGGCTCAATTTCTTGAATGGCTCCCTGTTAGTCTCTCAAGAACTCTGCTCCATAATAGTTATGCATTTAGCAAAATATTCTTTACGGAATATAAAGTATCCTCAGTCAAAACCACACTGAAACAACCACTGGTGTTTCGAATACAGTGCGGACAACCACAAGTCAGCAAGTTAAAAGGAAGTGAAAAGGGGAAAAGTAATTGGGGCATGCAAAGATTAGGCATGAAAGAAACTATTAATCTGATGAGCGGGAATAGTTATGGGAAATTTGAGGATCTCACAGTAGAGTCTTCCCCGATAATAAGCTGTGTCGAATGGTAAATAATTACCGACGTTTCGGAGGAAATCAGTGACCAAATCTTGAGGATCAAGCAGTGCAGGAAGAGTGGAGGTACCATGTCCCTCCGGAACGTCAATTGCAACTATTTACTCCACACTTCGTGACATCAGAAAAGACTTCATCAGTACACATAACTACATCTAAACGTATCATTTTATATTTCATTTTTGGTGACTGATAAGCTAGGCGACATGTCAACATTTGGGTGACAAATGCTGATATTCCCAACATGTTAGTAAATAAATAGAGAGCAGTTTCAAAAAGTAAGGTAACAGGCACTTTGATGCCGAGAAGTCTATCCTGACTTCGATGTATACACGACACACGTGTAGCAGATGGCACACATCGGACTTCAACGTAGTCACCATTGACATTCAAGCACCGGTCGCATCGTGGCACAAAGGCTTGTATCCCAGCGCAGATAAAAATCTGTGTCAAGTGTTTGTAGCCACGATGGGACAGCTTGTTTCATGTCGACGTCTGTTGCAAATCTCCTGCCAACCAGGTGCTCATTAAGGGCCCCAAACAGATGGAAATCACTCGGCGCGAGATCGGGACTGTGGAGAAAATGGTCCATAAACTGTCGGCCTTAGCGCCTTAACCAGTAACAATTCCGATTGGCAATATGGAGCCTATCGTCGTGGAAAACGATGAAGCATTCATGCATCAACTCAGGTCCTTTGCGACGAATAACCTAACGTAATCTTTAAACTGTACTAAAATAACACTGAACAGTTACACTGTCAATACGGTCCTGGAAATCCACAACAAGCATAATCTGTGGTCTCTAAAGACAGTCGCAAAGATCTTCTTCAGTGACAGCGTTGCATGAAATGTTTTTGGTGGGGGGAAAAATGATAGGTTAAGGCTTTTTTTGTTTTGTTTTGGGCGTCGGATTAGCAAACCACGTAACAAACTGCTCTCTTTCATCGGCGTAACGTGTCTAACGTATGCGAATCCACCACGACTAGAGATTTGTGATAATCTGTGAGGTTCTTTGGCACCCGGTGCGCACAAACTTTTCTGTACTCCAGGTGATCGTGGGAAATGCTGTGAGCACTACCCAGCGAAATGCATGGCTCACAGGCGATGCCAACTCAAAAGAGGCTATCCTCTGCACGACGTACTGTCAGCCGTAGTGGACGTGTTTGAGCGTCCGGGCCGCTGCTTGTCGTCGACATCTGTCCTGCCGTTAAGGACAGCATTCTACCATATTCACAACTATTTTCGTGACATTACGCGTGCTCCGTATCCATGCACAAACTGGTGATGAACCTACACCAGTGTTGAATCCTTCATACCCAAAAATCAAATCATTTCATACTTCGACACTTGACCATGTTTCCACTACGCATTTCATTTTAATATCCATTCTACGGCGACATGACACGCTTACAGTGTCCTTTGATGACTGTATGACGACACACACCATCTACTCGTTCCAATTACATGATGATATTCGTGGTCAGATGATGCTGTTTCACGCGAGACATCCAGTTGCTGTCTTAAGTGGCACACCTTTGTTCATCAATGAAGTTTAATAGAGTTACACGACAAAATACAACGATTTCAAATTAAAAGTTTTAATTTACATCTCGAACGTAACATGCGGATGTATTGGCAGACCTACGCGCATTTTACAAGGGCAGTTCGGAACTGTGTTTAAAATTACACTTCACAGACAATTTATTTTCCATTTAGAACTTGTTTTATTGGGCAGACTCCGATTAGTACTCACACATTATGCTGACTGTTACGTTGGCAGCAAGGCTACTGGAAACGACAGCTTGCCTCTTTGATAGAAGAGGAGCTGTATGGGGTCAATTCAATGTATACTAATAGGTCCAGGCCGTTTTTGCGCAGCCACCTATCTGAAGACGTTTTCTCAAATTACAGTAAAACTTGCTTGCAACAGAAAGCCAAGAGACCCCAAGTATTTTCCATGTAAGAGTGATCTATACATCAAGGAGGTACATGTTCTGAACCAAGAATACTGTACGTACAAAATACATTTGCTTATCCATATGACACACATCATCAGCCATATAGTCGTGCTCTATTTTCTGAAGTACAAAGATTATAACTAACGAAAAAAAATCTATCTGACTGACTGACCGAATGACCGACCAACCACCTAAACTAACTTCATGGTGCAAAGTTTTCCTTGGACGCTAACAGACCCGCAGGTATTTCCGAATTCCCCTAAACTTTATGCAACCAAAAGGCTCATAACCGTGTTCACAAAACCTCATCACTTGTCACTCCTGAGCGACATAAATTCCGTCCACGCCATCTTATCCTAGCCCTTCAAGATCAATTTTAATGTTGTCATCCCAACTACGCCTAGGTCTTCCAAGTGTTCTCTTTCTTTCAGATTTACCAACCAAAAACCATATACTGCATTTCGGTTATCCCCATGCGTACTAAATGCCCCGTCATCTCATACGACTTTATCACCCTAATACTATTTGGTAACGTGTCTCTAATACTGGAAAACTTTCCAGCCCAGTAATGAGAATAAAAGGAACAAACTTTTAATGTAAAGTTTTCTACCTCAAAACTTGTTTCATTTACATACACTTTATTATACACCCTGATTTCTATTGTAAATAGAGCGTTGCGCCAGAAAGCCTACAAAATACGTACTGAATATTATAACAGACTAACAGAAAAGGAAAAGAAAAAATACCGCAAGGGAAAATGGTAGAAGAAACCGAAAACTTACATTGCTTGGTAACAACATATTGCAAATATGTAGAATGAATTTCTGATTTGTGGTTAGGGTATTAAATATTAACACACGCTCGTTACTGACCTACACTTTTGTAAAGCACGTAGCTGTACTGAAGGCAAACCTGACACGACAATTGTTGCTCTTTTGGGAAGCTATGTCACTCCGAAAAACTACTGACTGACTACTACTATGGGCACACAAGGACACACGGTGGTGCAGACAGCTTGACGCTCCCACACTTACAGTGGGAAAAACCATAATACTTTTTTGTGATCATTAAGTAACGGACAGTTTCGCATGCCAGTTATATGAAAACATTTTATTAAATCTCTCTCTGTCAGCGTCTCTTCACACAAACACACACACACACCTTCTAAAAGTATGTTAATTGTAGCAGGACTACTAGAAACGCCAATATTTAGTGGCTATAACACTGCGTTTAGAACAAGAATTATTATTATTATTATTATTCATGCTAATTATTAGAAACTTGAACTTTGTTATTTTGTTATTATTGTTATTTTCGTACTGTTATTGTTATTTTGTATGTTATTTTATTTGTTACATTGTTGTTTAATTTAATTATTGTTATTGTTACTTATTGTTTTATAATTTGTGTTTCATTATTTTTCATGTGTCATATTTGTGGTTAGTTATTTCACATATTCTTTTTTATATTCTTGAGCTGTCCCAGTAATTGGCCTTTTGGACGATGTCAGCACGTTCATAATAAAATTATTATTACCATTATAATCAATAATCAATAAGAAACTTGTCGTGCGCTGTCTGGTTATTTGACTAACATTATGAACATTAACAGGGTAATTACAGCATACCACACAAACCTGACACCGCAGAGACGCGCTAAAGCTTCTTAGTTCCGTCGAAAACAAGAAAAAGCCTCATAAGTTTAGAAAAAACATTACATTTTTATAATTACTAACAGCGATATTAAAATGTATTAATGAATGACTTTACGATCTGCTTGTGTGACAATTTGCAACTTTGTGTAGGTTCAGCGGTTAAGAAGCTGTCGTGCAAAGCCGCTAGTGGCCCCAACAAGGTACAAACATTCACACGCCAGTTACAACAACTCAAAAGAGAGGTTTACGTGGCTGCCATCCTGCTTTCATTGCCAGCACTCACTGTAAGCAAATACAAAGACATGATACCTGTCCAAAACAAAAATCTAAATTTTTGGATCGTTATAGCTATTTAATATTCATGTGATAAGCTCTCTACAATTCTGTTCTTCAAGCTGTAATAAGACAGACTGTTGGTGTATTCTCCACTACTGGACAGTCATTTTATTACTGTTTCTAGAAGCGTTATGAATGAACGGGTCTTCTAATTTAATTATTCGAATACGAGATGACAGGTCGATAAACTTGCTATATATTGTCCATAAGCCTGCTTGCTTTTATGGAGTATTATGGTTGTGTATATGGTGGACAGGAAAAGAGAACCCTTGAAAAGGCGACAACAGCAATAACAGCCGTGTTCTGATTGCTACAGTAAGACAAAGTACGACGTGATTGCTGGATGTGGATGTAACTACCAGTGACAAAGCGTCTATTCTGTGAAGCTAAAGCTAAAATGGGCAGTGATCAAAGTCTCGACACAACGTATGTTTTGTGGAGTGCCGAATACACGTATACTGGCCAAAGAGGTTTAAATTTATTACGCGTACGTAATACACGAACACGTTATGAATTACTACACGTCAGTTCACAAAATAAATCTGGTGGAACTTCTGGTATGCGTCTTTTGTGTTATTCGGGTGAAAATGTAAAAAGGAATTGCGAATTATTGGTGGAGAGTATGGCCATTAAGGATTTAATGCTGAGTCTGTAGAGACGTAGCTAATTTTGACATCTTCGCTCTTCTGGGATGTTACGCAGTGTACATTGGTAGTTAGTTACAGACTTTCGGGACAAGCTATCGGTCCCATCTTCAAGGGCCAAGCAGTCCTGACCCATGAAGATGGGACCGATATGTTGTCCCGAAACGTCGGTAATAAATTACCAATCTACACTGCGTAAAATCCCAGAACAGCGAAAATCTCATTTACACCGTGGCGGAAGTCGGAAATAACGTAGATAATTGTCTACAAAAGTAGAGACTGTCGCAACTCAGAAGACAGTACTGTTCACTGCCATACCAGTGGGAAGCCCAAATCTTATACAAAACTGAAGGAGATTATAAAATACGTACAGTCACCGGCACAATTCTCCGTGTTTATGTTTTTGACTAAAATGTATGCACCCACCACAGCATTCATGTGCATGACAGCCTGCCATCTGACACTCCGTGGTTTTCGTTGCGTACATAAACAACAAAGATCCACTTCAGTGTGTACCAAACATAGTAGCCACGCACGTACCTTAATATACAAAAGCATGGGATTGCTTCACAGTAAACCGAGAAATATATTACAAAATACGAACGGGTATTGAGAAAAAAATATGTAGGTAATTGTTCTGAAGTTATTTGTTTTGTATTGCCGAAAGGCACTTTTGTACGACGAGAAACTTTTTAGAAATGTTTATTCCGGGTCACTGATAGCGCTGTGATAAGAATGAAATGCAAATGGACCTAAACGTCAGAGCATTAGCAAGACACTCACTATTGTCCATTACAATCGAAACGCCTATGTTAGTAAAATATTGACAGGAACGTAAAGAATCAGATGGAAATCACGGCTTTAAATTTTAAGCGAAACAGAATGAAGGGATATACGATAAAATCAAGGTAGAAACTCTTAGGAAGGACTTCTCATTATCGAGGCTTCACGATCACATTCAGACACACCACACTCGGTAGGACTCCTCCGGACGAGTGATCTGCCTGACGCAGAGAACTCTACCTGACAACACACAACACGTGCACGAGACAGACATCCATGCCCCCGGCGGGATTCGAACCCGCAATCCCAGCAAGCGAGCGGCCGCAGACCCTCGCTTTAGACCGCGCGGCCACTGGGATCCGCGCTCTGTGGAGTTATTTAAGTTAATCAATGAATGATTTCTGTAAAACTTGCATTATTTTTATATTTTAACTTTATTTTTAAGAAAAGTAAAATCATTCATGTGATAGTTTACTATATGACCCTGCAACCATTAAGGCAAAGTACTTCCGCTATTCTACTGTTACGGCAACTCCTGTCTTGCAGGAAGCCATACATTAACTTAGCCGCGAGACAGCGAGCTGGCAGGTCTCGTCATCTGCCTGCTTCAGCGCCGTCTGATTCCGTCCATTTCGACATTTCTGTAATGTCTAGAACGTAAAAACGCCAAAGGTTCTCAGGCCAGTGCTTGGGACCACCACTGTAACATATGCACAGGCTTCATAATTTGGTTACGTTTTTTTAGCGGTTACTTCATGTACCAAAGGACTAACTTTAAAAAATTCTACATTCTGCCCAATTATAATTTTGTGTTCTGTATGTATCGCGGAGAAACAACGACTTTTTCCCTATACAGAAGTCTTGGCTGATCTTTATACTAAGAGATGGAGAGTGTTTACTGCGCGGTACGAACTAGGTCTTTAAATAAACCACATTACGTTTCGTTCTTAAAGGGTTCGTGAGGTCGCTTGAATGGAGAGTTTAAGTATCGAGCGAAATGGGAAGGTGTTCATGAATGATAAAGAGGGAGACAGTTTACTAGAAGATGTCTGTGGCCTATTTCAGCGAAATGACCCCGTTTTATTTTGTGTCGCAGAAGGAAACAAACGAAAATACCCCAGTAAGGATAGCAGTACGCTGGCCGAGATGCAAACCGGTTACCTCCCGAATACAAATTTAAAAACCGTTCTGTACTGTTATTACTTTCACCTGGCATCAAGTCGAAGAAAGGGCACCAAAACAGTTCACGGCAAAGCAGCGATAAAGCGTTGGACAGAGCGAAATCCTTCGCTTTAGTTTTAAGTAAGTTATATGACATTACAGTTGTTGTTTGAGGTTTATGTTATGTAAAGAAACAACGTCCTGTTATGCCACTTGGCCATTTGGCGAGCATTTGCCTAATTCAGTTAGTATAATAATGTCCTCCCCGCACTGTTTGGCCGTAGGCTGCAAGTAATTAGCATATAAACTTTGCTGAACATGTTGTTTCTTATATATGATAATATTACCACGCACACTGGGTATGTGCCAAACGTATTCACGCTCCCTCGCCTACAGTTAAACCGCTTAAACTTTAGAGAAGATCCTCAGACTTACCCTCCTGTTCAGTTGTTGAAGTAGTTTGGATATATATTCTAAGTTCCTGGAAGTGAATGTACTTTATAACCAAAGAACCTACGGAGAAAATTAAGGTAAAGGTATCAATATCATAGATATTTATATTAGCATTTATACAGATCCAGAGAACTGTAATTTAAAAAACTTTTACACATCCAATAAATATCCTTTCATTCTTGTACTTCTACATTTCAAACGTCTAATTTAAAATAAATAAATAAATAAATTATTAATGGAAGTTCGCGCCTAGTACACACGTTAGAAGATTTTGTCTAATTACTTGTAACGTATTAAAGAAATTATTGAGCGGAATATTGGACGACGTGCGATAGAGAAATAACTTGTTCGGATTTACTAAGACTATTAAGGAATATTTGGAGGGAACTGATGGCCAACTGTTGCAGTCACATATGAAATGAAATGCGGGTGCTTAGATAAGCAACTTATGTAAAATAGAATGTTGTGCAGAGGACATAAAATACTATATTGTTGTTACGAACATGAAGAAATACAGGGGAAACACAGTCTTACGTGGACAAAGCAGCCAATTTAATGCACACTGAATTGGAAACTAGAAAGGAAAAATAAAAACTAAAACAAAATAGTAATAATAAAAATTTGAAAGAAGGTCATTGGAGCCATATGTGGTAAAGGAGAAGGGGAACAGGAGAGCCCAAGCAAAGGGAAAACCACCACACTACTAACAAGAAAATAGAGAAGAGACTTTAACAACTGCGTTTCATATTTTGCTTTTTAATTGCAAGAAAGAAAATATGTGTTAATGACGGCATATTATCATTGAATAATCACAATATAAGATACATTTTTGGGTCAATGATCCTAATTACATGTCTATTAGTTCCCATTATATAAGTTTTGTAAAACATTACGAAGAAAACATGGTTACACTGAAGCACTAGAGGAGGGAATAATTTATTTCACTGACAATCCTTTTTTTTTGGACGTTGTCTAATTTTTTAATAAAGCACGACGTTTCGGAAGAGGCATCTGCTTCCGTCGTCTTCATGCAAGGAAATCACCTAATGTGGTGGACCCCTTAAGGCCCTTAGGTGATTTCCTTCCCTGAAGACGGAGAGCCGGCTTCCGAAATGTCGCGCATCATTAAAAAATTAGACGATGGACAAAGTCCAAAAACAAGATTATGTCAGTGAGTCATCTACCATCGTCAGGGCATTATAGAATTGAACTCATTTCTTATATATTTATTTGTGCTTTATTTAAAAATGATGCCAGCAGCTCTGACCCGCTGTCGAAAGGTAGCATTAATCGTGAATAACAAATCTAAAGGAATATGGAAGGGATCTGTTGTTGCCTAGTATGAGATAACGTAAATGAATTTGTCAGAAAGGCGAACAGAAAATAAACTGCTACCTAACTCCATGGGGCAGACCCGTTCTTGGGAAGCTGAAAGTTCCTCAGCAAGTCTAGAATTCCCTGCATTTTATGGAACCGGAAGGCGCTTATCGTGTGCACAGGAGCTCGCCGCGTGTCCGTACACTGAGCCAGATAAAACCAATCCATGCCCTCCCATTCTAGTCTATTAAGATCCAATTTAATATTATCCTCCAATCTAAGCCTAGGTATTCCCAGTGATCTGTTTCCTTCAGGTTTCCCCACCAAAACCCTGCACGTGCTCCTCTTCCTTCCCTATGCGCCACGTGTCCTACGCTTTTCATCCTCCGTATTTGATCACCTGAATAATGTCTAGTTAAAAATAAACATAAATATAAACTGCGAGTGAAAAAACTGTAAGGAAAAATACTTATACCTGAAAAAGAATTAAGTGGATAGTTCAGGAAATTTCATAACGCGATGTCTAGAGTAGGGTTGTTACAGCAGGAAGACGGATATTATGATGGTCTGGACGTGTAGACTGGATGGTGAAAACAAGAAATTTGAACTGATTTTTTTGAGGGGTAACTTTGTGAACAGCGCTCACTCGTAACACCAAGAGGAGAAAGTACAAATATTATCAAAACTGATTTTTAGAAAAACAAGTTATGGTAATGCGAACTAAAATGACGTGGCTGACAATAGTGCCCAATACTGGGCTTCACAGTACTGATACTAAACGTTCTGACTGTACTGCTTTGACATCTCTTATTCACTGTGTGTAAACAACCGGTGTCATTTGCCACAGAGTGAACCTACATGAAACCAGACGACTTGTTGGAACCGAGGGACTGTCGGTTGTGATATGCACTATATACAGAGAGGGCTGGTCAGCTGATTTCGTTTGGTAAACACTTCCAAAACACGTAAAGCTTAGAGGCTGGCTCTTGGGCAAGAAACATGGACGAAAAACACAGTTCTCATTTAAAGGTCCGTATGATTTAATATCATTCAATTGCAGAATCACTTTCAATATATTATTTTTACAGGATTTACGAGCTGAATCCAAACGTGCAGAAACATAACACTATCTAATGTTGCAGGTGTAGTTAATGATGCCTGTTATCTAAATATTATCCGATTAAACAGCGGAACAAATTCCATTACAGAGATAATTTATCTGCACCGGTTATGGAGTTACACGATATCTCGTTTATTACAGTAACTTGTACAGTCCGGGGATTCATGTGTAGTTTGGCCTCAATTGGTATCACATTAGCAGGCAAAGCACAAAAACAACTTATTAATATAAGTATCATTAACACATGGATGATTGTAGCAATTATTAAATCAGCACCATAGTGTGTCAGATTTAAAACACATACAAGTACATTTAAATGGAATTATTATTCAAATATTAAAAGTGCACATAGACGTTGAAACTGAAGCGTACCCACAGGCAGTTTTAAGAGCTGAGAGATGGCGGAAATGTTCATTTCACTGAGGTCCGCAAGCACTATATACAAAGAACGTTGTATATAATACAGAAAGGATTAGTACCCACCCCCATGCCCAAGCTGTGTTACAGTTACAAAGTAATTCTTCCACTGTCACACTGCTCAAGTAACAGTACTCATATACTCTCTACTGAAATCTGAACGAAAAAAATTTGTTAATGTCTATCTCCACTACAATTTCAACAGATAAAACCTTCCACTGATCTAAGACGTTACAGTTTTTGAGTCATATTATAAATCACATTTTAACTTAATATACAAGCAACAGACTAGAGAAATTCTTCAAAAACAGGTTGAATAAGTTCTGCTACTTCGACATAAGGTTTATCTTCAAAGGTCGAGGACGCAATACCGACCGAAGTGCAGGTGCCGCTCGACTTTTACTGTAAAGCCAGATTATCGGCAATAACTGCCAGCTGGCGGACGTATTCCGAACTATAGGAATGACCTGCTATATGAGGACATCAGAACGACTACAGAATTTCATCTCGCATGCTTTTAGATACACAGATGTGTATTGGGCTTAAGTGTAAATAACTAGGCAGCAGTACTTGGACTTGTATATGAGGGAGAGAAACATCACTGGACATGCCACGGTCTGGGAATAAAGGGCACAAATAATTGTCATGAGGAAATAGAACCTGCAATTTACTGGGAAGAGAGAACAGTGTGTCCACCCTATCCAATCTGCGTTGCTGTGGGCAATTCAGTTCTAATTTGAAACAAACAAAGGTAACACGTACAAACCCGCGCTAACGTAATTCCACACCAACGGTTACCATCGTACAAAATTACAATCTTGTGACTGGCAAATGACACAAAACGTTTAACCGGTAAAGTGCGTGAGGTCTCACTAGGCAAAAAGAAATATTCAACCACGGAGACTGTAGTGTGTTTAAATATGATAAGTCAGCTAAGGATATTTGACTTGTTCTCCAGCTTTGTCACACGCATTTACTGCAGGAACGCACCAAATAGAAATGACATTTCTTGGGGAAACTCACAAACCATCAAAGCAACATAAGCATGCCACAAAAATCGAGTAGCAATGTAATTAGATTAATGAATACAAAAAATCATGGGACACATTTACAGATCTGTCGAATTCCCTAACAAACCTGGCACAATTATCACGATGAGAATAAATACCGGAGATACAAGTCTTCAGGCTTCCGCGGCGGTGCAGTTGAGGCCTTCGCTCTTCTGGGATGTTACGCGGTGAACGTTGGCAGCTGGTTAGCGACTTTTCTGGACAGCCTGTCGGTCCCAGGGACGAGCAGTCCAAGAAGAATGACGGCTTGACCCTTCAGAATAAGGTCGATAGGCTGTCCCGAAACGTCGGCAACCAGCTGACAATGTACGCCGCGTTAACAACCCATAAGAGCGAAGGCTTCAGAAATTGTAGAGGTATTCTGATGCAATACAAAATAAAAATGGTAAAAACCTCTTCATATCCGAACGATAAAGGTAAAGTTCACCCTAGAACAGACGATGAAGGCTCCGAATGGGAGAAGACGCATATCTCTACTCTTTTTTTTTATCCTGGGCGCTAGAGGGGGGTGGGTGGGAAACGCCACGTCCCGGCCGCTTTACCCCCGGGAAAAACGCGGCACCTATTGCACAGGACGCTGGGTGGGCACCAGGGGCGGTCTGGACGGGTGCGGAAAATCTCGCCCCACCGGGAGTCGATCCCCAGACCGTCCAGCTCGTAGCGAGTCCCTATACCGACTGAGCTATCCCGGCGCACTCAGATCCGAAGGATAGCTTATTTATATTATACGAATATCGCAGCATCTGGCGACGCAATGGCGAGTAGCGAGGTAGAGACATACAAACGTTTCCGTTTAGTTACCATGAGAACTTTATCTCGAATCGCTTATTGTCTGGATATTGACCCTCGCCACATGTTTAAAATAAAAATTAAAACACAAAATTTCCAGCAGAACCTCCTTCTTTCCTGTCACCACACAGACAGGAGAGAAGGAGGTTCTGCTAACAACATAACACACAGATAACTGGAACACATGCTGGAAATAGGACCACGCTGCCATTAATTAATAATTATACTATAGAGGATAGTATAATATACTACTTGATTTTATTGTAATTTTTATAAGTTTTAATAATTTAATAACTTTTAGCAGCTTAACAATACCACAAATTTTACAAAATTGTATACGATGTGGTAAATACTGACTCACTGTTATGACGTAACCAAAGAATTGGTCTATGTAAAAACTCCTTAAAATACCCCCTGATGATGGCAGAATAACTGCCGAAATGCGTATTGGGGCAACGTAATAATAAAGTAAACAGTGAAAAAACTGTCTTAGTGCATTTGTTGGTACAAATAAATCAAAGGACACTGAATTGTAAGTTCATTAGTAGAAAATACACTGTTACATGAACTCACAGTAGGTAATGGTGAAATGCTTTTGTACGACGGCAAAATACACTCTCTTGTCGTGATGGAAATATATCACTTTAAAATAATTCAAATAAACTATTAATAAATGTGTTGAAAGTGTATTTAGTTTAGGTACGTAACGTTAAAAGAAGATTTCAATTCCTTTTCTCCTAAGACCCTGAAGATGGGACAAACAAGTGATCCCGAAACGTTGGTCATACACCAAGAAACGACGCCGTGTAACAACCCAGAAGATTTTAAGCAAGATTTAAATTTCTTTAATGACGTTTACAAGACAACCGATTTTCATATGCTCATTAACGATCTAGTTGTTTTGTCTCATGTTCGTAACAGGTGAAGCAAGTAATGAAAAGATGGACTCAAAACAACAGAGAATTTAATTCAATTATAAATAGTTCTGACGTTGGCATATTACATTTAGGATTATTTGCTTTCTGGACTTTATCGATCGTCTCGAATTCAATAATTCAATGGTGGGGAGGCATTTACTCATTTTGGTTCGAAAACAATCCAGTACGTGCTTCTCCGAACATTCAATAGACGGCAATACATCCAGTTACGAATATGTTATTTACTGAACATTACGAGTATATGACGGACAAATTCCAGAAACAAAGTAGTCTTAAGGAAAGTTCGCGAAAAGTAATGATTCTAATGCCTGTTACAGTAATTAATTTATGGGGATCAAGATGGAAAGGATAGGCAATTCGAATGGTAGAAAACAAGAAGGCGCAGGACGTTAAACGGGAAATACACCTTTGACAGTGGCCGAGAAGGTAAATAACATTTACTTAAGAAAATATAATGAAAATAATGTGAAGTGGCCTTTTGGTGGTAGGTTTTGAGTATCATTAGCACTAAAATTTCAAGTTACGTTTCCATGAGGTTAGATCAATGAACTCCGTTTATTCACATAATAAATTTACTTCGAAACCTTCCGTTTCCATAACAGCGAAAAACACTTTGTATCAGAAAGGAAAATTTTCCAAAGAGTTTAATATAATTTTGTTAGCACAAAAAGTTGAATGTTGTATTTTAATGTCCTTCGAATGTTTCAATGAGTATCTATGATGTATAACGTCAGTTTATAGTGTATGTTAATAGCTGTGCCACAGCAGTATGAGAACCACTGTATATTCTACAGTTACCCATTAGCCATGCCCCAAATTGTGTGTGCTAGACCGGAGCGGTTTCCCATAACTCATGCACAGTTGCTGTGTCCTGCAGTTCTTATCATACCTTCTCTATAGCACACATAACAATAAGCAAGTTACAATTGAGAGAGGGAAGTTTCCACATTTCAGTTACTGCTCGCACGTACCACAGCAGTTTAAAACTCTTACCCCTTTAAGAGCAGGACCCAAATTAATCACACAACGAGATTAGAGAACAGAGTACAAAATTGCAATGAATAAAAGAACGTTCTGTCCCGGCTAAAGCCACATTCTGCGTGTCCCTTTGATATCAAAGTGTACTTGCTACTACTGCAAATTTCTACATGCTTTCTGGGAGACTTGACGGAAATGATGAAGGCAACTAATTTTATCTCCTTAAAGCACAAAGATAACTGTATTTACCACCTGCTGTAACAATTCAAGAACTCTGCATTTTACCTGCAGTGTGCGTGTTTATGGGTTTTTGTTATTATCAGAATAAAATACTTGTTTTTCCCTAAAAAAGTAAAAGAAGATTATGTTTTCTGAAATATGAGGCCGTGTATTTTGATGGACGTTTCGCCGAAACCTACCTACCAAATTACATGGCGTCACAATGGAGAAGAACGTAATATCAATGAGCCTACTAAACGCCATGAGAATACGGGAATCTAAAAATTAACCAGATGTACTGCCAATGAATACGCACATGGTAGGTAAATTTTTAAATATTATGTGTAAGAACTTCATGTTCTGAAGTCTTAATGACAGACGGAATATACACGGTAGAAACACAACATCGCAAGCATTCTGCACATCCACCGCCGCAGGAACACAAATCACACAGGCCTCAGCAGCTTTCCAGGAATTGTGCGTAGGCGTACAGTGTATCACCGGTGTTGGGTAAAGGAGTAAGGAAGTAAGCCCAAAAACGTAGTTTTGCAACAAGTTCACGATTTCAAATCATATATTTATTAGTTGAGTCAAATATTACAGAAAGCCGAGTCTGCGTAACACCGGGCTATTCGCAGTTTGCGGCCTTTATGTCTAGATCTACAAACAATATTTTATCCATCATGTACCTCTATCTACCAATCTACCACCCATTTTTATACACCAAAATATTGTTTCAAATACAACATTGTCACTTTCTTTCATATCGTTTGTACAATTTTAGTCTGTTACCTTTGGTGTCATAAATTCTGTTCCATTAATCTTCTTAATACAAATTTCCCGTTCGTGAAGTCCATTAAACAGTTTATCTACATCCTTCCAAAATTCAATAAATTATTTTACACTTCCACCTTACCTGCACTGAACTGCAAAATTCAAACCTACTCCCACCTACCTATACCTAAACGTAAGTGTGACAAGCATTTATTTAGCTTATCTATATAAATAATATAATAATATGTCTCAATGATTTGCTACAGAAACGATGTATATTGCCGACGAAGAGCACTTGTGAGTTGAATTCCTATTAATTAGTCATCATCGTCTTGTACTTAAGGATACAAATTATACTTGTCATTTTAATTAAACAGCACAGCGCTAAGAGCTACGTACTACAGGTTTCCCAGTGCATTTACAGTGGCACAGTGTGACTGTAAACTTTCCTTGCGCATCACTGGTGGTCGTGAGGCGAAAATGGTTAAGTTATTACAACACAGTCCCTCATAGGTAGAGATTCATGGATGAAAGATTCAACGGCAGGAAAAGCACAGCACGACAGAAACAGGGGAAAACAACTAATCAGGTAGACAAAATATAGAAACAGTCGTGGCAAAAGGAAAGTCGGAAAACTACTGATACAAGAAGGTAAAGAGAGAAAAAGTAGAGAGGCAGAAGGAAGGAAAAATTAAGATGAATACAGTGAAAGAAGGAACGGAGGAAAGAAAGGACAAATGAAAGAAAACAAGACAGAAAGATACTCCACAGAAAAAGAAAACAAACCGGAACTGTCTTCTCTCCTTTATCACATCTATTTTAAGACAACAGTACATATAGCTTGAAGCAAGGTATGGTACCGTAAATATAACATACAAAAGGAATGTTCTGAAAGAACCTTCCTGAAAAAGATTGCATTATTTATGAACTTTGTACTGTTAACGTAATTTACATTAGAGGTGTTACACGAGAATTGATTCTGAGAGCTACATCCGTCCGTATTGAACATTCCCTCTGCCCATTAAATTCAGAGATAATTTCTCAGACGCTGAAGCTCTGACATCAGTTTTCATGTTTCCCCGTGGCAGCACTGTAAAGCAATACACAGCGGATACAGCATTATCGCTTCCCAGTGGACACTCAAACGAGGTTCATTACACGAACTGCAACTTAACACAACACCACGTAACTCCTGCAATAGTTGTACACCTACCGTTTACAGTGCTCATCTGAGAATAATTTTTAATTAACGTTTTCATTTTCCGCCTTTTAAGAAGTCACAAAGGAGAACGTATAATGATTCCGAAGGATTAGACACTAACATAGCCTCGGAATTAAAACGTTTCTGTTGTGTTTTGTTGCTGGTAAGCCGTACGTAATAACTCCTTTTGTGACCGAGTCGAACGCTACTGAGAAGCTAAACATAAAAGTTTACTAAATGTACGGTAGAGTAGGTAAATTTCTGCATCGATTTCGGAGGTTCCCGGGTTCAAATCTCGACCCGGAAGCGCGCTATCCCGACACAGGCCTATTATCGTTTTTATAATTCCCACAACACAAAGGTAGAGATAATGTCTTAAGACAGATTATGAGAGTTTCCTTCCACATTCTTTCAAACTTACGATTTACGTATCATCCTACTGTGAGACACGTTTCCCTCAGGATATCCAGGGAAGTACAGAGATCGTATCTTCAATTAGGTCACGTTCACTTCAACATTGCTTTCAATTCATAAAGCACAAATCGTTGTCAGTTCGAGCTACACAGCCTGTCCAATGGGCGAGGCATATTTCTGTCAGTCAACGACCAATCACTAACGCTATCTTTAGTAGGGACCAAAGACAAAATACTGTACGTCGAAACTGGGCACCTCCGTTCTGTTATAAACTTGTGAAGCATCCTCAATAACCGGGGGTCATCTTCCGCATCCACTCCACGAAGCACGATATGCTATTCCATTCTGCTAGCTCACGCTCTTCGACCTCGCACATTCCAGAGCTCGGCAACATTTCCGGGTGTCACATCGAAACACCCCGGTTGCCTCTGGATGGAGATTGATGGAGTTTTTCGCCGGATAGCCGTCCTTCTCACACGCATTTCACTTTCGCCCCTGCTGTTAAGGTGCGCAGGCTGTCGGTTACCAAGCAACCCACTTAATGCTCCCATAGAGTTATCAAGCAATTTTTTTCCTCCCCCAATCTTGACAAAGACTGATTCACGTAGGCTACACTCGGTTGTACGGCGACGTCACGTCATGTCCATGATACACGGTTTAATGAGAAAAACCTAATTCGTACGTGCTGTCAGCTTCTAAAACATCGTCAGCTTATTCCCTTCTCTTTTAAGTCTCAGCACTGTTACGACGAACCAAAACAGTGACGAGGAGAAGCTGCGTTTACGAAGCCCGCAGCGACGTTACCTTTAAGGATACTAATTTGCTGTGAGAAAATAAATTTCCAGAAAAATAAATTTGTCATATTCCCAAGAAAATATTAATAGTAGTTATATATTGAATTAATCAAGACAAAAAGTCGTAACAAGGCACTAATTAAATTCGCAACCTAGAAAGAGATTTAAGTTTTTCTGTGGACTTATAAAAGAAAAAGAGGAGGGAAATACGAAAAAAAACTTGCTACATGTTAATAAATTTTTAATAGCTATTCGTGTGCTTTTAAATGGATCCCAATGATCCCAAGAAGTATTACACAGAGTCAAGGAGGAGAAGAATATCCTACATACAATAAAAAGAAGAAAGGCTAACTGGATTGGTCACATCTTGCGTAGAAACTGCCTTCTGAAACACGTGATTGAAGGAAAGTTAGAAGGAAGGATAGAAATGACGGGACGACGAGGGAGAAGACGTAAGCAGCTACTGGATGACCTTAAGGAAAAGAAAAGATACTGGAAATTGAAAGAGGAAGCACTAGATCGCACCCTGTGGAGAATTCGCTTTGGAAGAGGCTACGGACCTGTCGTAAGACAGACTGCAGAATGAATGAATGTTGGGGGCAACGTAGGCACAGCTGAAGGAAAACAAAGTAGCCTGCAGAAATGCTTTTCTTCAGCACGACGGAAGGGGACCGAATGACACATCACAAACACAACGCAGGCATCAGAGAACTAGCAATAAAAGGCAAAGAAAAGAAATATCTGTAACATTTGGAAATACAAGTAATACCTGAAATCCGAAGGCCAAATCTACTGCATCGATATAAAACTAAGGTAAAAAGTATGTCTGATGGAATTGTGGGAACAAAACAAGGTAACTAAGTACGGGTGGTGACTAACCTAGAAACAGCGCCTTCTGAGTGTGATGAAGAGAGGTTATAGTTGTGAGACTAACGCGTGGAGCACCTTCTTGAGAAGCAGTCAACAAATTCTCTGCCTTTTATGTACCTCGGAGATTCATTATCTCGTTCACAAGAGCCCGGCACCAAACCCTATACTGAATAATTTCTACACTTCCTCCGAAAAAGAGCCCATATTTACATTACGTTACGGTGAAACTAACACGAAATGTGAAGGCGTTTAAAGAAAAACATCCAGTTCACTGACAAACAATTCCTTAAATTAAATTATGCAAGAAGTCTCTCATTCTAAGCACTTGAAAAGAAACAAAAATTATGAAGTAAATAAAAAAATATTATAAAACTGGGGGGGAAGGGACAGGAAATTAAAAACACGTTAGGTAAGAGACAAAGTCGAAACTACGTGATGGCGGTTTCAAGAATGTTAAACGGAGCTACAACTGAAGCATTCGAAATGAAATCCTTAAGCAGTGTCAAGTGACAAAACCTTTTCATATTAAATCAAAACGAAGGCGTTAAATACGTGCGAGATCTGAGTTTCCCACAGTTCGGTGTTGATGAAATCATATTCTGCAGAGATCTACGGCGTGTCGACTGGTAAATATTCAAGTCCTTAACTGCAATGCCCTGAAGATAGAGGTAGTACGCTATTACGAAATTTCGGTAGCTAATTTACCAGTCGACAAGACTTTACATGATAGAAGATTTGGGTCTTCAGTTAAACATTTCTTCACTAAATTGAAGAAAATAATATTACATATACAAAACGTTTAACCAGTATGAACACCACAAACCATGATAAATCCCAATGACTAATTTCTCTACTAAATAAAGAGCAGTGACATACAGGAAGGCCCACAGAAACGAATATGAATTCAGGAGTGTGAAGTGCAAAAGGCAGCATGAAATTGTACTAACAATACAGTGATCGTGTTTGACTTGTATTCTTCAGGAAGGAATTTATTTATTTCACCACTGTTCAAGATTCGCAGAGTTAAGAGCGCTGTGTCACGTCTGTCTCTATTAGAGCACTGTCACAAACATTTGGAATCACACAATCCGTCTGGCTGCTGAAGTCCATATTTTATAACTCCCGTCCATCAACGCAACCGTGACACGCTGCCCACTAGATACTGCACACTCTACAAATACCGGGGGCAGAGCCACAGTAACCGGATCTGGCGTAAAGATAGCAATATCCCATAAACAAATTACTGAGGAATGAGCCAACGAACCAGGAAAGGTGTAAATGATACATAACCGGGTACCTAAGCACATTCATGAAACTATTATGCTTAAATTCAACGCCAGGTATACAGTATTCGTTCAAAGATTTCAGAAGACGTCAGCTGATTGTAGTCGCACTCAAAAGTTCTGTGGAACTCTTGCCTGTTGCAGTGAACTAGTGGAGTAGAGTACATTTTGTCAGGGATGCACAAATTTTCCAAAAATCTGGGAGACACCTCAACATTATAGGCGCAAGAAGTGTGACACTGAAGCAAATTCCGTACTGAGAACCCACAAAATTTGGCGCCACCGTACAAAGTTTAGTCGCTCGAACCACTTGGGGCCAGGGATTTTGTGCACCCCTGAATTTTGTTAAGTCATCCGCTGCCTTAGTTCTGTTCTAATCTTATGTTAACGCACCGTTCACTTAGACATTACTGTAAATATATATTGGGTAATCATTTCAAAGAGTATGAGAAGGATAAGACTATAGCACACACAGGCGAGATGAGAAATACATATACACGCTCTTGGTCGGAAAAGCTACAGAAAAGAGGCTACTTGGAAGATTGAAGTATAGAAGAAAAGATGATATTAATATGGACCTTAAGAAAATGGTGTGTGCGTGGACTTGTCTCAAGTTACGTTCAGTGGAGGGAATTTGTACACGACTCGAAGGACAATTAGATATTTTATTTTATACAATTTTCTCAACTGTCTCCTTAATTCACTTCCAGACTTGAAAATAAAGAATGAATATTCAAGCCATTTGCTATCAGTCCTTAGCCTGTTAGGGAGTTCGACAGATAATAACAATATTTAATTATAAGGTACGAAGCAAATTACAGACATTACAGTAAACTGAATTTGATTCGCCACTGCATAGGGATAGTGAAATTTTGTTTGCTAAGAAGGTTCACATCTTTCATACGATACGTAGTAAAGGTAAGCTTAAAACGACACGCATATTCGCTCCTTTCTCGATTTCACATCTTTATGAATGATGAATGGAAAGCAGGGTCTCGTGGGATATCTACGTATACACAAACCGTTACTGAGGCAGAGCGCCTTACAGACGCAACACTGCAAGACAAAGTACGGTCTATGAATGTAAAGATGATGAAGCTTGAATACAGTCATTTGGGAGGAAAGATTTTCGTGAGCAGCTCTGCGTATTTCTGGAAGATTTTAAGCAAAATACACAGACTTAAGAAGACGAACACAGACCTAGAAGTTAACAAAATTAAGATTAACCTTTGAAGACAATAATTAGTCTAAATTACAAATGATAA
The DNA here is from genome assembly GCA_021186555.1 of Reticulitermes speratus. Lineage (NCBI taxonomy): Eukaryota > Metazoa > Arthropoda > Insecta > Blattodea > Rhinotermitidae > Reticulitermes > Reticulitermes speratus. The sequence continues at coordinate 20,789,595 of JAJKFL010000330.1, forward strand.
TCAAAAAGTCAGTCAACCCGTTCTTTGAAATATCTTCTATTTGTCAAATTGTACCCTAAAATCATAAATACATAATGATATATTAGGTTCTGCAAGTGTCCACCACCCTCAGCAATAAAAGCATTCACACTTTTCGTCATGTTTGACGCAACCCGATGAAACAGTTTCTTCGGTGATGATTGCAATTCGCAGCTGAAAGTTTTGTTTCAGTTCCTCTAATGTGTGGGTTGTTTTTACACATACCCTCCTTCAAATACCCCCAAAGATAGAACACCACTATTTTAAGTCCGGAGATCAACTGCAGCCGTCAATAAATATTTGAATGTGGGTTGCGTAAATTTTATATCGCACTGTATATAAAGAGTAATTTCGTACCGCACAGAGAATAAACATTCTACGTCTCCCTTGTAAAAATCACCGGCTTAATGCTGTGTAAGGAAATGGTCGTTATTTCTTTTGAGAATTATATGAAACACAAATATACTACGTGGGAAAAAATGCAGAAGTTGTAAAGGGTAAAGCTGGTGATACGTTTAATGACCACCACATTTATAAAGTTTTAAGGAAAGCAGAACGTAAAAGACGCTATTCAAGCGATTAACCAGCATTTTCCTTACATCGTGTGCTGACATTTTTAGAAGCACGGGCATTTCGTAAACGGAAATGCTGACGGTCCGTCTACTTGAGGTGTATACACAGAGCTACCCCCAGGTGAGGGCGGGGACGAGGACGAAGCAGTCTATGCAAGATCTCCCATAAATATGTGTAAGGCAGAATCAGAGTTATTCCTATGCACGCAGTAAAGACATAAGAGAGTGGACATATGGCTCCATTCATTCATAACATCCACCCTTGGGGGGGGGGGGGGGAAGTAAATGGTCACATTCACGCCCGACCGAATTACCTCCGGGGAAACAGTCCCCATTACCCTTTAAATAAAGGGCTCGAGGACGGTTCCAGAGCCGGTCTGCACGCTTTGGAGAAGAGAAAAATCTCCTGTCCCTGCCAGTAAAAATTTGTATTACATGAATCTGCCTACGCACAAAGTCTACACTCCTACATAAATCATATTAATGGCAGGAAGCCTTATATTTATCGGAGGGTATTCTTGTATTTTATGGGGCTTCATTGAAGTTAATATACTTTAAAACTAAAGGTCCCTTACATTTTTATTGTCACTTTCTTCTGTCAAATCTTCATATTCTTTAAATTAACTTCTTTATTTCTTATGCCTAAGGTGACGTAATGTATGATATAGAAAAAACTGACAATATAAACTAACGAACGAGATATGAGCAAGAAATATTACTTGCTTCAGCCAACTTGATCAGTATAAACTATAAAAAACTTATAATGTGGGCGAGGAACAAAATAAATCAATTTTAAGGACTGAGACCTCTGTTAGACTTAAGGTAAGTACCGCAAGAAATTGTATTTCCTCTACATACGCATACAAACTACACTGTTCCTTTCAGTAAATGTTTCAATCAGTTAACACATATTCATCAAGAACACGTCTACATGTTTCGGCTATAAAAGGATAGCCATCATCAGGCCTGAACTACAAGATATTAGAAGAGGCGTATCTTGTAGTTCAGGCCTGATTATGGCTATCCTTTTATAGTAAAGCATGTATCCTCGTTTTTGGTGAATACACGTGATGTTGACAGATTGAAACATTTATTGCATTTAATAGCGCAACGGGGATGTGCCACCTTAACAACATACACTGTTCGTTTTTATAACACTGAAATTCCCATCTACTTCAGTCAGCATAACGTGTTGTACGCAGTTTGGAGGCCATGAAGTTTTAATATTGAGAAGGCCCTTATTTTCACAGAACGTCAGCATTTCTCAACACATTCCCTAGCGTTTATAAGAGAGCATTTCCTCGCATTATGGATGTACGAAGTGCTGCCTTTCACCTGACATCCGGGCTGAGAGAGTTACTTTGTAAACAGCAGCGTTAAAAACTGTAATCCATTCTATTGCTTCCTTACTTCTTAATTATGGAAGAAAGGCGAAATTGCTGTGAAATTGAGAAAAAGTGTAATCACGAATTTTATTATTTAGTCTCTACGTTGAGTTACTTCTTATTTTTCTTCAGATTTCATGTATTAGACCGCCTGTCTTCTTCCGATTCTTAATTACATCTGGGACAGGAAATCCTGCGAGATATTTGGTAGGATTACTGTTATGGGCTATCGACCAGTCGCAATGTCTATGGTCTTATTACAGACAGCAACACACAAGACGTACAAGCATCTATCCAGCTATCCAACCATTAAACCACTCACGCACCCACCCACCCATCAATTTATAGTGTTCGATAGGCGAAAGATCGTGTGTGTCTCAGACCGCGCGATGAATGGGATTCACTTTTTAACTACTTAAATAATTAAATCAGGAGAAAGGAACGAACTCAATGTTCAGAAAGAAGGACAGCAGCAATAATTAGGTTCATTCAATATTTATGTTCTCATTAATTCTTCCAACCTTTTACTCATTTCGGTACACTTTTTGTGCCCTAGCATTTTGTCGTAACCCTCTCCAAAAAATCCATTATAAGCATACGCAAGCAGGTGTTTGGAAGTGTTGTTATACGTCGTTTCTGTCAATTTTGCGAAATTCCTAAGAGTTCCTCCGTCACCGAAGAATAAACAGCGCTTTCTGAACCGATTCTTTAGCTTCGTACACTTTGTCTAGCGACACTGTTTGCAGCGTATCGGAAATAATTTCAAAATAATACTCTTACATACAATGACACATGAGAATCGGTCAGAAAATAAGTTTACATAAACTAAAACTTCCTAATTAAAGAGCCTACACAGACTGCAGCATTCGTCGCCGAGCGACTACCAACTGTTGCCAGCACTGAAGAAAAATCTTGGCGACCACAAATTTAAAGACGCTCGTTATGGCGGAGACTATGTGGAAAAGGAGTGGTACGGCAGTAGAACTTAATCTGAACTGTTGTTATTAGATACGAGACAAAGTACCCAAAATATACGCATTGAAACCTTATTTTCTAACTAACCCTTGTATTTAACACTGAGATTAGACTTGCTACTAACGAATTATAATTCGGAATTTAGAAATATTCGTAAGGCATGTAACCTTCATACATTTCATACGGTAAAACTAAAAAGCTTACATTACGCATTTATACATTCACAAATATATCTGGATGTCGAGTCTACACCGCACCGGTAACGGGTGACTTGTAATGACTTTCACTTTCATTTTGAAAACATTCCGACGCATGAAACAGGCTCATGTGAGAAGCAAATTGGTGTGCCATCCTGGGCACACGAGCCACAGGTTGGTCAAATCTGATGTGTATTACCAAACGGACTACGGCTACAAGCGGATACTCTCTTCTGAATACGACGCCTTGCATTCTGGTAGACACATACTAGGCCTTGGAGGGACACGCTGCCTCCATCTTCAAGGTACATTCTATTACTAAACAGACAGCAGGTTCCTCCGACGTGTCGGTAAATTTCTGTAATAGTACACGGCGTCACATCACAAAAGACAATATTAAACAGAAAGACATTTTGAGAATCTCAAATATCGCATATGGATAAACGAATTTTCCAGCTGTTAACTGTATTCTTTGGGGTTTCTCACACGCAACTGACAATGATGTTCATATAGGTCGATTTCTGATATAAACTCTAATTACGAAGATAATAAAGAGGACGAATAATACTGCAGATTGCTTCAACAAATATGTCTGTATGTTGCAGAACATCATTCAGCTTTACGTTACGTTCCAGTAGACTTTACTTAATGAGGACGGCGCTTCGAACTCTGCATCAACATGTGGCAGAGGCGTCACCACATCAGTCTGATGATGGCGACCGACTGCACAGTCACACGGCCGATCGCCCGAAAGACTTCAGTGAGACAAACCGTAATTAAGACGCCTGAATTAAATACTGAAAGACATTTTAAACGTCTTCTTGTCTACGGCTTTCTTTAGCATAAACAAGAACAGTTCAACTTGTTGTCTTCCATTTTCTTTAGCATAAATAAGATATAAGTTTTAAAACTTTCGCGGCGACATGATTCAATATAGTCTTCTCGGGTCATCAGCTGCGTCAACTGGTTTAAATACAACGTTTCGGGGACTGGCTTCGTCCCCATCCTCAGGCAGAACTGATTTAGTAAATCAGTTGACGCGGCTGATCGCCCGAGAAGACTATATTGAATAAATAAAAATGTTTCGACTCTCTGTCTCCACGTTGTGTTCACCGTGCATCTTGACATTAACTTTCAGTTTTTTAACCAACAAATTCACTTTTATTTTCGTATTTCTATTCAGTTAACCCTACACATGTTTCGGCCGCGACCCGGCCATCATCAGAAATACGAAAATAAAAGTGCATTCGTTGGTTAAAAAACTGAAAATCTCTGTCTCCATTTCCTTTACCTTATATACAAAGACCTTAACTTCTTCTTGTCTTCAGTTTCCTTTACCATAAATAAACAGTTTAACATCTAGTTGCCTTAAGCTTACAACAGCATGAATAAAAACATTGTCTTCTAACTGGCTTCAGTTTTATTTACCAGGAATGAGACAATACAACTTTTTGTTGTCTTCAGATTTTAACTTCTTTTCTTCAGCTTTCTTTAGCATAGACAAGAACATTACAACTTATTGTTTCCTTAAATTTCCTTACGCATAAAGAACACTTTAACGTGTTGTTGCCATCAGTTTCCTTCAGAAAGGGGAGAAAAACATTTAACTTCTTGTTGTCTTCTGTTTTTCTTCAGCATAAATATCCAATTTAACACACACAATTATTATAGTTCATCTGTAAGCAGCTCTCGAGAAATCAGCAGTTACCCTCACTATTTTCCTTGATGAGAACTTCATCACACAGACACACACACACACGCGTGCGCGCGTTGCTTTCAATTAAACGCACTCCTTCCCTGAATAAATACAGCATCCGGCTTTGCTTACAAAGCGACATCAATAGTATGCTATGATGTACTTATCTCCCGAGTCGTTCTAATTCCGATTACATCTGTTTAACTTTCATGATTACCTCACAGAGAACAGGAGTGCAAAACAAACAAGAACAGGGCTAAAAGAATATGGTAAAGGTTTGGAGAGAAGTAATGTTCTATTTAAGACCAGATTAGAGCCAAATTCCCGAACACCATATGTGTAAAATATGCCTTACACCAACGGTTCCCACCCTTTGGTGCTCGCGACACATTTGGGTTATTCGTTTGTTTTTATTCGCAGCACACTAGAACTGGAATAGATGGATAACATTTGTAATAACCGTACACTTCTTTTTCTAAAAGGTGTCATTTATCGTATAGAACGTAATATTATCCCGAAGCAGAAAGGTAGTGAATTTTTCATACAAATATAAATTTAAAAAGTTTAAAAATTCAGTGGTTTTGAGACTTTACATAATGGTGCCTCTTCAGCTTAGCAAAGACTTCAAGGAAATTCCACGCCCTTTTGTAACTTAAACTTAATGTGTGCTGTGCGCATAAAGAGAAACTTTCAGGTTTTCATTTTTAAAATTCCAGTTTGTTGTATTTAATTTGATGTACTTTTATATAACATTATTTAGTTAAGTGCAAAGCATAAAGATGAGTCGTAATTTACTATCTTAACATTTTCATATCATTCACGTGTACTTAGTCTTCAAGGAGCATGCCGCCAACTAGTTACGATGAACATCTATGAACAAGTGGGCGGTATTACAGGATCTGTGTGGAACCATAAGGAACTAACGTCATGTACTTGCATCCCTTTAGCTGCGTTCCTGTACCCTCTTTTTCATTCACCCACTCTCTCAGAATGATGGACGCGCCGATGCAAACGCAATGTAGACAGTTGGTCTAATTTGGCAGCGGCGTTTTCTAAGACGTGGGTTCATACCCTCTTCGAACATTCATTAACAAAGGCTGAGGAAACTTGGAGGGGGAGGAGGACACAGGAGCTCCACGTTGCTCGTCACATAAAAACTTGCAAATACTCTAAAAGTTTCGCATCGTTTGTTTCTCTATCCCACACACTTGAAACTAGCAAAAAGAAAAAAAAAACAATTTCAAATGCAGTGAAAAAATGGTGCCTGTGGAGCACTGGAGGTGCAGACACTGTTCTTTTATTTAAATGTGTGTCGTTTAAAATTGATAAAAGTTTTTCTATTTCCAACAATTTCTCCCTTAAGGCTTCTGCAGGCAGCTGCATAAATTTAAGTTAATATTTAGCCTTGATTATGTGTCTAAAACCGAGCGGAATATAGATTGTGATACAGTTACACATATTTACTTTTTGTGACAAGTAACGGATTGAAGATTGTGCTTAGTTTTCGACACAAAATTCACTACTGTGTTCAGTGCTATTTTAAATCTCTTTTAAGCCTAGACCCTATTTGTTGCAGATATAAATTCTTTGCTACAGAACTACCCAAAGTAGGGCAATAGATATCATACTGCATAATGTCATTAACTATTTTCTGTGCATATCGACAAGTGACGGTCACGCTGAGAGTGACCAAAATAAAGTGTGTGATAAGATTGAAGACGTACAGGCCTTCATGATAAGCTGAGTAACTATCAGCATATCAAGCTGAACTCTGCTTTATGGACTTAAGCAGCAGAAACACTTAAGTTATTCTTCAATACCCCTCGTTTAATGCCCTTGTAAACCTGCCCAAAGCAGTTTTCTCTTCAACAGTTATGTCTTCTGGAATTTGAAGACGTGTAGTCTGGTATACCTTAACATTATGCTTCTCCATCACCATGGTTGATGACTCGAGACAGCAACATCCTCCGAAACGTCCATACAGTTTTACCAGACTAAACCTTGTCACACACCACATTACAGGAAGTCTATAGTGACCGCAGTAACAACCCCAAACCTCTCTTCCTTTAATTAAATCCAAAAGAATGCCACCTTTTCTGGCCATACCCTGAAAATAAACTCCAGAAAGGCAAAGAAAATGAAACTGAAGCGGCGTTTAAGACAAAAGTTAGTTTTAACACCAATTTAACTTGAAAATGCAGTTAACCGATGCTGTCATGTTAGAGGAGACAAAAGAGAAGTTGATAATTGGCGTGAGACCGCAGTTAAGGTGTGTTTCAAAGACGTGGCAAAGTTTCTCCACATGAGTATAAAGTTTGCAGTAGATTATCCAGCCTGCCACCGAGGTCATTGCAGCTTCCAAACCAGATAACATTCTACTTTCTCGACGACATCACTAAAATCTAACACACCGTAAGTTCAATGGAACGGGTGCTGTCGTGCTAGGGACACAATATCTTTTTACATCTTTACGTTAGGAAACCTCACTTCGATCCCAGATATTTTTCCCTTGCGATTTTTCCATAATTATCCAGTACAATTCTGAGACGATGAGATACATTTTGAAACGTAAGTTGGGACTGAAATTTTCAACGCTGTCCATTGTCTCAGACTAAATACTCACAGCATTCGAAGGCTGAACCTGCCTAATTCTTCAGGTGGAACTGGGAAAGCCAAGAACCAGTCTCAATCTCCTGATTCAGACTAGCTCTTTATAGTGGTCCCACCTGACCAGTTTCTCCCCTTTCCTTGCTACACCTGAAGACGGAGGCAGATCAGCCTCCGAAATACTGTGGGTTCTTAATCTGAGGACAATGGCCAAGTTCAAAACTTCAGTCACGTTTGTGACAATATACCATCTCAAAACACTTTCATTTAAATTTGAAACAGCTTGTTTTTTCAAGTCAGAGTTCATTAATAACTATCACGTTTCTTTAATTTGTAGTGTCTTAAGACTAATTAGCTAATTCAGTGCTGCATAGTGCCTTTTGAGAAGCTAACAGCTGCTTGTTAGTCAGGAAACTCCCCACATTTTAGGGAACCCGAAAGATAATTACCATATTCAAAATAGCATGCTTTTGATCCTTATTGTAAACCATACGGGTCCAGTCCACATCTTTCCATCCCGTCTTTAAGACGAATTTCAATATTACCCTGCCATCCACCTGCAAGTGTTCGATGTCGCCCCTTTTATTCGAGTCTCCCAAGCAAACCTATATATGCATTTCTGACCCTATCCCAAGCGTGGTAAATATCCTGCTCCTCATATCAAGATCTACTTCATCACTCCAATCGCATTTGGCGATATGTACAAAGCATGAAGTTCTTCACTACCCTGTTTCGTCCAGCCTCCTCTTACTTCATCCCCCTTAGGCCTAAAGGTCCCCATAAGTACCCTGTTCTCAAAAATTCCGTCTTTATTCTTCCCTTATTTTGACAGACCGAGATGCATACCCACTCAAAAACAAAGTTATATTTCAGCAAATTGGAAGGCAAAATGGATTCTTAACTGAAAGACAGCAACAATTTCCCGTAGTTAATCTGCTCTCAATTTCTTCGCATATGCAAGTTAATTTGTTAATGTCGTTCCCACATATCTGAACATTAGAACATTAAGAAATGATATCTTGGAAAGACTAATTCAATACCTTCGTGAATTAATACACATCACGGAATTTCTTGACAGTACATGTTTGCAGGTGTTTATTTTAAAATACAGAAATTGCCGGAATTAAACCCTTTACGGAAAAATTTCAGAGAAATTTGAGCTGGTTATTACAAAACACGAATTATATGAACACCCGTGGCAGCTGTGTAATGCCAATAAAAGACATAATATTTAAAAACGTCTAATTAGGAGTACGACCTTGGGGTGTTCTATAATGGTACAATGTTCGTACCAAGTTTCGTAAAAATCTATCAACTGGTCCACAAGCAGAAACTGGAACACGCACACAGACACATATACAATGAGCATGGTGATAGGCCTACAATATGCTTACATTTTTATTTTTTACAGGGGATGTAGTACGTCAAACAACCACAACAAAATAAAAGCAACAAGCACTGCAGAAAATTTTTGAGTTCCGGCACGAAAGATCATCTTCGGATTACTAATGACATTATCAATATTTATATTCCGGTCAGGAATGACAATGAATCACAACATTAGACGCGCCTTGGCGCTACATGTTGTTGGGGCTGCCACTTACTTTTCGCAGTCCTGTTTGAACAAATACTCTTAACGAGAATATTTGTAAATTTAATGGGAAGAACAGAAGGCTGGAGAAAACGAGAATAAAATATACAGCACTTACGCGCTAGGAGACATTAATGAACCGCTGCTTGTACTGCGACAAGTTGCGGGGTGGACTTTAAAATTCAGAAATCTCATCAAATTGAGCAGTGCAAGAAAACTCGGCGACAGACACTGCGGTCTTCGAATACGGCGATTTCAGTTCAGAAGAAGGAAGAGATCCTCGTACCGAGGTTAATGGACAGAGGTTCTCTAGCTCAAAAATTACCAGATGGACTCACAGTTGAGATTTCATAAGCTTTCATATCTCTTTACAAGAAGAAGATGGCCAAGCATACTGGTGTAACAACATCATTCTAGATTTGTATCTGGGAGGTACCCATTTCGAATCTTGGCCGTGACGACGACAATACTGACCATATTAAATTAAGTTATAGACCAACTGATACACACTAAAACCACTTTTTTAAGTAGCTTTATTATTAAAATTGTTAAAATTGTACCCCTATCGAAACACGTGTAGGGGTACAATTTTAACAATTTTAATAATAAAGCTACTTAAAAAAGTGGTTTTAGTGTGCATCAGTTGGTCTATAACTTAATTTAATATGACGAAGATGCACGGTGTCAACAGTGTGAAATACTGACCATGTTTGCGTGGTTTACTTCAGTAACTCCATACACTAGCCGTCATAGTACGTGGATTAGGGCATTATGCGGCTTCACTCCAAACACTTTTCAATTCGTCATTCAGGAACGCTATAACGTCTGACATATGTGAAATAAACCACAACAAAAAACAATAACTGTCACATTAATTCATAAACCTCCTCAGAATCATTACTCTGCCTGTCTTAGCGTAGGTGCTATAAACAAACAGAGTATGAGTCATCTGAATGAACTGAATGTCACTGCATGTCGCGCACTGCCTGTTTTCAAAAGTAGGTCCTATTACCGTGTGGTTGACATGAGCAGGCGCTTCTTCACAGAAACACGTGTACTTCGGCAAATGGAGCGAAAACGCCTTCTTTACTTTTCGCAGACGTCTCTACATGCACATCTACTGTCTTTGTACACACGGATACACCGAAGGACCCTTCCTTAATGTTAAACTTCACCGCTCCTAGTAAAGTTATTTTGATATTCGTATTTGGTTCCTCAATTAAAATCGTGGTTTTCTGAATACATTATTGTAAATATTTTGATCTAAGAGCGAGGGAGTAAGAAACGAACGAAGAATATTCCGTAATCAGTAAATTCGCAAACTGTATTTCTCATCACGTAATATTAAGGTGATAAAAATCAAGGAAAATATATGCATTACTTTCATGTACAAAAATGCATGTCAGACTATTGCACTCGTAGGTTTATGGAAGATTTAAACTTCGCCTTATACTGTGTATTATCACCACTATTTTCTAATAAACCGCAAATCAGATACCTTAATTTCATCGCTTGAATATCCAACGCAAATAAGTAATATGCAATATAGCAGGAGTAAATAAAATGTAGGAGCCGAGATTTGACTTTCTATTGTCATAAAAATGTGTATGGCGTATCGGAAGAGACGTATGACTTTGTACTCATACCTGGCGTAACTTGTTAGGTAGCCACATACGAGACGTAACATAGTATTAGCTTCAATTAAATCTCTGAACTTCCAACTACACAGTTGACGGGTTAAACCGAGTTTCTTGCACGTACTCGGGAACCACTAATTCGACACTGGTATTCCCCGACGTGACTAATGCCCTCTGCATATCTCATCTGGAACTGTTACCATCACCTGGCTCATTACATCCATCCTCGTCGCGACCTCAGGCAGTCCCATAGCCGTAAACCGACCGTGCCAAACAAATGCATGGTTGCCGGAAATTATCATCCTGGAAACGGCATGGACTATGTTCGCGCATATATTACTGCTGCCTTGTCAGCTAGGTTTTGCAGTGCGTGTTCTACAAACATGAATCCAGGATATTCGTGACAATGATTAAACTGAGAGAAAATAGCTAGCTATCCATTATGTAGCTCCGTGGAGAGTCCTTGTGGGGAAGCTGATAATCTCTTAACTGGTTATAAAATTACCAGATCCTAAAGAACCCATGTTCACAACAGCTCACCACTAGAACTTATCCCGCTCCGGCTGGAATCATTCCACACCAACACATTCTCCTTGAAACCCATTTCAATGTTTTTCAACTATGACGTTCTCATACCGGTGCCGCTGAAGATTCATGTCTTCTGAAATGTTCCGATGTATCGCTGGGTAACTAAGAGTAGTTCCCACTTAGAGACACAGCTCAAACCCCCAAAACACTTGAATGCTTAATAATTTTCTTCCACAGGGACCCGTATTTCCCTAATGGTTATCTTATTTTTATGTGCCTGGACTAAACTATAAATAATGTCCTCAGTATTTCGTTCTAAAAACCTCGCAATTTATCTTAAATATATTATGTACCAGTAATAACAGTGCAATTGTATGATAATATCATATTATACAAATATAAGCGTTCTATATGAAATTCAGTGGGCCGAGAAATAATTTTTTGTCATGCTTCGACAGCCCTAGTGGGCCGAGGGCCTCCTCTATGAGGTTCCTCGATCAAAGACACACAACACTCTGTAGGACTCCTCTGGACAGGTGATCGGCGTGTCACACAGACCTCTACCTGACAACACACAACACTCACAAGAGACAAACATCAATTTCCCCGGCGGGATTCGAACCTGCAACCCCAGCAAGTGAACGGCCGTACACCTACGCCTTAGACCGCGCGGCCGCTGGGATCGGCCGATAAATAATAACCAGTCTTTATCTGCACACTATGACTCTTAGAAAATGGTGTAACATGCGAAATATCACTGACGTGTAATTGGACTTTTTACATCGTCACTGAATATAAAAACACGTTTTCCAAAGCAGACTGCTACCGTCTTCAGGTGAACCTGTTATTAAACATCTCCACAATTATCATTTGTGTACTGTAACGGAATGTTACTAAGTACAACTGTTTTCAATTCATGTTCTTCCTTTAGGATAAGATGAATATTCTAATTTACATAAAACAACTCGAAATACTGGAGTTTCGTATATTTTAATACTCAAACGATTTTATACAGCAGACAATGATAAGACAGGCAGTTACAAAAAGGAATGGATATATTCGATAGACAAAATGGAAATCATAAACATGAAGAGATTGTGGAATATCAAGAAAATGTGGGAAAATAAAATGTAGGGGCGCCAGGTACAATTCTCCAAGGAACGAGAGGAGGCAACCAGACAGTGACCAGCACTCCCTATTCTCATTTGTTCGTCTTCTTACTCTGTATGACTAATAGATTAATACATTTTCGAATTTTTAACCACGCCTCAGTTTGGATAGTTTATTATCTCAATAATTATTATAAGACTGTCCTCAATTATGGCAACGAGACATGAACATATACTTCAAGTTTTCTCGGAGTTTATTTCAAGACGAACATTCTCACTACGGTCTAACATAATTTCTGTATTATTTTTGTAGTATTTATATTTTCTCCCAGCAAATGAACATCAGCACCAAAGGCAGCCGGTATCTGATGTATTTAACACATAAGAATGTACGATGACATTTTAAAAGCTATATTAGGATTATTTAATTGAGTAAAATAACGTGGGTGGGAATATGAGGTTTCATAGCCTTAATCTTATTAAAATGGGCCGTAGGAAATAAGGACTACACACAACTACTTCAAGGCAGGGTCAGCAGGAGGCTTTCTGTGAAAACTAATGAAAATTCGAGTTGTTTAAACAGAGGTAATTTCTTGGTCTCTTCTAATTCATATAAAACATTCCCCACGGTTAAATCCTAAGGTCATTTTTTTCAGCAAAGCGATATGAGCACAAGATAATATACCCATATTTAAACTATATTTGTATCTCTCTACTGTTTCTCATAAAAGTTTTATACCGTTCATGAGAGCGATATCTGCGTAGAATAACTTTACATCCGGCTATTCGCAGAGAATACCGGCACGCATCTGTATATCTGCGTACGGACGAGAGAAATTAGCATCCTGCAAGGCAAACAAAACTCACGGGAATAATTCACAAAGAGAAATTTGCCTGGAACATCAACAACCTCGTTTAGAATTCGTAGATATATCATACAGCCTCATTAGAATGGAATTCAAACCCGGATTTTCCTTCATTAGCCACAAGAAAGGTATTTTATACGGCAGGCTTCGTCTGTTCTCGCTGCATAATTAATTCGAAGATCACATTATTTTGAGGATATGTTTATACAGCAAACGTACTGCAAGTTTATGTGGCGTGGCATACAGTTTTAAACTACGTTGCAATACGGATAACCAATGAGGCCAGTAATGGTACAAATATTGATTTTTGGGAAACAGATTTATTAATTTAAGAAAATGTAATTTCAAGCCACCGACTATGAAATATTCTAGAACAAAAAATATTTGCGACGTTGTCTTTCTTATGAATGCTCGCTGAACCAGTAAGGCATACAACAGTCACAGGCCCGTGTAACGAACATTGCGAGAAACGCATATGATGCAGCAAATAAACATGCTGTACTGGTAGCCATACTGTTTGAAAAACCACCATTCTGATACACGACAAGTCAGTCGACGCTGTTCGATATTACGATTTTAGATTCAAAACTTTTCACGAGCCGAGCCTTCCGTGGTCAACCCGAGGAGAAAAGTTTCACACTGCCGCTCACTCTCTTCATGAAAGGCGGGGCCAATACTGATTAAAATCTGTTGTAAATTGGAAGATCGTTTGTTAGATAAAAGCAGAAAATGTGGTGTAAAATACCTATCCTAGGATATAAGTTAGAGATGGTGGCATTAAATTTGTGGACTACAGGAAAATTTCATAATAATTACGTCATATGGGAAAAGTTTAATTTTAATGTATCTACGTATATTAGAGGTTGGTATAATTTATTACTGTGGTAATGATCAGGCAACATCTCATCAATCTCCGCATCCACCGTCGACTGTTCCAAGCCCTCCGAGGAGACGATATATCTAGCGATTGTGATAGGCTAATCAGATAGCACGTGCGTTTGCAATCGCGTCCCGTTGTTTTGACGGGAAGAACTGCATTGGTGCAATTCTACCGAGGCAGGATACATTCTCCTGGGGCCAGGAGCGCCCACCCTGCCGAAGTCGCTACTCCCAGGTCAGGTTTAGAGGTGTAAATGTCACCCCGGGCTCGGGTAGGAGTTCATCATGGGAACTGGAGGCCAATCACTGAGCGATAGAAATAGCGTTCGTTAATAACCTTCAAGCTTGACCAAGCTACTATAAGACCACTGTCGGTTTCGTTAGGTAGATTGGACCTGATCGACGCCTGGCAATGAAGGCCGTATAGCGAAGCCCTCGACGTTTTAATCCGTGGTCAATGGACGCCAGCAGGTCTAAATTTGTAGTAAACTATATCATTATTCCGGTTCGATTCCCGATAGGGTCATTGGGATTTTTCATGGACTTATTCATTCCGGCCGCACTATGGCCCTGGGGTCGACTCAACCTCTAACAGAAATGTGTACCAGGGATATCTCTTGGCGGATAAAGGCAGCCGGTGCGTGGGACTGGTAACCCTACCACCTTCATGTGCAGACTGTGTAGAAATTCTGGGAGCCTCAACCTTCTGGAGCCCTGAAGGCCTGTCCAGGCCTGTAATGGGATTGCGCCACTTTATTTTATTACTATTATTATTATATAACTATTACTATTATTCCATAACTGAAAATATTGCTAATTTACAACTAGCGCCTGTTTTTATTTCGTTTTGCCTTTCACATTCTCAATTTCACCGCCACGAAAACATCAGACTGCATGAAGGACAGACGCTTTAAATGTACCTGACAACCTATAACCATCTCATGGGTGTAACAATTCCTACTGTGGGCGACTCCACTAAGAAATAAACTCCATGCCCTTGCCTAGATGGGCAGAGACCAGAAAGGCCAACAGAGATAATAGTCGTATTATGGAGGCACTAGAAAAGACTAACATAACTCTAATGAGTTAGAATTCAACTGTTTCATGTCCACAAGAAATACATTAATAACAATAGTTAATCAATACCAATAAAAATATATGCATAGAACGTGCTACCGATTGTATTAATTTATTTCTTGCGCATTTATTTACATTAATTTAAATACGACACAAAAATTGTTCCTGTTTCTGGCCAAACAGCACACATTTTTAACACTAGTAATGGATGGAACGATGTCGGCATCTTCACGCTGTGGCCATCCTGTTCCGAGGAGATTACACTTCACAGTACCATCCAATAGGTTGGTGATCAAGCCAATCTGGATGTTGTACGGTAGCTGCTAAACTGCCCGGGCTGTACCGGAACTATGACAAATTGAACGGACTACGTGGGACTATCGGAATTACCTGTGTGACTAAACAAACACACACCAGCGTGTGTAATAATCTGCACAGGCCAACTGTGGTGAATGTAACAGCACTGCACACAGAATCAGCTTACGGCAGAAATAAACTGCTAAACACGCATTAAGGCACTGTGCAATTAAAGACAACTCATTAAATTTCAACTAAATACACAGCAAACAGGAGACAGAATAGCACGGTAAACACAATTTATAAATCGCACCTACTTTAAAATCATAAGAAGTGAATCATAAAATCCACAACACGTACTACTCTTGTGAGTGACCTGAATCACACTCATGATGGTATGTTATCGATAATAATAGATTATTGTCTATCATTATCGATTGTAATCAATTGGGATCCAAAATTATCGCTTAAAATCACAAGTATCGATTACTATCGACTATCAATTACTATAGATGGTTACAGCACTTCCGTCACATGATAGGCACGTGGCTAGTAACGTAAAATGTAATGAAATGTATTGGATATTTTAAACAATATTTCAGATAAATTAACTAAATCACTATATCAGAGCTTTTCAGAAGCCGACAGTCTCTGAGCTAGTTTAAAAAGTTACGGCTTTTATGGAAAGACAAGATTTATTATCGTGCTCAAAGCACGCTGCCTGTGGTCGCCATTGTTCAGGACCAGATGCACTCTGTCCACAACCTAACACACTATTCTTTAAGGTCTAATATAATATTATTCTCCCTAAAGTCTAGAGTTCCCATAGGCCTTCCCGTTATTCTATCCTTCCCTCTAACTTTCCTTCAATCACGTGTTTTAGAAGACAGTTTCTACTCAAGATGTGGCCAATCCAGTTAGCCTTTCTTCTTTTTATTGTATCTAGGATATTCCTCTCCTCCTTGACTCTGTGCAATACTTCTTCATTTCTCACGCGATCGGTGCAACTATATTCTCCATTCTTCTACAGCACCACTCTTCACAACTCTCTGTGTATGTCGACTCTTACTGAACTGTTCGTACTTCCTATTGCAATTAGTGCTTAATGTTTCCTTCCTTCGAAATTACAAAATGCTATCTCTTCACTTTCAACATACCATTAATTTTCATATCACCAGGTAATAAATGCTATATGCCGATCCCAGTGGCCGTGCGGTCTAAGGCGTTGGTCTACGGCCGCTCGCTTACTAGGATTGTGGGTTCGAATCCCACCGGGGGCATGGATGTCTGTCTCTTGTGAATGTTGTGTGTTGTCAGGTAGAGGTCTCTGCGACGAGATGGTCCCTCGTCCAGAGGAGTCCTACCGAGTGTGGTGTGTCTAAAGTGTGTGATCGTGAAGCCTCGAAAAATGAGGCGGCCTAGGCCCCCAAGGGGCTGTCGAGCCATTGGAAAAAAATATATAATAAATGCTATATATATAGGATCCTCAAATTACATCATTACATGGAGATTAATATTACATGACGTTACACCGTGTCGACAGGTAATCACGAACTGACCTTATGGAGGAGCGTAGTGCCTTCTTTCAAGTATTATCTTTGACAGCTTTATTACGAAAGTGAAAGCAACGCGCTCCTTCGAAACGTCGGTAATTATTTACCAGTCGACATGGAATAACATTCAAGAAGACATGAATCTTCACGGATACCGTCGTGAGAAACCCAAACACCGTATATCTTTACATCTGCCATTTCGATACTCCTTATGAATCACATCCGTTCCGTCAGACTCACGTAACAGAGCGAATCCTTTCCGGAGTTGAAAGCTCCAGGCAGGCCGCTTGTCTTGGGAGGTGTTCTGATTGCTCGATCCACTCAGTCTTGGACAAGAAATGACTCCACAGCGGCTGTTAACTGTCGGGGGGCGGAGGTCAATGTTTCAACCCCTGCCCTTCCTTAGGGAGAGAAGGGAACCTAACCCCTTTCACCCTAACTACTAAGGAGCGTATGATGGTTACAGTGAAGCAAAAGGGGGGTTGGAGGGGTGAAATGGTAACTTGAAATATGAGAATCGCTTTATCTTATCGTGAATTCTCTAGCTCCCACCACGCGGCTCCTTTCCGAGAGCACCAGAAAACCTTAAAACCTGTGGGGGAGAGTTTAACAAGTTTCCCAAAATGTTCGGACTGAGATTCTCTCGCCTGAAACTTAAAAAAAAATAAACGGGGACTGGCAGGAGAGGGGGGAAAAAAGTCCTGAAAATTGCCACCGATATTTATAATAGCGACATTTCTCTGCACATAAAAAAGTTGGGGTACAGATGTACTTAGGGGCTTTTATATGTCTTGCAGTTAAGTAAATTGCCATATAGGACATTCTGACCCCGAGGGAACAAAAACGCAAGTGCACATCTCGTGGCAAGCCTACGGTATTCATATATGTATTTTTCATAGCTCTAGATGGAATAGCGAAATTATATTTTACTGTAACTGGTCTTTTTTGGGCGAGCAGATATGTCGTTATGCTACTGTATTCAGCAAGACCTTAACTTCATGGCTGTATGCAAAGACATTGCAAACATTATTACATTTTATTTTATCGGTGAGAGATTTATTTAAGCAACCCTCAACACTCGTGGCCTTTAAGGCTCCTAAAATGTTTTGTGCTACGAACGCGGCGCAAAGTTTGGAAACTATTCATATAGTAGTTTATATTACGCATACCTACAACTATTGATATTTCATGTTATGCATCAGTGTCCATAATACATTTGATATGAGGCCATTGTGTGTGTGTATATATATATATAGGCGCATACACAATTCTAATCTCAAATCTAAGGGAAAAATTCACTTGGACGATACAGGCATGGATAAAAGGACAATATTAAAACGGATCTTAAATAACATGTGGGGGTAAAGGTGAAAATTGTCAAGTTAATTTAGCTCCATGGCATGAAGACATACGGAGGATATGGCTTCAAGCATTCTTAACCATCGGCACTAAATGTAGGCGAGTGATCAGCTTTACGCCTCGGTCGTTTTACCACCGCTCAAGGGCAGCGGTAAACATTGAATAGGAGGCTCAGTAGGCCCTAAAACCATTCTGAAAGCTCTGTCAAATAAAAAAGTCTCCTGTGCTTGCCAGGAATTGAAACAAGATTCCTCATTTGTCCAGACCGTTCCTTAGTCACTACGGTGACAGAGCTATCTCGGAACGGATTGGATTCAGCTGGCTCATAATACAATACAGTGTCGAGATCTCGTGAACACGGCGATAGACAGTTTGGTCCATAAGAAACGAGTATTTTCTTGAATAGCTGGGAGACTATAATATTCTGGAGAAGGACTCAGCTATTATGGTGTTGGTTATTACATACAGGTCTAAGTAGTATTTAGTTACAGTTTAGGTTTACTGCGTTTAATTGTATTGAAGTATTCAGCTGATCATCACATTAACTCAGTATAATACTCAAATTAGAACTTCAGAGCGCTTCATGCCTTCTAATGGAACAGAAAATCGTTTTCATGTTAATTCTTAATATCAGTTTCCCCGGAGTTCATTTATGTACTGAATTGAACACAGCAGTACAGGTGACTCCTTACCATTCGCTAATCATACAGCATAGAATCCTGAGCTCTTCAATCCTTGTGTTTCTCGCCTCATACTTTCAATCCTTTTCTACTCTCATATTCCACTTTCAATCCTGGCGTATTCTCTCACACCCTACTTTCAATTCTTACATATTATCACAACTTTCAATTCTCACATATTGTCATATTGTACTTTCAATCCCTATATATTCTCACTTTCTACTTTCAATCTTGACATATCACATTCTACTTTCAACTCTTGCATATTCTCACATTATACTTTCAATTCTGACACATTACCACCTTCTACTTTCAACCTTTGTATATTCTCACAGTATAGTTTCAATTCCGACACATACCACCTTCTACTTTCAATCATATTCTACTTTCAACTCTTATATATTCTCACATTAGATTTTCCATCCTAATACATCATCATATTCTCATTTCAACTCTTGCATATTCTCATATTTGACTTTCCATACAAACACATCATCATATTCTACTTTCAATCCTTGTATATTCTCACATTCTACTTCCAATCCTTGTATATTCTCACCTTCTACTTTTAATCCTTGTATATTCTCACCTTCTACTTTTAATCCTTGTATATTCTCACCTTCTATTTTCAATCCTTGTATATTCTCACCTTCTATTTTCAATCCTTGTATATTCTCACCTTCCAGTTTCAATCCTTGTATATTCTCACCTTCTAGTTTCAATCCTTGTATATTCTCACCTTCTAGTTTCCATCCTGACACAGTATTATATTCGACTTTCAATCCTTGTATATTGTCACCTAGTTTCAATCCTGACACATTATCACATTCTACTTTCAATCCTTGTATATTCCCACCGTCTACTTTCAATCGTGTCACATTTTTACATTCTACTTTCAGTCCTTGTATATTATCACATTCGAGTTTTAATCCTCTCATACTCTTACATTATACTTTAAATATTCGCGTATTCTTACATTTTACTTACCTACGATCTACTTTAATCGTAGGCTCCTATTTTCTCGGTCCGTCAACTTCTAGTTTTTCTCGAGTAATCTCCATCAGAAATAACAAGAATGGCAATGACGTCAACAGAAAGGTATAAACACATTGCTTTTGTGTTGTTAGTTTACCACTGTTTTCAATCTCTCTTTGTTCACGTTAAATTTTGAAACACATCGAAGATGGAAAATTCTGAAAGTTGTCCCAAAAAATAAGGACAAGCTAGTGTTACAGAACACCTTCAGTCTCTGCTTGAATATAACTTTATACAGATTGTGTAACAGTATAAGTTACTATTAGCTGACGAAGATGTAAGTAAACAAACCGACCTCAGCGGCCTTCCATGAAGTACACATAAGGACGGTGCAAGGTGGTCCTTAACCTGTTCCGTGATGTGATGTCTAGATATGGTCTGGTGGGAACATCATTAAACTATACTGCACGATTTGATGTGATGTGCTGGTCATCGTGACGTTGCATGCAAAATTTATTGTTGGCTCTGAAAAGAAGAGAGTTTCGCATTTAGCCTTTCATCTCTAGAAGACAGGCAGGCTGAATACGTCACAGAACGGGAACGGTGGACGGGACGGCGAATTCTGTGTGCTGACTACTACGGCGATATCTTGTGCGGGTGCCAAGGGATTTGGAACAGAGTTCAAGTAATTATGAACAGTGAAGTATCAAGTTAAGAATCAGTGTAAAGAAGGAGCATACTGAGCTTATGAGAAGCAACACTGAAAGCTGCTGAATATATTTATGGGCAATGGGGAAACAAATAATTGTTGCAGCACGACAAAACTGACTACTGGAAGGAATAGATGGCAGGAGTATTAGTTTATAAGTTTTAGGAAAATATGAGATCGAAACTGAAAAGTGGAATCTACTTAGAACCATTTACTTCCGACGTGGTGAATGAATTTATTTTCTCTCGAAGCAGCGTCAGCGGGGACAGTAGTAAAGAGTTAAATATTATTGTACGACAGCGATTGGGCCAAGTGTTTTAGAAACTGAATGTAATTTGTACTGCACCACTTCACAGAGACAGAGTGTACAACAGGAGAACGGTATATGGTAAGATACATTTCAGTATCTTCCACTGTTAAAAGGTTGCGGAACAGCATACATACGAACACATACAACAGTTCTGGGCTATAAGCTTTGGCAAATGAAGTTCTACATATCCGAGAATTCAAGGAAACAAATTATTACAGCTTACAAAGGAACATTTAGGCACTTATTTTAACTACAGCAAGATAAACATATCCCATAAAAATGGCATACATTAAGAGAGTCTGAGAACAGGGGAAGTATTTAAATCTACGGGAAAGAACGTAACTGGAGGATACAGGAGGCTGCATGATAAGGTGCTTCAAAGCTGTTGGCCTACTCATCACACATTATTATGCAAAACTCAAGAAGGATGACAGAGGCAGAGCACGTAACGGGCTAGGAAAGTAGAAAATACAAAACTTTAGTTGAAAATCTGTTTTTTAAACACCACTTACTTAGACACAGGTGGAAGGATATTATTGAAATGGATCTTACAGAGGCAGTGTGATGACTGAAATAAACTGACTCAGGATAGCATCTGGTGGTGTGTTTTTGTGAATACGGTGTTGAAACTTGGTTGGCAGAAAAGGCTGGAAGTTTTTTTTTTTGACAAGTTGAGCGACTGCATATATATATTTATATTTTGTAATAACAATGAATTTTAGTGTCTACAAGATTTGACTTGAACAAAATGGTACACCCTTATGCCACTAACTAAAGAATTAGTGCTTAAGTTCCGATGTGTCATTGATAAATGGACGAAGTTTCAACGCCTTAACTTTCTACATAAAAGCAGCGACTAAAAAGAACTTTTTAATTAATTTTTGTCACCGGCTCTGAATCTATAGTAGCGAACCAGATGTTATATCTCCCTTGAGAGAAAACCCCAGATTGGATTCAACTCCTGCTTAATAATTTTCGTTTCACGTCAAAGCCGGCCCTACACTTAAACTTCACAGAGCTGTTCGTGCGTGCCACGTTACTCAATTATTGTCTTCCACATCGGTGGTTCAACCTCTTCTGAATCAAAGTCCGGTAAAACAGCGGTGTCTACCATACACTGTAGAGTATAAACAGAATCGCACAGAACTAATTAATACTGCCATCTCTAAACTTGTTTATTTACAACACACAAACTGACACATTTAACGTGTATCATAATCACTGACAATGAAAATTTGGAAGTCACTATTCTGAATGACAGCCCATGAAATGACGAACTGTCAGACATTTATAGTCTGCACAAAACGAAGAAAACAGTAGTCGTTAAATAGGGCTTACTTAATGAGAAAATGTGTAAGAAATGCAATAAAATACGAGTACAAACTAATTAATCTTTAAAACAAAAAAAATGGCGAATCGTAATATAATACATTTTGCAACGGAAAACAGAATTCTGTGACCAGCCGAGAATCATTATTCTGCATAAAAGTCTACAGCTAACACTTCTATTCTTGCTATGTTACTGAGTAAATTAAGGTTTCAGTTTGCGGTCACCGTCAATAAAATCCAAAATCTTACAAATTTCAACCTCTTGCGATCTTCCTTGCTGACTGGCCACCATGAAACAACATATACAAGAGATCGACAGACTTGCAATTGAGAGATACCTAGTTTGGTTCCCGCCGGTGATCTGACATGATTTTTCGTAGTTACTCTAGGAAAAAGAAATAGTACTCATAAACAGACCATAACCAATACTTTGATCAATACTTGCAACATTCGTAACGATTATTCGTTTGGAATAATTTTACAATATTGAGTTTTTCGGTTACTGACACCGGTCGTTGATAACACAGAAACAAAGTGGTGGTTCCAACTGATCGTCAAAAAGTACTTCGAAGACCCTCAGTTGGGATAGTCCCAAATCTCGTGCGATATCGCGTGAGCTTCTCCACGGCTCTCGTTCCACAGCTACAATTATGGCACTTTGGTTTGCTTGTGCCGTACAGCCCGTGGGCGGAAAATTCATAAGTGCTGTAGGCATTAGGCCTACACTTTCTAACTCAAGGAGACGCTGCCCCAATCGTCGGACCACAATAGCGTCTGGAAGACGCCGACCAGAATAACGTAGCTCGTATTGTGATGTGTCAGTACCAGCTCGACCATTACAGGCACTGAAGGTTAAGGGCATGTCGCAGTATTCGTCAAGTGTGTGTGTGTTCCATGACCATTCGATCACAACGGAGCCCTACTGTACACTCTGCCTCTTCAAAACACCCAACAACGCGCTTTTACCCACATGACAAACAACACTGCTGAGAGGTGTGTTAATCCATTTGACTGTGACGTGTCCCTCGACAAGTAAACGTCTCACGACATATGTTGCATAACAATTTCGACGCATTTTTTAAAACAACAAATGACACCATCGAGAGCTTGTGCGCCAGTTTATTTTCTCCTTACATACTGGCCTATACATGCCGACATCGGAGGAGATATATACCTCTGGGACACGCAAGTTTATTCAGTGACACCTCCCTATTTACATTTTCTACCCTTTACGTAAAGTTGTGAAGCGAGTGGGAGGAAGGGAGGTGGGGGGTCATTCAATCCTTCCATTACTTCACTTCCAACATGGCTACCACTGCCACTCTATTTAATCAGTCAGTTTGATACTGAAAGTGGTGCTAATTAGTGACGTCAGGCCAGGCACGTCCTCTGTGGGATTTACAGATTACATTTAGAAAGCAGCGAGCTAGTAGCAACGAGTGGTTAGGTACATGAATTCTTCTGCCGGCCGGCTGGGCGCACGGAATATCTGTTTGACCACAGGAAAAATGACCGAACGTTCCTGTGTCTTTAACAGCGTTTTTTTTAAATAATCACGAAAATGCTTACTCATTCTGGAAATATTATAAATATATAATTCTCGACGACGAATACTGGACTTCTCACCAACGTGATTGCCTTACACATTGAAGTATTGCCAACAAAGACGGAAATTCCTGAAAGAATCAAGCGACGACAGAATGAGGTCAATGTTTTGCTACAGAGGCACAGAAGTAGAGAAAATCTGACGAAATAATTTTTTGTACAGGAAATGTTTTCGTTAACTTTTCCTCAAAATGCCAATACATTTCCTGGTTATTCTAATGCAGCAACGCTTTTAGAATTACATGCTCCTAATAGTAGGCCATACAACGTACTAAACCACAGGTAACCGAAGCGTGATCAGAGGACCACGAATGGTCCGTGAGATTCATTCAGGTGACCCGCGGAACGGTCACAGTTTGCACTAAAACATTCACATTGATTTAAACGTATTTTTGTTGTTATTTTTTTAAGAAACTTTATTTTATAAAATATTTGAATTTAATAAAATTCTTAAATACGCGCGCTGCTAAATTTTAGCATCTACAGAACTGCGTCACAGTTGTTACACATCAGACAGAAAAAATCGTAAACGGATCGTCAAAACACTCAGCACTTTTTAAGTGTGCGGGGGAAAAAAACTTTGGCGAACACTGGCCCTAAACCAACCTTCGGATTTGTAAACAGCGAATATAAGGCACATAAACTGATTCAGTGCGCTGGAATATTTGTACAGCCGATTAACATCTATAGTCCCAGTCGTTTGCTGTACGTGATAGAACTCGCGAAATGAATGTTTGTTGAATTTTTCTTCTCTTCCTTCAGACAAATCCAGGAGATTAAACGCAACAGAGATCAGAGTTGAGCATCAGAGGTTTTTCTGATGGCGGACACGCTGATATTACTTCAAAGAACTGCAGTTTCTGTCGTAGTGGTTACAAGTGGAAGTTGCTTGAGAAATGATTGCTGTAGTGAATGTCTGACGTCATGACAGAAAACATAACAAAGGACTGGATAAAGCTGCAAAGGAATTTTTAACCTTCATACAATAAGTAAATGTTACAATATTGGCATGCATGAAGATAAGTGTACAAAACTCTGTAGTGGAAAAGATTCAGCGAAGAGAGCAGGTGGAGGACACAGGCTATGTGGAAGGACAATACTAAAATGTATCTTAACAAAATAGGGCGATAGGGTGTGGATTGAACTGGCACCTGACTGGATGCAGCCTTGGGCTCTTTTAGCACGGTAAATGATCTGCTGGTCCATAAAAGCTACGATTTCTTGACCTGTTGAGTTAATTTTTACATTAAGGAATCAACTGTATGGAATGTGTTATCAAAATATTTTGAGAGGAAGAAATCAGACAGCATAAAATGAGTTATGAAAGAAATGCAGGAAAGAGAGAAATGTCCCTCAGGCTTTGTTAGAAATAATACGCCCTAGTTCGGAATTTGTGTTTGTTTATTCATTACTGAATGGTGATTTTATAAAATAACAGGGATATTAAAATACAGATAACCTAACTTAAAAAGGGCTGATTAAACGGGTCTGTCAGCATAACACACCTACGGCTGTGTAACCAGTTTATGCTTTAGAATACACCGAAAATGTTAAAAACAGTTGGCTCTGTCTATACGCGGTAATAAAAAAATATACAATGCTAAAATATGTAATTCTCTGAACTGCTACCCTGTATAATAAAATGTAAATATAATTAATAATTTTAACATTTCAAAAATTCCTGTTTTTATTAGATATCCCCGCAGTAATATGCAGAACAGGAACGCAGACATGAAATCACATTCCGGGTTTCAAACAGGCCCATGTTTGAGAAAAAGACTTGTGTCCTTCGTTGTCTCTATTTAATAATACTGGAGTTTCAGCGATACAAAAGACATATTTCGACACTGATCAAAAGTATGCTCTTCTTTCGAATAAGCAAATGTCTTCTTAAATTTTGTCCATATATATATTACACATTTTTTGGGAGTTTTAAATATATTATCTAAGATAATCACACAACAATTGAATTTAATGTTCCATATCTGTTACTTAATTACGTGTTCTGAAGAAGTTTGTTTATTACATGCCTTAGAAACGTCGGTAGCTATTCACTAGTCGACGCGGCTCTAACAATCCAGGATACCTGAATATTCCATACACAGCCATCAAAACCCATAATCTCGTAACCGGTACGTTATTTTAATACACGAGTTAAGAAAGTAGTCTCGAAACTAATGTACAAGGAAACAGACAAGCCTGTCAGAAGAAACAAAATATATAGTGCCCTCATTACAAACGACCACAATCGTTAGTCATTTCCGGTTCCGAGCCCACTCACGTCATCAGAGACATTGCGAGTTTCGTACGTGTCAGGTGCAGGCGCTATGCGGATTTTTTTTGGAGCATCGTACGCTTTTCATGACACATACACTACAAACAGTTTCTTCATACGGAAGTTAACTGATACGCCCGTTCCGAAAAGTAAAACAATATACAGAAAGTCCCCGACTTACGTCAAGTGGATCGTTCCGCAACCCTATGCGTAAGTCGATTTTTACGTAACTCGGAGCAATGTTTTATTATATACCTTATACACAATAATCATATTGATATAATAATAATTAAAAATAATTTTAATAAAATTAATAAAAACATAACAATAATCAACAATCGATACTGGAGTCACTGTCTTATTCAATTGAGGCAGAGGCAGAGGTGGGTGTGGTGGTGGTTGGAGTGGTAGTAGTGGTGGTAGTGGCACAAGAAGGTTCTTACGTAAATCCGGATCTACGTATGTCAGAGCTACGTAAGTCGGGGTCCGTCTGTCATAGTACAATTATGTCATTTTAACAATGTCACGGTACAACAGTGCCATATAACACTCGAAAAATACTTTTAATACCAACTATCTAACATTCGACGATGCTTGACGCTGATGTGAAGGTTCGTATTTTCCGCGTACTGTACTGTCTGCCGTTACACACAGCAGTTCTGTTCCAGGCCAATCAGCTCTTGGGCCTATGTTGTGTATTCCCGTGCTCCAACACAGCAGTCGGTGGAATGCTCCTTCTGCAGCACCAACATGAGCTACTAACTCATCAAAGCCGAGTGGTAACTATACAAACTACGAGCTGTCACATGCGAAACCCCCACGTCCCGCCTACAGAATATATTTATGCGTTTCATATGATTAACGCAACAGATTATTTCCACATATAGAACTGGTTTTTTTTTATAAACAGTCAATTAATTCTGTATCGGAACGGAGCCTGTTCACTGCGCGCTACGAAATTACCTTTAAACATAATTCATGTTCAACTTTATGCAATGGTTAAAGAGCATGAATTTCTTGTGCAAAGGAAAACTGACGTCGAGGTCATCTGTCTGTGGTGTGATGTCACAGTCGATTTCGTCACGAACTGAATGAAGTATTAAGTTGAAGGGTTTTATAAAGCGCAAAGGTGTATTTTAGGATTTCATGGCCTTTCAATAATTACACTTTCAATTCCATCGCAGATTCTTACGGTCGCCATTTAAGTATTACTGACAGAAAACTGTGTTCTCGCACAGACCACTGACATGGGCCTACTCAAGCGATGTCATAAGCGTATATATATATATATATACACATACCTTTATAAAATATATAACTGCGACTAAAGAATGATTTCAATAACTATATGTGTCCATAAACATTAATACTATTTTGTGTATTAACCATAATCTCTGTTTAGTCACACACGGCCTTTCGGTAACTGGATCCGTTTCCGTCTTCAGGTACGCCCATCATTGTTCCTACTTACTGGAGCCCTTGGAGTTAGTATCTCATTTATTTGCTGTGGTTAAGATGGTTAAGACTAGTTTATCTCAGAGTTCAAAATGAGCATGAACACTTGTATCTGTTGACGAAAACAGATCCCCTTCCCAAAAAGTTTGTGTCTGGAAACTTTTTAAGACAATGGATAATACCGAAAATAATAACTACATTTACACATACATAAATACATACATTCCATGGATCCATAAGGGTGTCAGAAAGACAAAAGGATGTGGAATAAGACATAAATACACTGAATATACAGAATTTTTAAAGTGTCAAATACTATAAACATTTTATACAACAGTATTATGGATCTTCCTTACACCATCGTTACAAATATAGCCGTGCGCGTAACTGATCAGCTGTCTGTCCGCGAAGAGCAGATATACGCGCACGTAGTTCTGTACTTTCATTCCAATGTCGTTATCTGCAAACCCTTCACTTATTACCGATCGTGTCCAAGTGTCTTGCTTCTATACCTGTAACTGCAGTCGCTTATTGTCGACGATCGCGAATACCGATATTTGGGGTCCGATCTTTATGTGCAGTTAATCATAACGTGATGTCACGCGCCGTGCACATTCATTACACCACGGATGTACTCGTCAGGATGGGTCGCCTCTGCAGCAACGATATCTCGATTTTAAAAGAGGTTCCGCAAACTTAACACAGATATGCTGGAGTTGCCAGGAGCAGACATCCTACCTTGCACGCTAGCACTGAGTGAAAAACGTCTGGTGTACTGTTTTGTACAACGTAATATATCTTCGGGTTCCATAAAAGGCGCGGATTTTCTTGATCAGGTGACAAAATATCTGTTTGGTTATTCAGCATAAATAATATAAGCTGATCAAGCATGACTAACATTCAAAACTTCTTTAATTCCGGCAAACAGAACTAAAACCGTGTAGTGTAAGCTGTCCTGTGCCAACAGCCGTCCTTTTAATGTAGGCTAACGCATATTTCACTTCACCACCTTCGGCTGCAGCTGCAAGACCGACTAATGGGCGAATCTCGCCGGCCGCAGCAAATTCCCTTATATGGGTCATAGGCGGGCGGGGTATGGGTGGCCCTAGAAGGTCGCTGCTTTGTAAGTAGCCCTAATATTTACACTGAGCTACAGCCGCAGTGATGGTGATGGTCCACGGCTGCTCTTCCTATACAGGCTTTAAGCATTACAGCAGGAAATTGCTCTCTAAGCAACTACTTACTCCCTCTGTGCATCTACCACACCATTTTCTCCTCACATCCTCAGTAATTTCCATATTAGGTTCCATGTGCACTTAGCGGATAGGCTTATAAATTACTTCCGTCCGTATCGGCAAAATGTAAGTGGACTTCGATTTCATATGACGTCATATCTACGTTAAACAACAAACTATGTGAAGATTACAGTATTCACGAATGCTGCAGCGTGCAGTTTATTAGATAGGTACAGATATTTCAGAGGAATCTCCTACCTCCATCTTCAGATTGCAACACGGAGGTAGCGCTAATGTTGACGTCTCCGACATTTCCTCAACTGGCACGTCCTGATTATTACACGCGTTAGGTTTTGCCGCAAGTTCCTCTGTAGTTTGTTACGGCATAATGGTGCGTTTAGAATAAAAATCTACAGAAAAGGACGCAATGGAACCCTTAAGTCTGTTGATGTTTTGTGACCACTGCGTAAAAATTTATGGGTGTAACTCTTTTGTCTATAATATATCAGAATCCCTAAGTGCCTTTAAATATTACACTGACTTTTAGCAAAAAATCGGAACATTTTAATAATGAACATATAAATACATGTCTATGGGAAAGCAGGTAGGGGCAAATTCCTAGAATCCATAATGAAACAAGCAGCTTCACCTCTTGTAACCTTTAAAGGATAACGCAGAAGCGCATCGAGGAACGTTTCTCATACTAAGACGTTTGCTTTACAGACAACACATGAACAAGTCAGTCGAAAATCTAATTAGTATATCAAACATTTCTCAGTCTGCACCTACGCAGGATTTAACTGCTCTCTTGTAACTTACAATTCCGTGTGTATAATTCTTTTGTATATCATCGTCTAAATGTTAATTTAATTGGTACACCAGAAAGGTAATGTCATTAATTTTCGGTCTGAAAGCAGTAACGCTAACCTTACTATCTCGTTTACAATTCTGTCGAACTACATATAACATCACAAACCATTTCGTGTTTTGCTGTGTTGTGTTGCTATCTACTGTGTTAGGTTCACAACCTCTCAATTATTTTTTATAGGCATGAAGCACGTTCAACAGAAATAAAATCGCCAAATTTTGATTATCTTTCCTTTGCTACGTCTCATCTTGTTACGGTACTATAGATTTATAACAACAGTCTGTTATCATTATGAGAGATTTCTTACGAAAACTAGCCTTTGGATAAAAATATGTGACGGCTTGTTAGCTAATGCTGTTCCCAGTTGCTAGGAATTAAAACGCAAGTAAATGTAAAGATAAAGCAATCCCATTACAGGCCTTGACAGGCCCTTAGGGTACCAGGAGGTTGAGGCTCCCAGATTTTTAGACAATCGGCACATGAAGGTGGTAAGGTTGTCAGCCCTACGCACCGGCCGTCTTTACCTCCCAGGAAAGATTCCTGGTACTCATTTCTGTTAGAGGCTGAGTCGATCCCAGGGCCCTAGTGCGACCGAAACGATTATGTCAATGAAAAATTCCAGTGATACCATCGGGAATCGAACCCGCGACGTTCCGGTTTGTAGAGCAGTGCCTCAACCAACTGCGCCACCGCGTGCCCCAACTTTGATTCTCAACAATAAAAAGTATTCAAAGTTAATAACAGCATCTTATAACTGTGTTCGAATGTTGAGACGTGCCCAGTTTTGTACCTTCAGGCCACCAAATAATATTCTGCTTTAAATGAAAAATTCAGAACACACTTATTTTAATATCTCAGTCTTCTGATATTTGAGTAACTATCGTTGTACGACACATAAATTTATCTCAACAAATTACAATTAAACCCGCATTTAACATTCTGAAACTTACACCGATCTTAAGATTTCAAAATGTTCTTTAAATAAACGTCACAGATACAAAATCAATAATATTGAATCTCTTCGAGACTTCATTCACCATCTGACGGCCAAATTGTTTACTAAATGCCCATTTCATCCTAACCCTTTGGTCCAATAAATAGATAATTATACACTAGTCGACCTAAACTCTGTATATAAAATCTGCAAACATAAACGACCGAAACATGTAGTACTGTTAAATTAAGTTATAGACCAACTGATGCACTTTTTAAAGCACTTTTTAAGTAGCTTTATTAAAAATGTTAAAATTCTAACATCTACAGTGTTTTTATAATTTTATAACTTTTTAACAAATCTTTTTACAAGATTTTAACATATGTTTTATAGTGCCAATGGAATATTTTAAACCATGTGATTGAAGTGACGTAGCTTTTAGCAAAAACCCCCTGACAATGATCCTAGGATCGAAACACGTGTAGGGGTACTATTTTAACATTTTTAATAAAGCTACTTAAAAAGTGCTTTAAAAAGTGCATCAGTTGGTCTATAACTTAATTTAATATGACGAAGATGCACGGTGTCAACAATGTGAAATATACTACTGGTACCAGCTCACCATCAGGCGTAGTGCTTGTTTTAGCATTCTTCACTAATACTATTTTATTTTTCCCTCTTTATAACTTTTGGTCCATGTACTCATTTTAGTTAAATGGTGATCGGAACAATTTTGTAACTTTTTCCTTGTATACTGTACATACTGTAAATTGTAATCTTCAATAAAAAATACAAAATCAATTGTTTTTTCGTTAAATTACTGTGACTAGTCTCGCTCATGGAGCACTTTCCTGCTGTCCCATTACTTTCATATACACCCTTCATAAATTACATAAAAGGAAAAAAATAAATAAAGTACAGTACACCTGCCGACATAAATATTTCTTAGCAAACCGTATTTTAGACTCCAGATGCTGCATTGTCCAGTTTTTTCTATATTTACACAATAAAGACGTAATTAATATGCTGACATAAACTTCAGTACAGGTATGATCCCCTTTTGCTCACGGATTCAATTCCACATACGATGCTCTTACCTCTACACAAGCAGGTTCAATGTCTGGTTGAAACAGAAAGCCGCAGCACGCTCTATGCCCTTGAATTACATCGCAGCACACTGGTTTACCCAAAACGTCAATGTTTTTAAAGTTTACACAGTACACCAAACAAAATTATATGTAAATCCAACTTCGCAACATTTGTGTTTAACTGAAAATGACACCCACAAGAAACATTTCGCTTCTCGATAACATAGCTCTTCCAAGCAAGCACACTGTTCTTGCACAGCGTTCAAGAATCCACCTTCAATTGAATAGCTTCTGCGAACAGGTCGACAACCATCGATATAGCGACATAAGGAAGCGGGAGGGGAAGGGAAATAGATTTGGAACTTTTCGTGTAAAGGAAACAACAGAGAAGAAGACGCATTCTGCAGGGGTAATGTTTAGGGCACAGGGTGGTTCGAAATTTGCAACTGTGCTGACTGGAGTATAAGTTATAGATCTGTTATCTGAACTCTGAACATATCTGGCAGTCATATTTACGTCTATTTTATTCGGATAAAAATTTTTGATAAAGACTATTACAACTACATATTGACCACTGTTAAGGAAACATGTATAAATTCTAACGTGTTAGGCATTACGAGTATAAGTCAAGTGCATTTTCGGTATATGTTCCTATTCGACTGTTTGGTCGATGTTCTTCGTGGTCCCAAGACGAAAGGTCGGAGTCATTTTTCGTTTCTCTGAATAAATTCACGCTGAAACTAACAAGTTTGACAAGCTCCCTACTGAAAAATTTCTCCTATCTGACTTTTACTCTTAATTCATAAAACATTAGAATTTTACTTTGTCATTAAATATTCATCATAAAACAAACATCTCGTAAAGCCTTCATCTTCGCTCTTCTTGGAAGTCTTGAGCCTGAAGATAAAGGCATCACGATGCCTCGAAACGTCTGTAACTGTTTACCAACAGATACGACGTGATATGTCAAAGACTTCAATATACAGCAGCACCGATGTGATAACCTGAAATCTCCCATGTCAAGATAAAGTTCCCTGATGTGAAGGACACTGATGTTGCATCCGTTTAAATATTTGTATCATTCGACTTCGTTGAGAAATTCTAACATCTATTTGTTCTCCGTAAGGTGAACACTTTACTGAACTAACAAGAACACAAATCAATTCGATGTACACTCCCATGCCACATTTCAAGGAACACGTTACAATGCTTGGAGGAGAACGATACGAGAGGACTAATGAACTGACGCGATAATAATATCACGCGTTTATTTTACGAAATTAGTGCGAAAAACATATAAAAACTGGTGTAAAATAAAGAAGAGTTGATTTCTGCACATGGCTGTTCGGTTCTTTTAAACCCTCTTCAACTAGCCAAAGACATAATTCGTAAGTAAGAATGTGTAGCGAAAGTCCAGTGATTCCCAGTGCAGTCAACTTTCAAGACTTGGCCGGGATTCTTACTTGAAAACAATAACTGTCTTGTCAAATACAGACAGCACGTTAAACCGTGTGGCCGATGGAATTGGCTAATATAATAATTAAGCCTGCTAACCGGAACAATTACAGTCATTATTTGATGACCCATATATCGGTGGTCACTTGCCGCTGAGTTGTCTACGGTTTTAAGCGATAAGTGAACCGAAAGGAAGTGACCAACAGTGTGGGTCAGATAAAATAAGGACCCTGTAATTAGTATATTGAGTTATTTAGAGATACTGTTTCAATTACATAGGATATCTATCGTCAAACGAGGAATGGTGGACAGTTAGAATTAACGTATATGAATTTTTCACTAGTAAAGTATCATGGCGCAGCCGATCCCAGTGGCCGTGTGGTATAAGGGTTGGGCCTGGGGCCGTTCGCTTGCTGGGATTGGGGGTTCGAATTCCGCCGGGGACATGGATGTCTGTCTCTTGTGAGTGTTGTGTGTTGTCAAGTAGAGGTCTCTGCAACGAGCTGATCACTCGTTCAGAGGAATTCTACCGAATGTGGTGTGTCAAACTGAATGTGACTGTGAAGCCTCGGTAATGAGGATGCCCTGGCCCATTAGGGGCTGCTGCGCCATTGGAAGAAGAAGAATATATCATGGCGCACGTAAAGACACTATGACAGTCGGCTAGAGACCTAGGGAAACCACGAAACATGTCATTCGGTAACAGTTCACATGGCGGGGAATCGAATGACGGAACTTCCGAAATACAAGTCAGCAATCATTTAACATGATGTGAATCCTTTGTCATGTTCATGAAATTACATAAGTAAAGAGTGCTTTTTTCAGATTTGTTGTATGTACTGTTGACCATCGAGAAAAGACAGTTGAATTACCTTCACTGACTACACGTAGGCCAACGACCTAGACTGTAATCTATCATACTCGTATTAACTGTCAGCAGGAACATGCGTCAGTTTCATTCATCAAATTCTTTAACGTTTTAACCAGTTTCAAATGTAGCCAGACACTTACTGAGTTGTCAGTATGTAAAGCTTCCACACGAATGACCGGATTTATCTGCAGGACTCAAACGTTTCTATCTGCACTACTGGATATGTAAATGAGTATAAACTATTTCATTTAATAATATTCAGGAGTGTATAGTGTGGTGCTCATAATTTTATGACCACAAGTTTGCGTCTTTTAAAATGAAAGCGGGAAATACCTCCGAAACGTATGAAGCATCTTACAAACCAATACTGAACGGTAAATTCAACAACGCCATCACACACGTCACTTACCATAAACGTCGACACAGCCCACTTGCTTCTTCATGACATTCGTGTTGATCTGACACATGTAGCAGCCCCGGTCACTCTCCTTCACCTGACGTATGTGCAGTTGCCATGTACGGTGACTGTCGTGCGTCACGCTGATCCGTGAATTGTGCGTCACGACCTTGTTGTGAAGCGTCAAGATAGTCTGGTCCTCCGCCTTGAGCCAGCCCACCTGCAACACAGATGACAGCACGTCACAGGTAAACGTAAAGGTGGGATTCGAGGTATCACTCCACACATTCTTAACCTCAGCACTGCATGAAATGAGTATCAAGCTTCAACGCTCTGCCTTGTTGCTCTAGCAGATTGTCAACGTTATCCATTTAATTGGAGGCTCGGTGGGTTCTAGACAAAATCTAAACGCACTGGGAAGAGAACATTTTCTTCCCCTACTGGATATCGAACCACGAACCCTCAGTCTTCCAGCCTGTGGCCTAGTCACTGTAATTACTGGGCTAACCCGGATTCCTATCGACCTTCAGGAGCGCAGAATGTAGGACGTTTATCTCATTTCAAAAATTCTTAAGAATGACACTCTGGCAGTGTGCTGGCAAAACTTTATTACATGCTCGACAAAAAGGAAAATTATCGGTATATAAAGTATATTTTGTACATTATTTAGGTCTAGAGCTGAAGAATACATGTTTCCGCATATGCAAAAGAGCCCAAACAACAAAGTCCACTATAAAAGTCTTCCAATTTTATTGGGCTTAATTTATATCTCTATCCGCCAAGAGGCACTGTCAGTGTATAGCCCAACTTTCCTGTTTTGGCTGTCAAGATACCCTCACACTGTGTGTCGCCACTTCGAGTTGTTTTAACCTCCATGATCTCTGCTAAATTCTACATTATTGCAGGGTCGGAATTCTTCGTATTTACGCATGGCGTTGACTGCAAGGTTAAAATGTTATTACTTAATAAATTTAAATAAAACAAAAGGCGAAATTTATAAATAAATAAATAAAATAAATCTATACAACAGTGCACATAATGATTCTCTAAACATCTCTTTTCCTTTCTTTTCCTGCGACGTTTCCGAACAACATTTTAATCATAATGCATTTTAAAAGAATAAGAATTCACCCCACTGAATTATATTTACTTGGTTTCAGTATTAAAATTTAGGTTCAAAGTACACGCGTGAAGAATACAGTAATGACGACCTTATAAACGTTATCTCACATACGTACTTGAATAGGATTGCGAGTCAGTGATGGAGCGATTTATACATGGTTTTCATTATATGACGCTTCGTAAGCCCGGCGTTAAGCGCTGAACTAGTCTAGACCGGTTGACTTTTACAAGCACGTTCGAGGCGTAATAATTTGAAAACCATGTATTTACATATAACATGCCTACAATGAAGATATGCGAGTGGAAAATGTATTTTTAAGATTTGTAAGGACAACATGCTTTACGATGAGTATTTACATTGTCCATTCCGTGCACTGTCGACAACCAATTCGCAACATTCAACCAACAAAATGCACAACACTGTTCCCCAGATATTTATATTGTAATATCACACTGAACATTCCTACATGTTTCGATCCTCAAGACATCATCATCAGTGAAACAACCAAAGCAATACTGCATAAAACTAAATTAGCAACTGTTGTATACAGTAGACATGATGTAAAAGAGTCTACTGTGTACAACAGTTGCTACTATAGTTTTATGCAGTGCTGCTTTGGTTGTTCCCTGATGACGATCCCTTGGTGACTGAAACATGTAGGAATGTTTTATGTGATATTATAATATAAATATCTAAGAAACAATACTATGCATTTTGTTGGTCTGAATGTTGCGAATTAATTTTGAGTCATTTAAAATATGGAGCTTTAAAGCGTTAAATGAGGTAGGAAGCTGTAATTGAGTGAGTAAGAATACGGAAAGAGGAGACCGTGACCTGTTTTACGTTACTGTGTTGGATTTCGTTTGAGAAACTGAGGAAAACCGTGACACAGCTGGTCATTCGGCCGA
Source organism: Reticulitermes speratus (assembly GCA_021186555.1). Classification (NCBI taxonomy): domain Eukaryota; kingdom Metazoa; phylum Arthropoda; class Insecta; order Blattodea; family Rhinotermitidae; genus Reticulitermes; species Reticulitermes speratus. The sequence goes on from JAJKFL010000330.1 coordinate 20,826,158, forward strand.
GACTAAAACAGTATTACGTTCTAAACACCAATCTAAAGGGTCACCGCAACAAGCTTTTTCGGAAAGCTTTAGGTGTTCCTAACTAAAGCTAATTTTCAGCTCACAAGCGTTGTGGACATACACCAGCATCTAGTTTCGGTTAACACACCATATCCTCCGTAATGATTGTTTCGGCTTGAAAGTGGACGTACCGTTTCGCTACACTCTGCCAGCTCATTACGTCTTCTCCGTACACTTCCACCGGCTGGCGCTAAATTTCTGGCCGCGGTTATATTGCATGCATTAAACAACCGAATAACTCCACGAACCTCGTGCTTGGGCCGCTGTTCAGTCGAGCCGCAATGTTCAACTGACTCATATAACCGATGTAAGGTAGACTGCAGTCGAATGAAAGTGCACTGTTGCCAAGAATTATTACGAATCCCCCTACTATATGGTGTTTCTTTTCCTGCTTGACCGATAAGCGCTGGTCCAACGCTCCGCCCGACGCTCTGCCAGCGTTGCGTCGTACGTCGCGTGTCGGGGAGGTTTAACAGTCGATGACTGGAGCTAGACAAAAGATCGCAGTGATAATAACCCTTAGAAAGTCTAATCAAATCAGTGTAGGTTCTTTCGTTATGAACGGTGCACCATGTAAGCTTATTTTCTTCCTGACCTTCGCATTTCAAAAGGTGGATCTTCTTCCATGGCACCTATCGTTCTGGGTTCACTAGAGGCAACTAACGTCCATTAGCCTTACGGTCCAGTACATCTAACACAAAAGCTGGCTGCCGAATCCGGATACTAAAATATTTACTACTGGTTATTACACAAAATTCGACAACTGCAACAAATAGTGCACATTTCCTCGATCTTCGAAGTTGCTCACCATCGATAGAACTCCATATAAATTTCTGTCTGCCTACAATGTTTCTCCCAATTTAGCAGCAGTCAATGACCATTTCATTTAAGGACCGTACTCATAAGAGTGACAAAAGAATTTAGTAACTGTCACCCATCGCCATTTATTAAGGTGATCAGATGAATAAGGATACGATGGGTGAAGTATGTAGTATGCATAGGATAGATGGGAAATGTATGTCAAATTTTACTCGGAAAATCTCAAAGAAAGAGGAGAGTTAATTAGAAGAGTGCTTAAATCAATACGCAGTGCGCGTAATGTTGACGCTAACCTACTGTCCTTTTCTTCACGCTGGAGCAAATGTGTGCAGTGGAACTGAAATACTGTATATCGCAATACTGTATATCGCAACCAAGATGGAACATAAGGGAAAGAATAATATTTTATTCAGCAGAATACAAACAAGCAATTGTTATAGAAATGGCAATATTTATGATTGGTAATAATCGTCACAAATATTTTTTGACCCTAAAACCTCAGTATTAATTGCTATACGACGACGATACGTACTAGCGTGTATCACTGCTATATTCATTTGACAGACCACAGGAGTCCTTCCCCAACAAAAAAATCTTTCCTTTGTATGTGCAACCAATCCTTCCCCGACAACAATAAATCATACCTCTGCAGATAAACACAATCCTTCGACAACAATAAATCTCGCCTTTGTAGGCCTAACCAGTCCTTCATCAGCTGCATCCAGTGTACATGTTTCTCTCTGATTTATGTTTTAGCACTACCTCGCATCCTGGAAGATGTATTCACCATCAACTTCATATTTATGTAGTATACTTGATTACTTTTTCTTAGAAAAATAAAAACCCTAAAAATTTTAATTGTGTAGGTGGATTATAGCAGCATTCCACAAATGCTCCATACTACAGTGCACTCACCTACCATCGACGCTATACAGTCCTCGATATTGACAGCGTCGCTAAATAAAAATAAATAAAAACCGAGTGCGGTATACCGTTATCAAAACGAAGGTTGTGCCACTGGTTGAGAGGTACAGGATTAGACAATGAAAAGCAGTTACTACAATACTGACTCACGTATTGTAATACCTAGAGTCTCTGCAACAAAGATTCCCACCTACCCCTCACTAATACAGATTAAGTGCTCGTAACTTGGAGACTCAGTGTTACAATATAAACAGTGTCCTCAGGGAAGCCTGTGTTCATCGCAGCATCCAATAAAACCACTTTTATTATCATGGAAATGACTGTCCCCTTCAGACTGGCCAGTAACTCCCAACGAAAATAAAATAAGGCACAGAGTCAGAGTCGAGGTATGATGTGCAGCAGAGGGTAAATATATTACTGTTTACAGACGCTGTATAAATTATATCAGTGCGGTTTATGGTCTGTGAGATATACGTATATACAAGTAGGGGACACCGCAACTGCTCATGCTGGGTTGCCGTTTTGCTCTACACCAGCACCAACATTAGTAAGTCATAAAAGCGGCTAAATGTAGAAATAAATTGCAGTCACACAAAAATGTAACAATCTAAATATATCAAAACAGAGGTGCACAAATCTCGGGCGCCATGTCGCCCGGACGACTGAATTTTGTACGGTGGCGCCTAATATTTGTGTCATCAAGCACAGCCCTTGGTTAATGCCACCATTTGGCGCCTAAAATTTTTGAGGTGGCTCGTACATTTTTGGAAAACTTCTGCATTAAACTTAATAAAAGAAGGCGTGGATTGGATTTATATGGCTGAGCATAGAATGACCAATGGCGAAATTGGTGAAGAGCAAATGAATCTTCCAGTCCACAACAGACACGGAATTTATTCACTACTTGAACGACTACCAGCTTCTCACGAAGGACTCGGACCCACGGACTCAGTAATTTAACCCTTTAAAGCCTAGCGGTTTGTACACATTCCGCAAGGTTTTACACTAAAACATCTGAAATTTGCCCATAAAATATAATTTTGTGTTAAGTATGATTCTTACGGTAAACAACCACTATCTCTCTATGCAGCATTCACTAATTGGTCTCTATAACGAAAGCAGTGTTTTACCTGCGAGGTACGGACTAAATATTTGTAAAAAGCGTAAAACCATTTCCCTCCGCAGTAACTATCCTACTACTACTACTACTACTAATAATAATAATAAATTTGGAACATATATGCTAATAGACGTTGCAGTTTCAGGAGACAGAGATGTCATAAAGAAAGAAGCTGAGAAATTTCTACAATGTATAGACCTTAGAGCAGAAATACAGCTCATGTGGAATGTAAAAACAAAAGTGATGCCACAAAACAACAGGGACAACTGGAACCACCTCAAAATCGTTCAGAAAATATCTGAGCAATAGCACGAAATCAAGGCACTACAGAAAAAAGCCATATTGGGCACTGTACAAATACTGCGGAAAGTACTGATGTAAATGTACAAAACATTCAACATGGGAAATAACATTATATGTAGCATAAATTGCAACTATAGAATATCTGCAACACTTCAATTCTTTAACAAACGAATGCACCTTTTATTTTCTCACTTCTATCCACCCTACATATGTTTCGATAGAAGTGAGAAAATAAAAGATGCATTCGTTTGTTAAAGAATTGAAGCTTATAGCTAAGATACACGGTGAACATAACGTAAAAATCTGCAACACTATATACCCTAGAGATATGGTTTGTTTCAGGCATATAATTGTAAATACCCTGCATAAAGGTGATTAATAATAATAACAATATAATAAATGCACTGACTCTCAATATACCCCTTGCTTTAGTCAGCATAGGTTTAATGTACGCACCAACAGTCGTTACACTGTAAAATGTGTTTCATCCGCATTTCTATACAAAGAACTAGGATAGTACAGTCAACAGCAGTTGTTCCAAATCTCAGGTCGCAACCCAAATCAGGGTCGCGGGGTGTCTGACGTAGGGTCGCGAGAGAGTTTTATGCAGAACTCGACAATTATTAAAAACAATCGAAATTTGTATCTAAATTCAAACAAAATGATCGAGAAAATATAATTATTGAATCTGTTTTACTTTGTGTTCACCGTGCATCTCAGTATTAATATTCACTCATTCAACCAACGAATGCACTTATAAATAAATTTTCACTATACCCTATATATGTTTCGGCCTTGATTTGGCCATCATCGGGGGTAACTTGCTATGTACACTTCACTTATCACCGTCCATTTGGCACTGTTATTCAACTATTATTTTGTCAGTGACTTCCACTGTAAAGTAGTAACACTGACAAAATAATAGTTGAACAACAGTGCCAAATGGTCGGTGATAAGTGAAGTGTACATAGCAAGTTACCCCTGATGATGGCCAAATTAAGGCCGAAACATATGTAGGGTATAGTAAAAATGTATTTATAAGTGCATTCGTTGGTTGAATGAGTGAATATTGAATCTGTGTTTATTAATTTTAAACGTACTGGAGCAATTACATTTTAAATAACTAATGAACACACTTTGTTATTGCACGTTACAACGTAGTTGTACTTAAAGCCATAGTACTTCTAATGTTCATTCCACGTTGCAGTAATATTGACGCGGGTAGTATTTAATATTGTCCCAAAAAATTGGATTTGGCAAGTAATATTAAAAATTTAATATATTTTTAATAAGTGGTAATGTTATGTAGTGTTCAAGAAAAGGCATTAGTATTAGTTCATTGACTATTGCCGTTTCCATGGTAGCGTCGCGGGTCACATACCGTTTGCTACTTTAGTGTCACACACATACAAGTTTAGGAACTGCTGGCCAATAGGGTCAGTTGTCACTGGCTGGAAGACTGGCGTTGTCTGTGAGGTTTGAGGTTATCACGGCACTCAATATAAAGATAAAAGTGTTCTGGGACGTGACGCCGTACATTCCGATACATGTGCACCGACGTATTTGAGAACTGTATCTTGTGATATGGCACCGTGCAGTTTAGTAGATGGCACATTCCGACGTTTCAGTGGAAACTGCTGCCTTGATCGTGATTTCAGGCTTCCGACGCGAAGTACATGAGATCTGCGCTCTTCTGGGGTATTACGCAGCATTGAGTGGTAGTTTCGTACCGACGTTTCGGGACAGCCCATCGGCCCCATCTTCAAGGGTAAAGAAGATGGGGCCGAAAGGTTGTCCCGAAACGTCGGTACAGAACTACCACTCAACGCTGCGTAATATCCCAGAAGAACGCAGATCTCTCCTGCGTTGATCATCTAAACTGATAATCGAGGCAGCAGGTTCTTCTGAAATGTTGGCTTATATACCAGACCACACGGTGTTATCTTGTATCGAAGTTCTGTTTTAGGCACAGTCAATATTTTTCTCAATGGTCAGATAAAGCCTGGAGCCCATCCATCACCAATACAAAGGGCACCGACCGTTCTTGCCCCAGGAGTCAAGTGGCTGACGTGTGCAGCTGATCGCTTACTTCAGAGCAGTGCTAACGTTAAGAATTCACGGAATTTAGCTCCTCGCACTCGGTGTTTCATGGCGTGCTGTTTTTAAGTACACGGACAGCTGTTACCATTACGCATGCAGAGAACTCGAATTAATTAATTTTTAATTTTTATGTCCATCAGACTTCCTGCGCAATTTGTAGCGAGCATTACCTCGCCTCACACGAACATTCCTGATGTCGCTCGCGGAATACATTTTTTCCTGTGTTACACACATTCCTTGTGGTTAATCGTCGAGAGATGGACCGACATTCCGGCAGAAGTAACTCTAACAACGTTTAAATGAAGTAACTAGGAATCAAAAGAAGCCAGACGCCATACCATGTGTCATGTGGTTCGTTAACTGACGCGGAGGCCCAGGTTCGATTCCAGGCCAGTCCATACAGAATCTATGTTGAACAAAATGACACTACGACAGGTTTCTTCCCGAGTACCCCACTTTTACCTTGTCAGTGTCATTACATCAATCCTCCATACTCAAAATCGACGGTGCAGTGACAGTGTCGTTAAATAACACACTTAAAAAAGAAGCTACAGGAATAATCCACGATAGCTGGATAAGTAGAAGAGTGTTATGCTGGTGAAATTAGAAGCAAATGAAAGAGGCATCGAAATGTTAGTAAATTACTGCGATTTTATAAAAATAGTTGCCCTAAAAGAACTGATAAAATAAATATTTCTGTATTGAAAGAGTACTTCGAGGAAGGGAGAAGCAGCTTGGCTATTTCAATTCAACCCTGATTATTTTTCTTGTCTTGCCCTTACTCCCAGCCTATCTATCATCAGTCTTTTGTCTGCAGCTGCACCACTGAGTTTCATTTCTCTCTTTTACACAGCTTGTAAACGCACTTCCATCTTCGTTCTGTTGTCTGTTCCGTCCTCCTCTTCTTTTCCTTCTCCCCTTTTGTTTCTTCATCTCATCAATCTTCTCCCTGGTGACGTCTGAGCACAGCGCTTGTATCTGTCGTGCAATCAGAGTCGCGTTAATTGAGGTGCGGGACATCCCTTGGATTTGTCCGATCCAGCGGTCTATTTCCTTTCCGCCAGTAGCTATAATCACAGACCCAGAAGTGTCTTGGGTTAGAGCAATCAACATGAAGTGGCTTTAAGTTGAAAATTACTGTCTTGAGCGATGTGGCGCCCAGTAAAAGGTAAAAGAACAAAGTTGATCCTGTGCACGTCATGAAGACATATGGGGGTGAAGCTGTAGGTTCACTGATTCTTAACTTCGACACTTAGATAGAAGTAAGTGGTCATCTTCACGCCATAGCTACTTTACACCAGGTGTACGAGCCTCCGGTACACATTGAATAGGGGCTTACGCAAACCCCCGAGCCCGTCTGGACGCTTTGGAGAAGAAATAATTCTCTTGCTCCTGCTGGGAATCGAACCAGGATTCTTCAGTCGTCGGCGCCGTAGACTAATCAAGACACCGACTACGCTGACTCGTGTCATTTACACCCATTTATATGTGCCTGGATGGTTTATATTTTACAACTGTCGATTCAGAAGTCGTAAAGGACACAGGCAAACACGATCATGATAATCATATCCTTATCAAAAAAAGACGTCAGAAAGGGACTTTGTTAAAATATGAAATGCCTTTTAGTAGTCCCTTTGTTCGTGTTCATGCACCAGATTGTTAGCTCCGTATATGAATGTAAGACCTTGGGGCTAACCATTATATATGACACAATTGTATGAAATCTACTGGAATTCAATAAATGTTGGAAATATTAGAAACTGGTCGCGAGTGTAATGTCGTCCTTGTAGGAGAAACACTTCTGCGCTTAGAAAGGACACCCGCACGTGAAATATCAAAGTTCACACGCAATATAAAATTCCATATGAATTCCATGTTTTATTCATCGAATAGAATTCTGAAGTTCAATTTCAAAACATTTTACATGAAAGACTGATTGTACAGGGTTAGTCCCAGAATTTAGTCATAATGTTTATGGGACCGAAGGTAACATGGGCATAGTAAACTGTCGGAATTTCTAGGCCTGTCTACAGAACTGCTGAGCTGTACAGAAAAATTTAAACCTATAACACTAAGTGTAATTTATGTAAAACAATTCTCCATGTATCATATATAACTTTTGTTATGAGATTGAAAGAAAATGTAGGTAGACATTTTTAATTCAGTAATTCGGAGGGACAAGACATGCAAGGCGAAACTATACTGAGGCTACATTGCAAAAATTTGTTTAGTCGAAGAGCCTAGTTTTCAATACTAAAACCATTTCCAAATCCCAATGACAGGTAGGCCTACAAGCATTTAAGACGAGTAAAATTTTAGTAGAAAAATTACAGAACTCGGGTAAATTATTTATTGGTAAAGTAAAGGTAAAGTTCTCCCTAGAACAGACCACGAAGGCCCAGAGGGGGAGTAGAGGTATAGCTCTACTCTTTCTTTAACCTCGGCGCTAGATGAGGGTGGGTGGTCAACTCCACGCCCCGGCCGCTTTACCACCGGGAAAGAGACCCAGTACCCATTGTATAGGAGGCTGGGTGGGCCCCAGGGCCGGTCTGTACGGCTGCGAAAAATCTCGCCCCCACCGGGATTCGATCCCCGGAACGTCCAGCCCGTAGCGAGTCGCTATACCGACTGCGCTATCCCGGCCCGAATTATGTATTAGTGAAGAAATATTTCGACGAAGGATAATATTAAAACTGAAGCTTAAATAAACAACGGAATGAGGTCCAGTTGTTGACTACTGTCACCGCGTTAATTAAACTTACAGACAGGCACTGGGTCATGCATATAAATGAAAAGCAAGGATAATGATAAGAAAGAGGTGGTAATGTTTAAGGAAATGCACGGAAGAATGAATATCAAACCTGCCTATTTACTTAATATTTTTCACTAATAAATGTAAAACAACTGCACGGAACATGTACAACATTAACTATTACATCTACCGTCGGCATTAGTCTGCATAAATTATCCGTCTTCTTATCCCTGAAACAGAAACTCATTCAGAAGTTCCTTTAATGGTACGTTAATGGTTGACCCTTAAGTGTTCTCCTGAGAAGCATATTAGCCTATAAATTTGATAGTGCATGTTTAATTTAGTACCTCTTCATCTTGTCTGGTTAACGTTAATGCAATATTGCTCCTCAATGGGCAGGAGAGCTTATGGTAACACCCAACCATCACACAGCTGGCCCAGCCGCAGTCGGCCTTATCAGCGTACTTCTCTTGTGACGTGGTGGGTTGGATTATTCTGGTGGCTCGCTCTAGCAAAGCTGGTGTTGCAGTCCCCAAGCACACTCTGGGGCTCCGCCGGCCTGCGCTTCGAGATAACTTGGGTTATTAAAAGCAAAAACCCACAGCAATGAGGTGTGGTGGACATGGTGAACCAGATGAGAAACGTGTCGCTGGGGACTGCAACTTAAATCTGTCAGAATCTAAACCACATTTTTAAATTCAATTATTCATAGACGACGAAAAGGTAGCCGTGGTAGCGTATAGTAACTACAGTAAGGGCTGGACAACCACGTGATCGTGGTTCGATTCCCGGCAGAGACAAGAAACTGCTCTCTTCTCCGAAGCGTCCAGGAGGGCTCTTCAGCCCACTCAGCTCCCTACTCAATGGGTACCGGGGGCTCTTTCCTCGAGGGTAAAGTGGCCGGGGCGTGAAGCTGACCATTTACTCCATCTGGGTACCGAAGTTAATCATGCGCGAAATTAAACCTCTACTTCCCTACCCGCCTCTATAGCGTGCGCAAAGACAACCTTTTCATATGATGAGAACTTTGACAAAATAACGGGTAAAGGGTGGTACACTGAACAATGTCACTTTTATTGTTGCTGCTGCTATTATTAATCATAAGACAAACCATAAAGCATAGGTAAGTCACCACCACCACCACCACCACCACCACCACCCACCACCACCACCACCACCACCACCACCACCACCACCACCACCACCACCACCACCACCACCACTACCACCACCGCCACCACCACCACCGCCACCACCACAACCAACACCACCAAAACGACAACTATTTCGTACATCAGATTTAAGTGCTTCATAGTTTAAGGAATGCCGAGCCTTGTATTGCACGAATGCTGGAATCACGAGTTGGAATTCCTTTCGGGGCATAATGCATATCTGCATTTGTCTAGTGCGTACGTAGTACTAACATTAATAGGTTTAATATTTTGGTAAAGAATGCTAGATTTTCAAACATAAAAATACGACCAAACATGTTAAAAATCCGGAAGACAGAGGACTAAATCACTTTTCTACTTGTCATACTGCAACGAGCCGATTTAAAGCACAACAAATTCTACAATCTTAATGTGGGTTACTTTGTCAGAACAGATTATGAATCGGAAGATACCAGAAGCCAGAATGAGTCAATGCCGCAGTACTAATAGCAATAATAAATTATACAGATAAAATAATATTAGTTAAAAATGTACCTTAAGGAAACAGCGTGACAGGATATAAACCGGAGTGCTATGGTACGGAGCAGACTCATACGGTTCATTCATTCTGTAGTCTGTCTTACGACAGGTCCGTAGCCTCTTCCAAAGCGAGTTCTCCACAGGGTGCGATGTAGTGCTTCCTCTTTCAATTTCCAGTATCTTTTCTTTTCCTTAAGGTCATCCAGTAGCTGCTTACGTCTTCTCCCTCGTCGGCCCGTCATTTCTATCCTTCCTTCTAACTTTCCTTCAATCACGTGTTTCAGAAGGCAGTTTCTACGCAAGATGTGACCAATCAGTTAGCCTTTCTTCTTTTTATTGTATGTAGGATGTTCCTCTCCTCCTTGACTCTGTGTAAAACTTCTTCATTTCTCACACGATCGGTCCAACTGATCTTCTCCATTCTTCTCCAGCACCACATTTCAAAACTTTCCAGATACTTCTGATCTACTTTCCGAAGTGTCCACGTTTCAGCACCATACAAAGCTATGCTCCAAATGTAGCGCTTTCACTAGTTTCTTCCTTCAATTTAAGTCCAGTTTGCTGGTGAAAATATTCTTCTTCTTGTTGAATGCTGCTTTTGCCATGGCAATTCTGGATTTAATTTCACGTGTACACCTTGCATCACTTGTTATCACGCTACCCAAATAATTGAAATATTCCACATTCTCTACTTGTTTTTGATCTATCATAATTTTCATTGGGGATGGTTGCCTTGAGATTTTCATTACTTTAGTTTTTCCCACATTCATTTCCATTCCATAGCGTCTTCCAATTTCAATTAGTCTATCAATCATGCCCTGTAGCACCTTTTCTTCCCTAGCCAGTAGCACAAGGTCATCTGCATATTTCACAGTGCGAATTACTTGTCCTCCTATTTTGAAGTCTCCAAACCCTTCAAGAGCTTCCTTGGTAAGGTATTCGCTGTATAAGTTGAACAGAATCGGTGACAAGGAGCAACCTTGTCTAACTCCTCTTCCAATTTTCACACTTCTCGTCTCCCCTTGGTCCAGTCGTATTTTGACCCTCTGCTCCATGTACAATTTGCTGATCAATCTTCTTTCGCGCCAGTCTATCCAAATTCCTTTTAGGATTTGCATTAATTTGGTCCAGTTGACACGGTCAAATGCCTTCTGCCAGTCTATGAAGCAAGCACACAATTCCTCATCTATGACCAAGGTTCGTTCTGATACTATTCTCAGCATCCCAATTGCATCCCTAGTTCCTTTTCCTCTTCTAAATCCAAACTGATCTTCTCCAAGTGCATCTTCAATTTTCCTCTCAATCCTTCTTCTAAGTATCCTCGCTACTATATTTGCTGCATGAGCGATGATGCTGATTGTGCGATGGTCGCTGCATTTTGTAGCTTTGGGCTTCTTCTTTAAGGCAATCATTGTAACTTCAATAAAATCTCTGGGCCATTCTCCAGTTACATACATGCTGTTGATCATACGGTTACAGTTATTAAATTTTGGGTTACAACATTATGAAATCCAGTGAGTAGCGTAAGGCTACATTTGGAGCATGGCTTTGTATGGTGCTGAAATTTGGACACTTCGGAAAGTAGATTGGAATACCTTGAACATTTTGAAATGTGATGCTGGAGAAGAATGGAGAAGATGAGTTGGACCGATAGTGTAAAAGAATGCAGAAGTATTAAAAAGAGTCAAGGAGGCGAAAAAATCCTACGTACAATAAAATGAATGAAGGCTGACTGGATTGGTCACATCTTGCGTAGAAACTGCCTTCTAAAAACGTTATTGAAGGAAGGATAAAAGGGACGGAAAGACGAGGAAGAAGACGTAAGCAGCTCCTGGGTGACCTTAAGGAAATGTTAAGGTAATGGAAATTGAAAGAGGAAGCACTAGATCGCAATCCGTTGAGAACTCGCTTTGGAAGAGACTATGGACTTGACGTGATGATGATGATGATGATGATGATAGTCTACACCTATACCTTGTACTCAGCATTAATGACAGCACGACCTGCACTCTGTTTTCTTGGTCTACCGCCATGAACAGTTCAGTTCATGGTCTTTCCTTCGCTCGTTCCATGCAAATATTGGACATTCTTTTTTAAGCAAGCACGAAAACCTCATCACCTGTGATTTGCAATTCAAAAGCAGTTTTATTATCAAATTTGAAGACACTGTGTTAGGAGAAACAATAAGACTGTGTTGTTTTAAATCAAACTGATCTACGTCATATTTGAAATCCCTTTCACTGTAAGTCACTATAAAGCACATTCAAACATGGTAACTTTCGAACAAGCGATTTATTTACTGTGTACTGAAGGTGTGTAAAATACATTGATTCTGAGATTGAAAAAAATATACACAAAGTTTGGAATTATAGTGGGTATTAAATTATACACGTGTGTGCTCCGTGGAAACAAACGACAAAGAAGAACACGGACAAAGGTACTGGAAGAGGCAGTTCTAAAAATGTTCTGTTGGAGATGGAAGTAGTCTAATCCCTGATGACAATAATTGATGATGATGACGATAATGATAGTTTAACATTATTTTATATTATTTAATTATAATGTAATGAAGGTCAGAATACTCGAGGTCTAACTAAAGTACTCAAATCAGAATTTCACCTTTTGTATTGAATGCAATGAAACTGAACACAACCATATTACGCAGTAACGGCATCTGATGTTCATCTTTTTAATAATACTATTTTAAAACGACAGAACTAGAGTGGTTTTGCAGTGATAAGTATTTATATTCGATAATAAAATATTTATCAAAATAATTTGACTTACGTCACGTTTTTGTAGGGAATGAAAGAAATGGTGTAAGAATAACTTAATGATTCTACAGTTTAGAGAACAAAGAGCAGGAGACTGAATCCTCTTCAGTCTGACTTAACAAGTAACAGGAAGTTTAACTTACGTAGTGCCGGTCCCACCCCGTAAGTTCTTGTAGCCAACATGTTGCTCTTACAGATTTAGGAAATTGTAATATAAGAGGCTGTACTGGCCTCTAATGGAATAACTTCCACACTAAATTTAGTAGAAATTGCTTATTTTTCCAAACCTAAAGACGGTACACACAAATAAGAAGTTGATCTACTGGTAACTTTCGTTAAGAAGAGAAAGAAGTATGAAAATATCTTTTGGAATGGTTTAAAGCAATTTAAAACGTCTAAAATAAATACACAGGGTACGAGAACAGAAAAGGTGAGAAGTCATCATAGCACTATAGAATATGGTGTTACATTTTAAAACACGCACCCAGTTCAGAATTTCTGTTCTACAACTAATTTTAAAAGTACTACGTGCAATAGGCATTTTTGTCAGACGTGACCACAAAAGGACATGTATCCCTGAGCCGCTATATACGCTATGTGGTTATGGACGTTCTTCTTATAGAAGAATCATATTAAAACGGGTCAATTCACGGTTTAATATGCAGTCATAGTTTTTTTTCACTTGTGTAGATTATTGCTTGTTATTCAACATGAGCGGACCTAAAGATCGTTTTCCTCGAACCAAAATACATGTTCTAAACAGCTCGAGGGATTTTACGTGTATGTTATTTTTAGTTTATTTATGTTTTGGTTTGAGAATGGTTAGGAAATATCTGAATCCCAGTAATGTAAATAAAATGGTTACGCCAGCTGTAACAGAAGCAGCTTTAAAAATAACGATACAACGAAAACAGATGGTCAATAAGCGAAGAGCACAATCCTGTTTCTGGTAAAGTCCAAGAGTGGGATTTATTTTTTAACCCTTTTTGAAATGAAATGATGTGAAACTGCATTTTTCGAATCTTCTCCAACATACGAAAGCAGACTGCTTTGCTTAAAGGTTCCCAGGTTCCTCCCGCTTGTCCTTCTTATAACAGTACCATTACGATAAAGATAAGACTAATAGAAGAAACCTAAGTTTTAGGGGAAAATCTGTCCCAGTGCCACTTTCACCACCACATGGACTAGTCCGGTACTGAACCCGTGCCTCCGCAGTGAGCACAGTGTGCTTATATTAGAAAGACCAACAGGTGAGTGCTGCATATGATACTAATGGCCCACTACTGTGAGAATTATACAGAACAAATCAATACACCATGAGCAAAATGTAAACTTTTTAATGTTAAATCTTCGTGTACACATAGAAACCACTGGGCTTTATAGGGTTGGCGTTCACATCTTTGCGAAGCTCGTACGTATAATGTATAATGCATATAATGTATATAAACTGTAGTCATTAGCTGCGTTAGCCATATTGTGAATGTGCACTGGCAAAAACCTGGTGTCACCAGACACATCCAAAGGAATGTATTTGTAACTCAACTAAATAAAACCGTCCCTGCCGTCCGTCTGTTCGAAGGAAACAAGAGAAAATCTTGAAGGATTTTCATAAAATTCATACTGTAAATTTTAACTGATTTACAGTGTCAAGTAGTCCCAGAACACTGAAGATTAAGGCTCTATGCCCCTTCGAAACGCCTATAAACAATTATCAGTCAACACAGCGTAACCTACCAGAAGACTTGCACCTTCAGCAACACCGCTATGATAACCTCAAATAGCCTAAGCACAGGAGAACTGTCGCTGCCTCTTTTATTTAAGCCACTGCTTCAAATTATGCAAAAGTACGGATCTTACGTTCGCTTCTGGCACTGATGTACAAAGCGCAAGCATGAAGTTTAATATGTAACTGGAGTATCCACAAGGTAAACCTCTTACAGGAAGAAGCAAGGCGATGTGAGAAGAAGGGAAATAATGACAAAACGCAGATTAAATTGAGCTGACGGAGGGAAAGAGTGACTTAGTGCAACCGAGGAGCTCTAAATATTACACTATATGAATATGGAAGCAGAAAAAGCGACAGAAGGAATGTGATATGTGAAGATGTGGGCGGCTGGGTGCAAATTGTATATTTCTTTAACACGCGTATAAAGGTATTGAAAAGTACAGGTCGACACATCCGATGGCAGATAATTTATTCCTTTACAGTTTCTCTTAAAACCCTGAAAATGCATCAAACAATCCAGCATGGTAAAATGATAGGTGAATGATGAATTGGAAGGGATTTGGAAGGTTGTTACACTGGACTAATCGAGGAATGTGCACGGCGAGACTGAGAAGAGCCACTAAAAACCGTCAGAATAACCGATGGTGGAAGAGGGCACCTCATGAGTACGAAACTAGAGTGTTAAAGCCTTCGGAAAATTGCGCGGTGAACAACCTGTAATACTGATAAATTTGTTAGTGCTTATTTTTGAAAATTTCTTTGTTTCAGACAAGCTACAGAAAGTGAAAGAGCCTACTGCATAGATATTCGGTTTTGCTCATAAAATTTATGTCTGTTAAGTTTTTGCAAAACGCAAGTCACAAGAAACAGATTACTTACAATCAACTGCCTACACTTTTATTTTATTTTTGATAATACTTATTGAACCGTATTAAAAATACAAATCAAATAATAATTATTAAAATTGTGTCAAGTGACTGAGGCAATCAGCAATTTAGAAAAGGGAAATTAAAAGACGTATATTAACAGTTCCACTACCTCACGCTGAGAGGGCGTACAGGGACATAGACCTAAATATGCACGCATTCACTAAACTGCTCCAGGGATTCCAGATGTGCAATGAGGGACTAAAAACCAACGCTTGAAGACTTTCTCTGTCTACATCATCAGGGTCGATGCGGTGAGGAGCCTCAAATCTCTGATATAGGCCTACATATACTTCAGTAACCGTCAGTGGACTGGTCACCCACTACAGAATGCACACTTCCAGACCAAGAAACCTCTGAAAGGAGGCCCTATGCTCCGCAAAGAGCGAGAGGAAGTAACTAATACTTCAGTAACCAACTAATATTTGTAATGAAGCAGCACTAAGTTTTCTGCAAACGTAAATAATGAAGTATTATATACTATTCACCTGAGTTTCATGCTTCAGTCGCCGGTCTGTTACCGCGAAGGCCAGGGTTCGATCCCAGGCCAGTCAATGTGAGATTTATGGTGGGTAAAGTGTCCATGGGACAGGGGGTTTCTCTGAATGCCTCAGGTTCCCTCTGTCAGTATCATTCCACCAATGCTACATGCTGACCTTCATCTTGACAATACTGTTATCAGAAAAACCAACAGGCGAAACCTGAGAACCTTCAAATAAAGCAATGCTCTTTGGGATATCGAGGAGCATTTGTCATGATTCGAAGGGTCAATAAAGGCCACAAACGGGCGTGTGATTGCAGCTGTTTAAAAGTGTAACAAAGGCAAAGGCAATCCACTTTTAATTTAAAGGCCAAAACAAAGACAGCCGATCCCAGTGGCCGTGCGGTCTAAGGCGTGGGTCTACGGCCGTTCGCTTACTGGGATTGTGGGTTCGAATCCCGCCTAGGGCATGGATGTCTGTCTCTTGTGAGTGTTCTGTGTTGTCAGGTAGAGGTCTCTGCGACGAGCTGGTGCCTCGTCCAGAGGAGTCCTACCAAGTGTGGTGTGTCTAAAAAGTGTGATCGTGAAGCCTCGAAAAATGAGGCGGCCTAGGCCCCCAAGGGGTTGTCGAGCCATTTAAAAAAAAAGACACCGGATGTACGCACAGACACGTTAATCACACTGCGATTATCGTAACTGATTGCAAATGGAGACGTTGAGTAAGCAATTAAACCTGCATGTACAATGAGAAACAGTCTGCGAGCTGAGCAAAAGGGCGTAAAATTACACACTGGTGGCATATAATTTGGTGCTGAATCAATAGTTGCGTAACAGACTGAAAGCGGTGCTCGGAATTCGATTCCCTGTTGTGGATGCATGTACATTCGAGGAAATAATATCTGTGTTTTAACAGTTACATCACGGTGTCACACAGTAATTACTTTTGTGGGAGGAATCGTCTTATTACTCTGCAGTCCCCTTAGCTTTAATTTCGTCACCTGTATTGTGCTCAAACGAAGGATTACGAAGGTAGGTCACTTTCTTACTGTGTGTTTATTCTGGACCTCCCATTCACTTCCGTAAAGTGATTCTACCGACGTAGGCAGAATGAACGCCACTGGTTCATAAACATTCCGATATTATTTCTCCCCTTCCCTTATCCAGATCGGATGACCGTCTCGGACGCCCAAAAATTACTGGCCTGTGTTTGGTATAAGTTTGTAGAAGTTAATCCGTTGCCCGATTAGTTCGTCTTACAACTATTCAAACAAGCCATTCCTGCCAGAGTTCGTCTTGATAACCTGATGTTTCAGAGATGCAAATTATTTGAAGCTTGCAACCAACTTGAACAGGAAGCAGGAGGTTAGATACAGTTCTGCAGACAGGATTAGTGCAGGACGAGCGCTGGGGGGGGGGGGGGGCACATCTGTAATGACGTGAGATTTGATGTGCTCACAGTGGCCGGAGAAAGAGACTTTTTCTTTCCTCCAAACTTTCCAGTCCAAGACTACTTGACCCTTGAAGATGGGACTGATAGGTTGTCCCGAAACGCTGGTAACTACCAACTTACGTTGCGGAACATTCCAGAAGAACGAAGATCTTATTTACACCGCGGCGGAAGCTTTATCTCTCTCTTAAGTGTTTTCTGACGTTTCCAATTAACGATACATTAAGAAAATACAATCTGACTTAAAGCTCTGATAACCAGTTAAGATGTCAGACTTGCTAAAATGTTATAAACTGATTTATAAATGACACAAGATTACAGGATACTATAAATATGTTCTGTTATAAAATGTTTGGGCGTTTCACTTAATTAACACAAATATTAACTAATGTTATATTATGGAAATTTATGGGCCAAAGACAACCATAATACAAACTGAAATACCTGCGTAGTATATTTTCCGCATCGGAAGGAATGACCAACGCAATATGAACTGTATACAGTTATCGATAAATTTGGTGCATGATCAAAGGTATTAAGCAGTTTGTGGATATAACCTCCCATTTCGTTATTCCTTAAATTTGGCCATTATACCATACAAACCACACGCACGATTGTATCTCCTTTTACGATATGCGGTTGCTACGAAACATAAAACTCGACCCATCGAAGTGCTTTCATCGGAAACGTAAAACTGAACTCTGACAAAACGCTGAAATTAACGTCGTGATAAATAATTTATGCGCAAAAGGAATTAAATTACAAGTCATTCTGACAATATTTAGTACAAATTAACCAAAGAATAAACCTGAAACTTTCTTAGGGTAAAGGAAGTCGGTTTAAGCCACAAGGTCAGTCAGCAAAACTAATTCCGCAGTCAAATAAACTGTGTTGTCCTGGGTACTTTGACTTACTGTCTTTCCCTTGACACGGCCAGCTTTACCTATTAGAGGACTGTTCCCTCTTCACAGCCTTTTCTGTCGTGACTGAACAGCAGTTCAGCGTACTTTTCGATCTAAAGTGGACTGGGGAATCTTTTCTCCCACCAATTTCTTCCATCTGTTGAGAGTAAACTCACGAGCAGATAAATCACTTCTTCAAAGTTATTACATCTTTACGTGGTAAGAAGATATGTTGAAACACGAAAGCAAGAGGTGTGCTCCAGCTCTTAAAACTGCAGATCTGAAAGACAAACCTTGGAGGAGCAACAGATGAGAATGAACAGCATTTCGTGCACTGCGGATAGAAAAAGTGTCAGAGAAAGGAAAACTGAAAAGTAAGCGTCACACCTCCACTACGACATCACGCACGGATTGGTAGAATTCGTGGCAGGGCTGACAACATACACACGGCTAAGCGTTGTTAAATATTTAGGCTCACAGAGTAAAGGGTATTAAGTTTTCAGACGTACTAATAAGAAAATTCGAAAACCGGACACCTGTATTCTACCGGATTTGCGATATCAAAGAATCCATCCCGTGCCATAATCACTACTGTAACTGAGCTACCTACATATTAACACGACTCTTTAAAACTTTATATCAAATTTCTTGCATGTGGAATGCAGAAGTAATGTAATTGTAAAGTATTAAATAAAATGCGAATGTTGACAACAATTTGAGTGAGGTGGCAGTTTTAATAATGCGCTAGAATACCAGCACACTGTCTCGTGTAGGTTGTGTACACAGCATTCTCCTCCTCGAGAGAAAACAATACACGGCACAGGGACTTGACCCTTCTGGATCGAAAACTTTCATAGTAGATGTCTGCATGCACATACCCACATACAGTATAAACAGTGGCATATAAATGCATTTTATTCAAGAATAGTCCCCATCACATAATAAACAGTATCCACATTGTTATATTTATACCTCTCATTATTTATTTTTAACACTGTATATGTAAATTGGATGCATTAATTTTATATTCCTCTGTATTAATGTCTCCCTGAGGATTGCCGATTTATCGCTGAAACATGTGGGACAGTTTAGGCATTTGGATGATTTGTGATTTATATAAAATCGTGTGCATTGCTAGTGTATGTGGATGATTATAGTTACAATGCACGGAACGAATAGTATTAGTTACCTACAAGTCGATGTCATCTGACAACGCTATCACACACTGAGAAACTCCTACAGGTGAAAGTATGTACATATCGAGACCGTCTCAGGATTAATGCCATCTATCACACACTGAGAACCTCCTACAGGTGAAAGTATGTACATATCGAGACCGTCTCAGAATTAACGCCATCCATCACACACTGAGAATCTCCTACAGGTGACAGTACATAAATATCGAGGCCGTCTCGCGATTATGCCATCTGTCAGATACTGAGAGTAATTGTATCTTCTATCAGTGAATAATATAGTGAATCTTAGGGCGTCTCCTATCATATAATGCTCTAATACCCACAAGGAGTTGCACTGAAGTGAATAGTATTCAGTAGGTGTACTTCACGGGGATTTGGAAAGGATAAATGTTCTGGACATTCTTACCAAGAATGTACGGATAAGTAGAAACATCACCGTCACGTGATATACGAGTACATAAAAGAATGAGTATTAATGCGGCATCATATGTTGGCAGCAGTAAGATCATAAAATGGGTGTTCCTTCTGCGTTACTCCTTACTCACATGACATTTTTACAGGCGTCGAAATTTACACAAATATTCCGTATTCAACCGACATTAAAGCCTTAACAACTCACGTACGTACGTACAACATAGATGGAAACTCACATTTACCTTTTAATTAACCATTGCAAACACAGACCCGAGACAGCGCAATGAACACGGGATGGAATTGGTTCGATTCCCGGCAGGGGTAAGAGATTTATCTCTTCTCCAAAGCTTGCAGCTCGGCTCTGGGACCCTCTCCCAGCCTCTTATACATTGGGCACTGGGTTTTTTTCTCCAGGGGTACAGCGTTCGCGGCGTGCTGACCACTCATTCCCATCTAGTGTCGGGGTGAAAATGAGTGGAAATACACCTCCACTCCCCAATATGTCTTCATGGTGTGCACAGGGACTATTCAGTTTGTAAGTATACGAGCGATACATTTTCGGAAAGACGCAAAACGATTTTACAATGAAATATAAACAGATCTATTGTTTCAGCACGCAAAGACACGAATTGTACGTACGTGAAGTGGACGCTACTTTACAAATCACCTTGCAGATATTTGAGTGAAGTCTGCTCCTAAAAACTGCTACTGACTGCAGTGAAAAGAAAACATAAACGTAAAATTTACTGTGTAGTCTGTATTTGTAAGACGATTTTCGTATCTACCTCTGTGTTGCTACTGTTCGTATATGCTGCACGATTATTTTTCGTACGAAAATCTGAAAGTGGTAAATCACAATTCCTCTCTTGCCTTTGAGCCAGCTTCTTTGAAATACTGAAGGCGGTTAATAATACTGCGTACGATTCTTTGTTTGAGGTTACGAAATAATGAGGAAACAATACGCGATCAAAGCTAGGAAGATGATACGGTTGGTCGATATAGTATGCCTACGGCCGGGAAGACAGAGTAGGCAAAATGTAGTCTGGAAGCCTAAAGAGGAGAGAGATATACGAATGTCGTAAGAAATTAACATGAGCAGGAATCTTGAGGAAACTGGATGTCAGACTGTGGACTTCAGCCACCTAGCTCAGGACAGAGTCCACACACAGCCGGACTGTTGGAAATACGGTGATGATCCCTAGTATTGTACAAATGCGGGGATATGTTCGACCGACCAGCTAATGGACTATCCACTGCTCATACAATATGATCCATAGGTTAATTCCTTAGTTCGGGAAAAAATAGATTAAATAAATAATAAATAAATAAATAAACGTAAAGCTAATATCACGAAATGAAGCGACATAAATGGGAGACAAAGGTAGCAAAAGGAAACAAGAAGGAAAATAAGACACAAATGAGGGATATAAAGAGAAAAAAATAGTATCAACTGAATCGTTTATTAAGTTAGACGCTGTACAAAATGTACCATGCGGTGGAATGTTTGATGTGAAAACTCTCTACATAAAACGAAAGAAGCACAAAAAGAGAGAAATAGGAAGAAATGTAGAATGTAAGAAAGAGGAAATGAAACGAATGAAATCTAAAAAAATAAACAGAATAAAACGAGGTACATGCAAACCAACACCCGGCATATTTTGTAGAATTTACCTATATATTCGCAACACCCAAGAGCGAATGGCGTTTTTTTTGTAATTACGCACAGCCCAATGCCTTCAGATTTATTTACTGTAGGTACAAATTCATATTTGTACAGATATCAGCATTACTGAAATCGCATTGTGCAGGCAGCAAGACTTCCCTGTGTACATACCTACAACATTCATTTTAGTTCTCAGAATTCACTTTCATATGTCGGGATTCAGCGGTAACTTTCTTATTGCACGCATGTAATAATCCTGCTTTGATACCGTGCAGAGATGTATGCCTATACACTTTGCGCTGCTGACAGAGCATTGTGCGAAAACTTCAAGGTTGTTATTACTTATGAATAAGAAAATCACTAAGCTATATTGATTCGCGAGGCAAACAGCACACCGAATAACACAGTGACACGTGTCATATTCCGTTCGCGAACAAAGCGCGTTCAAAGTCCGAACATCTTCTACTTAGCCACTGTGTGATTTGACATTCTTACGATAGTGAGTATGCGGAACTTCGCCATATACCGTGTGACGCCATAAAATCTGGTAAAAATTTACTTGTGACGAGGTTTATTGTCAGAAATATGCCTGTGACGTAGTTTGTATTGATAGGATTTACACGAAACGCCGTACAAATTTGCCAGCTACCGGTGTAAGTCAATATCAAGAAGGGAAGGTAAGGTGGCTGTCTCTCAATTTTCATGGTGAATAGATGTTCTGGACTACAAGATGAGGACGGGCTAGCTTCTCATGGAGGACTCTGCTCCATGGAGTTAGTTACAGCTATACCACTACACCCCTCTGTGCCAGTCATGGCATGTTACGGGAAGACCTTTACTGTTAATGTGAGAATCATATGAAGCCAATAAACACACCGCATGGGCAAAACGCAGAGTTTATTAATGTCCAAACAGGTGGTATATGTAATAACCACTAAACGTCAAGGATATCTTTCTCTTTCAGTACCTTCTCAACCTCTATTATATTAACGATCTACCATGAACACTAAGTTTAACTGTAAATATAATGTGGATGTACGACCAGATTTATCTTACTCCCTCACTTTGCTCGCACCAACATCGTTAAGATTCCTCTCCTCCTCCTCAGTGCAGATGCGCGCAATTCCGTCCATAGTTCACGAATACCTGGAATTTCACTGAGACCCGATTTTAAACACAGATGCTACTAGCAAGTGCAACGTGCTGTCCGATGTAATGTAACGTGCACTGTCCACAACTTGCCGATCAATAACATACTGACTATATACGGCAGGTATGTCACTAACATGAGCGATATGAAAAAGGACTTGGAAAAACAAAGTTTTGTTTCACTTCTCCCTGAACGAATACAACTTTCAGGACCTATTCTGCTTCTTCTTTAAGATCATTAATTTCTTTTAGTCGTCCTCTTCTACCTACTCCGGTTTTCCCGTTTCAGTGTCGAGGTTTGTAATTTCTTTTGATCACACTGAGAGACACACCACAGTCGGTAGGACTCCACTGGACGAGGGATCGGCTCGACGCAGAGACCTCTACCTGACAACAACACACAACCCTCACAAGAGACAAACATCCATGCCCCCGGTGGGATTCGAACCCACGATCCTAGCAAGCGAGCGGCCGAAGACCCACGCCTTAGACCGTACGGCCACTGGGATCGGCTAAGATAATTAATACGGTCTCGTAATTAAGTATTTAAATTAGACCTTACGGGATAAGAAGCCTGCTAGTTTCGTAGGTAACAAGAATCACAGTATATTAAGTCAAATGCAACACTATACTTATTCAGTATTACCTCAACAACATGTTTCGGCCCAATGGGCCATCATCAGGTGGGCAAGATTGGCAGATTAAATACACAGTTCTCCATTCAAAACTGTGTATTTAATCTTCCATTTTGCCAACTTGATGATGGCCCATAGAGCCGAAACATGTTGTTGAGGTAATATTGAATAAATGAATTGTTGTGTTTGAATCTACTGTGATTCTTGTTACCTGAAACACAACGGGGATAAAGCGTCTTGAAATTTTGGTACGTATCGTTTCGCGTAAACATTCATAAACAATTTCATTTCTTTATAAAAAAACAAAATTTTCATAAACTGAAAGGCGATGAAGTGGCGAATAAATTTCAATTCACAAACCTTCAGTAAATGCAGTGGTATCCAGACTTGATAGGTCAATCGGCGTCCCCTCAGGGAACCAGCACCGCCTTTCATAAGTTCTTGTTTACGCGTGAGTACAGGCAACACATCAGTTGTTCATATTTAAAACTTTAATTTGCGTATCTAAGTTTACACAATCACAGCCCTACAGTATTAACTCAAGACCCGTTTCAATATGTTCCTCCTGTACAGGCAAAAGTCTCGTGCTTCCCTCTCTTCGGGTTTTCTGATTGAAGTTCTGTACTTTCTTACCAGGTATGTCAATCATACTACAGGTCACGCCCATTCGGTAATCCCTCATTTCATCAGCATAATATTTGTCCATTCTCTTCAGTTACCGGAAAAAGCACCACTCTTAATTTATGGTAAATAATCCTGTTCCTGCCGTAGGTGACTGATTGGTTATTACTTGATTTGACAGCATTTTAAAATAATTTCTTACATACTGATCAATGAAAACAATAAAGTGTATTGCGAAATGGAAAGCAGGTGAAAGACACTGGTATAAGGCAGTTTCAAGGCTGAGAAAATCCACGATAAATTTCACGACAGCCGGCCTACAGGCCAAAATTCGTAGCCAAGTTTTCCCACGCCTGAAGCAGAAGTGCTAAACACTGCACTGCAATTCAGTCACAAGACCTCCTGTTGTCTGCGTACTAGGGCTGAGCAGTCTCTAATATGAAATGCCCTATGAGCTGTGAACAGTAATAGGCACGATATGCCGCTGGTTGTCAAGCGAATGTTGATGCATTGCACCTGCCACTCAGCTGATAATCGAATTCCTATACTTGCTGCGGGAACGACAACACAATCACATGCTGCATGCTACTTGCCTGACACATCGCACGTCTGCCGTGATATCCCGCAAGTGCACCTTTGTGACTGATTACAGGGATCACACCATTCGTGCCTGAAAGCTGCAAGGTTTGAAGTTCTCAGAGTCTCCTGGAATATGAAGTCGCGTCGATAGATCTTGCTGCCTACACATTCATGGTGAAAGTCTTTTAGGACTATTTAGAGGCTGTGGATGGAGGCAGCAAGCTCCTCCGAAACGTCAGTAACTGTTAAGTCCACGACACGGCCTCGTTATAGAAGAAGACTGGAATCTTCACCTCGTCCGAATAATACTTTTATTTAAAAGGCACGAAAAAGGAGAGCAGATGATAGGGCCTGAGGTTAAGAAGTAGGAAATTGAAGGGTTAAAAGTGAAACAGAAAATGATTAGCTGAAGGATATAAATATTTTCTACATAGCTGATTAGTACATTTTGCATTTCGTTGCTAATAATACGACCAAGAAACCAAATGTAAAATGTATAATATACAGAGCAAGTAACAAACAGGTCCATATATATCAGTAAGGTAAAGCAACCCCATTACAGCCCTGGACAGGCCCTGAGGGTTCCAGGAGGTTGAGGCTCCCAGATTTCAAGACAATCGGCACATGAAGGTGATAAGGTTGTCCGCCCTACACACCGGCCGCCTTTACCCTCCAGGAGATATCTCTGGTACTCATTTCTGTTAAAGGATGAGTCGACCCAGGGCCATAGTGCGGCCGGAAGGATTAAGCCAATGAAAAATCCTAATGACCCCATCGAGAATCGAACCCGCAACCTTCCAGGTTGTAACGCAGTGCCTTAACCAGCTGCGCCACCGCGTACCCCCACACCTGCAATGTGCTTGTACAAAATCACCTATCTTTCAGATACCTTGTTCAAGAACAAACTGTTTGTAGCTTACTGGGCTGGGTATCTTCATCCCGTCATGAACACTTTATAAGTACAGTGGACACCCAACTATCGTGGGTAATGGTGAGGAGGGGACAGCATGTTTAATTGATAAACACAGATAAGCCAAAACATGTACTTTATTGAGCCATGAACAAAAGATAAAACCACAATTTATTTATTATATACATAATACACAGCTTACACATAGATGCTTATTGTTTATGTAAATAGTCCCTGCACTAATTTCACATGTGATATTGCTCGATTAACCTATGTGACCCGAAAACTCAAGACACGGAACTTCTATCTTCTGTGTCGTCAGCAGTAACTGACATGATCCTATTGGGCATGCGCCTGCTGTACTCTTTGTTCACCGTGCATTGTGGTATTAATAAACACTTATTAACCAACAGTTGCACTATAAAGTAGATTGTCACTTAAAATCACTTGAAATACCCTACATATGTTTCGGTCGTCGAGCGACCATCATCAGGGGCTTCAATATATGTACAATGAAGAATGAAGGTGCGTAGTGAAGTTTGTACATATATTGAAGCCCCTGATGATGGTCGCTCGACGACCGAAACATATGTAGGGTATTTCAAGTGATTTTAAGTGACAATCTACTTTATAGTGCAACTGTTGGTTAATAAGTGTTTATTAATGCGCCTGCTGATTAACATGTCTGAAACGCGTTCAGAAATACTGACATTTTTTTCCGCGTATGCTTCACGATTGGAAAAGAAGAACAGAGCTGGAACTATCTACTGTATTTCCGGAACTATTTGAGGAGAGGTAAAATTCTGGTTGGGAGACCAACAGCCCTGATTGAGGAATTTTGTGGGTTCCTTTTGCCCTAACTACGTAACACCTCGAAACAAACCGCAACGGCTTCCTTCTAAATCCCTACCACCGATCTTAGTAATCTCTGGTGTTCTTGTTTCGTATTCAAACGGTGTAGGCTTCCCATGTCGGTCACGAACTACGTATGCATTCTGGTTGCCGTATTTCGTGACTTTTCTCTCTTATTGTATGAAACGTCACACAGTATATCGAAATAAGGAGCGACTGCTTTCTTCCACATCCCTTTCAAGTCACCATTTATAATCATCCTACAATTCAACGATAAAAAAACTTATAAAAGTTGATATAGTGTCAGTAAATAAACTAAGAAACAACCAAGTTCTCCTCATTACATAATTTACAATAATTCCGATATAAGATGCCGTTGGACGTCGGGGTATAATAAAAGTTGTGCCTGTCCACGCCATGGAGCGGAGTACAGGCATAGGTCAACTTATTCTTAACCTCAGCGTTAGATGGCGGTGAGTGTTCAACGTCATACCCCGGCCGCTTTATCTCGGGGAAATAACCCCTGTATGCATCCGAGGCTGGATGGGCCCCAGGGCCAATCTGGAGAAGAGAAAAATCTCTTGCCCCTGCTGGAATTCGAGCCCCAGACTGTCGAACCCGTAACCTAGTCTCTATACCAACTATCAGGCTCCTAAATAATACAATAACAAGTGAATACATTGTCTCATGGATTTTATTTCCAAAGTACACTGCCACCAAATGCTAAAATACTCTCTGCAATACAGCAACTGGCAGTGTTCCGTGATGCTGTTTTGCTGTTACTCAACAGCACAGCTTTAGACGATTACGGGCCCACGACAGACAACGAATTATATCCCTTGCACTGTCCTCGTCTAAACAAACACTCTACTCACATCTGTATTGGGCTCTGCGTACAATATTGTTACGATTGCTAAATCAAGAAGTGTGTGATGGATCGTACTGGGAGCCTGAATGAGGAACAGCCACGTAAATACAAAACAATGGCTTTAATATTTTTATGTACTGGCATTCATAAAGATGAAGCTCACCTAGAACAGGCCATGAAGGACCAAAGAGGGAGGAGAGATACAGCTCTACTATTTCTCTAACCTCGACCCTAGAGGGGGGTGGGTGGTCAACGTCTCGTCTCGGCCGCTTTAGACCCGGGAAAGAGACCCGGTACCCATCGTACAGAAGGCGGGATGGACCCCAGGGCCGGTCTGGACGGGTGCGGAAAATGTCGCCGCTATCGGGATTCGATCCCCGGACCATCCAGCCCATAGCGAGTCGCTATACCGACTCCGCTATCCCAGACCAATGTATTAGTAATTACATTCAAATAAACTCAGATTAAAATGCATAACAAAATAAATCCTCAACACTGATACGGTTGGCTCAATTGTTAAATTTTCTTACTTGTATTTGGCGAATACACGATTCAGGTCCTACACTGAACAAAATTTATCATAATTCTGTGTGCAGCTTTTATTAGTTCTTCGAAGCGAATGCAATTTTGATTCCGAAAAAAACTATGCTGTAAAAGTGACTCCGCAGGTGGAAACGACAGTCTACAATTCGATTAAAAATTGGATTGGACTGCTTGACCCTGAAAATGAAAACACTAGGATACTTCGAAACGTCAGCGGACTGCTTACCCAATGATACAGCGTCACATCGCAGAAGACCTGAATCTTCGGAAATACCGCTGTGAAAACCTCAAATCTCGCATGGAACAAAATTATTTTGAAATCGTAATTCATTACTTTCAGCACACTGACGTCAAAAGGATGATTTTCTGTTCAGTGCGATGTTACAAACTAAAATTATCAACTCACGTTTTCAACGTTTCGCATATCGAATATGCCCTTTGACAATTTCGCAGACAGCACCAAAAGATCTAGAGTCGGGGTTACGCGACTTGTGTTGTTTAATTGTCTCACATTTCGCGCCTTGAATTCCGAAACACACACTTACTGTACTGTTGACGTCACAGTACCAGCCACCTCCGTGCCTGCAGTCCGCTGGGGATTGTAGCCGTCTATTTGAACATTAGAACACTCGCTCTAGGAAGTTCGCACTACTCTATGTTTTACATGCACTAAATTTAATATATACTCCTGGGTATAGATTTTCAAGTTCTCACGGTGCTTGTTGATCAGTCGGTGGTCATCTTAGGTTTCTACGCCCTGTGGTAATGTTCTTTCGACGTTTCGGAGGAGAGCAGAGATCGAACTGCACCCCAAGAACATAACCTGGAAGGATGTCTTCCCCTAAGCATGTCTTGGAGAACCCTTACTCCAGACAAGACAGCGGACGGCCTCCAAGGACACAAAAACCTCACTCTCTAATCTGCACAAGTCCCAACCGTGGGTCATGAAAAGGGCAGTTCACAAGCTCTCC
The DNA here is from genome assembly GCA_021186555.1 of Reticulitermes speratus. Classification (NCBI taxonomy): domain Eukaryota; kingdom Metazoa; phylum Arthropoda; class Insecta; order Blattodea; family Rhinotermitidae; genus Reticulitermes; species Reticulitermes speratus. The sequence continues at coordinate 20,854,584 of JAJKFL010000330.1, forward strand.
ATTCACATATGTCCAGCTGCACGTTCTCCAGTTTTGACCCTTAAAAGTGACCGATCTTGACCTCACCCCCATTGGCTCGTACTAGCCCTATACTGCTCACCCTCCTATAGTTCTGATTGGTCAAATTCCAGACAAGTGTCCCAAATAACCGGCTTTCCATTCTTCCCAACCACTTCACTATCCACCTGAACCAATATTCGGTCATCCTGAAGAAGTAGGCTGTATGCTCTTACGAAACATCGAAGAACACATCTACCACACGGCACAGAAAACAAAAATAAGAACATCAACTACAGTGTTGTATGTTGTCCCTGCAAGGTTTACTTTATATAATTTTAATTTTCAAATTTCAATTTTTAATTTTCGTGTACTAAAATTCAACCGTTATTTCCGGTAGGTTTGCAGGTTATTTTGGCCATTCATTGTGTTCTTCAGTACCGAACTATTCCTTCGTTCTTTCGCCAAAGAATGCATGAATGTATCCCGTTTCCTTTGGTTCAATGTCAACTATGCCGTCTTCTGTTATTAGGTATACGTTGCAGAAATTTCCTTCCATCTTCTAGAGTTTACCAAAGTATTATCACGAAGATATGTAAATAACAACACAATATTAAAATTTTAACACCGGTATAGAATACTTCGTTATATTTAAAAGATACAGAAAATTTTTAAGACATTTCAGATTATTTTAAGCGGGAATTTCACTCAAATTATGAAAAACATTGCCTGTTATCATCACGTGTTAATATAAAATAATAATCCTAGATTAAAAAGAACTTGGAAGCAAATGCATGATATAGCGCATACTAACGTCGGAACGGAGGTAATACGGTGTTCAGAATACAAACCTCTGCGATATAACGTATTATTACAGAAATTAATAGTGGAGAAAGTAAGTTTAACTTTTTACAAAGTCACATTTCATTTTACGAAGACAAGACTGTACAACTGAAAGAGATGAGATATCTTTTGAAACACCGCAGAAAAAACATACAAATAAAATGAGACACGCACACTGACGACCTGCCTGTGGGGGAAAAAAAGCGAAGAATCTTGGTCTACAACTACAGAAGTCTAACCCTGTGATTCCTAACCTTAGTTGCCATTACCTGTAAACACATGCAACTAACCACTACACAGATAAGCATGAAACAGAAGATAATTTTCTGCATCTTGTTGCCATGATTTCAGACGTTGTTTAACATCTTCCAGCTAAGCACCACCCTGAAGCACCTTGCGTATCCCAAACTTACTGGTACTTTAAATGAATTCAACAAAAAAATAAAATGCCACGTGTTTATGGTCCAGTTAAATCAATGGACGGGGAAATGTAGAGCTCGTACGTCAGTCAGAGCATGGACATCACGGTTTTTATGATGGAAAATGAAAACTGGTTCCTCATAATTCATTTATTTAATATGTGTGCAAAGTAATAATCATGTAGCTCCTTCATATCCCGTGAATCCGCCACTTATATGTAATATACGGCTGTGCAGACAGGAACATATCGGCAGAGTCGTATGCAGACACGTAACGCCATCACTGTCACCACGGAAGCCCAGCTACGATGCTCGTCACGTAACTCTGCAACGTCACGTAAGCTGCGAGTATTTGAAGCCAAGCATATGGCAAGATCTGGGCCTATTTGACCTGACTTTAGTTCACGACTTTCAAAATTACTGGCGCTATTTATATGGCAGAGAGTAGTGCGGAAGTGTCTATATTACTTCACCCTTCATATATGTTATATATGTACACATTTTAACAAGCTTATCAAAATATTGATATTTTAAAGAAGCCGACCGAGATCCGTGGGTTATTTAACGACTGTTTCAGCTACAAGGATAAATCAGCATCGAATGATATGAGTGGATATTCATGTTCGATAAACTTACGATGTGACCGACTTTTCCCAGCATTCACCTGGAGCGACAGACAAAAACCAGGAAAACCTGAGACAGTATGATGCGAGATTTACGGTCCTAATAGCAGTGTTGATGAAGATCCAAGCCTTGTGGAATGTTTGTGTCGACTGGTGAACTGTTACCCGAAACGGCGAAACATTTCACAAGACTTGAATGCTCGGTCAGTATAGTCGGCGTCTCGGCCGGGATTCGAACCTGACACTTTCTGAATGCAAATCCAATCTTTACCCCTTGAACCAATCATCTATACCTTGGTCTCCCAAGTGAGTCATTCCTTTAACATTTACCAAATTAAATTTTGTAAGCATTTCCAATCTAAAATGGATCTTAAGGAAACAGGATGGGGAGCGTGGAGTGGATTGATCTGGCTCAGGATAGGGACAAGTGGCGGGATGTTCCCCAGTCTATTTACATCCGCCAAAAGCTGTCAGGTTTCAGATTACACACTGGCTCCTAGTTTCTTGAATCAAGGTAGGCCTGACAGTGACCAATTTTGAACACACTACTTTCTTCTTTGGTTCAAATGCTGCTACGCCACAATGGAGCGAAATTATTTCCTTTCTTGTTATAAAATACCGGTCCATATACATCATGCGTTAGAGTATGTCTCTATTAAATTGATATAAAATATCAAACAGTCTCGTCTTGCGTTGGCACGTCTGGGATTCGAACTACAGACTGTCGGCTACATACAAAAAGTGCAAAAGTCTGCGGGTGGTTCAATTATCACGCTTCATCTACATTCAGAGGCACGCAGTGTTCTGTCCAAAAATAATTCATGTATGTGTAAATTAAACGTACTCATTATTATTTGTAGTTGTTTTAGATATCGCAGCATGCGAGAAGATTGTAACAAAATTACATTCTCTATTCATTACATACTCGTAATCGTCTGAATCTCTCACATTCCTCTGTGCTCGTAAAATGTTGTGTGCAGGCTGTAGTTGGTGGGACATTTGATACCATCACACCTCCAAAGAATAGATTTTTTTATCACCGGACTGCTCGCCATACAGCAGCATAGCGATGGACGAGGCCGACTGCTCTGCAGTCCTTAGTCCGGAGATAAGAAACACTCTGTATTTAATGTAATGGGGCATTCCGCAATACGATTAGGCATAGAGACAAGATTAAAACGGGAAATAAAATTACAAGCGTAACAACACAGACAATGATTCAGGAGTAGTCACCCCAGTCCCTATCCTGTATCACTTTCACGACGTATTCAAGTTCAACTTCACATCTCCTTCCCACGTCTGTCAACGACTTCGTCATCGTTTGTAGCCTAAACCTCCCACACTCTTGTTCAAGTGTGTTGGCGACCTCACGGAAGTTACCGCATATCAGGATGTTAAAAATTTTGTTTTCAAATAGGCTGATGTTCGTTCCTTAGGGACTTTTACCTTTATAAAATAAGTACTTGTATTACGGTTACTTTGGTAGAGTACAGATAAAAAAAGGCAAAGTTGTCACTGTGCTCGCAATGAAGGCATAAAGTAAAGGTATAGCTCCATTTAATCTTAAGCCAGTCGCTAGATGGATTTGATTGGTAAACTTCACGCCCCGGTCGCTTTATCCCCGAAGAAGTGTTCCTCACACCCATTCCAAACGAGGCTGGATGGGTCCCAAACCCCTCTGGACGTTTTGGAAAACAACCCCGGACCGCCCAGCCCGAAGCCTAATCGCTATTCCGAATACGCTATCCTGGCCCCATACTTTGGCAAGTTCTGTTATAAATTCTGAACAAAATTCGTTCGAGGTCTTTTTGCAGGAGGAAGTATTCACAGTTCCACCTTACGAGAAAGAAGTGACTTGTGCTCTTGTCTGTACTAGGTCCTGACACAAATAAAAATAAATAAAATAAATAAATAACACAAGAAACTTCAACATCTTTTTTTTTTTGCTTCTTGTGCCATATAGTGTTCGCTTTATAGCATAAATTTTTAACTACTGATTCCGAAACTGGAAACAAATATCTTGAATCCCTTAGGGGTTTCGAGAAAGATTCGAGAAATAAGCAAATACATGCTTGAATATTTACAACTTCAATGATTTACTGAATATGGCGTTACACAGTGTATATAAAAAGCGTAACGGTAAATGTTTCTTTACTTTTATTCCGGGTAATGTTACACTTGCGAAAGGGGAAACAATTTTATAAAAACTTATTTCTACTGTCATTATTATGGCAAGCGGGAAATATAAATTTACACACAACGTATTCAATGACATGTTACTGAACGTGATTCACTCCTGTGTATTTGAAACCTTCTCTTTTAAGTTTCCGGCAGTATTCAGCCAGCGTAGTCGGTATAAATTCTTCACGGTACAAATCTTCCGATTAAAACTTTCACTGTGTTCATCGCTGATGTCTCTACGGTTTGTTGTAAAGATATCCAAAAGAGAATAAACGAAGTGTATTCTCAGCAAAACTCCGCACTCCACCATTCTGGTGGCTGCGGCATTTGCTCAACCAATTATCAGCAGGTAGGCGTTTTTTGGTTGCCCAGGAAGTTGTCAACAACCAATCTGAAAGCTTCCTACGCTGTCTCCCCATTTACTGCTATGCCTTTATCACAATTTGTCATCCATGATCTCCTTTACGTGTGGACCGACGAACTTCCCGTCTTTTATCCTTGCATCGTCTATGCGTGGAAACTTATTTTACAGGCAATGTAAAACCTTCTCCATTCCCGTTCGTGGTTTCCACAACAATTTTTATCAGTGAAAAACATGTTAAATGAAGACAGTATTTTCTCTGGACCCGCAGGTGGGCTATTTGCAGTGTACTGTTTTTTTCCATGAAGAAAATGCTTGTCAAGACCATTACGTCACAGTGCAGTGACTAGTTCCTGCGTGACTGTCACACAAAAAGCAGCAACATTTTATATAACCAAGCTGCCTCTCGATTTCAAATCTCCACAAATACTTCACAATTATCATTTACGTGGCATGCAAATGAACAGAAGTTTCATATTTAACTTTAACTGATGAGTACAATATGGCCAAAAGGGACTAATGTTAAATCTTTTCCATTTCGGAGAATAGCGGTCAGACTTAAATTTGCAGAATGGATGTACAATCACCAATCCACAGTTTTATTATCATGCCTCAATAATAACAGTTAAAGCAAGCACGTTTATAAAGCAGATACGACAGAAGAAACGCAAGGTTATATCAGATAGTCAGGAGTAAATTATGTACACTGCAGCTTATTGCACTCACGGAGGAACGTGTTTGTTTACTTGTGTTATTAGTGACGCTGACAATTACTGAACAAGATAGTAATTAATGAAGAGCGCTGTTCCCTGACTTAACAGTGTTAACAGCTGAGATTGACTGTGACGAAACCTCCCATCTCGCCCAGTGTTACCGGCTTGCACTTGTCAATCAGCTTTCCTCTGAGCTGTCAAGACGGTTGGGCACCAAAGCTCCTGTTAGCAAGTGCGATCCGTCAGTTTTATCTACGGCACTTGACTGCCTTATCTTCCACATTCTAGAATCAGGAGATCATTCACGTATCCCCATACACGCTCACATGTATGTATCCCCCACTTTCACGTTCACGTCCCCACACGCTCACACTCACTATCTCCCGCTCTCACATTCAGGTATCCCCCACACTCTCACATGCACGTATCCCCTGCATTCACTTTCATGTATCTCCCACAGTCTGACATTCACGTATCCCTCGCTCTCACATTCACGTATCCTCCACACGCTCACATTCACGTATCCTATTCTCTCACACTGAATGGAACCATTCGTTTATAGTCGAACTGTACCACATACAATATGGTGTGATATCTTGCTGCTCTCTAACCCACTTTTTCTTCCCACAAAAAATATTTTCTGGTTAACTAACATAAGACTGAAGAATATGTGCAATATAATATAATGAATGTGAGCAATTGAAATAAGAGCCGATTTATCTTCATCTCATTTGTGGAAAGCGAATATCTGGAATTCATAGAGTCATAAAGCATGTTCAGATTGATAGCTTACTAAGATCTGTTTTCTGAAAAGCGAAGTGGTCCCAGACACAGGTCCTGAACACCGCCTTGACAATCTTAAATCTCATACCTTTCATTTACGGTTACAAATGTACTATTACACACAGCACTTAAGTACAATAGAATGCTCATCGTCGATATCTGAATTAGTAAAGAATTCACACATGAAGACAAATAAAATTACATTCGAATTAATAAGAAGACGTACGAAGTTTCTCGAAATATTTTTTATCTAAAAATACAGTTGAGCAGTTACGTTAAAGAGAAAGCGTGATGCACTGTGTGTGTGTGTGTGATGCAATACTGTATGTACATCTGCTTTTGATGTTACCTTTGTCGTAAGTTTCGATTTTGTTAAAACTGGTCTTCCACTTCAAACGCAAGCTGAGAGCTAATGATTCAGGTCTGGATATTGCTTTAGTACAGCCATGTTCGCAACACGTTTCTTGTTAGTCTATATCAATTCCACATCAAAGACATTCATATTTTCTCTCCAGTTTATTTTTCAAGCACCTCATTTACCACATTTACATGCCAATAGCAAACTCATTTTCTTGAGAAGCATTCCAATTTGTCTTCTTCTTCGCTTCATATTTTTCCGTCAGTGAAACATGTACGCTATAAATCTCACGGATAAACACTTCGTCTTCACACGAGTGCCTCCGTGTTAACGATATATCATTCTGTGCTCAAAAATTCCAAAATCCCTGTTGAGGCTGCATACACAGGTCGCTCATACAGTTTGAGAAAACCTTCCTCACTACAGACATCTCTAAAAAATCAATTATGGGATACAGCATTTTGATACAGTTTATACAGCCACAAAGACTTTCATCTGCTGTGTAACGTAACTGCTTGTACTTAGCTGCCTGCGTCTTCACTAGTTAATCTCAGTGAAAGGAAGACTCAGGAAATTGCGCACGATAATGTTCTTATGGCTTAATTCCCTTTAAAGCTTAGAGGTAACTATATGTACCACCAGTCTTAACATTAAAAAATCTCTGCACTTGTCCGCAAGGTGTACTTACTGGCCTCACATTATTTTCGCAATAAACAGATATTATTTCTCTAAAATATTAATTGTTTAGTCTTCGTAATTGTGACGTACTTGCTGCAATGCATAAACTGGATGTTTAAAAAAATTTTAAAATTATTCCCTTTTTAAAAGGCTAATACATGAATTATCCAGCATTTAAGTGCAGGAAGTAAGTCTGGGCTGTGATAAACCAGAAGTTGGCAAAGCTTCAAATTACAGTCGCTACTACACACTTGCTTACTGCAGAAACCAAAATATCCGTCTCTGGGGTCCTAACGTATGAAGAAGTGATAATTGTATAAGTGCTCTAATATGATTATTTGTATGAAAATATAAAATGGTAAAACTGGATAAATCAGTTTTATGAAGTATACACGTGTCTCTTATTATGCGGCAAGTTTCATTTAAAACAGTGCAAAGTTACAATGCCATATACAATCCAAAATCACTAACTGAAAGAACATATAACAATAAGCAATAAAGTCCAACGTAAGAAAAAAAGGCGGAATTATTCACACTGAGGATAAAATTCAAACTCCATAAAAGAAAATACGATATTCCATAGCATTTCTACTATTACAGCCATGGTGCTGCATGGTGAAGGGGCGTGAGAATTCCAACCACACGTACATAGTGTAATGCATTAAACGGTACATGGTTACCTTGCGACAAAAGGGAGATATAAGTGAGATAAGAATATTCATTATGTCGGGTCCATTACAGTCTAAGAATGGCCTCTTAGTAGCAACATCTGACACAGGGAACGGGAGAAAAGTAAGAAGACAGAAGGTGCTTATATTAAACTAAAATTGAAAAAATTGGTACATTCATAATAAACACGACACTACCGTATTCGAAAGAAATATACTTATGCAAATTTTTATTTGATAACCGTGTTCCATGTCATACAGTTGGTTTTCTGAAAGGCAAAATACGGTTATCTCTAAAATCAAAGAGTGTTGCTAAGTGATGTAGCAAGTAATTAAACGAAACTGTATACAGGCAGGCAGCCCTTACATCAAGGCACGGCCCATAACAGAATCATTAGCATGCACTTGTTAATCACGAGGACCCCTTTCGTGTACTAAGCACACTACTGGGGCACCATAAAATCGACTGAATTTCTAACCGCAAATAAATATGTACCTGACTATAACAAAGTCTGACGATCAGCTGCTAGGGACAGAGTACTGTGACACATGAAATGCGCACCTACACATAAGGCATAAAACAGAGTTCATTTCGCTTCTTTGTCTTTAGCCACTGAAGATTTTGAGCTATATCAAGACAATGAGTATACCGAAGCGGCTTCAAAGCACTTCAAGGGCGTCGATTAAAACGAAGTGACGAAAATATCTGAAATGAAACCTACATAACAAATTATTTTCGAATCCTCTTTCTCTGCATACAACAGCACACATTATTATTATTATTATTTCAAGGCTGTTATTACAGATAAGACGTCACGAATGTGTTCAGCTCTGTAATGAATTATTTGGTCATTATACTCTGTGTCTGTGCGGGCGTGCATCCGTGCATCTGTGCAGGTGTGTATATGTGTGTGTATGTGTGTGTGCATGTATGTAATTATGTATGTTATGTATGTATGTATGTATGTATGTGTGTGTACGTACGTACGTATGTATGTATGTATGTGTGTGTACGTACGTACGTACGTATGTATGTATGTATGTAATGTATGTATGATGTTATGTATGTATGTATGCATGTACGTATGTGTGTATGTATGTATGTATGTATGTGGTATATCAGAGGCAAACGTGTGGATGTACGTACATCATCTTCAACCGTCTAAAATGCTAATAATTTCTGGGGCTTTTGTCTACAAAACTCAAATGTACGTTCTTAGTACAAATTCGAATGCCACGTTATACACATTAAAAAATTACATGATGCTACCACCACCACCGACACCGCTGCCACCATCGCCGCCGCCACAACTACCACTGCAACAACTACTACTACCACCACCACCACTATCATAAATAATAATACTGATATAATTTCTAGTACTAATCTTTCTATTAATTGGGTCCGTACAATTATATTGCTACTGCGGATTGCTGGCTGCAGGAGAAGTCTCGAGCAATAAACCACTGTTAGCTGTATTGAACGCTTTCCTTCGCATCGTAACCCGACCAGAATACCGTAGCATATAAATTCCTCTTGCGTGTGTCCTTTGGAGGTTTTTATTGTTTTGTGCTTATTCTTTTAGCAGCGTATAATGGCTCCAATGTTGTCTGGCCCGCTGTTTTTATTGGTCCCGAATGAGGCTCATTTGCGTAAAATAAAAGCCTCGTTCCGCTGTTTGGGAGTTACGACCGTCACGTGTTTTCCCATTTTACACAATACAAGAACTTTTAGCCGAAGACAATAGTCCAACATTAAGAAATGTTCGTGGCATAAACTGGGTCACGGTACCTACATGTAATAATCAGGCGTAAACTGTAACTGTACTGTACTGTTTCATCAATGAACCAAAACTGTACAAAATTCGGCCAATAAACTGAAAAGTTTATTGAATAAAAAAGTTCTGTATTACATCATTAGAATCTATCACAACAGTGACATTAAGTGATTTAAATTTGCCACAAATGATCAGAAAAATAGTTCTGTATTACATCATTAGAATCTATCACAACAGTGACATTAAGTGATTTAAATTTGCCACAAATGATCAGAAAAATTAGTTCTGTATTACATCATTAGAATCTATCACAAAGTGACATTAAGTGATTTAAATTTGCCACAAATGATCAGAAAAAATAGTTCTGTATACACATTATAATCTATCACAAACAGTGACATTAATGATTTAATTTGCCACAAATGATCAGAAAAATTAGTTCTGAATTACATCATTAGAATCTATCAAATATGGTGAACATTAAGTAAATTAAATTGCCAAAAATGATCAGAAAAAATAGTTCTGTATCACAACATTATAATCTATCAAAACAGTGACATTACATGATTTAACTTTGCCAAAAACGATCAGAAAAATTAGTTCTGCAATACATCATTAGAATTTATCAAACTTTCCGTTCTTATGCGGTCGTAAGACAGTACGAGTACAAGAGGAGCTAAGCAAAAAATCGATTAACTCTGCTGTATTGAATATACTTTATCGACGTGTTTTAGTAGAATTGAAATAGAGCCAAAAAAGTTCGTGTTGCGGCACTTTTAATCATTTTTTGTTCCTCTCCCTAAGGTACAATAAATTTGGTATCGTTCTTTAAGCCTTGACATTTATCGCTTAAAGTTTCTTAATATAATTCCACACTTTAAAAATAATGGGCTCTACAAGGGAGGAACAAAATAATAGTTTTGTAACATACGAGAGACAGAATCTAAACACACGTTAAGCCTTAAAATTAAGACTACACACTTCTGCAGTTTTGAGAGTTGTATAGAGATGGTTCTTTTTCCATTTGTTTATATTTAAAACACTGGCTTTAAACTCGCGGCATTTGCGTTCTTTGTTTAATGGAAAGGCACTGTGAGTAGTGTCGAATACATCTGGTTCGGAAAGAGTTCATTAATGTCAGTTTAAATGCAAATACGTATGTTTAAATGATAACAACTTTGACAAAAGTCTGACTTGGAGTAATAATTTTCAAACTAAAAACGAACAACAATTTGTTCAGCACAAATTCTGCACAATTTATGAGTTTTCCGCAACACCAATAATATTTACGATAAGAACTCTTGAAATGAAAGGGAACCGCAATTTATACATCTTTAATGCTAAGTACTATGTAGGAATAAATACTGGACAGATGGGACCGATAGTTGTCCCGAAACGTCGGTAAACAATTACCACACGACGCCACGTAATATCCCAGAAGAGCGCAGATCTCATGGACAAATTCAGGAAGTTTCAATATGTGAAAATGTTCAAGATACAACATTTCAACATCAATTGTCCAATCCATAGGCACACCACGACTAATTCGTAAAGACAGAATTTTTTCGGAAAACATTGCACCTTGGCGCGCGCGCGCAGATGTACCACTAGCTATAAGAACGACCTACAAGGGGGCAGAAAAACGACAGAACTTCAATTCTTTGGCTTTTATATCTCAAATATATTTTTTCACGCTTAACTCTTAATTCATATTTAAAGTGGGAGGCGAATTTATATGCTATGAACTCTGTTTCCAAATACTCAACATCAACAAAAAACACTTCTTTCTCTTCGCAATGTTTAATTCCAGTTTTAAAAATTTTGTTTCAAACGAGGATGGCATATCAAACCACGTCTTTATGACAGGTGTATATATTTGTTCCGATGAGGAGAACATATTGGTATCTTAAAGTTTCGTAACATAGAATGAATAGAATGAAAGAAAACACTGCTCCGTCCGAATTACATTAATCTCCCCTATAACGTAAGTTAAAGATAGAATAAAATTAATTTTAAGTTATACTGACGTGCTGAGAATGACACACGAACACTGCCTTTGTTAAAATACTGAGTTATTCAAGTTTTCGGTGCAAACAATTTTACTCTTGTGATCATGCTATTAGACCACAGGAACTGCGAATTTCCTAAACACTGTAATGTGTAACTAATTTTAGATTGATTGATTTAACTCCTATTCAGCACGGACAGGTTCCATTGACGGCAGATGAAAGGCTGAACACATTAAGGTGTAACGGTTTTTATGTTTATACTTAGTTCGGCTTTTCCAGGCCAATCAAGAGATTACATTTTTGCCGCACTGTATAATCAATAATTCTGCCAGGAAGATCGAGGTTCCTCATCTATAACAAAGAATTCGCAGGAGCCTCGAAGAGGGAAAGACGAGAACACCACGATGTTAAGAAGAGGTAACTTCTTATTTTTACTCGATAAAAGAAATTTGTTTTAATGTTTTGTTAGCACTAGTTGATTACAAACACATACACTTACAAATACATTTAAAGTTAAGCAATTTCAACTACAGACAAGAAACAAACTTTAGAAATGCAATATTTCCGCACTTTAATGCTGCAAGATACACTCACGATTTTGTCTTAAAACTCACGTTCAAATCTGCGACTTGAAGAATTCGGTGCGTGGGTGTGATGGATTAGTAACGAAAATGTTACACAAATGAAGGTAATATCTAATCTCTCGTTTCGACGAACAAACAAAAAGGAAGAAACGAGTACACAGGGTTTCAAAATGAGAAAACACAATTAACCTAAATTACAGAAGGGAAGAAATGCTAACAAAATAATCCTGTGCGCCTATAGGCACATGACGGAGCGTATGCTGACATTGTGATTCGCATGGTAGACACATTTAATTGGACTGACGGAAAGAAAAACAGGCAATAACTCTAATAATGTTGGTCGTATTGTAACATTAATTATTTACAGTATAAATAAAAAAAATAACAAAATTGGCTAGAGCTTGTGAGGTCGGAACTGAAGTTTCAAATGTTATTTATCGCAATTTAACAACCGATTCAAACTACAGGAACAGTCACGTTCCAGTCGAGAGTCTGTCAGAGTTGCTTCACTCAGTTTAAAGAGGAGTGACCACGTTGGTGATCGCGGTCAAGAAACGGTATTGTTACGAACAGATGCATTTAAATACAAGAAAAGAATATTTTCCCTGACCGTGAGCTTAGCATGGTGGGAATCACGCTAAGATTTCATGAGGACAATTCTTGAGTATGGTGTTTATATTCTGCTATTAACAGTTCCACCACAAAACTGAGCAGGATAACACGAGATGAGGGATGCACCACACTGGCTGACGTTCGGGTTACTAGTAGCGCTTTTTATGCCTAATTTAAGCAATCAGCAAGACAATTATGTGAATGATAAATTGGAAAAATGATCTTGCAAGAAATGACAGTGGCCCATTTTAAAATCACCTCCAAGTCCTTTACTGTAGGACCCGAGAAAAACCACGAATAATCTTAGTCAAGACAGCCGCAATTCGATACCCCTATTTTTTTAAATCTTCGATGATAATGCTGCTAATAATAATAATTAATAATAATAATAATAATAATGTAATGTTTTGTCTTTTATTTCCTTTGTTTCCTTTGCTGTTTTATGTGTCACTGCCCCTTTCTCATTGTTTTGTGTGTAGTTACGTTTGTGCTGTTTCTATTTTGGCCATTAAGCTGTTTACTCGGCATTTTAATAAACAAGAAACGAACTGAATTATTATTGTAAGCCAGATCACTACAGTCGGTAAGATACTTCTCTCCCCTTCAAAACGTCCATACTAGCTCTTGAGGCCAACCCAGGTTCCCACTTTGGTACTGGAGGCTCTTATCCCGAAGTTAAAGCGGCCGGTGCGTGAGGCTGACTACTCAATTGCACCTCAATAACATCTAACACAAGAAATCTAACAACGAATATTCTGGTGCAATTTTGTTGTTTACTTTATGACGCCGACAGTGACTCAAAATATACCGTCGAATTGTACAAGTACTCATGGATGATGATTGGCAAAAAATATGGAAGGAAGTGGTCATGGCGTGACAGCGTACTATTACCGCGTCAGTCAGGACGGACTGGGCAATACCACAAACAACGTCAGCGAAGATAGTAATTTCCGAATAAAAGTGAACAGCATTACCGTTGCATCAACCAGACCGATATTTCTGTGTGTAAAAGTACATTACACGTAAACAAAGGAGTGTGCGTACTACACAGATTTACACGGCTGAACAAAAAGCAGACCTCCTTGCAACACAATTCGAGGAGAATCATAAATTGACCACTCCCCAGGAGATTACATCACACTCCAAAGCGGTGGACCGCGTGGTGGATACCTTCTGCACACAAGACCACGATGACACTGAGATTCCACTTATCTACCCACCAGAAGTTCAAAAGCTTATTCAAAAACTTAAACCTCGAACATCGCCGGGGGACGATGGGGTAACAAACATCCTCATTCGAAACCTTCCTTCAACGGTGATTAGACATCTGACGAGACTTTATAACATCTCTCTAAGGCTGGTACATTTTCCCACATTGTGGAAACACGCAAAAGTCTTAGCACTACCAAAACCTCGAAAACCTCCGACAGATCCTAGTTCATATCGACCTATTAGTCTACTCCTAACACTCAGTAAAATATTGGAACGTATTGTGGCGAAACGTCTGACACGGAAGGCTATTGGCGAAGGCATCATTCCGAAGGAACAGTTCGGATTTCGAAAACACCATTCGACTACGGCACAACTTACACGGCTCTCGGACTATATAACACATGGATTCAACATCCGAAAACATACAGGACTCATTACTCTCGACTTAGAAAAAGCATACGATACGGTATGGATCAAAGGATTGCTCTTTAAAATGATTAATTTCAAATTCCCAGCTTACATAATCAAATTCCTTCTCTCTTACCTCTCCCATAGATCCTTCTCAGTGACCCTTGCAGGAGTTTCTTCCCCCATTAAGTATTCCTCCGCTGGATTGCTCCAGGGGGCGGTCCTCTCACCCATTTTATTTTCGCTCTACACTGCGGACTTTCCTCGAATCCCGCACATACACACGGCCCTGTTTGCGGATGACACAGCCATCTTCTCCCAATCATGGCGGATAGATACTGTAGCTCGCCGGTTATCCCGACCTTGGGTCGCATCTACGTCTACTGTTCCCGCTGGAGGTTAAAGTCAATATAGATAAAACTACAGCTATTGTCTTCACCAAACTACGACCATCAAGTCCGGCGCCTATCCGGCTGGAGGGTATTGAGATTCCTTGGAACACAACAGTCAAATGTCTCGGTCTCCAGTTCACATCCACGCTAAACTACTATCCTCACATCAACGATCGGTAAATAAAGCAATTGGGAACTTGGTTAAATTATTCCCCCTCCTGGCTAAGGGATCAACACTGTCGACGGATATAAAACTTCAACTTTATAAGGCAGTCATCCGCTCCACTATGACATATGCAGCTCCGGTCTGGTGTTCCGTCAGTGCATCGACTTATCAAAGTCTACAAATAGTTCAAAATAAATGTTTAAGGGTTATTACAAACTCTCCGAGACGTACACCCATCTCCCACCTGCACACCCTAGCCGGCATCGACTATATACAACCTCACATCCTTCAACTAGCGACCAGGTTCTACTCTACATGCACCTATCACGCCAATCCACTCATTCGCACAATTGGACGATACACCTTGCAAGATTTGAAAACAATGTATAAAAAATATAAATACAAGAGGCCGAAGCATATATTGCTTTAAATGGATTATATGACAAGGTAGTGTTTCTTTTTTGTTGTGTAGAGTTTTTCACTACGGCTACAATTCTGGAAGTATGCTACTTGGCACCCAGGGTTAAGTTCCTGCGCGTAAGGCACAATGGCAGTTGGTGAATGGAACAACTGATGACAAGTGTTTGTATTGTTTCTCTTGCTGTAACTAAGAAATGCTAATAAAACAATTTTATATATATAATGCGCGTACTGGATTAATCTAGTCAGTACTGATACAAGTGGTGGGTTGATGTGACAAGGCAATACTGTACCCTCTAGTCCTACAAGATACGGGTGCTTATTTGACTAGGGGAAGAACCATTACATTCTCAAGAGGGTATCTGCTCAATGGAGTCAGATACATAGCAGAATTTAAAGATTCGAACGAAGTTCTGAATAAACACAGAACGTTTAAAGTGAACGCAGTTAAAGTTTTTTTCCTGGCAGAGGAAAGCGAGAAAAGAACAAAATTAATATAATTAGTGCATCTGTCTTTCTTAGTTGTGCATGCAAGAAAAGCAACAACATGGTGTGAGACGGAAAATGTTTATTACGTGGTTTTAATTGCTTGCAAGCTATCGTGTAGCAAGTTATTCGCCTGAGTTACAAGATATTTCACTTGTGAAGGGGAGAAGACGGCTGTGTACGGGTTCCTAAGCAACAAATAAAAAACTGTTAAGCAGTTTTATGATGTGCTACAAGAAACTTCTTACGTTAAAGCCAACCTTGTACAAGTTTCAGCCATGGCTTCATACTTCCATATGAAAAAAGCCGCAATTGCCAGCCAGTGTTCTTTGACTTTCTTAACGAAGGACCTACAGCTGCTAAACTCCGCCTTAGGTCTCATTTACAGCCAAACGTTAAGTATTAACTGAAATACGTAATTACTCTTGTAGTTTTAATATTATTCATTCCGTACATTTTAACTTTATATTTAAAGTCCGACAAATACAAATACACAATTAATGTGATTAAATTGTACATTTGTCGGACTTTAAATATACTCTTGTAGTCGCAACTCGTCTGGGATGTTTTACATCTTGTTGACTGGCGAACAGTTACTGAGGTTTTGAAGTAACTAGAATCCTCCGAAACGTCGGCAACTATTTACCAATCTACTAGGCGTAACGTCCCAGAAGACTTGAAGGTTCAGCAACACTGCTTTGAGAACGCGAAATCTAACATAATTGGTCTCAACAAGAAAATTCATAATGTTCGTTTCCTTCATACGCTTCTACCTGTGTGGCCACCAGTTAAAGTGAAGTAAGGGGAAGCCTTACAAAACATTAGTCGATTACTGTGTACATTTGATGGTTGTGTGTATTGATAACGCCAAACGTTAAAGGAACAGCGAAGTGCTGAGGAAAATACTTTCACCTGAAACAGGGGAAGTAAACAAAAGGATAAGAAAACTACAAAAATTATACAAATTTTATGTTGCATGTATCGTACACTTTATCGTGACTTCAAGTTAAAACCAACACATGCACAATATTAGTAACAGAGTAAGATGTATTTATACCCCTACATACGTCTCGCCAATCAAACTGCTATCCTCAGGGGGCATTCATCAAAGAGTCACAAGCATCTACGGCATCCAAATACACAACAGTTGGCTTTACAGTAGAAGCACTCACGCAGCTCACAATATTAAAATGTATAGTTCCATAAACCTATAAAACCCAAAATTAAGAGCAATAACACATTATGTCTGAAACAGTGCTTATAAGTAACTATGCCACATAACAGAGTATAAATTATATACAAATAGTATTAGGATGCTGTACATGCTTGTGACTCTTTGATGTGCCCCCTGAGGATGGCAATTTGATTGCCGAAACGTATGTAGAGGTATAAATACATCTTACTGTGTTAATAATCTTGTGCATGTGTTGGTTTTAAATTAAACTTACAAAATTATACGTTTCATAATTGGTACTCTTCACTAGACCATATTACAGTAAACATAACATTGTCCTTGCGCACGCCATGCAGGCGTATGGAGGGAGTACAAGCACAGTTCCACTCATTCCTAAACTAGAAACTAGCTGGAAGTCAGCTTCAAGCCCAGACCGCTTTACTCCCGAGCGAAGACCCCCCCCCCCCCCCCCCCCCCCCCCCCCCCCCCCCCATTATCCACTGAGCAATAGGCTCGGTGGCACACACAGATGGTACGGATGTTTTGACGAACAGAAACATTTCTTTCTCCTGTCAAGATTCCTCTGCTACACGCCGTAGCTTAGTCTTTATACGGACTCGAATATTGCGGCTCGGCAGAAGGGCCGTGCAAAGAACATGCATGCTGGAAAGTAAAAATATGTAGAAAGTACAAAACGGAAATTCTGCATGAAAAGATACAAACTGGCGGACATAGTAGATGGGATGATAATATTAAAACAGTTGTTTTAAAGTAACTGTACGTACAAGAGGGTAAAGGTAAAGTAAAGTTCTCCCTAGAACAGGCCACGAAGGCCCAGAGGGGGAGTAGAGATATAGCTCTACTCTTTCTTTAACCTCGGCTTTAGATGGGGGTGGGTGGTCAACTCCACGCCCCGGCCGCTTTACCCCCGGGAAAGAGACCCGATACGCATTGTATAGGAGGCTGGGTGGGCCCCAGGGTCGGTCTGGACGGCTGCGAAAAATCTCGCCCAACCGGGATTTTTTTTTTGTATGGCTCGACAGCCTTATATGGGCCTGGGCCTCCTCGTTTCGTCGAGGTTTCATGGTCACACATTTGAGACACACCACAGTCGGTAGGACTCCTCTGGACGAGTGATCAGCCCGTCGCAGAGACCTCTACCTGACAACACACAACACTTACAACAGACAGACATCCATGCCCCGGTGGGATTCGAACCCACGATCCTAGTAAGCGAGCGGCCGAAGACCCACGCCTTAGACCGCATGGCCACTGGGATCGGCATTCGATCCCCGGACCGTCCAGCCCGTAGCGAGTCGCTATACCGACTGCGCTATCCCGGCCCCACTGTACAAGAAGATTTGATTGAATTGAACTGCCTTAAAACTGGGACCATTCAAAGGGTTTTGTGAACACGGTAATAAAATATTTTCACTCTGTTACAGGCAGACAATTCCTCGACCAGCTCAGTCTGTACTAGCTTACTAATAACGACTGCAGTCTACGGTGCTTCCCAGGTCTTCGATGTTCAGTCCATTGTTTCAATGCCGCAAATACATGCGAATACGAATACAATTTGGCACCACCTCCCCCAGTAGGTCAAACTAAGTTTTCCATATGGATGTTCATTGCTCATTCACTCTCTCTGTTATTCGCACAAATGAAACCCAAACGAAGTTTACGTAATTACGTACTTTCCCTTTCCTTCCACCCTGCAGCAGAGCGTCACCTCCTTTCATACGTACATGAAATAACAAGAAGCATGAACAAACGGTGCCGCTGTAACGTTAATTTACTTTCGACTGCTTTCATCTACTATTTTTACCAGCCTTTGTTTTTTCGGGTTTTCAAAGTATCTTCTTCCCCCACCCTTTACAAACTGGCTTAATTTACCTCTCTTACGTGTTCCTGGCAGCTGTCGCTTCTATATTTTCCTTTTACTGGTTAAAAGTGCAACAAATGTTCGGTCTAAGGGTTCTGTTCAGAACAAATTATACAAAAAAAGCAGCGGCGTGCAACTGGTCCGAAAACTTTATTTAATATACCTTCAGACATAATTTCTGATATGCGATGATTTAATACGGAACACATTCGCGAATTTTTATTTTGTCACAGCGAATTTTCTGGTGATTCAAGTCTTTTTAGAAGTGACGCTGTGTCGCTGGGTGAGTTTATCCGACGTTTCGGAGGATCGTGTTGTCTTCTACTTCCGGGGTAGTCAGTCTACGAAGAAATAAACTAACCCCAAATATAACAGGAACAAGGCCTTTCGAAACGTCGGAAACCACTCATCCAACGACACAGCGGACTTTAATAAACCCGAACTTCATAAAGGAGGAAGCATTTAAATTAGTGATGAATAGTTAACGACCTGCTGTTGACAGGAGACATTTCCTTTTGGTTTTACTTGTTTCAAATGAAATATGATGTGCGGTCTTCACGTTATTTTCACCGTGCGTTTTGATTCAATTAGCAGTATTGTAATCAACAAATACACTTTTTGTATTTCTGTTACACTTTTACCCTACATATGTTTCGGCTGTGGTCCAGCCATCATCAGGGTACACTAGTAGGTTCACCTCACTAGCACTGGTTCATTTGGTATTATCACACGTCATCACAATGTTTTTGTAGCTTTTGTTCACTTTCAAATGCAGGTTGTGTTCGTCTTGCGTCAAAAGCTACCAGTAATTTCAACAATTTTTAATAATTTTAACAACTTTAATGTTATAACTACTACCAACGAGATACTGTTTTATAACTGCAACCCGCAGTGTTATACCTCGAGCTTTTGACGTGAACAAAGTGAAAGTGAACAAAAGCTACAAAAACATTGTGATCGACGTGTGATAATACCAAATGAACCAGTGCCAGTGAGGTGAACCTACTAGTGTACCGTGATGATGGCTGGACCACAGCCGAAACATTGTAGGGTAAAAGTGTAACAGAAATACAAAAAGTGATTTGTTGGTTATAATACTGCTATTGATGTGCGGTGTTTTAATGTATTTCCAGTTCTGTACGGATATCATAAATTGCAAGGAATTTCTTGTACTGTTCGATTTAATGGTAGAATGAAAGTAGCCAAATTATCAAAGAGTTTAATTTGTTTCCGCACCATAATATAAGGATATAGAAACTGAGGACTATGGACAGAATAACACTCACTATGATTCAAGTATGTCATGTCATAAATAAACGCATACTTTATCTCCACTGAATAAGTAGGCTTCATTGTATCGAGTCTGTCATTTACACCTACATGTGGATCCAAATCAGAAGCCGATTCCGTCACTTGAAATATTTCTCGCAGTTTCCTAAATGTCTTCCAGACGAAGATCAGAAAAGAGTTTTTAACGCATTAAATGCAAAATTAAATATAAACAGGCTTCCATATACAGCGAACTTAAGAACGTATCTCAAATCTGAAAAAAATTCAAGCTTTTCAGATGTTTTAGGTGCGCTGAAGGATGACGCGAACAAATATTTAAAACTGATTTGATATCAATCGTCACACATATTGTTACTTGCAAATTTTAAAACGTAAGGCAGTCTTGCCACCTAAGCAGCACACCTGTATTTCGTAACGACATTTTGTCGTGTTGTGACTGGCAGGGAAAAGCATTTACGAACTGCAGCAATAAATAAATAAAAATTATAAGTTACAAAATAAATGAACGAAAAGGATATTAAATCACGAGGAATTTCGTCACTTTACAGCCACCCTAATGTTGTTAGGATAACGAATTGAATTGGACACGTAAACTCAATGAAAAGTTGAGGACATAAATTTACAGGATGATAAAGGTGGCTGTCAAAAACTATTTGACTGTAGCTGTGACATACAACAAGCCTAGGTGTTATAATCGTCTGAACATACTATCAACAACTTTACTTCTGCTTTGAAGACGGAGGCGGTTGTTCCACTGAAGCGTTTGTATCACTGACTGGAATACAAGGCATCATAATGCAAACTATCTTAATCTGAACTTTTATTCAACAAATATGTAAGTTACAAATCTAAATCCCGAACTCTGCCTCAAGCTTTCTATAATTACTTTCCCCAAGTACTGTGGTATGTGTCACATTTACTCTCACTTAATTCATGCACGTTAACTAGCTACATTATATCACACAAATATGTTACTTCTTTGCGGCACATTGACTCGTAGTCATGATGCTGATTTGCAAAGATTTCAATACCACAATGCAGTCACGAGCAATATGACAGATTTGAACTATTTCTGCATAAATTCCCGAAATTATGTAATGATATTTCGTCAGTATGACCATTAATTACAGAATGTAAATTTCGACAGCGAAAAGTGTATTTATGTATAGGCCATACAGGACGCAAGAAGCTTGACAATTTAACTTCAAAACTTTACTTTAATGAAAAAGGAAAGAGTTTTCGAGGTCAAGCGTTCAGCTTCACTTATAGTCTATGGCCTACAGACAACTGTGTATTATGCCTCCCTTTCCCCAGCAAGAGACACGAATTACGTTTGTACTTTAAAGAGTTTACACTGTGTTTTAATGCAACCGCTGAAACGTGTCGAGAAAACTTGTCTTTCTAGACTAATGATAATTTAATACATAAAATATGTCCTAACTTCTAAAACAAAATCAAATTGGACAGTCTCGAATAAATAAAAGGTCTTAAAAATGCATTATCGAAAATGTATTTCTATGCCTTAATTCAAATTTCCACAGTACCGAGGTTATTATACAGCGACGGCAGTAGTTAACTCGATTTCATCCGGGAGTAGAGAAAGTTTCGTGCGTCACTTCAACTAAAGTAATCACATAAAACTTTTTTTAAAAAAAGATCGTATTAATTTATTTATCCCAGAAGAGAAGTGACACAGACAGGAGAGAAAAGTTTTACTTTAATAATTGTAAACAGCCCTATAATAATGATTGATTGCCTATGATAAAACCAAAAAGTGAGCAACGCTGTAATGACGCGATGATGTAAAACCGCACCAGATGATTCGCAGTTATGTTCATATTTATATCTTACTTTGTGTACTTACATTTCTTATTTAAAACCGTTCTCATCTACGGAGTGGACAAAAACGTATATAAGAGGGTACCTTTGCATGATTCTAGATTAGAAGATACGAATACAGAATACAAAGAAGATATGGCAGGGGATATTTCGTTTTCAGCTAGAATACAAAATCCAATACCGATATGAAATATAATGATGAAACATTTAACACGGCGCTTATGCTGATTGAGCATCGTATAACTATGGGTGGGTATAATTTTAAACCTTCTGGTCTCCAGGAACCACAAAGAAATGACAGTCACGTTTTCGCCAACGAGTATCTATATACTCGTAACACAAGTTGCTTAAATCTGGAACTGCTAAAGCAAATTATTGAGGAGGACCGAGCACGTGACTAAAGTAAATAATAAAAGAAGGTGTCTGTGTCTTTGTTCGGCTCTGTCTGTCTGTCTGTCTGTCTGTGACAGTCATAACTCATCAGAAAATAGGGACCGAAGTTTCAGATATTAGCAGTAGATTTAGGAATATCATCGGATGTGCCGTGACAAATATAACACGGCCGCGAATGGTGTAATGCTTGGCGAAACATAATACTTTACCAACGCGCTCTTTATTTCCAAAATACCACACGATTTCGTGGTACACGCGTAAGATTAAGTGATGTCATCACCCTTCTATAATCTGGAGGAAACAGAATTTGTAAGCTTCTCCTTCGAGGCAGCAGCATTATTTGTGATTCGATCACGAAAATGTAAGAAAGTAATGTGGACAGAAATGTGTTATTACCATCTTCATGTCCATGTTTATGGTAAGACTTTTGTGCGTAATCATATGTAATGTCCACAGGAATGATTATTGAGTAGAAGAATAATTTCCTTTGTGTGCATCAATTTCAAAATAGGAGTCAAAGCAAGGTAAAGAATGTTTCAATTTAGTTCGAAAGTGATGTTGAGAGCATTGCAGAAATTTTACACATATATAATATAAACCTCCCATATTTGTATCAGTTTCCATTTTCTCTTGGACAATGGTAATCCTCTGACATGTTTAACACGGGTATTGCAGTGATAGAACGCACTAAACAGTGGTGCGATTTTTGTGATCAGATGATGTGAAAACTGATGGAATTTGCTAAATAATGGCAGTTCTTTATTTCCAAAATACCATACCATTTTGTGGTACACGGGTGAACGCACTTTCATTTACGCACACACAAAAAAGACGAAAGTGGTCGTGTAGTACAGCGTGGCGAAATAATATACAGTAATTAATGTTAATTGATAATAATTATTACAAACATTGATTATAATCAATGTTTGTAGCTCATGTCATGTTTCCGAAAGCTGAGAAGTACCAGAAATCCAGTATCATATTTGATACAGAACATATTTAGTAAGAATATTTTGAACAAATTCGTTCGGACAAAAAACAGGTCCTGGGCGAATTTGGAATAAACCATGTTGTAAACAAGCAATAACATGTTAAACATTCATTGGACCATAACACTGTATTAGATACATGTTTATAATATCTTTACACCAGCCAATTTATAGCTTTGTGTTTCATAATGTCAGAAGCCAGTATAAACACGTAACTAAAATCCGTTGTAAATACAAATTTTTTTTTCAATGGCTCGACAGCCCCTTGGGGGCCTAGGCCGCCTCATTTTTCGAGGCTTCACGATCACAATTTTAGACACACCACATTCGGTAGGACTCCTCTGGACGAGTGATCAGCCCGTCGCAGAGACCTCTACCTGACAACACACAACACTCACAAGAGACAGACATCCATGTCCCCCGGCGGGATTCGAACCCACAATACCAGTAAGCGAGCGGCCGCAGATCCACGCCTTAGACCGCGCAGCCACTGGGATCGGCAAATAAAAAATATCTTCCATATTTTAAATACACATTCGAAATATCACAAGAAAAATTAAGTGCTTATTGTTCCATCATTATAAGTGAAAGAAAACAGAATAATTTGTACCAGTTAATGTTCCATGTCGTTGCACAGCAGTAAGATCTTCTCCTTCATCCCACAACTGTGCGGATACAGACAAGTGAATCGTTTTGGAGCGAATGAAAACGACCACACTATTGCTGTAATGGAGTTTGTTCGAATTTCCAAGAAACTGAACCTCCACCTAAGACGTATCCCTTGGGGGGATTTCGCACACACACGACAATGTCACGTGCGCCTATTACGATGAAAACGCAGAATTTCCTGCTTACTAAGAACATCTAACAACGTTCGTTTGAAATGAGGTCAGGTCAGTAAGGAAACCGACAAAGACGGTACTTCATTAGTAGTTCCCCCAAGTTACCTTAGAGCAGAGGAGTTTTATTGAGTGAAAGTGGAAGCGTGTAACGTAAAAACTCTTCGTAAAATTCGATGTTAAAACTACACAAACATATTCCACTGCATGCAAAATTCCTCATCTTAGACCAAAATTCATGGACAAGTGTTTTAAACTCCTGCTTTTTAATCGACGTCATAACGACAATACTGAAGTTTTTCATGAATTTATCACTGCCCACTTTTCGTCATACAAACAATTTCAAAGCTAAATGTTAAATCAGAACGGTTTCATAGTCTTCTACGTGCAAAAATAACAAAACACGTTTAATACAAGGGGGATGATAAAAAATTAAAATAGGTATAGCACAGCACGCTGATGCCAGTGGCCGTGCGGCCTAAGGCGTGGGTCTGCGGCCACTCGCTTGCTGGGATTGCGGGTTCGAATCCCGCCGGGGGCATGGATGTCTGTCTCTAGTGACTGTTGTGTGTTGTCAGGTAAGAAGTGTATGCGTCGGGCTGATCACTCGTCCAGAGGAGTCCTACCGAGTCTGGTGTGTCTGATTGAGGTCGTGAAGCCTCGACAATGAGGAGGCCCTGGGCCATTAGGTGCTGTTGCGCCATGGGGAAAAAACAAAGTTCAGGTTGTATCTTAAAATTTTACACGACAGCTCCCTTTCACATCCTTTCCAATTCATAATTTATAATCATAACGTGATTCGAGAATATACGTATATATGCCGTTGCAAGAAGCTGCTGAATGTTCCCCAAATCTGTGTGACATATTGTGAGTTGTCTTCAGACTGTTCATACTCACAATAACTGTTTACAATATGTAAATTAGTGAAGTTCTTAAATGTACTGTTAAAACTTAACAGACACACTGCGATCCTTCCCGTAACTTTAAGTTACACTTTTAAGATTCTGCATTGACACTTCTAATTGGACGAAATGAATAAAAAAAAGTAGCATATATTTTACGTAAGTTTGTAAAAACGGAACAGTATAAGCACACTTGCTGTTAAAGCTGCTTTCAGAAATTGGCTTACACCACTATGACACTTGACGTACCGTCTTTTGAACCAGCAGTGGGCTCTGATTTAAACTTGGCATTAACCTCGTGACACTAAAGAACACGTTACCTTTGTAATTTCTAATTTCCTGTCATTAATAATACCAAAATAGCGGCTCTGTGAACTTCCGAGGTAGAAGATAAACTAAGAGTTCTTAATGTGTACATATACATAGTGTGTTGGAAATACATACTTCTGTCAGTATCACCTTTTGTAGCGCTACAACATGGCTGCGTCGCGAAACGAACATTGAATTTTCTGTTAGTTGGTAATGACGAACGCGGAACTAGAAATGTAATATCGTGTACTAACCTACATCACAAACACACTTACAAAATCGGTAAGGTACACTTTTACGTGTTAGCAATTACAGAATGGAGACAGTTCGAAGAGTTTGGGGGTGCACCGACCAAATTTAATGGGCCTATAACTGTTATGTTTAATGTGGAAGTTGTGCATACATATGGATCATTAACTATGTAACAATTCCTGGTAGCCTTTCGATACAGATTACATAAGTTGCAGTGAAGCGAGCGGTAAAGGCTATTTAAAGGGCGCGCTGTTTTGCGGGGCAGTAATCACAGTAATTTACAAAACTAAAGAACAAACAAAACAATTACGTTGTTTAATTTATACCTTATTGCACCTGATAATTCGACTGGCTTTCTGAGCGTTTTTAAGAAAATAATATACAACAGTGATATCTGCAACCACGAAATTTTAACGAGACACACATACGTACACACACACACACACACACACACACACACACACTCGCGCGTACTCTCTTCTCTGTCTGGACTTTTCGGTTGGAAAAATGTTGAAATGATTCACAGTACTTAATACTGTAGAATTTATAAAACTATTTGCTGAATAGTTTATGTACAAAACCAATATGAATTTGCGCTTGTATTCGGAACATGGCCTACAACGTGAAAATCGCGTATGGCTGTCCGCGTCAGTTTCTTCTGTCTCCTCCGACAAGTCTCGTGCTACTGCCGCGCAATAAAACAGTTCTGAAATCGTGTTTCGTCTCCTTCACGTCATTTACTTAAATGCATTGTTACACAGTTCCTCACTCATTACGACAAATTGACCATTTGACCAAGAGATAAGTAAAGATTTCTGTATTCAGGTGCAGCATTAAGAGATGAAGCTGGAACGAAGCGGCGAAATGGCTTAACTATTAGGGAAACAAATGGAGTGTGAAACGAAGACAGATTGTTTCGGGAGGCAGAAAAGCTGGCACTGTGATGTAGGTAGTGGTCATGGTGTACGGTCTGCACAGGCTAAAAGGTCATTACTATCTCCGCATGCTTGACAGTTTACTGCAAAGGAGAAAATTTAAATGAATACTTATTGCGAATTTTTTGCTACAAATAATTTTAATGTAATGTGTATATATATATATATATATATATATATATATAAGATTAAGAACTGCTATAGCAAATTTTACCAATGTTGGTTAAGAAATATGAAAAGTACGGGCAAAAAATCATTTACGCCCTTACACAAAGTATAACTGTCACTTCGTTAATTCTCACGAAACTCACGCTTGCCCGAATTCGTTTTAAAGAACTTTTATACCGAATTCGTGGAAAACAAACAGGCAGTTTAGTCAACGATACTAGGCTCACAGACGAACACACGGACGGACTGGCAGACGGACGGACAAACGGATGGACGGACAGAGACAGACAGGTGGACGGACGTGGTCTCAACATAAAGATATCTCTTTCACTTCCCAGAGAGGGTATAATTACGTAAAGACTTTATTCATGAAAAAATAATTGGCATAAAGAATAACGCAATATTTTAAAATTACTTTTCAGGTACCCTCAGGAAGTAATACAAAAAAGCTCAAGACCATGTGTTCAGGAAAAAGATAATCTTATAGTGACAGAAAACCCACAGTTTTAGCACAAGCGTGCATAAAGTATTAACAATATTTGGATCACAGCAATTTTATCGGCTATCCTACCAACCAACAGTTAGCTCAAAGGGCACAGAATAAGAGCTACAGTTTCTGAAGAAATCACTCTCGGAAATTCTCAAAGGAGGCATCACGTGTAAACAGATTTTAAACAACACCGGCATTACGATGCACGTTGATGAACAGTGCAGCCTGGTACAAGACACGATCCTTAGGTGGCTAAATCAGCCTCAGAACTCTTATCTTTTCTTATGACCTCTTACGATATTGCCCCCCCCTATCCTTCTTCTGGTGTTTCCAAGCTCCCTCGTTCACATGGATTTCTCGACCAAAATCCAGTACGTATTCACTGTATCGTCATCAATGTCTTGATTATTATTGCCTCTGCAAAAGTCAGCGATCTGTACAACCCCAGGCAGTATTTGAACTGGCTAAACTAAGTTCCCTAAGCACAGTCACTCTTGATAAATGAAGAATTAAGTCAAGAAATTCCCTGCCTTGTACGAACCCCTAGGATTCATCACCGCATTCACAACAGCACGTTCCCTGCACAGTATTATAGGCCAGACACTTCCAGTTCCCATCCCTACAACCTATTATTTTTCGATTCATTTTAACATTTTCTTCCCAACTACAACTAAATTCTACATTCGTTTTTCATCTCTTTCACGGTCCCTAGTGACCCGTTCATTTTATCCCTCTTAATGTCATCTTTCTAACAACATATCGTAAAGAGCACAAAGTAAGGAATCCTCATTATGCAGTTTTATTCAGCCTCTTGTTTCTTCGTCTGTCTCAGGTGCAGCTATATCGAAACACTAACGAGCTGACTAATGCTACTTTCAACACTTGACGAAGGTTTACGAGAACACAATGTAACGATGTAGGCTTACGTGTAACATTTTTATAAAACAGTTTTACAATTTCGTGGCCATCGTACAGTAACAAGGCTTAGTTCCTTTGTTATAAATTTGTTCCTGGAAATGCGCACAGAGGAGAAACTTGTAACGAGTCATGATTCCACATGTAACACTGGTATCAAAGGTGTCAGAGGGCTCGTGTTGCTTACCTTGTATTTTCCGAGGTGATCCACAGTGCAGGACAATACTGCTTCCCTCCCAACGGGTGTGGTCAGGTTCCCTATTGGCAGTCCGAACTCGGGGTCGTCTGGCACAAGCCTCGTCGTACTCCACGGATCTGAAACTGAAATAGAGGCCACTTCAGTGACAACGGCCTGCCTCACAGAATTCATCAGACAGACACAGGGTTTCACATGACCTCATGAGTGTCTGAGAGTGAATGGTATTCACTTTGCAGAAAATAATACATAATGACCAGGTTTTGGTGAATGAATCAGTAGTTACAGCGTCGAAAATGATAATGAGATGTTCATAATTTACATATGGTGAATAAATGTCAACGACGTACTGAATTACCACTAATGTTAAAGTTTGGTTACCTAACAATGAATACACAACCTAGCTTTATTAAGAGCAATAATTTGATTTGGTTTCCACAAAAATAAATTAGGAATAGCTCTACTTTCCCTTGAATCGTAGAAGAGGCAATTCATTTAAAATTGAAATACAAACCATTTGCACTCTATAACGATTCGACACTTTCGACCTGTTTTTCTCGTGACATCATGTCTATTTATTTACGTAAAATTTGGAGGTTAAGCGTTATATATGGGAATTTTTATAGGAAGCCCCATTACAGTTTCGCGATAACTCAGCTGCAGGAAAATCGCGTTTAATATTCCTAAAGGCAAATCTGATCTTTTCGTGCCTGTTTAATATATAGCCGTAGAGGAGTACAAACTCTCACCACGGTTGGGTTGTACTGGATATTGGTCCTGCCAAAGTTCAATTGAATGATTCTAAACACACTTCCACGTTCTTGGATAAATTTAATTAAAAAGTAAAGAAAAATAACTGACGGCGAGATTAAAAGTAAAGCGGTCAAGTTGTTTCAATAAGAGGAGTGGAGGTAAAGCTCCACTGATTCTAAACTTCGATATTAGCTGTGAGTGGTCAACTTCCCAGTACAATCTCTTGGGTCCGAAAGCCAGTGGGAAAGTGCGTAGGAAGAAAAGATTTTGCATCCGCCTGACCTCGGCCGATCAGTCTAGCCATGGCTTGCAAAAAGCAACAGGTAACATAAATGAAGGTAAGTACACAGTGAAGGCGTTGTTATTTGTGATCCCTTTTATTGTCGTTTTTGACCTAATAACAGTATCTCTGAGAACTGACGACATAAAAAGACTTTTTAAGGACAGAAGACACAGGAAAAAAAACTCTGCGTTGATAAAATATGGAAGATCAGAACTTAGGATAGAGAATAATATTGAAATGGATCTTAAAATATAAGTCAGAACGTCAACAATTTGATAGCTTTAGGTTGGAATATCTTTTCCACTAACAGCATCTTTTCTTCAGGTTCTATCACCAGAAATGTAGTTTACATTTGACGAAATTATGGCAACTTCTGTTTGCATAAAGTTATATATAAACTACATAATTTTTAAATAACTGCAGTTTATATTTGTTTAAAAATATATGCACTTTTTGAAGAGTCATAGTAGTCTCTGTAACTCCACTATATACAGCTAAGTATTTTATACAGCCAGTGAACAAAGTTGTGTAAGTATTAATTCACAAGCTTAGCTGACTCTATATTCAGAAGGTGACATTTAAAGTAAGGAAGATATCATAAGTTCTTCACAAAACATCTTTTTAGGAAAGTTTCCGTACCTTTGCAGCTACTAAATCTTTCTATAAGCGTTCTGCAGCTGAGTGCTGAAGAGCTCCATAAAGTAAAACAAAAATAATGCAAATAAATTTTACGAGCAAAACTTGTACGTCTTGAAATTAAGGAAGTTAAGAAAGCCAGTATTTTATGTGTAACATAGATACGAGAAACACAAACTGCGTACAAAATACGAATTGCGAAACCGTTTAAGGTACGATTTGATATAATGACATGTTACAGGGACTATAATATTAAAAGTAAATAATGTGGAACCTGGTTTTAGGGACGGGAAATGAATTAGACTGGTCAAGGTCTAATAGTGTCATTTTGCGAACCTTGACATAATTACAAGAATATTATGCATGCTCTAACAACAATTTTAAGCACTTAGTATATCTTTTAACATTGTCAACACAGACTCGATCTGAAATGTCAGAGTTATTTGTGAGAATGCCTAACGTGGCCCTCTCTTTTTTTTCTAAATCCATTAAAATCATCTTCAACGCTGGCACACTCCTCATGAGCCCAACATGGACAGGATATGAAACGCATCTACTCTTCGCCAAGGGCGTGTCTTACAGTATCTTTACTGAATGAATGCTTTAAAGTTATTTCTTTCGGCTGGCTGCATGTCAAGATAAGCTGTGTCTTTGTCAAGTCACACAACACAGGCAACATTTCTCCGTTCATGCAGGAAATTGGACGTTTCGAAACAAGAAACTTCCTATACTCGACAGCGTCTCTATTCGTTCCTGCTACTCTTCTCTTTAGCGTTATTACCGGAATATCGAACAACTTACCTGATGGCTTGCAGCTCATTTCACAGTTTCTTACAGCTGTAATGGCTTGTCGCCCTTTAGCTGGACTCGATATTTGTTGAATAGATTTTTGGGGTTAAATTACCTAAACAGACAACAAGGACAACCTAACATTCGACACATTTTGAAGTGGCCGGTATAAAGTTGTCCCCTCGTGAGATATACTGGCACCGTTGACGCATAATTTCGTACAGAATATTTTCTAGATGGGAGACATTCTGAATCACCCGATGGCCAGCTTACGTTTACACAACAGCTATGGGCGTTTCGAATATATTAGTTTATTAAGAACATCTTTACGCTACTCATGAAATTTGAAGGAACCTAAGGAAAACGTGCTTTAGGTCAGATCTTGAACAACTAGAATTTTATTGAATAACGACAAGAATATGAACGCCCTCTTGTTTCCATATACACTGAAAGACTGCTAAATCCGCTGCAGACGTTTGGGAAATCCTGTCACTAGACAGAGGCAACAGCAAGATACAGCGGGGTTACCACTTCACCGCGAGCGACGACTTTAGACGAGTTCTCCTGTGTACGTGTGGGTGGGGAAAGTATGCTCAGCAAGAAACTGGTATTGCATGGGCACAGATTACCGTAAAGTAAGAAAGAAATGAAGAAAGAAAGGAAGAAAGAATAAATGAATGAATAAATAAATAAATGCATCTTGTATTAACTCCATGAAGTTAACGATTGCTGAAAGGCTCCGTCTTATAAGGACACCTAACTTTCATAACAATTAATTAATTATTTTATTCCAACAAATGCACTACACTGTTTTAGTGTTTACTTGTCCCTACATATGTTTCGGCACTCCTTGTGCCATCCTCAGGGGTGTCGTCGAGAGTTCACAATTTTCAATGCATCCAATTGTGAACTCTCGATGACACCCCTGAGGATGGCACAAGGAGTGCCGAAACATATGTAAAAACAAGTAAACACTAAAATAGTGTAGTGCACTTGTTGGAATAAAATAATTAATTAATTATTAAAATGCACGGTATATATAATATAAATTTCATAACAATGTTCACAAAGACCAGCTACTGGTCCCTATTCTGAACAGGATAAATCCAGTCCCAGCCCTTATATGTTAAATGTGTACCAAATACCGTCTCTTGACCTGATATTACGAACAGTTTGATTGGCGATATTACGGAATCTTATATTTTACACAAGACTGTTCCTTCAAAGAAAGTAATGTCGATTCACCATTCCACAATAATCTGAATACATTTCCTGTTATAAGCTACCTGTCACAAACCGTGAAGTCTATGGTTTCAATTCACGGAGCCATATTGTTATTTAACAGCATCAGTGCAGCGTATTTGCTAATTTATCCTTGCAGATTTTCTTCGAAATAATTTCACGGAATGTAAACAACACGAGCCTCAGAGTGTCACAGAAGACTAACAAAAAGGGTGATACGGAAATCACTACAATCGTTATCCGAGACAAAGTGTTCTGGTAATAAAACCACAAAGGACAATACTAGAAACGTGGGCGGTAACCGAGTCCTTCGCCTTTCTACGATCTATCTACTGCTACAAGTGAACCACTATTAATGCCTTAACGTTAAGGAGTTACGGAGTATTCAGTTATTATTAAAGATCTCACTTTCTAGAACCCTGTGTTTAAAATACGTATAAATCACAAAATGTATCTGTACGCTGTGGCAACAGATTCTAGGAATATAATTAAAAGTCATGTTTAACAACATTTAATTAACTCATATCATGTTTTCAGAATACAACGGCAACTGTAGACAATTACATACTTCGATTACATCTCCGATTGACAAAGTGGTTTCTTGCAATAGTTACGGGAACAGCAGCTCGACTTACGCGAGGCCTGTTATTACACAAATTGCTTTTTGAGGGAAATCTTTGAAAAACAGTTCGTGATATTTTCCTCCTGCGTATCGAATCTCTATTTTTCTTAGCAAAGTGGGACATCGCATAGCAACAATAAACGTCATGTTTATTACGTAAGCTGCAAATTTCAGAAGAATTTTTATGTTTCTTGAAGAAATATTTTCTTGCGCGTTTAATGCTGACATGGCTGAAACACGAAATTCAGAGAAAATGTCCTTTATTTTAAAAGCAATGGTTGCCACAAAGCTACATGATGCTTAATGAAGAAATGTCACTAGGTTCTTCCTTAAGTTAAGATGGTGAAATGGAACCGCGTTTTAGTTGGAAATTATTATAAGAGAATTTAAAACACTATGGCTTGGCGTTAGAAGACATTTATAAATCACACTTTGTGGATTATTGTTAAAGAAGCGTTAACAACCTAACAGCAGAGGCTGGCTTCCCATCATATCTTACTAGGTGCACATTATCTATGCGCGACACTACTACCTCCCCTGTCCCAAAACCTCTTGAGCTAGGCTTAATGATGCTTTCACAAGCGCAGTTCGTTAACAGTTTTTGCATACACTGTTCGTTACAGGGTGCATAGCTGCCGTATCTTTCGTAAAGTGGGTCGATGAATTTAATGTTTTTATATGCTAAGTTCTACACAACCGACGAAGGTAGCGCTGTAACATCAGCCTTTATCCTCACTGGGTCTACGGTTAGAATGTCAATTTAGAGTTCAATATTTTAGATTATGGTACATTATTGAAACAAAAAAAAAGAGATCAATATAGGAATCAGGTGGTACTCTTATTACACGATCACAGAACGTAATTACGTACAATTTATATTATGCTAAAAGCAGTATGAGTTTGATTGATTGGTAGGGATTAGATTGGAGGTGATATACCTCATATGATATTTACTGCATGCCAGCCGAACACATGGCTTCCCTCAGTGTGTCCATCCTACAGTCTTTCAAAACATAAACTATGGTCAAGTCTAAACGTTTTGGACAACGGCACCTTAATAACAAACACGACTGCTTGTTGGACAGCATCGAACGTCTTGAGTTTCGTCAGGCAAACAAGATCCTACTCTGAGGAATCTATGGCGAATAGGATTCTATTTTGAGGATTGTATGGCGAACAGGATCCTATTTTTAGGGATCAAGGGCACGTAGGATCCTATTGTAAGGAATCTATGGCGAATATGATTCTATTTTGAGGATCCCATTCTTAGGGATATGTGGCACGCAGAATCCTATTATAGGGACATATGGCGAATAGGATTGTATTTTGAGGGTTGTATGGCGAACAGGATCCTATTTTTAGGGATCTATGGTACACAGAATCCTACTGTGAGGAATGTATGACGAACAGGATCCTATGTTCAGGGATGTATGACAAACAGGATCCCATCGTGAGGGTTGTTGGTGGTGTCATGTGTAACAGTTTTGTTTAGTACACACGATTATTGACATACTGTAAGTTCACACTACTATATTTGCAACGATTAACACCCTGAGCAAAATATTTCTCGAAAAACTGATAGTCACACAGCCGGCCACCTGACGGTTCACTACAATTTCTAAAACACCCAAACAACTTGACCACATCCTGATCCAATTAAATCCACTTAATTCTATTTCATTTCTTTACGTTCACTTTAATAGTATCTTACCATTTACGCTGAGCATGTCTCCCGCCTGACATCCAATTACAATTCTGTACACGTAACACAATTTCCTCATGCTTGCTCCACATCCTGCCAATGTATTATACTTAACTGTATTACCGTTAATATAAGTACTGAATATGACAAATTATAAAGGACAAAACGGCCGAAGCGTTAAGCTGACCATTCATCTGTCTGTTTCTGAGGGTAAGAAACAATGGAGATTTACCTCCATGACGTCTATAGGCCCTCCTATCATGGTGAATGGGAGCAGCAGAAATCTTCCTTCACCTCCTGAGAATAACAAAAACATTAAATAAAACGACATAAAATAGGGAGCAGTTGGGTTTAGCAGAACACTCTTACGTAGGCGGGGCCCCCGCTATCCTGACTGAGGCTCTTCGTGACTTTCCTCAGTCCACCAAGCATATGCTGGCATAAAACCTCAATCAGGCCACGATCGCTACCTTCCAAATCCTTCCATGCTTCATAGTCCACAATTCTACTGCTCGGCGTATACAGTCTGCGTTACTGAAAGCGTCGTTAAACAACTCACAAAATAAGGCCGTAGATAAATAACTCACGGATCAACATTCCTTATCTCGTTATAGCCTATAAAACACACAACATAAGGCTAAGGATAAATAATTTACAGACGAACATTCCGTATCTCATTGTAGCCCTACACAAGACTCACAAAGTAAGGTCCTAGACAAATAATTTACAGACGAACATTCCGTATCTCATTGTAGCCCTACACAAGACTCACAAAGTAAGGTCATAGACAAATAATTTACAGACGAACATTCCGTATCTCATTGTAGCCCTACACAAGACTCACAAAGTAAGGTCATAGACAAATAATTTACAGAAGAACATTCCGTATCCCATTGTAGCCCTACACAAGACTCACAAAGTAAGGTCATAGACAAATAATTTACAGACGAACATTCCGTATCCCATTGTAGCCCTACACAAGACTCACAAAGTAAGGTCATAGACAAATAATTTACAGACGAACATTCCGTATCTCATTGTAGCCCTACACAAGACTCACAAAGTAAGGTCCTAGACAAATAATTTACAGACGAACATTCTGTATCTCATTGTAGCCCTACACAAGACTCACAAAGTAAGGTCATAGACAAATAATTTACAGACGAACATTCCGTATCTCATTGTAGCCCTACACAAGACTCACAAAGTAAGGTCCTAGACAAATAATTTACAGACGAACATTCTGTATCTCATTGTAGCCCTACACAAGACTCACAAAGTAAGGTCCTAGACAAATAATTTACAGACGAACATTCTGTATCTCATTGTAGCCCTACACAAGACTCACAAAGTAAGGTCATAGACAAACAATTTACAACGAACATTCCGTATCTCATTGTAGCCCTACACAAGACTCACAAAGTAAGGTCATAGACAAATAATTTACAGACGAACATTCCGTATCTCATTGTAGCTACACAGACTCACAAGTAGGTCATACAAATTACACACATCGTACTCATTTAGCCCTAACATGACTCACAAGTAGGTCATAGACAAATAATTTACAGACGAACATTCTGCATCTCATTGTAGCCCTACACAAGACTCACAAAGTAAGGTCATAGACAAATAATTTACAGAAGAACATTCCGTATCTCATTGTAGCCCTACACAAGACTCACAAAGTAAGGTCCTAGATAAATAATTTACAGACGAACATTCCGTATCTCATTGTAGCCCTACACAAGACTCACAAAGTAAGGTCCTAGATAAATAATTTACAGACGAACATTCCGTATCTCATTGTAGCCCTACACAAGACTCAAAAAGTAAGGTCCTAGACAAATAATTTACAGACAAACATCCCTTATCTCTTTACAGACCTAGACAAGACTGTATAACATGGTCTCACATTTTCCAGTTTGGTTAAATGTGTGGCGTCCATCATCCATCAGTCTCAATCACAGGACGGTGTCACTTTAGCTGATAACCCGTAGCTGAAGCAGTGTGTTACAGTTCACGCTGGGGCTGACCTTGCGTGTCCATAGAAACGCAGCAGCTTGTTACAGTGGCCACACAATAGTGGGTTAGCTAAAACAATAACCAAGCCCACCCAGCACGCCACGTTGCAGTATCACAGCAATTCTCTAGCGTGCACTAAGTTTATAGAATACATACATAGGTATTCCCAAAATGGTGGTTTACCTTAAGACCAGGATTTTCGATCCAACAAACCAAGTTTCACTAAGGAAGGCTTACATATGAATTGTTAGAGTGTCTGAAAGGATAATTTGTATTGTTTGGAGCTTATACTGAACTGTTCGAGGCATACAATGAAATGACTGCGTATTAACTAGCAACTGCGATTTATATGGGTTTACCAACGCAGCATGACACTACACTTTCATCTATTCATAACTGAATGAAGCTTATATTTGTGTTATCGAGCGCGGTTTTGGACACTATGCTCCCAGTAACAGGTCCGAATACCCGAGATATGTAACATTTTCGTAGTTTCTTTTCAAATTTCTGCAACAGATCCTATTTGTCTGTTCCTACTCATATTACGGCTCCTTCTGCTGGCCATGGGTCTCCAACCCGCGGCCACATTTGTAAATTGTGTACAAAACTTTCACAATAATTTAGGCAGTTAGCTATACCACTAATTGTCATTTTTCCCCGTGCGGCCCGCGAACGAGCCCACAATAACCGGCGTGGCCCTTTGCCGTAGAAAGGTTGGAGAACCATGCTGTAGGCTGTATGGGGAGAAATGAGTGAACTACATTACATACTTAAATCCGAAGCCAAAACGCTTTTAAGCGACAAGCATTAAGATTCGCAAAAGTACCGCACAAATACAGAAATTATACACTTCAGTTTATTTTAAATGTTTTCATTATTATTATTAGTAAATGGCATCTATAGGTGTTTCACTTAAAACGGGCCCGCTGGCACGGCGAAATACAGAAAGGATTTTTTATAACACGCGCACAAAAATGTATTAATTCACAAAGATTTAACTTCCAACATCTTCTGTAATTGTGCATCTAGCCTACCAAAAACTAAACGAAACAAAACCCTTTCTTGATCTCGCCATGCAAGCGGGCCGGTTTTAAGTGTAACACTCTGTATATTTATATTACACTGAAAACTGTATCGGAAATCTGCAAAATAATAATAAATTTCACCACTTAATGATACACCCATACAATTAATCACACAACCTCATCTTAGGTACCCACACTTAAATAGGCCCACTTCAGAATATCTACAGCTGGGCACCGAGGTTCAACAATCTCCAAAAATAAATTAAATTTATGCAGTCTTACATTTTATGTCTTGAGAATGACAGAACAAATAAATGCTTGAATGATGAGTGCTAAATACGGAACATGTTGCACGCTAGGTTACCGATAGAAAAATATGCGATTTGTAATCACTGTATACTATTGCAGACAATCGTAATATCCACGATAGTCATCGGCAGATGTCGCTGACATACAACAAGGTTGCGCTTTCAAATCCGTATGTGTCCATCCGACAAAAAATCAACCCGCACACCGTGTTGCCGCACTGAAGCCTAGTGGTCACTAGCACCGCCACGTTTACACTAAAAACCCTGAATTTTTCCCAAAAAGTGTATTTATCTTGATTTCTGTATTTATGTATTCCGTATGATTCTCATAATAAAGAGTAATTACTTCTCTTACAGCATTAACCGACTGGTTTTATAATGAACAAGGACTGTGTTCTCTCGAGGCAGGATCTAGTTTTGAAATATACTGTAGTTACATTTTCACCGTTAACACCTGCAGGGCTCTGGCAGCGTTTACTATACATGTTGTGGGATTTGTATAACAATACACGTTTAAGAAAACCATATTATAACAATCGAATTCTGTAAACCATATTGAGTAAAATTAACAGCATCATTCCCTTTTAAAGACGGAATACTGTATATTTTCTACAATGAACCGGTTGTAAAGAGTTTCGGAGACTTCATTTTACCTTAAATTGATGACAGAAATAGTCAGTGAAACACAACAAATTACTTCTACTAGAAGCGTCTAAATAAAATACTTCCATGTCGCCAATAAACCTGTCACACAGCTTTTAAATTCCAGAATTCACTATGGCCATAGTGCCGATAAGACAATAAGTCACTCTGCTTTAAAGAGAAGGTACTTTGTATGCACGACCGAACCCCTCAGAGTGTACAGTGTATCTGCGAGTCCAGTCCATTTTCTTAGTCGTCAAGAAGCTTAAAATTCAGTGCTCGAATCAAGTAATTTCTACCCATGCACGAACGGAATTGCACTCCCCTTGTGTCCCCTCCCTCCTATACTCGCCCGGAAACATCCGTCTGAACTCCGAAGGGTCAGACGCTGAAGCTATTGCTTTGTGTTGTCAGGCGATGCATGTTCGCATGAGACATCAGTAGAGGATGAACAGTCAAGTCTTCTGGGATGTTACGTCGCGGCGACTTCAAGAACCGTACTGCATTCATCTTCAGGTTCAAGCAGTCCAAGACGTCACTACGATCGATCGAAACGTCGGTAACTACAGTCGAACTCGGTTATAACGTCATGAAAGGGACTGAATATTTTGTGTCGTTATAATCGAGGAATGTAATGTTATGGTTTAAAGTGAGGAATTAATTGGTACCACAGAATATCTGGCGCTATAGACGAGGTGTCGCATAAACCGATGTCGTTATAATCGGGTTCGACTGTATTTACCAGTCGACACGGCGTAATAAAGGCCTAGAGATTCAGTAACACCGCTATGAGAAACTAGAAAATCACATCGGTAGATATGTAAAACCCATGGCTTGGATTCCCATTCCTTGATTGTTCAACCCCTAGCGATGGGTGGTAAATGTTGAATCGGCGAACTGGTATGTCCATACAATGTAAGGCCTATTGCTTATCAGGTCTGTGCTGTAGGGCAGGCAGGCAGGCAGTAGCGTGGACTAATGCAGTCTGGCTCTCATGATTTAATACAGTATTTTTCTTATCAGATCATATGGACACGAGTGCTAGATTTCTGTCATGAATACGCCCCTGCCCCAAAAATCTAAAATAACTTTTAACTAGTTAAAAACAAACACTGAACATACAAATGGAGAGTCTGTTCAAATAAAACCGTACTTAATTGCGGTTCATTACTCTCCATAACGCACTGCTGGGACGTATCATTTCTGATGTACGATCCATAACAAAGGCGAACAAATTACACATGGAACTAATTAACTAACCCCACAGACTACTTCTTGAAATGCTTGTAGTTTCTCAGCTAGTCCAGAAATTCTCCACATTTTATGGTTTATTATTGTGTTCACAACAGCCCACCACTTGTCTATACAGCCAGATTAATCCAGTCCACGCTCTCCCATTACACTTCTTTACCACACGTTTTCGTTTTTTTCCTACCATCAACGTCTAGGTCTTCCAAGTATTTATTTCCTTCAGGTTGCCCCACCAAAACCTTTATGCATTCCTCCTCTACCACTTACGTGCTACATGCCCCACCCCATTACCCTTCTTGATTTTATCACCCTAATTAGTTTTGGCGAGGAGTAGGCCCTACATATCACGTAGCTTAACATTATATTTTCCGGTTTCTTGTCACTTTCTCCTTCTTAGTCCCAAATATCTTCCTCAGTACCCTGTTAAAGACACCCCCTAGCTTCTGCCCTTACAGCCAGAGACCAATTTTCAAACTCACATACTCAGAAAACAACAGGCAACTTATACGTCTGTGTATTTCATTCTTCATATTGTTAGACAGAAAACGAGACGGCAGAGATTCTGGAATAAATGTCGGTGGACATTCTCTCAGTTTAATCTGCTCTTAATTTCTCCATACATGCGATTTTGATCCACTAGTTGTGAACCTTGCCACATACTCAAAGGAGTTATTAGCTACCTTCATGTTGTAATTTTGTACCGAATTTAATTGAGGAGACAAACATCCACTTAATGTTCACAACATTTACGTACATAATAACCTAACCTGCTTGCTAGGGACTGACAAATGTTTCTGTGATTTATTTGCAGAATTCATGCTTTCGCCCAGCAAATTAACATCACCGCAAAACATAAAGAGACGTGTCGCATTTAACTGAAATCCCTCCTGGTTTACTTGGACTTTCCTAATGACACATACTAAGGCAAGTTTAAAAAACAACGGCAGTAAAGCATATCCTAGTTTCAGACGCTACTGAACAGACATCACACTAATGCTATAGCAAAAATAACCCAAACACAACAAAAATACCCGAAGATTTGTACTTAATTTTATATAACAATTATATTAACGCACAGTGTCAAAGTTCAAGGTACTGAAGGTAAATGATGATGATAATAATGATGATGACGATAACGAAGACCACGATAACGGTAATAATAACATAAATAAATAATACTGATTTTAAAAGAGTGATTATGTTCAAGAATATGAACAACATTATATGAATAAAATAAAGGAGACCAACATCAGGGAATGACTGCTAGAATTCAGTTACAATTCACTGTCTCCTTTTATAATACGAGTACTTGAAAATGTAAAGAATGACACATACAACATGACATATATTTGTGATTTATAAATGGTAATACTGAATCTCACTCACGGTATAGGAAGAAAATGAAATGGAGGTGCATGACAAAACTTTGATTAGGAGAACATAACGACCTGTAACAGGGGAAGTAAATGCAGGATGTAGGAAACTAAACAATGACACAGTTAATAAATGTTATTCTTCTCCAAAACTGTTAAGGTGTTTGAATAAAGGTATTTGGGAAGAACGTAGTATACCGCACATGAAGGGAGACGGGAAATGCATACAAAATTTCAGCCGGTAATCTTGAAGTCAAGTCACTATTTTGGTAATCTAGGTATATAATATTAGTTTAGATCTGGAGGCAAGAAGATGTGAGAGTAAAGAATATATACATCTACGTTAGAATAAGGTCCAGTGGCAGATCACAGGTCGACTATGGTCGACATGCTGCGAAGAAGAGAGCTCGGTTCGTTGTTTCCCTTCATACAACTTTGTTCACCCTACTTATCCGATTCTATATCACTGAAAACGAACTTCATACAGACTTCAAGGACCGTTTGTACAATTTTTATCTATGCTCATTATTCGAATTGAATTTCAACAAACTATTTCATACTCATAAAACGTACGTACATTACTTTTGATGTAGTTTACTGCTACTTCTGATACTTATGTAGTTACTGCGCAGTTCCATGTTGCCTTCATTCAATGTGAACTGATGCATATTTTACATTAACTGTATGGGAAAGGTTATGCGGACTGAAGTTACGGAATTTTGTTTCTCGACTACTTTGAGCAAGAGGCAAAGTCGACATTTTTTTTATTTATCTTTAAAGAACTTTTAAAGCAGTTTGAACTTTTTCTTCAATTAATTTCGTCG
The DNA here is from genome assembly GCA_021186555.1 of Reticulitermes speratus. NCBI lineage: Eukaryota > Metazoa > Arthropoda > Insecta > Blattodea > Rhinotermitidae > Reticulitermes > Reticulitermes speratus. The sequence continues at coordinate 20,896,323 of JAJKFL010000330.1, forward strand.
CCTTAGGCTTTTACCTAGCAAGTATATGCAATACGCTAACCTATTCTGAGAAGAAAGTCATCAGAGAACAACGAAATATTACCTCCCTTCGCCCAAACCAAATGTTGAAATCTACTGCAAAGAAAGCAAATTTGTTCCTTATGTACCGTGGTGTTCCATACTACAGTGTTGTCAAAACGGAATAATATAATTGAAATACACGAAATAATTTAATAAAATAAAGCAGTATAACGAATGAAACTGTCATAAACATTATTTCGAAGCAAGCTGCGTTTAAAACTCGGCATAATTCTGCCTACTTGTATCCAAAAGCGTGGGAAGTAGGTTTCTTCAAAGAGCTGGCATCGAACTACCAGACTATACTGTGTCGAAACACAGCAGACACCAGTGTCAATACGGCACGTAATTCTACTCTTATCATATACGCTCCCATGCATAGTGTATAATAATAATTGCAGATTTGGCCACTCTCTTTCAGTGACGTTACTACACATGATGAAGCAATATTTCACAAATATGACGCTGATGATGATGATGATGATGATATAATAATAATAATAAATTGCGTTCAGTTGATCCTTCTGTTCTTGGGACTATCTTCCGATTAATTCCAGGATTTCAAGGCGATAACCCCTGCGCCCATAGTATACAATATTTACAGATCTTTTATCTGATTAAACCTTCAATATTTATCTCTGTGTACATCTACCTAGATATGTAATTTGAGCTTTATTAAAAACGAAAATAAAAACACGCATAACCTTCGAATTTGGGCTAACATACCACCAGATAAATCTGCGTTTAAAGGATTCTGACGACAATGCGTGGTCTAGATGTGACAACGTTTGCAACTGTCCATCGTCTGAGGCTAAAAATCTTCCGTCTTCAGGTGAAACGAGTAAATGGGAGAAATTGCTTTGGTAAACACACTAGACAGAAATAATCCCTGGAGTAGTTCTCTGTGACGGCACTACCACAGTAGGCTCTTCCCCTTCCCCTTTCCAACTGAAGGCGGACTCACGTCCAGCCTCCCGAAGCGTTACGGGTTTTCAGCCTAAGAAGATAGGCAATGTCCAAACTTTTCAGTGACGACTGTCGCCGGGATAATGCTCAGAGCGTGGCACAGATTACAGTGTACTCACAAGCACCTAAGTGGCAGGTCCGTTTTTCTTCCCCGAAAAACAAACTGTAATGTGTACTTGGACACTCTAGAAACTTGCGCTTCTGCGAAGCTTAAAGCACGCACAAACAAATCTTCGAGCAAGATTGCAAACTCTCAACATATAGGTAACATTCTACATAAATAACTGAAATCCTATTTAGCAAATAAGTGACTGGTATAGCAGAATGTATATGGTGGCTGCCCCCTTAATTCCTAATTAGCAAATAAGTGACTGTAAGCAGAAGTATTGGTGGCTGCCCTTAAATTCCAAATAGCAAATATTGACTGATAGCAAATTACTATAGGTACTCCCCCTAATCCTATTAGCAAATAAGTGACTGGTATAGCAGAATGTATATGGTGGCTGCCCCCTTAATTCCTAATTAGCAAATAAGTGACTGGTATAGCAGAATGTATATGGTGGCTGTCCCCTTAATTCCTATTTAGCAAATAAGTGACTGGTATAGCAGAATGTATATGGTGGCTGCCCCCTTAATTCCTATTTAGCAAATAAGTGACTGGTATAGCAGAATGTATATGGTGGCGGCCCCCTTAATCCGGTTTCAGTTCTTAAGAAATATTTTTTTGATAATTATGTACAAGACAAATTTTTCTTTGAAACATTTTGTCACTAGAACATTTTATAGTAGGACTACAAAATATTACATCTACCGTCATGAAGACGGTAAAAGGCTGGAGTGGCTTATAGCTGGTGATAGTGGTGATAGTGTTGATAGTGGTGATAGTGTTGATAGTGGTGATAGTGTTGATAGTGGTGATGACCCAAACGGTAACGCGCTTCTACAGGTGCTACTATATGCTTCTAACTGTTCATACTCATATCCATTTTCATATGATACTAGGTATCACAAACACTTTCAGTTGTAAATAAAGCTGAAAAATAAAAATTGCTCTAAAAATTTGCACGACCTTCGAAGGGAACAATCGAAGTCTTTCATCAACGAGCCCCAAATTACGGAACTTCTTAAACAACTTTCTAGTACAGATTAGTGCTAGTGATAGTTCTATAGAAAGTATGCAGAAGGTCTGCTTGTCATTAAATGCACGAAAGTGTTTAAGTGTTATACACAATTATGCGTCATTAACAAATAACTAACGTTACTCACAAACTAAAGCAGTTGCTGTTACACACGTTTGCACTTAATTCAGAAAGTGCATTCGCAGATGTTACGTCCACACACATGCGATAACACAGCAGGCAGCCGTTTCACTAGATGCTGAAACGTATTACATGTGTTCTCGAATGAGTGGATAAAATCTGAAATTTCGAGTTTCGAAAATTAGCTTTTACTTCTTCTTAAAAAAATTCATGAGCAGCACTCATACACTACCGCCCATCACCCCATATTTGATCACTTTAATAATATTTGATGAAAAGCAAAAATTATGACGCCATTTTTTAAGTAATCACTTATGGTCACTTAATCGCATATACTCATTTTCACATAGGTCATCACACAACAAAGCGATTCTTCGAAAAATACGTAGTACAAAACTTTATATCATCGCATAACCGACCGTTGTAATTGGATCTTACTTTATTCAGCCTAACTGAATCTTCAGTGCAACCATTTTCTTTCATTTAAATTTTACGACGCAGTCTTGCAAGTATTCTGGTGACCTGTCATTACCTAAGCTCTTTACGTGGGATAAAGCTTTCCTGTTTTCTCTTCTCGTACATTTTCCGTTCTCTCCCATTATCACTAATTTCAGCACAACCCCGTTAAATAGCCTGCCATTCAGTCAACCGTACTGGCAGATTTCGTCCCACAGTTCGCTACTTTCAGTCCCTCATCAATATTTGTGTGTTGCGGTGTTCAGTCTTGATCCACACGAGCTGGTCACAGAGTTAAAATCTGAAGTGTCTACTTCTTTCTATGCAATAAAGCGAGATGTATAAAATAATTACAATAAAATCAATGACTAGAACTTTTAAACCATTTTTAAAGACACGGAAAATCAGTGGGAAATTCTCTAGTGAGAGGACGAACAGAAACAGAATGCAACTCTATGTGGCCTCAAAACAAGAGCTCTTTTCCTGTACTTGGTCTCTTTGTAGGACTTCTCAAGTTGAAGTACTTTCTGGCTACTGAAGGCGGATAGCGGCTTCGTTCACTTTACCTATAGCTTCTTCAAACTACAAGGTGTCTGTAAAGTAAATACAAAATATTAAGTGGCCGTATCTCCTAAACGTAATGCCCATTGTTACTCAGTGGGATAATTATGAGGAACAACCTTAATGGAAGATTGGGGACCACCATATTTTGTGCTTCCTGTTCGTGAGCGGTTTGACAACCATCTTCCTCGTCTGTGGATTGGCCGTCGAAATAATAGCCTCCGCGAAGTTCAGGTCTGACTCAATTTGGTTTCGTTTTGTGCGGTTGAGCCAAAAAGGAAGTCTATCAATAAAAAAACACAACAGCTGAAGAACTGGAACAACTAGAGCAATTCTAGATACTTTTGCCACTGTTACTCTCGACTTGTTAAGGAAAAGTGTCGACTCTGTATCTTCAAGGTTGAAGAAGTGCGTGCAAAATGCTGGGTCTTTTGTTGAAATTTGACACTAAATGGTAGTGTACGTCTGGGATTTAAAATCGTGCAAGATTTGTAGCAGTGTAATATTCCACTGTTCATGAAACCAGTCAACATTATGTATTCTACTTTCCAATCACTCTGTAGTAAGAACTTTTGTTTCAGTGTTCGCGATCGTCAGACTTAAGTACTCAGTCAAACACCAACAATTACCCCTAAGAACTTCTATATGTATTGACTGCTTCAGTATAATCACTTCTTTACACAACATACAGATACGAGGAGTGGTTCAGACTGACGGCAAAACATAATACACATATCTGAATTCGATACGACATTCGAATCCACCTCCAGTGCAAGACCTCGTATATTAAACCCTTTGGAAAACTAAAAAAGAAAAAACCATTAAAGTACTTTCCATTACTTGACGCTCCCCGATTTCCGAAAAAGCACCACTTAAAGTCCCCAGTCTTCGCCCTTTTGTCCTACTGTTAAGAGCAGCTCCTAAGATGATTATGATGATAATGATGACGACGCGATGATGACGAAGATGATGATGGAGGATTAGTGGAATGATATGAAAAAGGGAAAACCTAAGCGTTCGGAGTAAAAACCGGCTCAGTGTCACTTTGACCACTACAAATCTCACATGGACTGGCTTGGGACCGAAGCCGCGTCTTCACCGAAGAATCTTTGAAGAGGTTCTGAAATTAATACCAGAAGAGCAAGTTCACCTATTAAAATTAACAGCCGGCCCATTTCATCGACGAGCATGAACTGCGAAGTGTTATCTCCTGGCCAGATCAACCCGACTAACCGCATTACAGTACTGCCGGAGAAGTTGCCGCACGAGCACGGCGATCTGGATGAGTGTGCACTTCTTAATCCTCGCACTTGCAATTCTGGCCACTGATCCGACATGATTTCACACCGTAATATTATTTAGCGAATGCTAATGATTATGACGCTCCTGATTATGTAACACTCAACTTGTTATTTTACCACTCCACAATATGAAACCACATTCTTCGCACAGGTGACAGTACAAGTACCAGAGCCATACAGATGAGGGTAACACTACAGCTTTGTGTAATTTAAGTCTTAGAATGTAAATAGGCCGATCCCAGTGGCCGCGCGCGTGTAGGTTGTGGGTCTGCGGCCGCTCGTTTGCTGGGGTTACGGGTTTGAACCTCGCCGGTGGTATGGATCTGGTATCTGCTTCGGGCTGGTCACTCGTCCAGAGGAGTCCTACCGAATGTGGTGTGTCTGAGTGTGATCAGGTGCAACAACAGCCCTCTATACCTACAATTAGTAGGCAGAATGAGGTCGGAATAACAAAGAAAGATTTTAAATAGGACAGGGGAAGACAAAGATTCCGAATTGAATGGTAGCAAACACTGTCAGAACTGAAACTCACCTCACCTCTTCAATTATTCGGAAACATAATCGTAATTCTGTCATTCCGAAATACCTGAACTTGTCAAATTTTCGATGGATTTATGTGCTGTTATTCTGTTCTGCACTCTACTGAAGAGACACAAACATATGTATCGTTTTGTCTGTCTTTAATTCTAGACAAGACTCCATACTTCTGTCTAGGGAAATTTCTGCGTTTTTTACATTTCCCGTGTACATATTTTATGTCCAACAAACCACCAAACTCGGCACAGCCCAGAAGTTGATGTGCCACAGTTAATTCCTACGTCTCCCGATTTTCTTGGATACTGCCAGTGGCGAATTCCAAAGCGACATTTTAACCCATGGTGACAAAGTACCTTGTTTCATGTTATTCTGGAAGAAAATGCATATGAGGAGAAGGTTAAACTATTCGTATAATTAAATTAAATGCATTTAATTAATTGAATCATTTCAATGGTGTTAGAACAATAATGAAACTGGTGTAATACATAATTATCTCAGTAGTCACAAGCCTTATTCAAGTCCACCAATTTCTGATACTGCGTCGCACTGTACTAAGTATCCTCCTTCAGCGTCTAAAAAATGCAGAGTATCTAATCATTAGGTGAGCTGTTCCTTGCAGGCCACACTGATGATGCAAGGTACAAAGTGACACTAGATGGAAGAATGTTCCTCAACATGTTGTACACAGCTGCTAAGAGTGACAGTGTCAAGGATCACCTAAGAACAAGAATATTTTAAATTTTCTGGCCTTCGACAGAGAAGGAAAGAGAATATGAGGAAGCCTATCTGTGGCTACGCATGTTGTAATATGATCTTTGGGTGCAGACAGTGTAAATACTTATAATATTTACACGCATTTACAGATGATTCAGTAATACATTACGATAATATTCTCATGTAAACCGTCATAAATTGGACACAGGAGGAATATGATATCACAATTTATCGTAATTACTTGGCATGAATTATTACAGCCTATCACGCAAAATACGTATTAAGTGTAAATATTCCTCCTCAGGACTTATCGATGCACTGGGGAGGAAGAAGCTTAACATACTGCTGTGAAGTAACAGCTTAATAAAGGGGTTGCCACTCGAATAAATAACAAACAATGATTACTTTTTTCAAGTCAATCGTGCAGACTATACAGTAACGACTGGAATTGGTTTATACTCAGTGCTTCAGAACAAAATTGCGTTCCTTTTGTACCATCAAAACATTAAATAGTTCCGACAGGAGCAGCCTAGTATGAAAATACCAGGAATGGATGCGAATGAAACAAATTGGGTCCATCAAAGAATAATTAACCACCGAAATACACATGGATATTATGAAGAACATCACATGCAAAGGAATGAACATTTCATAATACAGAGATGTTACGGTGAAGTTGATCAAAACTGGCCCTTTGTAGATCTGTGTCCTTTGAGACTAGAAATGAAGCTTGCTGGATTATGAGGCACTTGCCAGGATTAAGGAAGATCTTGCTTAATCAAAAACAGCTCCTCTCACAATATTATTTAAAGGAATTAAACGCCGAACACGTCATCTGGCTATTTTAATTTAACTGCATGGTTTGACGATACAAAGTAATCTACTTACCGCATGGTAGAAATGGGGTACTTAAAGTTCAGTTGGTTACAAGAGAATAAATTTCCTAACTTGTGTACCTTGTCCACAGAAGGGCGATATAAATGTATGAGGACAAATAAGGAGAATTTCGTACGGTGGACTATTCTAGGAATGCAAATATCTCCAATTCTGTGAATATTTTCTCGTAATAGCTTAGGGCCTCAGCTGGACTTTTACACATGGATGTCATCGAAGAACTAGTTTTCAGGTACGTTTCATATGTAAAATAAATTCGAAGGCACACAAAGCACGTAAAGCTGATGCTTGTACAGATCCTCAAAAAAGCACTCCGCCTTTTATGACACCCGAAGGTTCATTATCTCGCTAGAGCCGCTAGACCATACCCTGGGTCAGTCCACAATGCTGCACGTTGTTTTTAAATCCATGTCTATATTACCTTGTAAGGCAGACCCGTCTAACGTTATTTGTTATACCGGCAACTTCGGCAAAATGTGTTCCCTAGGCAACATAACGTTTGCTACATAAAATGTGTAACACATACGTATAATTATGTACACAATTTTATCCCCGTATTTTTCTATACATGACACACAAAATATTTGTTGATAATGATATAAAAATTGATAAAGAATTTGCACATATATACAATGCATTTATTATACAATTAATAATGCAATGTATGTCTCCATAAATAAGAAGATCAAGTTTTTAAAATATTACAGAACTTTTAGTAAGGCAAAATATTACAAATAAACAAAGGTGATTAATTTTGTTCTTATCACGAAACCGTTAACAATAGAACTCATACGCGTGAGAAGAAACGTGAAAAACAGTTGACTAACAGATAGCGCATTTAATACATCATGTAACGTGCTTTGTTTAGTTCAAAATATGTCGTATCAATTAACGCAATGTCTTCTTCGGAAAATAGTCTGTCCTAACAAAGCCACGTAATTCAGGGCAGTACTTGTCACTGCAGTAGTGCCCGTCGGCAAAATTCAGCGGCCATTTCTCACCCAAGTCTCCTGACTGCCTGCCAGATGGCTCTGGCAGTCACATCAGGATTGAGTGGAACTTGTGCGGTCAGTGGGCTGGTCACCCGCTACATCAACGCACATGACCATAGAAACCTCCGAAAGGAGGCCCCCAATGTTCCGCGATTGAAGCGACATGGGGACTAACTAACTAACTAACTAACTTGTCACTGCAGCTATTCACCTAGCTTATTATAGTTAGGAGTGTATTTTGTGACAGTCTGTCTCATGCAGTCATTAAACGGTTATCAGCTAATGGTGATCAGTATCTTTGCATTAGTATTTTCATTGTTGAAAAGCACAATTCGCTTACGTAAACAGAATCAGAACAAGTATTCTATTCATGACTTCATGTACCGCCACGTTTAACTTTACAAATCCTACACTCTGCCCACAAATTGCATTTCGCCCCTATTTTGTAAAAAGGAGACAGCCCACGAAAACATCGGCTTTACAAGAGAAGCGTAAAAATTTTTTAACAAACTTTCCTCTTCATTACAAATGAATTAATCGAGCTATCAAAATTATAATGATAATATCATTTTGATTGGGGCGATTTGCGTGCTGTGTTTGGTTCTCGGAACAATCATTAAATACTTCGTGTACAGTAATAACTTATTAGTTTTTCATAACCGAGATGGGGTGTGTTTATTAAGCGGTATGAACTGAGCCTTTAAATGCAATAAGTTAATCGAAATATTTAAAGGCTTAATACAATTACTTTTAACAAATCGGCGCAGACGGCATTTAAGTCGACAAGTCTATGTCACTCGCTCTGTTTTCAATGACAACTATGTCTGCGAATAAACAATCTCCAGATCCAGTTAACATTTATTTTCCTTCAACACAGAACGAATTAACTGAGCAACTGTCACAGATACTTCTCATGAACGGATTAGTAACGAATGCCACAGTCAACTTTACGCGCTCTAAGTCTTCAAATTTTCGTTCACACTCCTTTAATAGTTTATCAAGACCGAGAATGTTGCCTAGATATACCACCAACGCGACACTGAACACTTGCATAGTGGGTCAGAATACCTTTCATTAGCCGAGTCTTTCATAAAGTGCTTTCGTTTTAAAGCATCAAAGGTGTCGACCATTTTAATGCTGGTGTTGTTTTTGTCTTGGGAGCTCTGTTTAGTGGTAAAATTTGTATCAACCACGAAGAATGTTTTCTTCTGCAAGCAATTCACCTTTATCCTGAAGAAACTTCACAAATGCTAGAACAAGCTCTTCGAATTTTGCTAAACAATCCTTTACTTGGCCAACGGACTTCATTGTCTGATACCGTCAGCATAATTCGTATTAACTTCGTTTAATAAAAGTTAAAAGACACTATTCTGAAGAAGCCTAGCAAGAATCGAGTATACAAATTTAAACAACACTCATCAGATGTTACAAATGGATCACTTTTTTTTTTAAAGAGTTGCTGATAAAAGATACAGCGGTTAACTAAAAACGTCTGGGAAAGCAGGAACTTTTTTTGTAAAGCTCTGTTAAACCAGCGCTTCCATTAGTCACGACTGGAGCGCCATCTGCGGTGACTGACAGAAGTTTATGAATGGGAATATTCATTTGCAGAAGGCTACCATTTAAGCTTTGAAATATGTTTTCACCTTTACTGTTCCCATGTAATAGAACTGTTGTCAACAGCTCCAACTTAATACTTCCATCATTGAAGACCATCCGAATAAAAACAAGTAACAGAGAAACATCACAGACATCAATTGACTCATCTCTCTATAGGCTAAAATATTCATAAATATCAATATCTTGCTTCGGTTTTTGTTCTATGACATCAAACATACATTCCACTCTACCAGCGACAGTATTTCTAGATAAATGAGACTACGTAACTACACTGCATATTTGTTTTATTTTTAAATCCATTAAACAACGAGTCGTCTGCCACAACCAAACATTCTTCAGTCACAATACCATTTTATAAAGTCTTCTCCATTTTCGACTTAGCCAAGACTTCAGAACTTTATACGAAGAAATGTTAGCCGTTTTCGATTTGTTAATAGACTTAGAAAATATTTCTCCAAGCAATCGTCAGTTACGTTTCAAATACTCCGTACTGTTTGTGTGTGTTTCGCTGTTGTCGGTATATTTACTTACGCAGTCTTTGAGCATGGTCATGACATGTAGTTTAACAGTACATTTATTGCTGTCAGCTACATTCGCACTGCCGAGTAAACACACACATTTGTTATTAACACCGACGAAGAAATACTTATCCTTCTATTTTCATTAAAATTAAACAACGTTCTCGAAAGATTTTTATTACCACTGAACTGAGGATTCAATTGTTCCTCCCACAAAAACACTCAACATATAAGACCTTTAACATATAAAATAAAAACCACGACAGCCACACGAACATTCGCCTAGAAGCTTATAGGGCCACTAAGAATAAGTGCCGGTCGGACCTACACTGCAAACCTGTTGCTGAAAAGGTGGGCTCCCCCATTTCGAAAATCCTAAAACACTAAAAAAATGCTAAGGATTGTCTCGGCCGTGTGTTGTGTCTCACACTACACAGATATTAATTTCGGGGTGATATTTTGAACAATACGACCGACACTTCACATATTAGAAAGAAGCTGCTTGCACATCTGCCAGAAGTTAAATAGGAGACATCGCCGTGACAATGCATGTCAGCACTGGCCCACAAATTTATTTCAATCCCGGCAGAGAACTGCTGCTAAGAATGAAGATTTACTGCAGGGCCCCTTGGAAATGTGGAAGTACGTGTGGGGTGTTTTCAGTTTATCAGGTATTCTATAGCATTCTATAGCAGCGCTAACAGGGGAAGGGGTAAGGGTAATTCAGAGACGACCCGAATATGACTGTGTGCAGACAGTACTGCGACTGTATCGTGTTGCATTAATTCACACAGACAGAATTGGATGCCGCCCTCTGTAAGACAGTAGATTTTTCGTGAAAGTTCGTGTGGTTGTCGGAAAAGGTCGAACCGCTTCGAGCAACACCATGTCGCCCATAGACCGTACACAGAACGCCCTAAATCAGTTCACACATACAGCATTGTGCGCCGACCGTGCTGTGCTGTGTTGGACCGTAGTCTTTTCGTGAAAGTTCGCGTGGTAGCCCGAAAACGCCGAACAGCTTTCAGTCTCACACTGTACCGCCCACACTCTGCCGTATTTCAGTTCACAAATACAGAACCCTGCACCGAAACTGTACTGTGCTTTGCTGTACTGCAATGTACTGTTCCGAATCAAACACGGCCGTAACAAAGTACGTTCGAAGCGATTCACGGTGACACTATTTGAGTACGGTCGCTGTTCAACGCTGTATGTATAAATTAGCCTTTAAAAGACGTTTTATTATTTAAAATGTCTCCGCGAGCAAAACAAAAACACTGGGTCTCAGGCAACAAGTGGCCCAGGAGTAAAGGGTGGTCGGCATTCTCTACAGCATGCCTGGTTTCACCAAATGGCCCTCTCGCTTCAGGTTTTCAGACTAAAATTTATATTCGTTTCTCATCTCCCTCATACGTGCTATATGGTCTGCCTCTTCTATAATTCTTGACTTGATCACCCTCTCATATCTGCTGACGAGACATAATTATCGCAATGCTTTCGTGTTGTATTTTTTCCAGCCATCTGCTACCTCCTCTCCCTTCGGTCCTAACACATCCCACTTGCACTCAGCGCTCTCAATCAATGCACCGGAAAGAATTTTCACACTGATATAAAATAAGAGGTAAAATACTGAAATGACAGTCGTAGGTCTATTAATAAAAGTAAACCATCGCGCAGTGCGTTCTTAAAACTTTCAGCAGCGAATTGTAAAATTAGTATTGCATTCAGCTGTCTTTCACTTCACTAGACTGTCCGACCATGCCCGGATCGCGATCGGATTAGGAAATGACCTTAGTAATTGCTCCGGCGGCCCTGAGTCAGCTTATCGCAGCGCTAAACAATGGCCGGTGATCAGTGCGGCAGTGGCCAGTGGACGTGCGCCGATTATGAACGGACTTTGTAAGAAAATCTATCGCTTTGTTCAACTCACTGGCCAGGGCAAGCCTTTCGGCTCCATATATTGATTCCAAACAGCTTACCAGCCTGTGAACTCTATTTCAGATTTCACAGAACGTGTTAATAATCGTAATATGACCTAAGTTTTATACTACCACCCACACACTTTAAGTTGTAGCGTTCGTACTGTAAGCGTCTTTCTAAAGCTGACGCATAAACATATCTTTGTCTTAATCATCTGACACGCTCCTGCCAAGTTCTTTAATGTGCGCGCATGTTATGGGATCATTATTTTATCCGACAACTGTTGGTTATTTCTTTGTGATTCGCTTATCGCATTAACGTAGCCCATTCAACCGACAGCACACATGCGCGGCGGAACTGGCGCGGTAAATGACAAATGATAGTTGTCAGATAAAATAAGGATCCTGTATAAGGGTTTCTTCTAGATAAAAATGTTGTCCGCCGTTCCCGAAAGTGTCGTAATTGTGGAATAACATAAGCCACAACGTATATTGAGCTTCTGTCTGTCGGCAGTATTGCCGACATACAGTTTATATGTAACCGCTTTTGTTCCGATGGCATAATGTAAGAGAGGAGTGACTCACTTGGGAATGAAAAAAATTACGTATTAAAGACTTAAAAATGTATAAGCATGCTTCACTCTCAAGGGAATCACACGAGATAGAAATGGTTCCTAATACTTTGGTCGAGAAACCTGACGACATGAAGGTTACGCTGGCCATCAAATAATTATTGGCGGAGTCTAAATTATCCAACAAAGATCGAATACACATTTGATAAATATTGCCAGTATTAAGTATAGACAAAATCTAATGAGTTAAAGCGGCGATATTACTTGTAACAGGAAAGAAGTAGAGGTAAACAGACGACTTGATGAAACAAACACAAAATTGGCACAGCAGGCGTCCGTTTCAGCAGCTGGTTAATCCGAAAAAGCAATAAATAAATAAATAAAAAATATAAGAAGGCAGCAGTGCGCAAAATCATTGTTGATTTTTACTGACAGTGACTTATCAATCAACATATCACAAACGTCACATGTACGTACTAATTAGATAACTTCATTTATTAGTGGAGTAATTATTTCAGTCTATTTTTTTTTTTTACTTATAATGAAGGCGATTAGGTCACAGGGTGGATGGTTAAGGACGATCCACTGTATAATCAATTTACAAGCCTCTAAAACCCTGAAAAGCAAAACGCTGTCTTCTTTTCAAATTATTTATGTTTCTCATGACGTCATAAAATGTGAACTTTTTAAATCATTTATTGCATAAACGTTCAGGTGTCTGTAAATGTTAGCGACTTTTGGTGTTCAATTTTTATGGAAAGACTGCACTGTGATCCAAAGAGGATAGGAGAAATGTTATAATATTGCTGTGTAAGTTCCACGTACGTCCCCCCCCCCCCCCCCCCGACAAATAGTTCATACACATTTAAATATATTCGATTCCGAGCATGAACAAGAGAGTTTTCTAGTCTTTCAAACGTCAAGGCCGGCTCTGAGGCCCACCCAGCCTCCTGTACAATTGGTAATGCACGTTATTTCCTCTGGAGGAAAAGCAGCCGGGCACACCCTCATAGTTTAGAAGTTAAGAATAAGTGGAGCTATTCGTCTACAGCCCCCACATTCCTCAATGGCGCGCATAGGCACAGCTTCTTTGACGTTTAAGTATTATTGATTATTTAAGTGTGAATGGTCAGTACCTGACCTCATCTAGGTAAGTTTCTGTAGGCCCTATACGGGTCTGATACTCAGAAGGAAAGGGAGGACTAGAAGGGCTTTACTGAGAAATACGAGACGAAATGCTAAAATCAATTTTACAGATTTTGCATGTAAGGCTGTGGAGAGTATTCGAACGTATCAGGATGGAATCCAGTATTGGGATCTTGTTAAGATTGTTATCATCGAGATCCATAAGACAGGTAAAGTTCTTAATCTGCCGAGTGACTACAATATAGAGAAATACACAGACTTTCCATCTAACACAACTACTCACTTTATTGCAACACGGCTACATGTTTCGGTCCACTGCAAAACCATCATCAGGCTGCCAAATAAAAACTTCTGTAACAAAGGTAAACACGTATACAAAGCATACACAAAATTGTTTTTATGAGATTTCAAAAATTACGGAAAGTGAGTTAATATGCTTCCTCAATCTGCCAATTAATAGCTGTTATTTACATGACCCCAAGACAGGAAAGAGGAACGTGGGACGACCTAGAACCCGTTGGTCCGCCTTATTCACCGAAATAGTGGGCAGGCAGTGGACACGTGTGGCCAGGAATAGGACTGAATGGAGAAGACTTGAGAAGTCACTAAGAACAGTTCAGACAATATAATTATGTAAACTGTGCAAGCTATGGCAAAATATCAGGCTAGAAGCAGATCATGCTAGAAAAGACTCTAGGATAAAGTCAAACACTAATTGTAAAGAAAATTATGCAAGCTACTTTCTGTGGTCAGTCTCAGTCCCCAACTAGTTTTAACTCATGGCCGCTTGTAATCCAGATCTGGTAGGATCACGTGTTAGTACCCAAAAGCTTGCTAGGACTAGCTCACCTAGCGAGCACTCTCAGAGCTCACCCTACACATAGCAGGAGGCCTTTGCCCTCATGGGATGTTATAGGCTTATTTTATTTATTTATTTTTTATTTATTTTTTATTTACATGAAACCACCTATTTGAAACCAGTATCAATAAAACTTTAAATTTGGTACTTTAATATTTATTTTAATTTCAAAACTATGTTCAAATTTTCGCTATGTTCAGGCTTCCTTTTTCTTTCTTCAGTCTTCTACAAGCTTTTCGAGAAGAAACGACTTTGCTGCATGTAGTTAATTAGCTACTGCTATGTGGCTTATTACACCAAATTTCGAGTCACTGGACTGAAGGCAATTCAACCCAGATGAAAAGGCTCAATACTACAAAATTTTTCTACGCAAAACTTAGTACGGCAGAGAGGGATTCGTCGTCCGCTCTATGACGCGGTCTCGCGTTAACTCGTGTGTCTCGAGACGAAGTACTGCAGAGCAGGCAACGTCATTGGTCGCAATGCAGCAGTACAGCTACCAGTCGGTTCCGCGGTCAGGTGAACACCTAATGTACTGGTGCTATCGTTTTGGATCAGGCATTGTCAAAGTGTGTGACGTGAAAATTACGGAGGTAATATTTTTCCCCACATGCAATTTGTATCGATGTATCACACAATTCTGATAACTGGCTAGATGAGACGTGACTTAATTATGGTCAGGAACCTCCGGTGTAGATTATGAAAAAGGGTTCCTTCGTAGTACTTCAGCGGAGAAAAAAATGTAATTGTACTTTCGCATGGTCTTATTGAAATGCACATTCATTATCAGGGACACCTGCAATTAACACTTTAAAGCTGTACTGTGGACAGTCATAGCTAATTATACTACGGTGATGTTTGTGCCGCATACACACCAAACAGAAATGCATACACTTACGATCGAGAATGAAGGTGCAGTTATTACAGTATACTTTCTAGATTAACGTACAATCCTTCCATAGACTACGATGCAGTATAAACTGCTTAGATTTTGCGAGCATTGGAAACTATGTGTAACAACTTCGAATGAACTGGGAAGAACGAGAAAAATACAAAAACAAGACATTTGAGGAGCGTTGGTGCACCCATTGTTGCCATGGAAAAGCAATAAGTATTACACATTCTGAATGTGTGTGTAGCCTTAGTTGACCAGCATGCAATGCGCACGCGTCGTATTATGCAGTCATCTTTGGCCTGTCTGGCTCTACAATATTTTTCCACATTATCTCATTATCGGCACGATTTCGGAAGAAAAGTTATTGGACATAAAATATGTGCCTTGATTTTCTCTACAACCTTTGTCTCAAATATTTCTCATTCTAATAAGAATTCAGCTAGATATCATATATTTGTCTTCATGTAAAGTACCCGTTATTCTCGTGAGATTTTAATGAAACTTTAATTTCCTCTACAGAGTTTCGAAAAATACCGAAATATCAAATTTTATGAAAATCCGTCCAGTGGGAGCCGAGTTGTTCCAAGCGGACGGACGGACAGACGAACGAACGGAGAGACAAACAGACAGGCAGACAGACAGACATGACGAAGCTAATTGTCGCTTTTCGCAATTTTTCGAACCGCGACTAAAGACGTTTCAGGGTATTCGATCGCCGGTTTGGAATCGAAACCAGGAGCTGAGGACTGCAAGTCAGAGGATCTACCGCCCTCCTCTGTAACAGAATCTGAAACTGACTGTTTCTCGCCACAAATTATTTCTACGCGCTTTTTAAATATTCATTATCACTAAATTATTCCGTATATGAATAGCAAGTAAATGTTCCATGTAGCATGTATTTGCATAAAAGGATTAGACTTGTTGCAGTTTTACGCAATAAAGGGATGAGAGTTGTACGAGTGACGTGAAATTTCACGAAACATGAAACGCAAAGCAACATTCTACGAGTATTATATGCAGTCACTCTGTTTCCTCTCGCAATAGCACAATGAAGCTCTCGCGTGAGGTACCTGAAAAAAAAGGTACAAAAACCGGTCGAATGCAAATTGTCGAAGAATGTCCTGCCGCATGCCCTAATTCCATCATTAAAAAATAATCCTTCCATTTGACACTACATAATGTAGGCCTAAGAGGTATTCTGCTGGAAAAGCACCTTTAAATAATACAACACTCAATCAATCAATCAATAAAGTAGTGGATCGATGGTGACCGCTGATTCACTTGCAACCAAAGCAATATAATGATGCTCAGGCGCCTGAAGAAGCGATTAGAGCCAGTTCTCAAGAAACTGGATGTTCTGATAATCGTATACAGTACAATATGGCGATTTCCAAACAGTCTGTACGTAAAGTGCAGCATTTGAGATGAGAGTCAAAGAAAGCAATAGAACCCACACGCTTAGAAAACTCAGTCGCAGAAACGGGTTAGTTTGTCCAAAATATAACTGTATGTGTCCTAAAGAACCATCCTGAACGCATCTGGTACCCAGTGTCAGGTAACATGCGTCATCCTTCCGTCCGTGATAAACACGCACGCCGTTTCTTTGAGAAATTCTTTTAGAAGCAACGAACCACAAAGTAAAATTCCAGAGATTCCTTCCATGTTTCCTTCCCTTCTTCTTTCCTTTCTCCCTTTAAAGTTTTTCGTCCCTTTTGCTCCTTGTGTATGTGGTAGATGCAACGTCATAATGTCGTTCTTTAGGACACAGTGTAAAATGGGAAACTCGTGAAATTCGTACGTGCTTGTCTGGCGTGTGCCAAAACTCGTTACAAGCTTCTACTGGCCATTCTACCGACGCTCTCCGACATTTCCTGCCCATCCTCATCAACTCTCTTGCTTTGTACAAGTTACAAAATACCATCTAAGCAATCTCTGTCCCGATATCATTCGTTGCAGAATCCTATCGCGTTACATACAACTCCAACTTGATCACAAGCTCAATATAACACTTTACAAGCACATCACGGCTCCGTGTTCTTGCTAATTTGTCGTATCTTCAATAAACGGAGAAGCTCAGAACAGTGATACTTCTTTGAATGCAAGGTTATACTTTTATTACGTCGTTTTTAAATACGCAACTTGTTGCACAAACCCAATGGAGTGAAGTACATTGTGCTCACAAAAGCATAAAAAACATGAGAAATTTTTCACGTTGTATTCACCGTGCATCTTGTTAACTAATTAAAGGTTTATTAGACCAAAATGTGCACTATAGGAATAGGAATCATAATGGGCTGCCGATAAACATATCTCGAAAACCCACAACAACTGACACGACTATACACTACAACTCAAATCACCCCATACAGCATAAGTTGGCAGCATAGATACCTCCTAAATAGACTACACCAATTACCGCTTTCACAAGATAAAAAACAACAAGAAATGAACACTATTCACCAAACAGCGAAGAAAAATGTATATCCAATAATCATAATCGAAAACCTAAACAAGCAGATTATAAATAAGAACTTAAACAAAACACAAAACAACTCACAGACAAAACAAAACAACAAAAAATGGGTAACATTCGCATACTACATCCCCATAATACGAAAAGTAACCAATATTTTCAGAAACACTAATCTACAGATAACATACCAAGTTAGAAATACAAAACAAAACTTACTAAAGACCCACAAAAAGAACCCTGACATATATACAAATAGTGGTATATATAGCTTACTTTGTAACAGTTGTAATATGCAATATATTGACCAAACCGGACGAAGCTTAAAAGCACGCTACATAGAACACCACAGATATATAAAAACTAATGAACCAAAATCAGCTTATGCTTTACATATCTTGAACAACAAACATGAATATGGCCCGTTAAATCTACAATGGAATTATTAAAAACCTGTAAAAAAGGTTTGCATAACAAAATAACACAGGTATGTCTCAATATATAGCTAATACTTCCTTTAACATAACTTTACGATACCGGGTTTGGTACAATGACGCTGATAACCATTCATATTTCTACACGAAAACTTCAACCTGCTTGTGATAACTGCATACAAGACCGGAATGCCTTTAGTTTATATATAACGATATGTAATTTTAACCTTTTATGAAAACTACTAAACACATTCCCTAGGATTTTACAGCTGGAAGTAATAACACCAAAATCCATTGGGAACTAAGATTAATTTTACTTTTATGTGGATGTACTTGTTGTTTTTAAAATTGAACAAACAGATGTAATGTCTATGTAAAAACACTTTGACCCCCTGAGGATGGCCTGTTATAGGCTGAAACATATGTAGGGGTAATCGGACTTGCTTATAAGAATATAGTGCACATGTTGGTCTAATAAACCTTTAATGAGAAATTTTGTTAGTTAAAATGTAGGAACAATTCCTTACCCAATGGTGTCATTGGAATTTTTCATTGACATAATCCTTCCGGTCGCACTATGGCCCTGGGGTCGACTTAGCCTCTAACAGAAATGAGTACCAACAGTATTTCCTGGGGGGTAAAGGCGGCCGGTGCGTAGGGCTGACAACTTTACCGCCTTCATGTGCCGATTGTCTAGAAATCTGGGAGCCCCAACTTCCTGGAACACTAAGGGTCTGTCCAGGCCTGTAATGGGATTGCCTTACCACTTATTGGCCCGTAACTCGGCGATTTTGGTCTGACCGCTCATGCTGAGAGCACCAGAAATCATATGTAACAAATCAATTAGGTAACGAAAAGGATTTGCGTGTTAAACATGAATATCAACTAGGGAATGTTAACAACAATGTACTTTAAAGCAAACACCAGTAGCAATACAGAAATATCCTTTTATCTCGTATGTAATCCGAATGGTGCACGGTTCATTCCGTAGTCCTTAGCCTCTTTCACTGTGAGTTCTCTACACTGAGCAATCCAGTGCGTTCTCCTTCATACTCCATTATGCTCTATTTTCCTTAAGGTCATCCAGTACCTGCTTACGTCTTCTTCCTCGTATTCTCGTTCCTTCTAACTTATTTCTTTCATTCAATAATGTGTTTTAAAAGGCAGTTCTTACGCAAGATGTGTCCAATCCAGTTATTCTTCCTTCTTTTTATTGTCCGTAAGATGTTTTCTTCTTTCACAAGATCGGTCCAACTGATCTTCTACATCCTTCTCCAGGTACAACATTTCAAAACTTTCAAGGTATTTCTGATCCATGCTTTAAAATAAGAAATCTCAGTCTATACGAAATCTGAACTGCACAGAATGGTGAAGTGACAATCAGACGGTTTACAGTTTCACCGTTTGCTTCAATTATTTTGTATAAACACAAAAATATTTATGTCTTTCCCTGCCAAAATTCTAAATTGATACGATGCGCATTAACTTAATAAGAATTTCCTTCTTTTACTAAGTGTATTGTAGGAAAATGGGCATAGTTGCCCCACTAGCCAATGATGTCCCACCATCAGTTACTTCGAAAACTTAGCTCTAGGAAGCTGCACATACTACGCAGCTAGAAGGTCTTCCAGTGGTGAGTCTGGGATTGTGCAAATCACAGTTGTTGTGTTTGTCTGAACGCCCTGACATTATTTTGTAAAGTGAGAAGCGTGATTTGTTAACCCTATATATTGCAGGGAGCTATTCTTTAATAATTTCTTGTTTGTATATGTAATTTTACCAACATTTTGCGTGAAGGAAGAATGACTTTTCTGTACTGTTTATACAGTTACAAACTTTCGCAAGCCACGCCATAGTCACGTGATCACCCGGCGCATCTTTGCTCCACATTTGGGTAAAGTCGCCCCACTGAAAGATGGTTAAAGATGCCCCACTGATATTTTAACTCGCTTGGTTGACCTATGTTCTTACATCAAATTTTATACTGCATTTTCATTCATATGTTAATGAAAGACTACAAAATTGTCGCCTACCTACTATATTTTATTTACCCCTGTTACGTGTTAAACAGCGTATTAAAATGGTACTCCTTCACTCCTACATCCGTTCATTCCTCAACATCCATCCAGGTTTCTCAGAAAAAAAGGCCAACCAAAACTCACGGAATTGTCCCCTCCACCAAAATTATCAAACTCGGGGCCATCAAGGGTGACGAGAAGTCTCCATGGAGAGTTCTCAATAGTTCGCCAATCACCCAGAAGAAGAAACTAAAAACACATGAAGAATAATTTAAAAAACAGGGTTCACAATCCGAACTCGAGCAATTCTGAAAAATATGATGACAGTGACTGCTGTAAAGAATGTAAGGAATACTGCTGCGTAACAAAAGAGGAATGCGCCTGGATAAAATGCTAATTCTGTGAAAAGTGGCTGCATGAAAACTGCACAATTTTCTCCCAAACCTGCTCTAAGGAGCTTAAAAACGTAAGAAATCTACAAAGAAGTAAGAAGGAGTCTCACAGTGATACAGAACATAGATTATTTTATTTGATTACAATTTTGGTTACTACAAATTGGAGAATGTGGAATATTTCAATTATTTGGGTAGCATGATAACAAATGATGAAAGGTGTACACGTGAAATTAAATCCAGAATTGTCATGGCAAAAGCAGCATTAAACAAGACGACGACTCTTTTCACCAGCAAATTGGACTTAAATTTAAGAAGGAAACTAGTGAAGTGCTACATTTGGAGCATGGCTTTGTATGGTGCTGAAAAGTGAACACTTCGGAAAATGGATCAGAAGTATCTGGAAAGTTTTTAAATGTGGTGCTGGAGAAGAATGGAGAAAATCAGTTGGACCGATCGTGTGAGAAATGAAGAAGTATTACACAGAGTGAAGGAGGAGATGAATATCGTACATACAATACAAAGAAGGCTAACTGGATTGGTCACATCTTGCGTAGAAACTGCCTTCTAAAACACGTGACTGAAGGAAAGTTAGAAGGAAGGATAGAAATGACGGGAAGGAGAGGGAGAAGATGTAAGCAGCTACTGGATGACCATAAGGAAAAGAGAAGATACTGGAAATTGAAAGAGGAAGCACTAGATCGCACACTGTAGAGAACTCGCTTTGGAAGAGGCTACGGACCTGTCGTAAGACAGACTACAGAATGAATGAACAAATTTATTATTTTTATTGCATTATACGTGGGCCATCTTTCACCACGCGTATGCCAAAGACGCCCTTTTGCATACTTTTATAATTTTTATTGCTGTCAGTAAACGAATTTAAATTTGCTACAAAGGAACTGACGGTTTTGTAGCAGAGACCCTACTATACCTATTACACACCCAGATATAACTTCTGTTGCTACACATAACTGTGAAAATCTGTCACAATAAAAAGTGGGGCATCATTGCTCATTTTACTCTATATTAGGAACAGAGAGTAATTATGTGATAACTGTCTGAAATCACTAGATTTAGACAGATTTAATTATATACCTCCTCCGAAAAAGATGAGAAAATCACAGCTCACAGATGCCCTGTGTCTGAGATTAAGTTGACTGCTCATAGAGGAGTTCTGTTTCAAGAACTGAAATCCCAACGTCATTGTGAGATTTCTGTACGGTATATTCTCCCAACCAGTACACATTATTTAATTTCTCTAATACAGCCTACACTCTAAATTTCCTACTTGTACCGTAAGAAAATTAGGAAAGGGGCACTTAAGAACAGACCTGAAATTTCATGTTGCAGCCTTGTGTTGCAACAACCAGCAGTGTGTTCAATATAGTCTTCTCGGGCGAACAGCCGCGTCAACTGGTTTAAATACAACGTTTCGGGGACTGGCTCCGTCCCCATCCTCAGGCAGAACTGATTGTATTTAAACCAGTTGACGTGGCTGATCGCCCGAGAAGACTATATTGAATCATGTCGCCGCGAAAGTTTTAAAACTTATACCCAGCAGTGTGGTATGTAAACCAACATTTTTGACAAATTCAATACAATATTCTCGGACTAGCAACCGCGTCGTGTGATTGAAGGGCGAGTAAACCAACGTTTCAAGGACCATCTCTGTCCTCATCATCAGGGAACTGACTGGCCAAAGCGATATCTTGGTCCAAACGATAACAGAATGAATCCTCGCCGCTTTTAATAACTTATAATTTGCACACAGTAGCTGGTTGGATTGTTATAGTTGTGTTTTTCGTCGGTTATATTATGATGCTGTGTGTAAGTCAGGCTACGCATACACAAACGGGCTGACCCTATCTATATCGAGCAATACATTTTCCGACAATAACAGACCATGAGATTTTATAGCGGATATAATAGCGGTTGTACAAATCCTTTTCGTTCGAATCCCATGTTAAAAATTATAGGTTGGGGTGGGAAGATAGACCGAGGGAGGGCTGAGTCGTGTTTCATATAAAGGGGCGTAAGAATTTGTTTTATCGGAAACATCGGAAATTGGCGTCAATAATAATTTGACAACCCAACAACTCCTGTCCATTCCAAGTAATAAATGAAAAATAGGTATTGAAAACGAATATGCTTCATGAGCAAGCAAAGACTTTGAACGTGATGATACAAAGGATTTTCCCTCGAAATCAGTATTGACACTTAGCGCCTTTTTCAACTACAAACGTTATGGCGCTGTGTTACAGTAGCATATATCGGCACATATATTTCTATTTTATTTCTTTTGCTTCGATTATTTTTATTTTCAGTCATAATTCAGATTCTGTATCGCTTATTTCTTCCCTCTGCTCTTCCTGTACAGAAGGTTTTTGTGCCGGTTCAACTCTCTCCTGCTCTCCTGTCCTTCGTATGACCTGCTCCACCCCCTTCAGAACATAATCTACCTCATCACACACACTGACTGCAGCCACTGTAGTGACTAACTAGAGATTTAAAATGAGCTCTTGGGTACACTACACACTCCAAACTATACATTATGTATATGCATATATCTGGCCAACACAACTTTTTCGGGGATCAACCAATCCTTGTAATTGATATTTATAACCAATCATAAAATTTAGCCACTTATTACAACCATAATAATACTACACTGTAGACACTATTGACGTGCTGACTCAAGTATATATTTAAGCTTTTACATCCTACATATTTCACTGTATTTCAGTGTGGAACATTTTGGTAAATTTGTGGTCCATCTCGAGGTCTAGAGGTAATATTAATAGCCTATTACTGAAAATGTTTTGAGTTCACCTCAACCGTTCTTTAAATTTAATTTTAATACCATCCTCCCGTCTTCGACTAGGTCTCCCAAGTGGTCTCCTCCGTCCGGTTTTACAACAAAACTTCTGTATGCATATATCTCTCATTAGTTCCACATGCCCTGTCCATATAACCTTACCAGGTCCCTTTTAACACCCTAACAATGTTCTGTGAAATGTACCAGTTCAATATGGAAATAATTCCAGTCATAATTAATGACTACAAATGAAGTAGGCCTATTCACTCCACATCGGAAACCAATCTGCAATAGGAATGCACAGTTTGAAAGTAAAAGTATGGATATCGAATAAATAGAATAGGATGAGGATTGAACTCATCCGGCTCAAAATAGGGTGCGTGTTTTTCAGCACGGTAATTTAACTTCGAATTTCCTTTATACAATAAATCTCTTTTACTGAGCAAGTGTTAATTATCAAGAAGGCCTCTGCTCCTTGGAGTCAGAAGTTATGTAGTTGACAATCACAGATGCTTCCGACAGTAAACAAGAGTGACATAGATTAAACGGATTGCCATATGTACTCACTGAGACATAGTATCGTCTTGGTTCTAAATTAATTAATTCTCTTTTATGTACAACATTTAGCCCTTGTCAATGAAAGTAATTCACTGAAGGCATTCCTGCTGTACCCTTTACCAATTTATTAACGCCCACTTTAATGTCTCACGTCTTCATAAATATATCCGTTAGGCCACAGTCCGTACCATTAACACAAAGCAGCAGAACCAATTTTCAGTTTCCTTCCATTCGTGTAATGAGAACATTCCGTTCACAATTCCACCCTCCATTCTACTCAGACTCCCACATTCCGCGTTTTCCTTCTTCCCTACCCCAGCGCGCCAGTCCCCCGGCCTTCTACTATTCTAGAAAGCTGTTCAGTTACCTGACAATGTTATGTCGATATCATTACACACAGAACGTTTGGATCTTTCACGGTGTTTGTACTAATATGAATAAACATACTTGCGCGTACATGTATTTCCATGTAATCACTATTCAAGACTCGTGATTCTGGGTCACCGTTTTTCTGGAATACTGCGTTGTATCAGTTGGCGAGTGGTGCACGAAATTTCGTTTGATGATGGGACCATCAGGTTGTCTCGAAACGTCTGACACCAAT
Source organism: Reticulitermes speratus (assembly GCA_021186555.1). Taxonomy (NCBI): domain Eukaryota; kingdom Metazoa; phylum Arthropoda; class Insecta; order Blattodea; family Rhinotermitidae; genus Reticulitermes; species Reticulitermes speratus. The sequence continues at coordinate 20,920,883 of JAJKFL010000330.1, forward strand.
CACCCAGTGAAGCGGAGCCACATCCTAGAGGTACAGAAACCTCAACTACACCACTGCGAAAGTATTAAAACTCGTTGCGATATATACTGACTTGTATAACTCTGCCAATCGTACTGATTCCCCATTTTAAATCAGAGGAACAAATGGAGTAGTTGATTTTATCGTCGTAAGATTTTCCGACTTAATTTTCTACAGACTGTTTTAAGACCAGTTTCGAGACAATCAAGTAAAAATCCGAAGGCCTTTTTCTTTCAGTTTCCAATACATACGTTCGTGCTTGGTTAGAAGCAGATTACTCTCAATCATTATACAAGTAACGTCCTACATGAATTATAATCACCTTCCTTCGGTTATTGAATTAGCGGTAAAATAAATAAATATTCAATAAATTCAATAAACTCCTTGTTATTATTTAGTCATTTTTATAGCAATTATCATAAAACAAACTCTGAGCAAGTTCGGCCAGTGCGTTGATTAACACATTTTAGCATTATTACACCGTTATTCTTTTCAGTACAGTGGCCAATGCGTAGATCAATTATCCCGTAAATTGGAAACACGGCTTTGTTATACAGTAAAACTAGATACTTCATGAGAACCGGCTCTTTTCTTAAATTGGTATCGCAGTGTGGAGATAATGGGAATTTCAAAGATTGGGTTTATTTGCCATAACTTCGTGATCATGTTATTTTCTTCATTACCTACTTACCCTCGTTCGTTCTTTCTTCCTTCTGAGAGTTCATTCTTTAAAAACACTGAAAAGACAAGAAGAGCAATTTCAGCGTTTGGAGAAGGGAGCTGTAAGTGGTTTAGTTAGTTGCGACAGGACGTACATACGTCTAGACAAATATCGTTACCAGAGCTCGGCTGGAAATAGTAGCAGGTAATTTTCGTGCCGAAAAATATAGTTTGGTTTTCTTCCTAAGCCCAGAACAATCTATTTTGCATTATCAATACACTGCTATGATATACCACTGTATATGTACATGTGTCTTTATTGGTCTATGCACGGGGTCGAATAAATGTTTTGTCGTCGCGTTTTCATCATTTACGAGTTTAATAGGACCCAATTCTATAAATATCGTCAGGCATCACGTTTCATATTTGAAAGAAATCCTATTGTAATCCCCATCGGCGATCTGATACTCAAACTGAGATTTATCGTGACATTATTCAATTCAGAATAAACCTTCCTCCAGCATTAAGCTTGATTATCTATGCCTAATTCTTTAGTTGCACAAACAATAACCGCAGCTGACGCACCAACAAACCGCTGCAGCAACGCAATTCGCGGGCCCTAGCAGATATGCAAGGAACGTTCGGCGAAAGAAGCGACAGAAGCGAACAAACTGACTTTATATCAAAAACCAAGAACCAACTAGATGCACAATCACTATTAAAAACTTTAATAGTAGTATTACATTAAATCCGACATGTTTCGGTCAGGTACCTGACCATCTTCAGGGGTACATTACATTAAAATGCTATGTCCATATGTAAAACACACTTGAAATGTGAGCATATAAGGTCTAGTTATGTGTAATGTTTTATAAAACACCGTTTTAAAGTCACTAAAATACTTATTTAAAAAAAAACCGTCAACACTTGATAGTCCGCACTGGTTTCACTTTATATGGCGGACTATCAAATGTTGACGGTTTTTTTAAATAAGCGCCATATAAAGTGAAACCAGTGCGGACTATCAAGTGTTGACGGTTTTTTAAATAAGCGCCATATAAAGTGAAACCAGTGCGGACTATCAAATGTTGACGGTTTTTTTAAATAAGCGCCATATAAAGTGAAACCAGTGCGGACTACCAAGTGTTGACGGTTTTTTTAAATAAGTTTTTTAGTGACTTTAAAACGGTGTTTTATAAAACATTACACATAACTAGACCTTATATGCTCACATTTCAAGTGTGTTTTACATATGGACATAGCATTTTAATGTAGTATACCCCTGAAGATGGTCAGGTACCTGACCGAAACATGTCGGGTTTAATGTAATACTACTATTAAAGTTTTTAATAGTGATTGTGCATCTAGTTGGTTCTTGGTTTTTGACATATACGAGATGCACGGTGAAAACAATATTACAAACTGACTTTATGTTACCAATTAAATCAGCAGTTGCATAAATATGGCCCACTGAATACTAATCAATTAAGTAACCAACTTTATCTCTATTTGCATTCAGGCAATTGAAGAAGAATTCGTGTTACGAGAGCATACCATGAGTTACTTTCAGTTCTTAACAGTTTCTAAACAGTCGACATATCGTGCTATGCTAATTACAGAGACGGCCTTCGTATGAAGATCCATCACTGTTACCTCTCAATACTAGCAGTGTTAGGAGAATTCTAAGATCCGTGACTGAGAAACTAAGGCCTATGGATATGGTAATAAAACATGCAGAGATATTTGTTGTCCCACACTGGAAGAGTTTTTGTGTGTTTCCTGCTCCCCGACCCTGTTCGAAGGTAGTTTCCGGTCAGAGCTCGGGACAATTAGCATCAGTAATCCAGAACTGAGTTTTACTGCAGATAAACCCTGACTACTGCTAAGTATTAACACTTTACTGTAGCATGAAGGCAAGTCTCTGCAATCATGTTTTGTTTCCACGGCGAGTGTTAACACTTTGCGTTACAACATATGTGACTGCTGGGCAAAGTCATAACATGACGGCAAGATATGAAGTCTTCGAGAATAACACACAATCAAAATACTTGAAAGAACCAGTAACAAATCAAAACTACATTCATGCAGAGAATTCCGGGGAGATTAAGTATGGAGATTATTTTTTTTTTGGGGGGTGAAGGGCCCCGCAGCTGACGCTACGCACGCACCGCAGCCTTAAGGCTTATTGTGCAACCCCTGTGATGAAGATGAAGATGAGGATGAGCAGTTTTTTTTACCAAGTTTTTACAAGTAATGGAGCACCAGCGGAATGAAATCGACAGGGGAAAACCGACAACTCGGAGAAAAACCTGTCCCAGTGCCACTTTGTCCACCACAAATCTCACATGGACTTGACCTGGGATCGAACCCGGGCCTCCGTGGTGACAGGCCGGCGACTAACCGCCTGAGCCATGGCACGGCCATGGAGATTATATTATATCTTTCACTTCCGAATCTTCATTCATGCTGTCTCGTATCTAAGTATCTAGACAATGAAATATAAGAAGAGGGAAAATATACGTATAACGTAACTTTGTGGCGCGTTCGCGTAACCATTTTCCCATAGAAATGCAACAAAACTTTCCTTTTGTATTGTCGCTGACGTACAGGTGTCTGTCAACAATACAAAAGTGTTTAGTGTTGTCACGGAAATGCAACAATGAGTTCTCTTTGCACTTTTGTCGAGCTACAAAATATTTCGTACTGCTGTTAACAATATCAGCTTCACGTAAATTGCTCGATATTTTCGTCCGACTTTAACCAAACTTGAAGTTTCTCGACAGATTTACGTAAGCCTCTAATATCACATGTCACGAAAATCCGTCCAGTGGGATCCGCTTTGATATATGCGGACAGACGGATGGACGGACAGACAAGAAGGCGGTACTAGATTCTCTTCGCGACTTATGCGAACGCGCTTAAAACCTACGTTTTTTGTTTTAAGTGTATGTATGTATGTATGTATGTATGTATGTATGTATGTATGTATGTATGTATGTATGTATGTATGTATGTATGTATGTATGTGAAACGCGGTACTATCACCCCAAAGACACCAAAACTGCCGAGGAGACATTTCGGACATAAAACGAAAGAGAAGTTAACAGTATAGTGCAGGAACTTGCGTGAGAAATAGCACCACAGTTCGTGTTTTACTGAAATATTAGACCTAACAGAGCGACAAGCAGCAAGTTTCAGATCAAGAAAAATGTAGTAGCATGAGCGGTAAAACCGACAATTCATAACAAACCTTTAGCCCAATAAACTGAATGAAGACACCACTTGCAAGGCCTAAGGGTAGCTGGAGGTGTCATATTGAAATGAAAGAAGATGGAGTGAGGATTGAGACTATGTTTAACTGGCACAGGAGAGCGATTAATGGCGGGAATTATGAAAATAACACTGTACTTTCTGATTCCACAAAACTCGAAACGATCCTTAACCATCTGAGCAACTACCAGATTATTGGGAAGAACTGAACTCCAAGAGTTTTATAATTGTGTGTCTCATATTTTTATTGTGCGACAAGGGATGAGAAAAAGAGACAATGAATAGAATGAATATGTTTACGAATGGATAAAGCTTAATTAACATAGACAGCGCTAAATTGGATCCCACGGATAACTGTTTCATTCCTTTTAATTTATATTTACACAACCTCGTGTCCTGTATCTAACGACAGCCCTTCTGTCAGATATACATGTGAGTATTCTGGAGCCCCAGAGACTGAATTTCGCCGGATCTCACAAATTTCCCAAACATCTCTCGGTGCTGGAACTGCAGCGAATATTACTTCTTGTTCCTTAACAATTCACAGTTAACGGCCACACTAACCTCAAAGGAAATATATAGAAACCTGTAGCATAGAAATGGGAAGCGTCCCACAGCTTCTTGTCACAAGGATCGCATTTAAACTCAACTTCAGCATGAAATGAGCTTTGGACATTCACGTTTCCTGGCATATTTAATTTCTTTGTCCCTGTAGTATTATGGTGATTGCGAAGCATGTACTACTATGACATGTTAACATTTCAGTTGTAAAACCTGAAGGGAATAGCCAAGTTGGAAAACCTAAGTGCAGACGGAAGGCGATCTTAAGAGCGATCATTAAGACATAAGTTGTCAGATATTATTATGATTTTGGATAGGAATCTGTCGGACTCTTGTGAACATGTTCATTAACCGTCGAGTTGCATAGGAGGGTGAGAAAACTCTCGACTAGCTGAGTGGCTGTTAGCGTTTAGGAAAGTGTTCTGCTCCCGTGAAGTCATTACTTATAATGGCTATGGTGACTGAGAAAAACGATAGTCGCAGAATTTAAATATAATTAAAATCTGTAACCAAACCAATAAATCCCTAAGGAAAACAAAACGCCGCTCATTTTTGCACAATAGCTACAGTAACAGGTAAATATACTATTAATGTGCTTGCTTGATATTACAACAACAGTACAGGAATAACAACAATGATGTCGGAAAAAGTCTAAAATATTACAGATGTTTCATGTTATACAGATATGAGAGCACAAGATAGAAACGTGAGTAACAAAATATGTATAAAAATGAGGGAATATAGAGAGTTAGTTTTGCTATAAAACACGTGTCAAAATTGCAAGAAATGAGCACTGTACCATTTGTTGTTTAAACAGACGGACTGATAACAAAACAGACTCATTAAACACTCGAAATGTTGCAGACACCAAAACAAACCAAACATTCGTTTTACAAAACGTCCTTGTATAAACATGACACATTATTATGAAGCTTCCACATAACGTTCTGCAATTTGTCTTGCAAAATAAAATAACGTACTTTGGTCACGACGCCAAAAAGAACAAAATGATAAGTGCTATTAGTGTACTGCGACAGTAGAAAATAATATTTCATAGTTACTGGAAACGCGATGCCGCATTATAAATGCCAGCTGTACGTTAAAACTACTCTTAGCGTGTTCCTTGCAAAACGTTTATTAATTTAACGCATACGTGAGCGCCTGCATGGTCCTTCTCTGAAACTGGTCACCGGATTTCGACTAAATTTGGCATTCGTTCTATGTGTACACAAATTCGGGGAGGATATCTAATTATTAAAATCTCTACTTCAAATTCAGCTCCAATTAAACTTATATAAAATTTTTATCAAAACCGTTCACATTAAGATACTGGTACATAATATAAAAAATACACTCGTACACAACATAGAATTACACTCGTACATAACATGGGAAATATACTCGTACGTAACATAGAAAATATACTCGTAGATAACATAGAAAATGTACTTGTACGAAACTGACTTCTTAATGTTGTACATAAAACATTATTTGATATAGTGAATGTTTAAGAAAATACAACTTGAGGTGTGACGTCAGTAGTATGATTAGCTTTGAATCTATCCTCTTAGCTGCAATAAGTAAAAACAAAGTTCTGTGGAACCGTAAATTCGAACCTGACTGTGTGTTCAGAACACTAGATTTCTTCAACTCTTATTTACTGGTTCAGGCTCAGCAAACCTTTACCTGTCCTCACAGAAAGTTGTAATTGTGGTTGCTCTGTAAGTTCTGCAAGTTCAAAATACTCTGCACTCCTCCAGTTGTAAGCCAGGATCCTCTGTACTCGTTGAAGCCATGTACCCAGAAAAGAACACAAGCCCAGACCGGAATAATGGCACTAATACATAGTCAGTGGGCAGCAGCCAGAGACCACTCCCAGCATTTCGTTTCTGACTTCCGGCTTTTCCCCTGCACTCTGCACAAGTCTCACCTCCTACCATGCTTTATGGTACCATTACTGATGAAAGCCTTTCCTGTACAGTTTCCGTTCCAAATTTTGAAGTCATGACGTAAGCGTAAGTGTTTGGAAGCTTTATGCCACAGGCTGTTGCTCCATCCATTAGCGCTGGACGTACGAGATACTCGGCAGAACCACACGCGTATTTCCGTATACGCATACATAAGCTATGGGAATCTCTGTTTACATGTTGAGAGATTGTAATAACATAGAAGTTGTAATGAACATATCTCCTCTACATAATTAAGTCTAACGCTGTGTCAAACACACATTGTTGTAATAATTAGAACAACAGCGGTAATAATTCGTATTTATTTCAGCGTAATTCTCCTACACAGTCCTCTGATGTAAATAATAATCATTTTACTAATAACGTAATGAAATATAGACTGAAAAATTAAAAACAAAAACCTAATATATCACACGGCCGATCCCGGTGGCCATGCCGTCTAAGGTTTAGGACTGCAGTCGCTTGATTGTTGGGATTGCGGGTTTGAATCCCATTGAAGGCATTATATTCTTCTCTTGTGTTTGTTTTGTGCTGTGTAGGTAGCGGCCTCTGCGACGAGCTGTATTTTTAACGAAATTCTACAGAGTTGCAAGTGAAGCACAGGTCATGAAGTTATTGTGCTTTAAACACCGCGCAATGAAGACCTACGTGGGCGTGGTCGTGAAGGCACAGTTCGAAATGTTTTTAAGCGCGTTCTCAAAATTTCGAAAAGCGACTATTAGCTTCGTCATATCTGTCTGTCCGCCCGTACGTCCGCATGGAGCACCTCGGCTCCCACTGGACGGATTTTCATGAAATTTGATATCTGAGCATGTTTTGAAAATCTGTCGAGAATATTCAGGTTTCATTAAAATCTGACAAGAATAATGGGAACTTTATATGAAGACATATGTACATTTGTGACTATATCTCGTTCAATTCTGCTTAGAATGAGAAATATTTCAGACAAAGTTGCAGAGACAATCAAAACACACATTTTACGTTCAGTAACTTTTTTCCGAAAATCGTGCCGTTTATGAGATAATGTGGAAAAATATGGTACAGTCGGACAGGCCACAGACAATATAATATGGCGCATGCGCTTTGCATGCTGGATAGCTAAGCTTACAGACACAAACTCAGAATATGTAATACTTATTGCTTTTGCACAGCAACAATGGTTACTCGAACGCGCCTCAATGTTACGTTTTACGTACACTGCTTGTCTTGTTAACTTCGGTACTAGGCAGAGGTGAATGTCCAGCATCACGGTCCGGCCTCCACAACCCTAAGGATACAGCCCATTCTGCGCTTTGACTTGAGGGGCGGATGTCTTTCAGCGCCCATTTCAGTGCAGCAGAGAACAGACAACTAACTTCCCTACCGCAAATCGGATCTCGGTAGTGCAGCCCGTAATTACAATCACTACTATGAATAGTGGCTCATTGCATCTGAACTTTATAATTAAAACAATGGAGCAGAAACGGTATCTTTTAAAACTGTCAGACATTATTAAAGAATTATAACTTGACTGCAAATCGTCTTCATCTACTAAGGCCGCAAGCAGGCCAGAACCACATTTCTCAAGTGATGACAGTATTCTTTTGTTATTTTCCTAAGCATTAGGAGTGATTTTGACTAATCCTGACGCTAAATAACTCCATTTTTCTTGTAGAATATTTCAGAATTTGTTAAAAGTGTGCTTAAATAAAAACCACACGTTGAAGGTGTATGGGTAGAGGAGGTAGAGCTCCATTCAATTTGAACCTAAGCACTACGTGAAACTGAATGGTTGGCTTCCCGTTCCGGTCATTTTCCTCCCGGTGCACCTTGCACAGGAGGTTGTGCGAAATCCGGAGGAGGTCTGGATGCTCTTGAGAGGAATAATTTCCCTTCTTTTCAGGAACTAAACCCACATCCCACGCTCGTCGGGCTGTAGCACAGTCAATAACCGGAGTTAATCCGACTCTCTGTTAAGAACTCAAAATATGTTATGCACTATCATGATATTATCCTGACATTTTCCTACACAGTCTAACCGTATGTGGAACCAAGCGACAATACAACACAATGTCCGGTACTGGAAATTATAGGAATTCTGTTCACTTCGTCACAACCATCGTCTCTGAGGTATATGGGTACAGAACACAGCTGAAGTGTTTGTCACCTTCTCACCACGAAGACCCAGGGCAATCAATGTGGTATTTGTGGACAAAGTGACATTGGGGCAGGCTTATCTCAAGAGCAGTTGGTTGGGTTGCCTCTGCCAACATCATTACACTAATAATCCATATATCTTCCTGTCCCCCTTCTCGTCCTCCTCGTCATCACGCAGTACTCCTAGAGTGGAATCAAATTACAACGCAGTAATGAGGATCTCAGTATTATCCTGCTATTTAGTTTTAAGCCGCATTTTAATGTCAAATTGATGCATCATTCACTGTGGACAAGTATATTGAATGTAATCAATACACAACAACACAGAACACAATATTTTAGGCAGAACAAACGCAAGTTCTACAGAAATCATACGAAGAAGCTGCGTCTGTCATACCGCAGCCATGCAGATCCTTACGACCATGGCACCCCAATATTCAAAGGTATCCTAACAGTAGGTCAAAACAATATCTGAAGATCTCTTATACCGAATTTCAACCAACTCGGACAATGACTGTGGGCGGTACGGACAGAAATTCCTTTACGCCCCTGCCTTAAGTTTGGCTTGCGCTGGGACCTATGTTCAGGAAACTGACAATAAATTAGTGACCTCCTGTACCGCATCTTTTTTGCAAACATGATAAGTATTTAGATTACGTTCCAGACATCTGCGATTGAAGACGATTTGCCTGCTTAGGTGTATTCTAGCTTACTTCGTGTTCGACGAAGCTTAGAAAAATTGGAAACATTTAACATTTGAATTACGAAAATAAAAACTGTAGATTGCCCATTACAAAAAGAAATTCCAACGCCAAGAACACTGCGGATATCGATCGTGGGGCCCGCAGAAATGGTCTGTTGGTGCCACTAAATCACCAAGACGTGCCCTATCAAGCGGGCCCCGACAAATCTTTACGTTTCACTGCGCCTGCGAGCCATATCGAATGCTTAGAACAGCTACTCTGCTGAAACTGTAAATATTTTACACCTCTTCTCTGGAGTGGATCCTTAAACTGTGTAAGCCGGGTCCTTACAGACGACAGACGAAGGGTGACACGTGGACATAAGACAGTAGGTAGAGTACTTACAAATTACTCGGGAAAATGCGTGGACCCAAGGATGGTAAAATAATTAAACAATTCAGAATATTACATCAAGAGAAATTTGATGATTTATAAAGGCCACCAATGTTGTTAGTCTAGAGACATTTAAGATGTTACGACGGTAGAAATAAGAAATGCATGGAGGACTTTGTTAGAGAGATATCTTGAAATATTTGAATTATACATTCAGACAAGGGTTAGTTTTCGACAAATTAAATAAAATTTATGTGATTTAATATATACACATAATATATAAATTTATGAACAGAAACGTCTGATTGGGCAACATTTATCAAAATTTTTAGCGAAAATTCGTACTTTTGTATATACTCACGGCGGTCATATGTGATTACACAATTGCCATAAACGCGCTGGCTGCTTGACTACTCCGTTACTTCGGCGGATTAATTATGTGCAGCGAAGGGATATGTGACAAACAGCGTGAAGTTCATTGATAGTCTTAGGATGTGTCTGCGCTCACAGGAAAAATCGATAGTTAATATTTAGTTAAACTCGAAAATAATTAGCTGTTTATCAAATTCGCTGTAGTGTAGACGTACTAAAATGACTGCTATTTAATTAAATTTAAACAATCAACCCAAGACAATGGCACAACCTACGTCATTAACTGGTGCTAGAAAAATAAAACAGAAGAAGACAATTTAGAAGACAAATTCATAATTTAAAAGACTCTTGGTAAATATGCTAAAATAGATCGGCATTTGCAAAAACATATAACGGTAAATGTCATTATTAAACGCAACACACAGACAAATTCGACACATTTACAGAAGAAAATAAAACCGATCAATTGTGTGAATCAAAGTCACCATAAAAAGGCAATAATAAATCATTCATATAGTTAATAAACGAAATCAAATACACGACAATTTATTCGAAGGTGTTTAATTCAAACTGCTCAAATCACCCGTCCAGAAAACGTACAAGGATTAACAACATAAACCTCCGTAGAATCACAGTGGCTAAAAATATAAATGGCACAGAAACTGATTTGAGGGCTTAATTAAGATGGATCAGTAGAAGTTTTCAAGCATGCTCAAAGCAAGTGATGAAGGCACAGATGTTAAACTACAACTCGGCTTGCTATGTTTATTTGGGGTTGTAACTTAAAATTTATTACAATTTAAGAACTTTTGGAACTAATTCCTATGCATGAAACCACTATTGGAAAATACATTTTCTGCGAGATGGATAAATTAGTAAAAGCAATGTGAACTTCCACTTTAAAAACTTATGTGCATTGTCACTGACGGAGATCCTACTATATGGTTATTAAAAACGGCCTTATAGGAAAAATAATGAAAAACTTTGTAGTAACATTCACATTTTTAATGAATAATACACCCAGAAGCCTTGTGTGGCAAAGCAATAAGACTGGATCACATTTTAACAAGAGTTATGTCAATCGATAGCTTTATGCGTGCCAGAGGATTATAATTTCGACAGTTTTCTCCTTTTCCTCGATATTAACAGTGAATACGAAGAGTTGACACAACACCCCGAAATTCGGGGCTATTCTGCCATTCTGATTTAATAGCGAATTTTTTTACGTTTTTAGAAATGAAACAGCAAAATGTCAGCAACATAAAGAGTATAAAAAAGGTAACGAGTTATGTCATTATAGTTTATATTACAAAGCAGCTAAATGGGATAAAGGTAAAATTGCAAGCAAAAACGATCTGTATGTAAATACAGACGATTTGCAACTGCAGTTCTGAAAAACAACAAAAGAAACTGTACATTTTGAAGCAAACATACATTTTAATATGTGTGTGGATCACATATACCCTTCCATTTGTACTCAGAAAATACTTGATTTGTGGAAACCGAAAATGAAAATCGGTCTCAAGGTTTTAAGCTTAGTGAAATTAAACTTTCCATATTCAATGCACCATATAATTTTGACGTTATTAAAGCGGACGAAGGCACACTGCATCCGTTCATTGCTCGGTTCTCAGGACTAAGGCAGACTAGCTTGGTTCGGGGTCAGAAACCCTAATCTCAGGGAATGTTGACGTGTTGCCACTTAACGGAACTGTAGCAATTTCTGTTGCTCTAGTTGCATACAAACCAAACACACAGTACTCTTGCTTGAATTTTTATTAATATCACTAACGAAGTAAATATTAAGGTAAAGCAGTCCCATACAGATCTAGGAAGGTCCTTAGGGCTCCAGGAGGTCGAGGCTCCCAGGTTTTTAGACAATCGGCAAATGAAGGTGGTAAGGTTGTCAGCCCTACGCACCGGCCGCCTTTACCCCCCAGGAAAGATTCCCGGTACTCATTTCTGTTAGAGGCTGAGTCGACCCCAGGGCCATAGTGCGACCGAAACGATTACGTCAGTAAAAATTCCAGTGATACCATCGGGAATCGAACCCGCCACCTTCCGGCTTGTAGAACAGTGCAATGGCGAGAGTCTCTTTCCAAATTCTTGTCTGTTGTGTTGTATTGTGCCACCTGCAGTAACATTTAAAACAGATCTGAATTGTTCCCGTACAAGGTACGTAATGGGTTGCTTATGAATGGTGTCATTGAAATTTTTTTTTGACATAATCCTTTCGGTCGCACTATGGACACGGGGTCGACTCAGCCTCTAACAGAAATGAGTACCAGGAATATTTCCTGGGGGGTAAAGGCGGCTGGGGTGTAGGGCTGACAACCTTACCACCCTCATGTGCCGACTGTCTAGAAATCTGGGAGCCTCAACCTCCTGGAACCCTAAGGGCCTGTCCAGGCCTGTAATGGGATTGCTTTCATTCATTCTGTAGTCTGTCTTACGACAGGTCCGTAGCCTCTTCCAAAGCGAGTTCTCCACAGGGTGCGATCTAGTGCTTCCTCTTTCAATTTCCAGTATCTTGTCTTTTCCTTAAGGTCATCCAGTAGCTGCTTACGTCTTCTCCCTCGTCGTCCCGTCATTTCTATCCTTCCTTCTAACTTTCCTTCAATCACGTGCTTCAGAAGGCAGTTTTTAAGCAAGATGTGACCAATCCAGTTAGCCTTTCTTCTTTTTATTGTATGTAGGATATTCCTCTCCTCCTTGACTCTGTGTAATACTTCTTCATTTCTCACACGATCGGTCCAACTGATCTTCTCCATCCTTCTGCAGCACCACATTTCAAAACTTTCCAGATACTTGCCTCTACCATGGCAAGGTGGAGATACCAGCAGAGGGGGGATTGCTTATTACCTTTACCTTTACTCGTAAATATACTGTTTGGGTGAATGCAGACTTTTAGATATTAAACTTGTCGTTAGACTGCATGAAATAAGTACCAAACCTTAAAGCGTTACTGATGTGATACACAATTCGCACCCTAACACCAATGAGATCCTACGTAAAGGCGCGAACAGCACATAGTCAGATTATATGAATTCCAAGATGCAGTACCTCGTCCTAATTCAGGTCTTCACCTCGAAGGAGCCAATTAACCTGCGAATGCTTCACGCAGCAACACGCAATCCACTCAGATAAGTGGACAGGCAGCACTAACAGCAACGCGTCACGTCGCAGTAACGTTTCAACACAAACATCATTCTCATTTGTAGACAAGTTTAATTCATATAGGAAATCGATTTACAAATGAGTTTTGAATGGCGTGTCATTAAAATTGCAAACGGAAACACGTTCACTTCCAACTATAGCAACATTTTTAAGTTTCTGTGCAGAAAAACAGGGCAAATGAGATGACTGCCGTCTCGAATAATTGAAAATTTCTAGTGTACACGAAAAGAAAAAACTGTACATTCAAACATTAGACCTAAGAAAAAATAAGGCAAATTTAATTCAAATCTTTCTGTAAATAAGGTAATTTTCTGAAGGCAAAACACCAGTCAACTAACATCATTCTTGTCTGTTCCTAGCAGATACGTTCGACTGAAGCCAAATAGTGTTTAAAAGTACCCAACGACGGCGTATAAAATGTTTCGGCGGATAATGTGGAATGTTACACTGGCCAGCAATTTTTAACCGCATAAGTGGGGAAACTGCTCCTGTTTATTCACCGCTGCGGCTTGAAGAAACCTAGATGATAGACAACAACCACAGTGTCAGCAAAAATGTTTCATTTAAGGGATGGGTTTCGTGTATTACAAGGATCATAAGTTAAAGAATTTGCATAATGTAGGCCTATAATTGACGATTACTTTAAGTTTACTCCTCTTTGTGGAATAACTACATATTTCGCTATTATAACCCATATAATTCTGCAAGTTGCTTCAATCTTCACGTTGCTAACAAGTAATTAACATGACTAAACAAGTAATGAAATTACTAAAGGTAAAAAGGTGAAGTTCACCCTAAAACAAGCCATGAAGGCCCGTGGGGTTGGGGGGAGTAGAGGTATAGCTCCACTCTTTCTTCAACCTTCAGCGCTAGATGGGGTGGGTGGTCAATGCCACGCCCCGGCCGCTTTAGTCCCGGGAAAGAGACCGGGTACCCATTGTACAGGAGGCTCAGTGTGCCCCTGAGCCGGTCTGGACGAGTGCGGAAAATCTCGCCCCCACCGGGATTCGATTCCCGGACCGTCCAGCCCGTAACGACTACGCTATCCTGGCCCGTAATAAAATTTCTAAAAGTTAAAAATTCAAGCCACAAAACATTACACCGATGCTTGAAGACAATACAACACTACAAAAGAGAATGAAACAATCAGACAAGCCATCTTCTTAAATTTTTAAATTAAAATTCCACCAAGAATTCCATAAATTTGTTAAGCAGACTCATTTAAATTCTATTTTCATAGAAAAACATACCAATTCATCCAGCGAAATCATTTCGTACGTAGCCTGAAAGCATTATACATACATGTACGACGTATATATACATATATGTTCAGACGGTTTGTTTTCCATTATGATAACAATAATCACATTTATTGAGTAAAGTCCTACCCTCTTAGCTTCTTTTCTTGGCACTACCTACCAACTAACCCCGGGCTGTATTTAATAAGCTTCAACATAACAACACTGGGATAGAGTGAATTAGTAATCTAATTCCATGAAGGACACGTTACTTCATATTTGTGGTTACAATGAACATTTTACGATACGCAGATTGCGGTATGCATTTATGGATCATTCATTACATTATTATTCGATTATCAGACTCACCTTCACAATGCATTAGTGTATATAATCGGCGAATAGCTGGCTAACTAGTGATTCGTTTATTACAGATCCATTTAATTAGCCAAGCAAATCACGAGTGCGACCATCTATATGTGGTTTATACACACCATAATTAGTACAATTTTCATGGATGTAATGCCGAACTAATTGTAAAACTCAATTTCCAAAGTCAACATAAAACTCCGAAAAGAAAATTCTACAGTTTCAATGTCAATATTAAAGGAATACACACAGTTTTTTTACACAGACGAGATTTGAAATTAATTTGCATTTTCAACTAAAGCCGAACTCCTAAAAGAGCTCCGGAATAGATCAAACGTGTCTGATAAAGATTACCTTCATGTGCAATGTGACGCCGCGTAATACAGTCGAAATTAACCGATCTACTGCCTCCGTTTTCGGGGTTGTGGCAGTAAATTCCTCAGAAACTTCAATAAATTTGTACCACAATACACGGTGTCACATGTATGAAGAAGATAATCTTCACGGTTACTGCTGTGAGTACTTGGAATCTCACAGGCGAGCTTTATGTTTCTCTCACTAAGTACCACAGACGCCCGTCAAGTGCGTTATGCTTCTGTCACTAAATACCACAGACGCCCGTAAAGCGCTTTATGTTTCTCTCACTAAGTACCACAGACGCCCGTCAAGTGCGTTATGCTTCTGTCACTAAATACCACAGACGCCCGTAAAGCGCTTTATGTTTCTCTCACTAAGTACCACAGACGCCCGTAAAGTGCTTTATGTTTCTCTCACTAAGTACCACAGACGCCCGTCAAGTACTTTATGTTTCTCTCACTAAGTACCACAGACGCCCGTAAAGTGCTTTATGTTTCTCTCACTAAGTACCACAGACGCATGTCAAGTGCTTTATGTTTCTCTCACTAAGTACCACAGACGCCCGTCAAGTGCTTTATGTTTCTCTCACTAAGTACCACAGACGCCCGTAAAGTGCTTTATGTTTCTCTCACTAAGTACCACAGACGCCCGTAAAGTGCTTTATGTTTCTCTCACTAAGTACCACAGACGCACGTCAAGTGCTTTATGTTTCTCTCACTAAGTACCACAGACGCCCGTCAAGTGCTTTATGTTTCTCTCACTAAGTACCACAGACGCCCGTAAAGTGCTTTATGTTTCTCTCACTAAGTACCACAGACGCCCGTCAAGTGCTTTATGTTTCTCTCACTAAGTACCACAGACGCCCGTCAAGTGCTTTGTGTTTCTCTCACTAAGTACCACAGACGCCCGTCAAGTGCTTTGTGTTGCTCTCACTAAGTACTACAGACGCCCGTCAAGTGCTTTGTGTTTCTCTCACTAAGTACCACAGACGCCCGTCAAGTGCTTTGTGTTTCTCTCACTAAGTACCACAGACGCCCGTATAGTGCTTTATGTTTTCACTAAGTACCACAGACGCCCGTATAGTGCTTTATGTTTTGTCACTAAGTACCACAGACGCCCGTATAGTGCTTTATGTTTGTCACTAAGTACCACAGACGCCCGTCAAGTGCTTTATGTTTGTCACTAAGTACCACAGACGCCCGTATAGTGCTTTATGTTTGTCACTAAGTACCACAGACGCACGTCAAGTGCTTTATGTTTCTCTCACTAAGTACCACAGACGCACGTCAAGTGCTTTATGTTTCTCTCACTAAGTACTACAAACGCCCGTCAAGTGCTTTATGATTCTCCAAGTGATAATAAACTTACGGCACGGAACATCGGTACCAATGAAACACAACATGATGCGACATGGGCAAACAATACCTATTCTGCGTAACTATATCACATTTTACATTTTATATTCGCATCCGGTGAAATCTAGAGTCCTTGTCTTAAGAATTGATAGCTCGAAATTAAACTTTATATTATTCATACAATGCAATTTTAGTCTATCATACATATATTTAACCAACTAATGCACACTTATTATTCTTTATTATACAATACAATTTACCACAAAACTAGTCCGACATGTTTCGAATCCCTATTTTGGGATCATCATCAGGGACTTTGATTGTAATTTGTGTAATTCAATGCCTGAGCCATGGCACGGCCTTAACGAAGCTCCCCATTTCGTGTCGACGCACATACAAAATATACACAACAAATTACATGCAACTAAAGTAATTTACAACCAGCAAGTCGCATTGTTTACCGTCCTGAGAACAAAAATTGAGCCGAAACGTTAAAGAAAGCACGTCATAAGAGCCTACTACAGGTTTATCATGTTGAAAATATCAAACATGGCTGGAAGGCGTTCCTCGACATTGTACCTACAACGCTCGTTAAATGTTAAGACATAACTTGAGTTTAATAGTCTTGTTTGTCTCTTATCACACATAAACACATACGTGCAGACAATGGAACACCTAGTGTCTTCCACAACTAATATTCGAAAACCCGTGGTATATAGTGTTACATAACAATTCTTGGACCAGCTATACGATACATGGAGTAAAATTATTTTCTATTATCTATAAAAGATACATACAAAAGTACAGTATGGGGGATATGCATTCATTTCTTTAGTTTTGAAAGCTGGAAGCAGTAATGTTGACTAGACCCTCATTTAGAATGAAGTGCATTAAAATTCAATGAAGTTTGAGTCAACCAATACTTTCCTAGGATGTAAAATAAATGTAAGTAGCCCCGGCTATTTTCAAAGGACTAACGTTTTTAACACAACTTTGTAAGTGTGATGCAAAGAACATGGGTGTGTCATTACATTGTGTTTTGTGGAGGAGGGCCCCGCAGCAGAAGCTACGGACGCACCGCAGCCTTGAGGCTTATTTTGCAACCCTGTGATGAAGATGAAGAGAAAGACGATTTGTTTTTCATTTTTCCAAGTAATGGAGCACCGGTGGAATAAAATTAACAGGGACAAAACTGTCCCAGTGCCACTTTGTCCACCACAAATCTTACATGGACTGTCCCGGGATCTAACCCGGGCCTCAGCGGTGGGAGGTCGGCGACTAACCGCCTGAGCCATGGCACGGCCCTCATTACATGCTACTTCTACAAGTAACGAACTGGCACCAAGTACCGGACGTTGGCCAAGTTGGGATTATAATTAATCCTACATACTTATCACCACGGGTAAATGGACGAATGGAAAAACATATAGGTTATACGCAAGGAATTGGACTTCAAGTAAGTAGCTGATAATTATTAAACAGTACAAGTCAAGCCACAAATGCTTTACGATTCAAAACAGTTAATGTGTGCAACATTAGAAAATATAACCTTTGTGATACATTTAAATAAAGCATTCCGAAGGCTGCGTTGCCTCGAAATTAACACCGAAATTCAGAATCACGCTTGAGAAGTTGGGACCAACTATACACACACCTTAATTCGCAGCTGTATTAAACCGACGGTTTATCATCATCTTTAAAAAGAAATGCCACTACTATGTTCAAGTAACTGCAACAGTCTCTATATCCAGATCTCATTTCTCCGATCTAAACATTAATATTATTAGAATGGAACTTAAATAAATCGGTTGAGAGGGCGTGGACTGGATTGATCTGGCTAAGGACAAGGACAGGTGGCGGGCTTTTGTGAAGACGGTAATGGAGCTTTGGGTTCCAAATATTTGGAGCATGTCTTGACAAGGCAAGAAATTATCAGCTTTTGAAAAAGGCCTCTAATCCATGGAGTTAGTTAGCTACTTAGTTATAGGTCTCGTTAAGTATTAGTTTCCCTTGAAATACTCCGACCTACGTATATATTTTCATTGCCTTAATCCTTCAGGCCGCGCTATGGCCCGGGGGTCGACTCAGTCCGAAAGAAATGATTACCAGGAGTATCTCCTTGGTAAAGGCGGCCGGTGCCTTAAGCTGACAACCTTGCCGCCACCTTCATGTGCCGACTGTCTAGAAATTCTGGGAGCCTCAACCTCCTGAGCCCTCAGGGTCTGTCCAGGCATGTATACGGATTACTTTAACTTTATATATATAATAATAATATATATATATATATATATATATATATCACTTTCCCATTGCATGATAATGCCTCGAGCTTGTAATTCATCTTCATCACACTATTACTGTTACGTAAACAGGCCAAAATGTGAAACTCTGTACTAACAACTCCTACATTCTCCTGGTACCCACTTTTCGCATGTAAAAATAGTCCTCGTAATTTTTACCCACATATACTCTAGATTTACCAGTAGATTCGTCTATGCAATAGCAACCACAGTTAGCAAGTAATAGGTGAGGGGCATTTGTGAATTAATTTCACATTTCATAGCAGTTTAACACCCAATAAGACAATATTAAATTAAATAATTCGGCGAGACAGAAAATATCCTGCAAAATACTTTCAAACAAACAGAATAAGGGCCTCACTGGAAAATCCAAAAACAGATCGTAAAATTAAAATTTATAACATATGCTAGTGGATTTTCATTTGTGCTAAACTTATCCCAGACTGGAAACGAGTATTGTAATTTGGTTTGTTATGCAACAGCCAACATGCAAATTTACACAATCTCCGGTTATCAAGTGTATATGAGAACGCAAATAAAATTATCGCCAATGCGATCGTGCTTACCTTTGCACCAAACGGGAAAACTCAAATCTGCACATTTAGGTACAGCTGGAAAGCGACTGCATTAGTTCCTTTCTTTACGTTTGTCAGCAGAAATGTACTCACCTAGAAAAAAAGGAAAGTATTTATGTAACACTCAATATGTGTAATTCAAACGCATGAGACTTCTGGAAGTGTTTAATTAAAAGTTTACGGAACGTGCAACTTTTAATGTACAGAATGTTCAAATATAAAAACATGAAAGACGTATCCTGAATCTGTGTTTCATGGTAGCAGATATTTAAATTATTCTGCAAGTCTAGAAGTTAACCATGTGAATATCGCTCTATGGGAAAGGCTAAGAAATAATGTATTCTTATACACAAATTCATCATAAATTGTACGGCTTCAGACTGAAATTCAGTAAGTGGCAGACGCTATATCTACAGACACATTACGCCCTGTGAAACATGGTTCACCGAAACGGTTAGTATAGTGGAAACACTTCGGGGGATGCCTGGTTCGAATCTCGTACAGGACATTTTTGTCTTCTGGTATTAATTCCTTTAATTCCCCTCAAGAAAGTGACGTGATAGTACACTGATTAGGTCACTGCCACGTCCTTCCTAAGTACTTCTAGTTCATCTTTCAACAATCACCCTACAGTCCATGACATATAACCTCAGATAATGACAGCGTCATTAAATAAACATGATTCGTCGTGATAGCATTTTCAGCTTCGTGAATGCCTGTTCCTCCCATTTATATCTATACTCTAAATATGAATATAGCCATCATTTCCCACTACGAAATCTGTCCTGTTTCAGTCCATAACTGTAACATATTTACATCCAACGGTATCTGTTTATATCTCCTTAACGTCAGCTATATAAAGCAGTGGCAGCTATACAGCTCTACATTACTACGGCCATCAACAGGCCGTGCCATTCTCAGGCGGTTAGTCGCCGGCCTCTCACCACGGAGGTCCGGGTTCGATCCCGGGTCAGTATATGTGGGATTTGTGATGGACAAAGTGGCACTGGGATTGGTTCCCCCCCCCCCCCCCCCCCCCCCCCGAGTACTTCGGTTTTCCCCTGTCAACTTCATTCCACCGGTGCTCCAACACTTCGAAAAATTAAAAAACTGATCTTTGTCTTCAGTTTCATCACAGGGTTGCACAATAAGCCTTAAGGCTGCGGTGCGCCCGTAGCATCTGCTGCGGGGCCCTTCTCCACAAGCACACACGGCCATGAACAGGTCTAAGTATATTTGATATCAGAACTTCCAACGATTAATAGTATCGCCATGTGCTTCATATTTATGTACAAAAAAATACTATCATAATAAACATAACTAATTTTAAATGCTCTCTAATTGTTCTACAGAAAGTTTCGATCAATCCTTACCATCATCATGGAGACCTTACACAAGTCGACTACGAATGTTATTGCCAAGGCTTACGTAATTTTAAAGTTTCAGTACTACATAATCATAAGTATAAAATATGTGCATATATTTTATACAAAACATACAAATTATTCACATGCCCTAATTTAAGATGATGTTCTCTAATTTTTTAAATCTCTACATATTTTTCAACTTATTTTTGAGACTCAAATGTTATCAGACGCATTAGTATTTCAACTGTTAAAAATCTCAATGTACAGTTACCATTAAGTCTTCATGTTACAGTGCATACGTCATTAATGAATGTACATTAAAAACGAATCACGTGTACTGTATTCTTTAACATGTAATAATAGAACACTTGTAGCTGCATGTTCCTAGTCATGTTATGGTGAAATGCTGTATGTATTAATTAAATCACTTTCACGCTCTGCACAAATTTAACCCAGTAGAAAATATCCGGGAACAGAGTCAAAAGATAACACAATAATAATTAAATAGAATTCGCTTCTGTATAATGGACTCAACAGCAGTAAGGCAAAATTACGGAGACAGCAGAGGATATGATGGTGATGGTGATGATTATAATGATAATAATAATGATGATGATGATAATAATAATAATAATTCAATTCAATTCAATTCAATGGGTATTTATTAACGTGCAGACTTAACAGCACAAGTGCCAATTACAAAGCCAGCACAAAAGCACAAATAAAACACAAACAGTACAAATACACAAGACAAACACTAAAGAAACAAAACAAATATGAAGTAAAACAATATAAAAGAAGTACTGGATCCAATACCCTGACCGAACATAGCTGACTTGTTTTAAAAATGTCGCATTGACCGAACTACAGCATCGAAATCAATATTTACAATGATAACAAGTCATTAATCAAGACAGACCTACCATTGAATATACTAATATCTCCACTGATGGCATTAGCCGCGGAAGCGCATCTTGCGACAGTTTAAGTTAACATAAAACATTTAAAATCTCTAAAATTTCGATTCGGCACACGAAGGCCGACAGTTTCCAAAAGAGTAGGGCAAGTTTTATAATATATAATAATAATAATAATAATAATAATAATAAAGGTAGCACTCTGAGGCGCCAAGTCAGCGAACACTCCTGCAACTACTGACGTTTCGTAACCTGCTATGCAAGCTTAATATATTTTCATGGCCTTAGTAAATAACGGAGGCTCTATATTGCTCGCTACGTCTATTTTCATGGGCAATTGATTCACACAGGGAGAGTACTAGCATGGGCAACCATGCACGTTGGACAGGAGATTTGTGGGCCTCCCTTACCCTCGTACGCGCACAAACACACAAGTACAGTCTGTCATCCCGATACTGCATGTAACACACGTGGTCCTCTGTAGTAATATGCTGGACGACTAGAAGAAAATAAAGCGCAGTCTCGTCTGTACTGTGTGCCGACTGAAGGAAACTTCGTAACAACTGTCAGATACGAACATTTCAGCAATTTCCACGCGCTTCAGTCCTCTTTTCAGGTTTTCTGAAGTGTCCTTGTGCCATGTAATTTAAAGACGTTTGTAAAAGGGACAGTAAGAAAAATAACAGCACATACGGCAGATATTCTAGTGCGGAATCGAAGAAGTTAAATAATGGAGTACTTCACGATTTCATGTCGCTTCCTGCTGATAGGTTAGATAACCAATTCAAGAATTTTACGAGAACTCGGGAAGTAGCTCTAATGGAAGAAATCTCTTAACACCGACAACATGAAAACGGCCAAAAGATGGATAAATAATATTAGGCCAAAATACAAGATACGAGGAAGCACTTTTCTAGAAATATGGACTGGATTGAATTGGCTTATGACCGAAATGAATTTGCAGCATTCGTGATGGCAATGACGAGTTCCCCATTCTAAAAAGAAAAACGTAGTTTTTATTATTTCCGTGGCTGAAACCAAAAAGTAACACTTTTGAGCAGATTACACTGAATACAACTTTCAAGCAGCGGACTACTGCGTGTATTCAGTAGGATACTAAATTAAGCAGGCATGTTTTCTGCCACGGTAATAATTTATTTCGTTGTTTACAGTTTTCTGACTGCCTCAATTTACACAAAATCGAAACATTCGACATTTTGGAGCTTCGTTATCTCCTTTTATCGAAATTACAGACTCTTTCAACAAAACAGTTTCAATGGGAAAATCGGAAGTATCCCCAGAAACCTACCGAATCTCGCGGGCGTTCCTCTTTGAAGGTGTTTACATGCTGTGCAATGTATGCATAAGTTTCTTATTACACCTGCGGTAACTGTTCCCTCAGTATACCTACGCACTGAATGTTCGTGACCATTCTGTCACTAATCCGCATTTGACACTGACGCGTCCATTTAGTACAGAAGCGTTCACCCTTTCCACAGTGGCTTTATATAAGAAGCCATCTACTAATACGAATGTTTATCACATTGGTTTAGGCAAGTGTGTGTAAATGGAGGAACATGTTACTTGCACCGGTATTTTCAAATATCAAATAAACTCCGTCTATAGGTAGCAGTTGGAGCCGGGATGGCGTAGTCTGTATAGTGACTAGGCTACGGGCTGGACGACGGAAAAATCGTGTTTAGATTCCTGGTTAGAACAACATTTGTTTTTGAAGATTCAAGTCGTGTGTAATGTTACGCTGTGTCCGTGTGTGAACAGATCCCGACGTTTCGCAAAATCGTAGTACCTGCACCTTCAGTGTCAGTCTCCTTAACATCCATCGAAACGTCAAGAAGAATTTACCGAACGACACAGCTAAACATCCCAGAAGACTTAAATCTTCAGTAAATCCGCTGGGGAAACCAAAGATCTCGCAAGGTACACGTAATTTACTCTCCAAAACGTCAAAACCGTCTCTGAGGTCCACCCACCCTCCTACCCAATCAGAATTAGAGTGTCTTTCTCCGGAAAAAATCAGCCCAGACGTGAAGTTTACCACTCACTTCCATTTATAAAAGGTTAAGAATTAGTGGAGCTGTAACTCCACTTCCTTACATGTCTTCATGAGGTATACCACGGATAACGTTACCTTTATCTGTAAGCACCAGTGATTTTAAACGAGAAGTGACGTCCATAGCACGTAAAGTGTACGATAAACTATGGAACTATGTGGATTACCAAATAATTTCTTGAACAATACATTATCATTAACATTCTCGTTTAGAGCAAAGTTTCCTGATTGGCGACATACACGGCTATCGTTTTGTAACCAAACAATATACACTGATTATGATCATATAATGTGTAATTCGTCGCCCAGCGATTATTATTGTTTCCAGCTCTGAAACAAAATCTTGGCGGCCAGAAATTTAAAGATGACCACGAGGCGGAAAACAGTTGTGACACGATGACTGATACCACAGGACACGGACTGCTATGAACAGGAAACAGAGACGTTCCTCACACGATAGATCAATTCCTCAGTTTTGGCCGAGACTACATGGAAAAGTATAGGAATACAGTACAACTAAAACTGAAGCGCCATTAAAGCCGAAAATAAAAGCCCAAAATATATTCACTGTAAATTTCTTTTATGACTGGCTCTGGTATTTATTTCCCTTCACATATAAATGATTTAACAAAATGGCCTTTCGGATAACTAAACGCCTTTATCATTACAATAACGGTTTCCGATAACACAAGAATCTACCGTCATTAGAGCAGCAGCAGCGGTTCCGTTCGAAACACAACATATTTGTAAGTTCTCGTTTAATGCACCCATTTACACTGTTACACCAACAGCCCTAAGGGGGAATGGAGTTACATTACGAATTTGAGAAAGGGGGGGGGGGGTATAGCTGCTACTATTATAGCTTTGGGTTACTGGTGCCTGTACCACTGTTTGATGTTTATGTCTACGCTGCAGATGGATACACACAGACGATTATATATGGATATATTCCCGGTTCGCTATAATTCTCCTCTTAGTCTTGCATATATCGCCTATTTGCTTTGTTACTCCCGTGCTTTAAATTGAAACATAACATTTTACGTTTTGAAGCATATCATATGGTTTAGTAACTTCTCCGGTTCCACATAAAGTATTTATGTATCTATACATGTGTAATTATGTATTGCCGACAGCCTCATTTCATCTGGCACTTAAAACCAACATGTTATTGTAGTATAATATTATGCTCAGTGTTCATTTCTTCAATAATGCTGGATATGTCAGAGCAAGCATTATGTGAGGATTCCAGTTCTCTGGTACATCACGCCGTGGGTAATGGTCAAGAGTTAGCGATGTTTCAGAGGAATCTACTGTCTCTATCTTCAGGGTCTGCGTAGTCAGGAATCCTCATGGCTACTCAGACCCTGAAGAAGGAAGGAGAAATTCCTCTAAAGCACTGGTAACTATTTACCAACAGACACGTCGTCATATCCCATATGACTTAAATACGACTTAAGTGATCACACAAATTGCATTTTATAAGGCAGCACAGGCCTGCCAATTTATAAGTTAACAATACCAAGCACGGGAACGGAATGGTACCTTGAGGTTGTCCAATAAATTTAACATACCTAATTAAGTGAATTCTTCAATTGCACGCAATATAAATTATATTAATCGCGTATAATTCCTTCCTGGGATGAATAAGGCAGACGCTCAGCACGTTAACCCGCGAGTGAAATTATATTTTAATGTTGGTTATAACCTTAACATTGCTAGTGCAACATTAATAACACAAGGTTCATGGTAATGGGAAGTACATCCAATAGTAAAGCAGACTTCATGAGTTTGTTATTTAACATCACGGAATTCTGTCGGTGTGAAAGATAGAAGTACACGCTGTTTCTGTTACAATAACTCTCACCGCAAAATGTTTGTAGATTTAGAAGTATCTGCAAACAATGTGGTTTTAACCAAACAACACTATAAAAATACGTAATTAAAAGCATGCAATTTGTGGGTTCGAGATGAAAAAAAAAATGCGTTCTTCACTCTGTAACAGAGGGAAAAAGCTTTTAAACTCTCTATGTGACTTAATGCTAATATCTAACGAATTTTTCAAGCTGCTTAATCCAAGAAATTGAATGTGATTCACTTGTTCTATTGTCTGTAGCCTGCACGGTGAAAACAAAGGACCTAACTCGACGACTTGCTGATTGACATTAATTTATCGGACGAATTTGAACCGAGGCATACACTGGTTTCTAGCCTAGCAAGAAAATGCATCTGGAAGTAGCGCTGATTAGATTAATAACTGCGCTTGACAAGAATTCAAAATGGCCAGTGAATTTAATACATAACTATAGATATTATACATTTTAAAATTTCAATTTGAAACTATAAGAAACAACAGTTTCTGACGAAACTGGTGAAAGAAATACCTTTATGAAATGCTTTCCTTCCTTTTCCTTTCATTTCCTATCATCTACTAGATGTCACGGTCAGACAGACGGATGGACATGGTCTTCAAGTAAGGTATTCTTTTTAGGCGCGTTCGCATAACTGCGAAAAGCTACTATTAGCTTCGTTACTGTCTGTCTGTCCATCCGTCCGCATGTAACTCGGCTAACACTGGACAGACTTATTTCGAAAATCTGCCGAGAGAATTCAAGTCTCATTAAAATGAGACAAATATAACGTCTACTTTCCATGAAGACCTGGGTACATTTACGATAACATCTCGCTGAATTCACCTTACAATGAGAAATGTTTCAGTTGTAGGGAAAATCAAAGCACACACTTATGCTCAATAACTTTTTTCCCGAAAATCGTGCCTTTCACCAGATAATGTGGAAAAATATTGTACAGCCACAGATAACACTATGATACGGCGCATGCGCTTTGCATACTGGATAACTAAGGCTACAGACACACACTAGGAATATGTAATACTTATTGCTTTTCCACGGCAACAATGGTTACGCGAACGCAAGTCAACGTTATGCTACACGTACATTGCCTGTCTTGTTTACTTCGTAAAGAATTCTAACAACTATAAGAAACGTAATATGTTTTAAACATAGAGTTACAAACAAAGTACGAAATTAAATTAATCTGTATGAACTATGTTTGTAACTAAATTTTAAACTTCATATTTTCATACAAATTTCACTCTATAAAGACGAAGTCAGATTCCAAGTCACGTTACGACTCACAGTTACTCCAATCGGCTGTCGAGCCTACCCTCCACGTTTTAATGATCCCGCTCGTACCGCGCAGTAAACAAATAACCAGTCAGTTAATACTCTATAGTGAAATAATCGCTGTTTGTTCTGACATCCGTACAGAGAACATGAATGCACTCCGTGAGCAGAAGGTAGGATTCGTTAGCGCTAACCATGTTGTACATAGAGCAACAATTCGGCTTCAAGGGGCTAGAATTGCTACTACTTTGCGCGCTTATGGGTATGAACAGAAGTCTGTCACTTCCTTTCAATTTCATATTTGCTATCTATAAAACTAAACCTATAACAGAAGGGATGCAGCTTTCCATTAACATGTAATGTGTCGTTGCTACATATCGCGTACGTCATTTCTTGTTTCCAACCGTTACATCAATTAAGAATGTTTGTATATTTATTTCCCGTGTCATCATCCTCAACTACAAAATTAACGGTTGTCAGCTTGTTATTGATTGCTTGTAAATAATGAACATAAGGGATCTGGATTCTACTTCAGTGATTCACTGACATTAACCAGACGCCCCTTCACACCTCTCAAAGCCCAAGCATACACTGCTCTTATAAAAATCATATAGGCCTGCACTGATTTCCTGATTCTTTGATTTTCAGCACATTTTACTTCCCAACTATTTCAATGAAGTATGGATATTTGTCTTTATTTGACGGGACGAGGACACAACATGACTCCATCCACTGTATCGTGATTCACAGAAAATATTCGCATTATTTCGGATTTCAGTTATTTTTATTTCGTCTGATGTATAGCAGATTACTTTCATAAGGTCTCTGTCATTTAGCGAGTCTCACTAACTGCCAAGACAAGTAGGCTACATATTACATGTGGCAAAATGAGTAACATTTGTACTCGCTGTAGCGAGAGTGCTACCGGCAACAGCACATCGGATTCATACAACGTAGTACTGAAACTTGAATCAGTCTGCCTACATCAGTCACATAATTACACCTGACAAGCTGAAACAGAAGCACACGACTTCACGCTCCAGACTCTCGTTGTGTCAGCCCAGTCAAGCTGATTTATCGCCAGGGACTTTATGGAAGTAATCCTATTACACGTATGCTTTGGGATTCTAACGCAAGTTACTGACTGAACTGGCAACAGACGGTTATGTTTCTCCGTTTCGTTTCTTTAACTGTGCTACCTCGAGAGCGTGATAGTGTCGACTGGATGGATGACAGTAAATGTTGAACAGGAAAGATGTGGAAGGAAGTGGTCGAAACAGATTTCAAGGTACTAAGCCAGAACGTGAGGACAATATGCTGTTTATGAGACAAACCTATAGTTAACCTGGTACGGCCTGGGGGAAAGAACAAAGATAATCTTGAGCCAGCATTTGTGGGTTCTGGGCCAAGAATTAAAACCTGATGTGTCGAATAAGGTAGAGATCAAACCCGAATATTATTTATTGTACGTCAGGGTATACGCAAACACAGTGGTCCACTTTGTGATTTTATACAGTATGAATTGGTGTGTATGTATGTACGTGTGTGGATCAAGGAAACTTATTATTAAATTATTATGGAGACACGAGATGTGAATTAGTGATAAATGGACATTCGTGGTGGAACTTAGGTATGAATGATGAACAAACGATGAAGTTACTATCTGATGAATATTATTTATCACTTAATTCGCGACACTGCAAGCACTAGTGTCTCTCATTAGTAAGCAACTCGAAGCAGGAAGACATGGCACAGTTTAATGCCAACAGCAACCGCCAGACAACAGCACATTCGCATCTGAACACACAGCACATCTGAAAATTACGTATTCATCTTACGTCGTGTCGGTTTATGGATTTGTTTTCAATTTTAGGCATGCGCAATTAACCTTAGATAGTGAAGGCCATACAAACCGCCTACCCCAAAAAACACACACATACACACCACTAGATATACATATGAACACCATCATTTGTCTGCACATGTAAAGGGGAGTTCAGTCACACCGATCTGAAGGAAACTCTTTATAGATCATTTGCAACTTCGGCTAAGGTAATGGGCATACAATATGGTTGTGTTTAAATGTCAGTTGAAATTGGCAATTACATACATGGATGCATGGAAAAGTGAGGTACTTTCTGTCTTGCACTACTGAATTTACCCCTTCAAAGTGCAGCGGTTACTTCATGTACCAATAGTTTTATGATTAAAAAATCTCACAGTTTGCCTACAAAATGCATTTATGTGTTTTGTATGAATCTCAGAACACACAGCGACTATTTACCTATACAGCATTAACTGATCGGATTTTATAATCCAGACGCAGCGTATTTAGTGCGCGGTATGAAGTAAACCTGTAAATATAAATCAGAAAGGTCCGCTTGACTTACAGACATTCTATAAAACGATTTTACTTCGAGGTGTACAATACAAATAAATCAATAAATCAATAATTATGCTGGGGATATTAATTTATTAAGGGAGAAAAGCACTGCTGGACATTTTATAAAATATTTGCAACGTTGACAGTTCGACAGTCCTACTTCGCATGACAGGTTGTAACGGCAAAGCACGTTAGCACTGAGCTCTGAAGAATATAGCATCGCAGCTCAGAAGCCCAAGGTTTTTAACTTCTGCTACGTAACCTAAAGTATCGACTTCGATCTCGGAACACACATACCCGGCGACCTGGCAGTTTTTAGTCGTCTTCCTCAATCCAATACACCAACTTAAACAAGGCCAAGGCCGATTCCCTTCAAGTCCAATTTAATTCATTATTCACTTATCTTCCATCCCTCGGCACTATATATAAATAAATCAAGATAGGCACACAAATGGGGGAGGTGTAAATCTTTCATTTTCGAAAAGTTTACGACGGTTGATTTATTGCACGCCTATTATGTTGGACACCTGTAGTTAGGACTGCCGACTTCAGCTGAATGGATGTCATTAGGCCTATATATACAGAAATTCAGTTAACCCCGAAACGTCGTATCCTTAAAAATAATTCAGTAATTCCGTAATTTTCAAAAATGTATTGGCACATTAGATGAAGAAGGTGCAATGTTTTTACTGCTTACACTAATAAACATTTACACGTAACCCTTTTTTAAGCCCCACTTGTTTTACGCCTTTATGCTTTGACGCCCTTTCACAATTTACAACACTTCTTAATTTACGCCTTCTCATTTTCGGTTTAACACACTTTGGCTGACTTCGCTCTAGTACGCTAACTCCTACCTATTCCATTATTCCTTATGGGGATATAATTTTTTACTTACGCCTTTTTGGTTCACGACCACTTGTTCAGGAATACAACTAGGGCGTAAAACAAGAGCTTGGTGTACAGTAAAAGCAACCTCCCTCTTGAAATTCATCTTTGTAATTTATTTACCCTGACTGTGCTGTAAATTAGCAGGTTACATTTCCTTCTACTTACAGCTCTACGAAGAGTTCGGATACATTTTGATCCGCCTCTAAGAAAAGACCGTCCTTAAAATTAAATTTGTATGTACGGGCGGTTCCTGAAGAACTGTGCTAGACTTTTTTGAACAGCAGTGTAGTTCTTGTATTGCCTCAGGGAAATAAGAGTGTGTCGCTGTGGCGCCACCGGCGTCCCTCTGCAGCTGTAAATGCACATGGAACTTGTCTAAAGACTACCGCAGGGAATTCAGATATAAGAATGCTAACATACCTTCGTTAGCCTCACACGCTTCACCATTTAGACTTTTACATTTGCATTACAAAAACCAAGAGGCCAGCTTACACCAAAATGCATATGAATATTGCCTACAGACATGCTGAATTTCAGTTATATGATAACAGTTTTAAAATGATAATTAAACTACTTAAGAAAACATGTTCTATATGACATCACCTTTTCACAGCGATGAGATTTTATAACGTCTTCTGTGTTGTGAAATCGTGTAACCTGGTAGGTGGTTACTAATATTTCGGAGGACCTTACTGCTTCCTTGAAGACAGAGACTGAAGGCTGTCCGAAACGTCTGTAACCACCTACAAGGCTATATGGTGTTAAAATCCACAAGACCAAAATCTGTAAGTTTCCTTATTAAATCACCAAGGAATACGTAGTTAAACTTGTTCTGCGGGAATTAAAAGACGAATTGAAAATAAATTCTGTCTGTGATTAAATCTGTACATATAAATTTAAAATTTGTACGTTGCAATGTAATCACAAACATAATTTCTATGAACACGGACATTAAAACAAATATTATTTCCTCGTCACACAATAGTGGAAATAAATTAACGCCGCTACTAAACGCGTGAGGTGAAAATTAAAAACGTGTTGCTGTACACAAATGGATAGAATTTACTAACAGCTTTCTAAATTTGCTGCTTTCTGAAACGTTACGAAAACCTACATTAACTCCGTTTACACTAAAGTGACTTTCGGATGAGACTCAAGGACTCACGATGCCCAGTGCTATCACATTTTCAATTTGATGCATTAATTGTGCATTACAATTGAAAAATGTAATCTCTGAATGCGGAAGTACAACTATGAAAATAATATTGAAAATACTCCATTAAGAAAAAGAAAGACGGAGTATTCCATCCTTCGTAATCCCGTCTTGAATACAGTACCTCACTTGTATCTCACACCCATGCTAAAGCATACGTGACCTTACATATTCTTAATAGAATATACTCTGTTCAATGTACTGATGTAAGCTGTTCGCCCATTCATTGAGATTACTCACAAATGGACGTAATGATTTCATAAACTTCATATTGAACACTAAACATCGTCTATAGCAGCTCTAGCACCTTCGAGGAACTGTTGTGATGTTCCAGTCCCAGCGTGTGGTGTAGAAATATCCAAACACGCATCATTACGCACTGATCCTCATACACAAACGTCAGTACTGCACTGCCTCAACCAGTGGTCCCCAAATTCACAGATTAACAACGGCCAGTAGCTTCAGGCAAAAGCAAGGACAAAAAAACTTTACGTTAGAGTTAGTTGACGTTTTGGCCACTCGAATGAATATTTCTGGTCGCTGGTAACGTGCTAGGATTAAAGGATTTGGTGTCCAACTTTTCCTGTTAAACAGAAGCTTCCACAACTTTTCCATTACGAGGAAGCTAATGCGTAGTTTGGGACAGGTCAGGCGTAACAGTACCCCCCCCCCTCCACCCCCACAAACTCTACGGTTTATCACGAACTGCAAGTACTCGTATTATCTAAGCTTCGGACACACAGACATACGCAAGTCTGCCCTTTGCTCACTTGTCAATCACCGAACCCCAGGGACTACACTGAAGCTTCTCGAACGATCTCTTTCATTGAGCTCTGCGAACACATTTGTGTGTTTCGTGTCTGCACCCCAACAAACTATAATAAATGACGTGCCTTCAAGTGCTAACATCTCAGGAACAGTGCGTGTTTTCAGATACCGCGGCGATGTAAATGAGATCTGCGCTCTTCTGGGATATTACGTACCGTTGAGTGGTAGTTCTGTACCGACGTTTCGGGACGACCTATCGGTCCCATCTTCAAGCGTCACGAAGTGACCTCTTGATCCTTGAAGATGGGCCCGATAGGTTTCTCCGAAACGTCGGTACAGAACTACCACTCAACGCTGCGTAATATCGCAGAAGAGAAGGAACAGACTCAGATGCATCACTCAACATACCAAATAAGAATCAATAAATAATTCAACCAGACAATTTAAGATGTACATTCATTACGCGTTGAGAGGACGGAAGGCCACAGTCGCAGTTGAGTTCCTATCAAAACGGCAGTCACTAGTCTGCGTTTCTTTACTTAAGAAGGCGACATTCCAACGTGATTCCTACGAACATACTAGTTACTGGAATTTCAGTATCTGAATACAAATTTATCCTTACACTAGAATGGTTTTCTGTGAAGTCACAAGCGGATATATATATATATATATATATATATATAAGCTCATTTTCGAAACATGTACGAAGTACGTCATATAGGTGTATACGACACGTAAGTGCGTAAGTTGGTACTTAAAAGGACACTCGGCTTGTCTGTCCCTTCTACAGTTCTTTTCAGACTAATTCTTTGATTAAACAAACCTCAACGCGCTTCATCTTTCTACTGACAAAATGACGTATATGGTACGTTAGAAGCGTTCCGTTTCACCGAAACACAGGTCTAGACCTTCTCGCGTACTCTGCCTCTATTGCCTTTGGTTGTAAAAGACAAATGGTCCCTATTACCGATTTTCTAAAATAAATGGTTGTGTAAATTTAAAGGCGGTACTACAGATAAGGTCTGTATGAAAAATTACACAATATTCGTACTTTAATAGACATAGCCACTCCTGCAATATATTTTATCATTGGACGTGTAATTCGTCTGCAGCAAACTGGCGTGTCTATACTGTATTCCTCGTGTTCAGCCTACGAACAGAGAACAGAAAAACGCATAACAGAATTCCGTCTCCTTACACTATTTTGCTCTTTATAAAGTACATCACTTCAGTACCACAGTGTAATTTGCACATATGGTTAATTATTATAACCTTTTAAAGCTACTGGTATCTATCTGCACCGTTAGGTGTAACAATACGAAACTTAGCATTTTGCCATACGCTTTTCAGATTGTTCCCAAATATACACCGATCACTTCCCTAAACAATACTATCCGGTCTGTTTTTATAATGGACACAAACTGTGTTCTCTGTGAGGTAGGGACTGAATTTTTTATGTAATTAGGTGAATGTCAGTTTCAAAAAGGGTTAACGCACGTATTTCTCACAGAAAGCGTATAATAAAATAAGTGAGTTCATATACTGTATATTTGATTGGCCGTTTACAGCACGAGCTTAATTCAACGCTACTTAAAATTCAATTCCTAACTCACAGCATAGTGAAATAACAGCAGTTTACCCCCAGAATCACATAAAACCAATAAATACGCTCCATTGGCAAACTGAGAGTTTCTGAATGTTGAGTAATGAGTAAATAATGGGTCGAGCCCTTGAGGTCCCGATGCACGTAGGCCTTTAACAGGCCCTTTGTGCCCCCTAACTAAAGTCCAAATAATAAGAGCCTTGTCCTTTTAATGAAGTTCCAGATCGCCCCCCCCCCCCAGACTTAGTTCTCTGATATCCTCAGGGTCCAAAAAGAAGGAACCCAGATAAGTGTGTCTGTGTGTCGCCAAGGCTTCACACTCACACAAGACATCAGCTGAGGTCTCCTCCTCTGCTCCGCATTTCCTAAAAAAAGACTGTCTGTCAGTCCCACAATGTGAAGGTGTCTTCTCAAGGTGTTATGTCCGGTAAGAAGGCCAATAACTACTCTGATTGCGTCCTATTAAAGGACAGTAGCCTGGTCTTAGCGGCAATATGAGGGCCCGAGATCAACTCTCGAGCATGTCTCGGAGTGTTCTGAATGTCAAAGCATGTGGCATATATAGTTATCACTGTTGTTCAAAGTGTTAGTAAACTTGCGTATGTGTCAGTAAGTAACTGAAATTTAACAAATATATTTACACTGTTACGGCACCCTGTATAATTTCTACGTCAATAGCAGTAAGTTGTACATACAAACGCCTGTATTAGCACACCGTTATATAGACGTGATCTCTTTTAAAACAGGGTCAACTTCGATGTAGCACTCAACACTGTCGCACACCATGCTCCCAGCTATTAATAAAATCTTGTGAGATCTGAGGTTCTCAAGACGGAGTTGCTGAAGATTCAAATCTTCCAGGATGTTGCGTCGTGTCCAATGGTAAATACTTACTGACGTTTCGGAGGATCGCAGTTTCATCTTCAGGGTCAAGCAGTCAAAGGGGATTACGATCTTTCGAAACGTCTGTAACTACTTACCAGTGGACACGGCGTTATATTCCAATCGACTCGAATCTTAATACTTTTTTTTGCGTAAAAGTTTAAAACTTTAGTTGACACAATCACATCTGCTAGCTGTAGAATTAAACTGACCTCAAGCGCAGTGTGTCTCTGTATCAATATACGTACTCTAGTCTCCAACTTTGTTTCTGTGACATCCGGCCTGCTCTCCCGGAAAAGGATTCGCTCAAAATAACTGCTAGTTCAGCTCTACGCTTCTGTAATGCCATTTCCCCGTGAAGCAATGTCCCCTAGTGGCAGGCGGAGATACAGTTCTCCGTCACTGTCACAGTGGAAGTATGTCTGTGTCTTCATATTCGTGGTTATATGGGAAATTTATGTAGATTGAGATAGAGTTTGGCTTTCTTATACAATGTCTGATATTTTGTGTCTCAAAGGTGGTGTGTAACTTTGGCAGTGGCTTCTAGAAATGGTTCTCTGTTAAAATAAAGTTTAAAGACTTATAAGTCATAATAATCGGGAAATGTGAGTGTAATATATAAATTATATAGGCATATTTAACAAAAATTGAACTCCAAAATAAAGTTACAAAAAATAAATTAACGTAATGATACTCTATTAAGCAATAATTAACAAAACGTGTTCCTAGGGCCGAATAGTTTATAATAGCCATGAAAATTTACAATCTATTTTCATGACACAATATTACACCCTCATTCTCAGCAATTCTCCTTAATAATTCTGAAGAAATCGGAGAGGAGGAAGCACATGTCAGTTGACGACACGTTCAGAACTTGTGACACATAAGCTAAATAAATGCCTAACTTGCTCCAAATGCAATTTAAAAGTTTACGGACTAATGCAGTGGTTCCCAAACTGTATTCCACAAAGACTTTCTAGGGGATCAGTGGCAACCTTCTCTAGAGCAGAATTGTAGCTACACTGAATTGCTGAATAATAACAATATTTTTAAATTGTATTATATACTGTTGTACTAACTGCATCAGTCACATGACAACCATCCAATACGACATTAACACATTTCTTTGTACAAAATCGGCCCAACATGTTTCGTACTCATAAAAGCAACATACACATCAGACTGGAAAGAAGCGGCCACTGAATATGGAAATAAGGTTTAGTAACAGAAAGGAGAAAAAAGTTGAAAAAGATCAAAGAAGCGTTATGCCGGACGTTACAAACACATAAAGTGCAGACACGAGAACTCAGTATTGACGACACACAACAGAACAACACTGAACAGGTATGATTGTGCTAGTGAAGAGCACACTGGTTGACCAGAAAATTAATGTTAATTCTTTCAATAAACACAAATCGATGTAAAAACAACGGGGGCTAATGTAACTTAAAGTTTGTTTAAATTTACATGTTTTGCAATTCCACAAGTGCTCAGTATGGCTCCCATAAAAAATGCAACAAATATACCTGATTGTATCCAAGATCATCCCAGACACGGGGTAGCATGTTGGCGGCTCCGTCTGCAATAGCTGAAGTAATCTTTCATGGTGGTTGGTCAGTTGGAGGGATTAGGTATATATTAATCTTGAAGCAGCCCCACAGAAAGGGGTAAAATCTCATCGCCTTGAGGGCCATGCTATCGGACCTGCACGACCGATCCAAGCGTTGGAAAACTTCGTGTTTGAGAAATTCACTTCCAAACCAAATGCAGGTCGCACTCAATCTTACTAGAAGATGGACTTGCCTCAGGCAGGTGTGTATCCTGCTTCATCTGAGACCCAAGAAATTGCTGCATCATGTCCATGAAAGTAATACAGATTACAGCTTTCTCACAAAGGAAAAAAGTCCCATCAATTTTCATTTCACTCACTGCAAAAAACACATTCACTTTTCATTGTCACGTCCGTTTCCCATGATAATTACCACATTTTGCGTTCCCTCATATAGAAGCTGGACTCATTCAACTTGTAACTTACGTGAAACGTGGCTTCATCACTAAAAGATATTCTTAGAAAACTGTAACTGTCTGCACAATATAAACTGAAACATGTCACTGCGGAAGTCAGGCTGTGTACTTCTGTCTATTGAACACTGCAAGCAACAACTGTATGCTTTCACTGTCAGTCTTCTTCGCAAGGTACACCACGTCGATTTTTGAGGGATCCACAGCTGCTTGGTTACACGCCTGGTAGGCTTTCTCGGATTTCTCTCGTTAACTTCCCGCCGATGCTAAGTGCTTCGTCGGAAGCAATTCGACGGGCGACCTTGGCCAGGTTGCTGCTGTGCCACACACACACTTATGGTCACAAAGAGAACTGCATACAACACTACTACTGACGCACGGGAAGTTGTTTTCCATATTCACTTCGAAAACGACGTTGTACTGCGGTAACAGACTGACTCACCAAATAACAGTACACCAAACGGCACGCACAGTTGCGGTGAAATACGCCATTTTTAGTCTGCGACTACTAGCGCCAACAGCGGTAGATGCTGGGAACCGAACCAAGCAATATGAAAACTTGAGGTCTGAAGAAATAGTTATGTGATCGTTTCATATCCTCAGGTGGGTTCATTTCAGAATAACTTTTTCTTTTAGAGTCCCGAACTAACTTGGCTCACTCGGTACCGCATAATGTATTTCACATATGTTTAGGGAGCCCTCAGATAATGTCAAAACCAAAAGGGGTCTACACAACAGAATTTTCGAAAATACTGTCCGCGTAGTGAATGGGTAATACCGGACATAATACGGCAGCTTTCCCGTTTCACGTGTGAAGTTTCTTTACAGTTCACTCCTTGAATAAATAATGGATAACGTAAGTATAGACACTGGAATTAAGATTAAAAGGCCTACATTACTACTGTGGAATTAAACTGCCTAGTATTTGCGATTTTAACAGATATTTACACATGGCCATAAAATAACGAAACGAGTAGCAGACACTGAAAGAAGAAGCGCGCATTCGATGTATCCAAAAAACCAATGCATAGTAATTTCTTGCTGAAGACTGTAGTATTCTGAGACAGGACGCCATATTAAATGCAAGTCGTTACCGTCGTGTTCGCAGGCACTTCGCTACGGCGAATCGTCGGTAACAAGTTGCCAAAAACACGACGTCGTATCTCAGAAGGCGCATCTTCATCACAGCTCTGTGAAAAACTTGAAATCACACGAGTTATTTAATGTTTTCATATAGCAGGTGCTTCCATATTTATACCCCGCATTACATACATACATATATACATACATACACACACATCTGTTATTGATAATCAAGTAATAAGCGTAAGAGTGAGCAGAGCTAGAAATTTCTTTCAATTTCATCGATCAAATGTTACACCTTATCTACAAATGTTGAAAATAAACACTATAGATATTCATGAAATCCGTCGTTTAAACTGTAACATATCACGTATTGTAAAATGATCAGCTTTGAACGGCACGTTCGCAACACTGCGAAAAGCGACTGTTAGCTTCGTCATGTATGTCCGTCCGCCTACAACAACTGGGAACCCACAGGACGGGATTTCATGAAATTTGAGTTAAAGTTCACCCTAGAACAGGCCATGAAGGCCCAGAGGGGGAGTAGAGGTATAGCTCTATTCTTTCTTTAACCTCGGCGCTAGATGGGGGTTGGTGGTCAACGCCACGCCCCGGCCGCTTTACCCCCGGGAATGACCCGGTACCCATTGTACAGGAGGCTGGGTAGGCCCCACGGCCGGTCTGGTCGGGTGGTGAAAATCGTCCACTGAACTGTTGTGCTTGGTGTTATGAAATGTTGCACAGGCCCTCGGACTTGCGGGCTGCAATGGGAATGACATAAACTTTCGGGTTTAATTAACGTGCGTTAGTTTCTAGAGAGGCTGAACAACTGTCAGCTTATGAAGGACTGTACTCCACAGATTTAGGACAAGAAAAACTGCGTTCACTTACAAACAGCAATGTTTGGGGTAACATATTGTAAAAGGTGTGTTAAAAATAATTTCTTAATGTCTGTAGTTTACCTGTAAATAAAGGCAGATCTGTACTGGAAGTACTTATACACGAAAATAAGTGCCATGAAAAAGAAATTTAAATATTAAAGAACATAACCCTTAAACATAATAACATAACACTAATCTGGACGTTACTGTCTTGTATTCGTGGGTTGTGGGGTTCAAATATCATCTGCAATACAGACTATCCTGACTTATGTTCACGTGGCTTTCGTTAGCAACTCCAAGTAAATGTTGGGACAGCTTATAATTATGCCACAGCATATTCCTTCAAGATCCTTTAAATTCATTGTTAACTCATCAGTCTACCAAAATACGTGATATAATTTCACACACTCACAGCGTCGTTAAATAAGCCATAAATAAACGTGCTGTAAAATGTGGAGATACGGTACCAAGACCAAAAGGTCTTACTTCTCTAGGTCAATAAGTTCTGACTTCTGTCGACAAATGAGTTCGAAAAATTAATGAGGCCTTAGGAGGAGGGAGTTTTCTGTTACCACTTTCATTAAATTCAATTCAATTCAATTCAATTCTGGTTTATTAATGTGCCGAGTTATTTAGAATAATAACGTCAGATCAATTAACCATTTGAAGACTGCAGTTCACCTAAATTATTTATAAAATTTCAGTTCGCACCGCACAGAGAACATACACACACTGTTATAAAGACCAATCGGTAAATAATGAAATAATGTATAGGGAAATAATCGATGTTCGCTGTGAGAACAACATAAAACATACATGAGTACGAGTATATACACTTTGTGGTGAAAAGTAGAGTTTCGTAATGTTACAGCAGGTGGAACATGTAATTGCCACTGGGCGTCAAACGGTTACAACTCTGCATTAACTTACCTGGACCTGAGTGCTGCAGTCTGTTATATATTTTTATAAACAGCACAGCCGTAAAGTAATTTTTGCGTTGAGCTTGCTCGACTACGCAGTAGGAGCATCCGACTTTTCGGCCGAAGTGTGCGCTCACAAAAAGTTGCACGATATGGTAATTCTACTATGTTGGGTCCTTTTTTGTGGTGAATGGCCCCGCAGCAGATGCTACGGACGCACCGCAGCCTTGAGGCTTATTGTGCAACCCTGTGATGAAGATGATTAATTTTTTTCTTTTTTCCTTGTAATGGAGCACCGGTGAAATGAAATTTACAGGGGAAAACCGAAGTACTCGGGGAAAAACCTGACCCAGTACCACTTTGTCCACAACAAAACCTACACGTACTGACCCGGGATTTTTTTTTTTTTTACTAATTCCTGGGTTTTCCCCTTTGATCCATTTTTGTTCTGTATTAATCCTTTTTCGTCCTTTCGTGTCTCTTACGGTCCACAACCGTCTTTTTACAACACAACACAAACATCCATGCCCCCGGTGGGATTCGAACCCACGATCCTAGCAAGCGAGCGGCCGAAGACCCACGCCTTAGACCGCACGGCCACTGGATCGGCTACAGGCATCCATGCCCTAGGCGAGATTCGAACCCACAATCCCAGTAAGCGAGCGGCCGTAGACCCACGCCTTAGACCGCACGGCCACTGGGATCGGCCAAAGGGATCGAACCCGGGTCTCCACGGTGAGAGGCCGGCGACTAACCGACTGAGCCATGGCACGGCCTTGTTGGGTCCTAAATCCATAAAATGTAATACATACCAACAGATGTATAAAATCGTATGTTAAAGCATTAATCTAATATTAAACAGACAGATTCATTCAACATCACTAATCTAGACTTAGTAGTCTGGTTCCTCAATTAAGTCGTACAAATATGTGATTTTAGCAAAACCCAAGACCAACTAGATGCACAATCACTATTAAAAACTTTAATTACATTAAACCCGACATGTTTCGGTCAGGTACCTGACCATCTTCAAGGGTAATGTAATACTACTATTAAAGTTTTTAATAGTGATTGTGCATCTAGTTGGTCTTGGTTTTTTATATATACGAGATGCACGGTGAAAACAATATTAAATACATGTGATTTTAGGTTTACACAGAACTGTTAATGAAGATTACAGTCTTATGGGATACGATGCAGTGCTGATTGGTAATTTGGTACCAGTTTCGAAAAAGCTTTGTTGACTCACCTTCAGTGTAGACGAAGCATAATACTTCTTCGACTACACTGAATGAATAAATAGTGAGTTCCGAGCCCTCTCGTTCTCGATGCACTTAAGCCTTTATTATAGGCCCTTTTTGTCACTTAAACTAGATTCTGAGTCACTGGAGTTCTATGTCGACGACATGGAAGACTGATAAAGCAAGTCCTCTAAGAAGCAAGTAATAAATCACCAATCAGTACAGCATCATATCCCAACAGATTGAAATCTGCAACAAATTTATCCAGGAACATACCGCACTGATTCAGTTACTTAAAAGTTATCATATAATAAGTTAAATGTTTCAAGTAATAAGAAAACCAAGTAATGAGCCACTCTACAAAACCAATAAGAATTAAAACTGAATTAATGAAAGAAGAAGCCATCTAATTATGTAGGTGGTGGTGGGGAGGGGGTTGCAGCTGTTCGTACGGACATCACTGGCGCCGTGACGTGTAATGTCATGATTGAGGTCGAGGATGAAGACGACGCCCATGGCATATGCGGGTACCGGTGAAAGGGGGGGACAACAGGAGGGAAATGTAAATAAACAGGTCGCTTCATCTACGGGTAAGAACGTGAGAGACTTAATGGGCTCAGAACATTGAGGATGTAGCTCTGGGGTTACAAATGACAGCCTCATGGGACAGTTAGTCACGGAATGAGGTAATTTGTAGTTAATGTTGGCATTAACTAATGGAGTACACCATTTATTTCTTTATTTATGAGCATTATAAACTGAGTGTGCAACATTCTTTACTCTAAACTGAAGCACTGTTCCTTTTCCCACAATATTTAACTGCATACTTAGGCAACAACTGTTCTTTGTTGAGATACTGTCTGCCTGTGTCTGGGAACTGATGTCGTGTAGCCGGGTAAAAGTTTACTAAAACTTTTGAAGGAATATATTTCTCCGAAATGCTGGGTAAACCTTCTAAATGTTGAGTAAACTTCTGCGCGGCTACACAATGTACATAGAGGCGGCAGGTTCCTCCTAAACGTTGGTAAAACTCTATCAGAAAATACGGCGCCACATCACAGAAAATAGTAATCTTCAACATGTGTTCTGTTTTCCCAATTTTTTTTCCGTGGTGCAATAGCCCCTAGTGCGCCAGGGCCTCCTCATTATCGAGGCTTCACGATCACACTCAGACACATCACACTCAGTAGGACTCCTCTGGACGAGGGACCAGCCCGTTGCAGATACCTCTACCTAACAACACACAACACTCACGAGAGATAGACTTCCATGCCCCCAGCGGGATTCGAACCCGCAATCCCAGCAAGCGAGCGGCTGCAGACCCATACCTTAGGCCGCGCGGCCACTGGGATCGGCGCTAATTTCAAGATAGTTACAACATCGACTGAGCTACTACGGCTCTTTCCTACACAACAGCAGTAAAATAAAGTTTAAGTTATGAAACCAAACATCTTTTACGCACATGGACAGTCCTACAATAGAAGTAACAGTCTTAATCCAGAATGTACGTTCACTATTAAAGCCTCCGCTCGTCTGTAATATTACGTAGAGTCAAGGGACTGCTTGACCCTTGAACATAGAGCAGATAGGCTGTCCCGAAACGTCGGTAAACTACCAACATACACTGCGTGATATCCGAGAAGAGCGAAGACCTCAACTACACCGTGGCGGAAGCCTGAAATTTCGCACAGGTTAAATATTCTTAAATCTTCAGCCTGGATATTGAAACTAATTCGGGAAGCATAAAAGCAGGACTCATAGTATCGAGAAAGGGAAACATTAAATTAGCTCTTGTTATCAGCTAAGGATAGACGAAAAATGATACACAGTGGCAGAAAATGTGTATTACAAATAAATACTCAGTACACAAACTGGGAATACAAACTGAAAACGACAAAATCCACAAACAGATATAACTCGAACTTTCAAAGTTCAAACAGAAAACTGGACCATTTGAATAGCTCTGACAGACATTTTCCTTACAGAGGCCTGTAGCTGAGCAGTCCGGAAGTACTAAGGCTCGGGGCTGATCACGACTGAAATGTAATTATGAAATAAGAACTTCAAACTTTGCACGACTAACAAACAGAAGATGAAAAGTTACGCACATAACTATTAAAAAATTGAGAGAAGTGTGCTAATCACTACATAACATCTTACAAACTACAAATAAAATTCAGAGTGCCTATAATTGGTGCTACAGTTCATCCATTGTCTGGGATAATTCTCAAGCGACAACCACATAAACAAGTTACAGTCAAGTGGTAATTATGCATATCAGTTACTCGAACATTTAAAAGTTATGCATTTTTCCACGCAGTGTGTGTGTGTTACGCACGGATCTCGCGTCAAATACAGAATATTTCCTTATACGGCATCAATCGATCGATCCTTCTAATGGGGCCTGTGTTCTCTATGAGGTAGGAAACTGTTATTTCAATTAAATTAAGTCTTCAGCAACTTAAGATGCTTCTATTTAAGTTCAAAGCAAAGACATTTCTAGTAATATAATGAATAACTACTAACTACTACATACTACTACTACTACATACAAGAATAGAACGTTTTCAGTTCCACAAGGCCTAAAGCGTGCTAAACTCATAATGTTTAAATAACTTGGTTCCTGGAACATGACGCCGTGCCATTTCGTAAATAACAAATTATCGGTGGAGCCCGCTGCCTCCACTTTACCCTGAAAATCTAAGAAGTAGAATGCAACAAAAAGTCTGTACGTATCTATAAAATTACACGGCGTCACATTCAAGAAGAGTAATTTTTAAATTCACATCCGGGGAGGCGAGAACACGAAATAACGCCAAATAATTATCACACCTAATTTCAATTTCACAAAACTTTTAGTAAGATCTTATATGACATACCAGACCACTAAATAATACCTAAAGTTAAAGCATCTCGGTTCCTGCGCCGAAGGATTCCATTTTGATGGGGGGGGGGGATTATACAATATAAAGTGTGTTGAATAAGGGCAAACAGCGCCCTGGGGTGTCTCTAACAGGCGCCGGTGGCTCCTTCCTCGGGGATAACGGACGGATGCGGGACTGACATGAGACTGACAACTCTCGGTGCCTCGAATACGACCACGCAGAATTTTAGCTCCATTCTTCGCAAAGGTTCATAGCGCAGAAACTAAGTACTTGAAAAATTGTAACAATACTTGGAATACTTTATGGTTTTATGTGTATTTCGAAACAAATTGAAAGTTAAACTATAGTTTCGTTTTGTCCGTCTATCTGTGCGTCCATCCGCATGTATCAGGACGCAAACTTATCTGCCCTATATACTTAGAGCTCGGTTTCGCGCCGCTGAATCGTTATGAATAGCAGTGTGACTACCGTTGAAATACCCTAAAGATATAGACAGGAATCTCCTCTGAAATGAAGATACATAATTAACAATTTAGACGGCGTCATACACAATCAGAATGGAATCCTCAGAAGTGTGACAGCCCACGATTTGGAATGTACAGATATAGCTGGATTGTAATATCTTCACCTCCAACAACATGGCACACTGTTATTAAGAGATTGCGGGTCTACGTTCGTGACATACCTACATACAGATTGCGGGTCTACGTTCGTGACATACCTACCCGCC
Source organism: Reticulitermes speratus (assembly GCA_021186555.1). Taxonomy (NCBI): domain Eukaryota; kingdom Metazoa; phylum Arthropoda; class Insecta; order Blattodea; family Rhinotermitidae; genus Reticulitermes; species Reticulitermes speratus. Next base: position 20,965,314 of record JAJKFL010000330.1, read on the forward strand.
TTCGTGCAGCAACCTCCACCCCGGACTACCCACCTCGTCAGTAGGCCTAACTACCGTGACAGAATCTCCGCGTGACTCTTAAGACTATAAAAGTCACGAACTCCTAAATACGGTCACGGTTCCTTATTGTGTACAGTGTGTTTGTTCGACAATATAGTCTATCGACATTTTCGGACACGGATGTGATATATACACACATACAAACAATAAAATAACTTTGTATTTAGTTATGTTATTCCTGATTTATTGTTTTTAATGATATAATATACTGTCACTCACATTAAGGGAAACAGACAGGCAGGCACAGAAACACAGACCTGAAGATTAAAACAGTTCTTCCCATCAAAACAAAGAAAAAAGTTCATATAAACATAAGTCCAGAAATGAGTGGGTTTCAGTTTCACTGAAAGGTTACATTCAACCATTAATACCTTAGCTATATACAAATGTTACTTATAACAGACATAATACATTTACAATACACGGTTCCAGTTTAACAACTGTCAAATTCTTATTGTTCATCAAGTCACAACTCACAAGAAATCGTCAAAAGTCCCCCACCTGAATCAATACACGCACGAACACATCAGATCATGGACTGTCGCACCCTTTCTATGGTGCTGGCGCGGTTGCAAATGGTTTGACAGACATAAAAAAATGTGTTGGTAAAGTGTCTCTTCACTTTCGATTGGAGCTGAATACACTAGGGTTTCTAAGTGTTCCCACGGATAAAAGTCCAAAGGACTGAGGTCAACACGTTGTTGGGCTGTACCTCGAAAATTCAGTGTTTGCAGACATATTGATAGGAACATTTTTCCTTGTTTTGGTGTAAGGAAACTCACTCCTAAAATTTGTCCAAGCATTTTAGTTTTTTTATGGCTCGACAGCCCTAGTGGTCTAGGTCTCGTTGTTGAGGTGTCAAGATCACACTCGGTTAGACACACCACATCCGGTAGGACTCCTCTGGACGAGTGATCGGCCCGTCGCAGAGACCTCTACCTGACAACACACAACACTCACAAGAGAAAGACATCCATGCCCCCCGGCCGGATTCGAATCCGCAATCCCAGCAAGCAAGCAGCCGAAGACCCACGCCTTAGACAGCGCGGCCACTGGGATCGGCAAGCATTTTAGGTACGTCCTGTATATGCAGTTTCCCTGTTGTTAATTGGAAGCAAGGTAAAGTTGCCCCAGTGTTTAATTAGCTAGTGCAATTAAGACAATGGGGAATTCTTAACCTCGGCACTAGATGGAGGTGAGTGGCCAGCGTCAGGCGCCAGCCACTTCTCCCCAAGAAAAGAACCTCACACCTACTGGATATAATGGCGGGACGCTGGGAGAAATTGGGGTGGGTGGACCAGAGTCAGTGTTGGCGCTGCGGAGAAGGCAGAACCTCTGCAACTGCCTGTATCTACCTCGTACTCGAGTCAACATTCTGAATAATCTACCCGGAGAAGTTAATTCTAAACACACAACATGGGTGCGATTTAAATTATTTCTACTATTCACAGGACATATTACACAATAGAAATTAATACAGAATTCCACAATCCGATGAATGTGCAACAAGATGTAGCAATGTGCTTATGCAGATACATTGTTACCATCCTTCTTTAAACCATTAAACACTATCATTTCCAAGGTTTTATGTGAGAAACCTTGCGAGAATTTTTATATGGTTGTTCTAATTCTGTAATTGGTGTGTATGTTCATTGTGTGAGCTTTCCTGAACATCATCATCATCATCATCATCATCATTGGTTCGACAGTTGTTTTCCAGCCTTGACCGCCTTAGTGATATCTTCCATTGGACTCTGTCCAGGGCTCTTGTTTTCCATCTGCTTACTGCACACTCTCTAAGATCTTCTTCCGCACAGTCAAGCCATCTTTTTGGTGGTCGTCCAATTTTCCGTGTACTGTAGGGTCTAGTGAATGTAAGTTTTCTACATGGATATTGCTCTTGAGCTTTCCTGAACACCATACAAAATCTTCGGCAAGGGTTCGTACGAAACACGTTGGCAACACTGTAGTGTTTAACGCCTCGAAGAACAGTGATAAACATATGCAACATCTGCTTCAACGCTACAAGCTTTGTGTTTTGTCCACATATTGTGTTTAGGTTTCCGTATGACTCGTAGCATAAACATCTACTGTTTATCTAAACAATATTAATCAAATACTCTTTGTAACGGAATTGCAGGTTGCTTCTTATGAGGTAGAAGCTGAATCCCTAACGATTTATCGTGTTTCCTGCATAAAAGAGTAAAGCTGCTCATTTGAAGAAATGGGATTTTTTCATAATTTTGTAGTTCTTATGTTTGTTCATTGACTACCCTGTTTGGAAATTGTTGTTCATACGATTTACATTTCTAATTTTATGTTATAAAATTATACTTATTTCTAAGTTAATTTGCAGTATTATAACCAACAAATGCACTTTTCGTATTCCTGTTACACTTTTACCCTACATGTGTTTCGGCTGTGGTCCAGCCATCATCAGGGTCACTTCACTGGCACTGGTTCATTTGGTATTATCACACATGATCACAATGTTTTTGTAGCTTTTGTTCACTTTCAAATGCAGGTTGTGTTCGTCTTGCGTCAAAAGCTCGAGGTATAACACTGCGGGTTGCAGTTATAAAACAGTAACAGTGAACCTACTAGTGTAACCCTGATGATGGCTGGACCACAGCCGAAACATATGTACGGTAAAAGTGTAACAGAAACACAAAAAGTGCATTTATTGGTTACAATACTGCTAATTGAATCAAAATGCACGGTGAAAATAACGTGAAGATTATTTCTGAGTGGCGTGTCCATACTTCTAGGGAAGTTCAAGTTTTGTACAGAACTATTTTGATATTATAGTTTATAAACATAGACTACTTTAATTCTAGGCCACAAACTATGCCATTCTCTTGTATTGCTGACTTCAATTTCGAACAGGAACTTGAAAATTCCTCCGCTTCCACTTGCAGTGAGGAGTCTACGTCATTTTTTTCGGCCGGCATAAAATTAATTAACGCTACACTGTCACACCTGTTGCTCCTACTGCTTGGCGCTATACATTGTCTAAAATATTACTTCCCTCTTTATAGGAAGTAAAGACAGCTTTCGCTTCTGAGTATAATGATTCGCTCCGGTTCAAAGTCTTTATGCCGCTGGTCATTAATTAGCCTTATAGTTACTGGATGTACCGCCAGATTTAACAGCCAAAAGTTATTCGCTTTGCTCACAGAATGCATTTAGTCGTACGTGTTTTTCATGGATATCAGAACAAACGGTATTTCCCTACATAAAATTAACTTGCTGGTTTTTCTAATTGATATGGAGTTTGTTTACCACGCGGTACGGACTGAATCTTTAAATACAATTCAGGTTGATCGTAGTCTTTAAAGGGCTAAAGCTGTAATGCGTTGATTCCGTGGTCTAACGTTTGGCTTCTGCAAGAAGTGTAAATGAGCACTGAAAGTTGCGCAGCAATTTGACCGGTATTTCAAACAAGTCCGTGGACAAGCAGGCAAAGAAACATTTATGGCTTCTTCAAATGCAAAAGAAATGCTCTTTTATTTATACAATGCACTCAAATTTAGATTATGTACATAAAATAAATAAATTGCAAACTTTTGAAAGACGTGAGCTTCTCAAACAGTGTTATTTCAAATATGACGGCGTGTCAACTGGTCCATAGTTACCGTCAATGTGAAGGAACTTGCTGCCTCCATCTTCAGGGACTGTTTATACACCGAACGTCGACATGGAGTTATAAACAAGGAACCTGAAGTCTTCAAGTGTCCTTCACGTTTTGGATTGAAATAATATAAGATTCAGTCACGACTCACAGACAATTTGTCGTTTATGAGTAAAATATGGTATTGCAAAGCTAATTTAATTAATATTTCTAATATCTATTAATGGAATAGTTCCAATAAGGAGCAGTAAGTTCTAAAATTAATATGTCCGTATGTATGTATGTATGTATGTATGTATGTATGTATGTATGTATGTATGTATGTATGATGTATGTATGTATGTATGTATGTATTACGTATTATGTATGTATGTATTATGTATGTATGTATTTATGTGTGTATGTATATATGTATGTATTTATGCATGTATGTATTTATGTATGTACGTATGTATGCATGCATGTATGTATGTATGTGTGTATGTACGTATGTATGTATGTACGTACTATGTATGTGTGTGTATGTATGTATGTTTGTATGTATGTGTGTATGTACGTGTGTATGTACGTATGTATGTACGTACTATGTATGTGTGTAGTATGTGTAATGTATGTATGTACGTACGTAGGTATGTATGTATGTACGTATGTACTATGAATGTATGTAAGTATACAAAATCATAAATGTAAGCTGATTATTTAATTCAATACTTATTCCACAAAAGCGTCGCGTTGCCTCCCTGCGCTTCTAAATCAAACCTAAAATTGTACCAATTACAACGTAGGTTTGGCAACATTTTAAAAATGCCGAGAAAAATTAGTTTTTCAATAATTGAGCTACTGTTAGCCGCAGGCACTATCAACAAAATAAAATTTCCATCTAATACAGGTGCACTGTGAATGTTCATTTCCCCTTTCCATATAAATATGTGCACTTTGAGGAATCACTTGGTCCTATAACCTCGAGCGTAGTGACGAGAGGTTGGAAAAAACTAGGGCAGCACGGTAGGGCCGTTTACGTCCATTAAACCATTCAGTCATTATTAAACGTGCAGTTAATGTATCTGTATAGCAGAAGCTGGAGCTACTCCGTGCCTGTTTGTGGGTGATCGTGGGCGACGACTCGGAAAAGCACTTAACACACTCATACACGTATTTAAGCGGTCCTCAAAACAGTGTACTAATAACACTCTGGAGCGTGATTTATGCTTTGCCCCTGACTGAGCGATAGACTAAGGGAGCCCTGCTGTAATGTGGAACTTGCCGATGAGATGGCAACTACCTAAATGTGGAGGTGGCAGACTGTAGCACATACAGACAGCTTATAAACTGATTGAGTACAATTGACTTAATGGCTGAGTAGAAAACAGGTGCCAGACAGTGTGGTTGACTTCCGTACAAATTACTGAATGACCTATTAAAAAACAGAAACAAGACAGGGTAAATAATTTCTGCACAGATGACAAAGTCAAATTCTGGCTGTCTAAGCAAATTAATGAAGGTTCAATGGCTCGACAGCCCCTTGGGGGCCTAGGCCGCCTCATTTTTTCGAGGCTTCACGATCACACACTTTAGACACACCACAGTCGGTAGGACTCCTCTGGACGAGGGACCAGCTCGTAGCACAGACCTCTACCTGACAACACACAACACTCACAAGAGACATCCATTCCCCCGGTGGGATTCGAACCCACGATCCTAGTAAGCGAGCGGCCGCAGACCCACGCCTTTAGACCGCACGGCCACTGGGATCGGCAATGAAGGAATACATGAATGAATAAACAAATAAATGGATAATTAAATGGCAGCATGTAGCAAGAAATTATATACTCGTAGTTCACATGTTAAAATGTACCTGAAAATGCGTTATCTCTTTTAGGAGAAACAAATTTGAAACAAAACAAAGTGCACTAGTCACTGAAATAAATCAAATTCATGAAAAGACATTTCATTTGAAGTATGGCAAAAATGTTCAAATAACTCTGGAACGAAAAACAGTGGGACGGCTTTTGCTGAAATGTCACTGAAACTGAAATACAGGGCAGAAGATCATAACGAGATACAAAAATTCCAGGAAATTCCATTCAGAGCAACCACACACATAGTGGTATTACTGAATAGCTGTAATGCGGCAACCGGTAAGGTAAATTTCGCCTGTAACATGCCACGAAGGCACAGAGGCGCTGGATTGGTGGTAGGTGTTCAACGCCCCGTCCTGGCCACTTTACCGCCGGGAAAGAGATCCGGTACCCGCCGTACAGGTTGCTGAGTGGATAGCGGGCCCTGTCTGCAAGGGCGGGGAACATCTCGTCCCCGCCGAGGTTCGAGCCCTGGACGGGCCAGCCCGTAGCGAGTCGCTATACCCACTACGGTATCCCGGCCGGTAATTGGGAACAGATGACAAAGAAATCACTACAGTTACAGCGGGCGAAGGGGAGGGGGTTGATTATTACAGGAACGCCTTAAGAGAAACTTTGAGTTTTGGAACAGGCCATGGCTAACCGTTGTTCTTCATGAGCTAAAAATAAAACAGCAAGACGGAAGATGACATACAATGTTCCAGTTCAGTCCATACGATCATTACGATCAAATAACATGAGATTAACACAATATTCGTTGACTGTTGTGCAGACGGCGTGACACGTTATCAAGAAGCAGCCTGCTGTAAGGTATCACGGACACACACTACGACAGTGCACAATACGTTGCTTACATCCAAAGCCAACGACATACACATTTTTGGCTTCGTTCTCCACGCAACGTGTCAACATCTCAGACCCACAGATCTGTGTATATATCAGGCCAGCCAGTTGTCCCATCCGTATCGATTATGATTTAACAAACTGACTGTATCCTGGCTGACATAAACATTAATACATAATTACCCATGTTAACTGCAATACGTCATGATAAATTGCGATTTAAGAGATTATTACAACATTCGGTGAAACACATCGCAGAGTAGGGCATGTCATTTTACGCGTTAAAAAATACTTATGACATGTTACTATAAAGAGGCACAACATGTCATATAATGCAGTAATTCTGAAACATTTAGCATCATGTCCCTCTGGTCATTTAAAAAACCTCTCAGTTCCACAAGACTAGAAACGAAGCTTTTACTTTTACAAGGGGTCTGTTTTTATAATTATGTAGATTTTAATAGGGTGTACTTATTTTCCGAGTTCCGACGTCCTACAGAGCTGACGGGTAAGACAAACCAGTTGGACTATTGAAAAACTATTACAGTCATCACTGACTCAAGCGGTGCCTGAATAATTAATAAAATATGACTAGAAGGTTTAAACATGCAGTCAAAATCCTAGGCATCCGTTCAGGACTGACCGGTCCAAAATATTTCCTTTGTGGATTTTCAGTCTAAGTCCAAGTCACTCTGCAACCGACACTCAGTCTGTCCGTCTGTTCGTCTTGGCGTCGAGCCCACTCCCTTGGGATTTATTACCAGATCCTTTTAAGCAGCAAGTTTTATCTCAATTATATACAAAACTTCAGTTTCTACCTGCACAAAGAACTCAGCCCGTACCTATTATAAAGGTCACTCGGTTACAGTTGTTCAGGGTAATAATCGCTGTTTATTTTGAGAATCATACGAAACGCATAAATTTGTGTGTGTGTGTGTGTGTGTGTGTGGGTGTAACTGCAGAGTTTCTTAATGTTACAAAAAGTGGTACATATACTTACCATTGGTCTTTAAAACAAGCGCAAGCTTTCCATCAAAATATCTTTTCAATATACACCTTGCAACCTTGTACGGTGTTTGTGCATATGATAATTTAGTTGGTTTAAATAATCGTTCAAGAGTTCCACCAGAATTTATAGCCTATATAGGCTCTAGGCGCAGTTAAGAGGTTTATTTACGTGACGTATACTACACTTTCAAATGCAGAAAGAGATTTATCAGCTGCGCCGTCTGGTTTCTATTATCGTGTCTGAACACGTAATGCTGTTCCAGTCTGCATTGTAATAGGATGCCATGGTTTGTTACTCGCTTTATTTGCCGACGCTCATCGCAGAATATTTATTGTGACAAAATCTACTTATTTCCTTAACTTCACTGATTGATCCCATGCAAGCACATTTCGAACACACGTCAGCGCACTCATTACTACGAGGTTGTGATTTATTTAACTACACTTTGTCATGAAGTAATTTAAAACATGTTTTGAATTATGTGAATTATGAAGTATGAAAAACATGAATCGAACACGAAATAGATGAATTTAAGAAAACGAGTACAAAGGTCACCGAACAGTTTGGTGTAGAGGCTACTTCCGACACGTGTTTGGAATGTGCCGCCTTCGAATCTCGGCAAAGAAATAAACTATCCTGACTAAAGATTTTCGTGCTTTTCCTCCGTCCTTCCAGGAAAATGAGGGGATAGTACTACAACTAAGCCCCAACCAATTTTTGAGAAACACACTTTCCAATCCATCGCCCGCCAGTAACCATACCGACAGTGCCGTAACACAGAATAATAAGAAAACACGACACATTAATTAAGACGCAGATATTCCGAGCTGTTGAAAGTGAGATCCGTATTAATTTGGCTCTGTTTTAACTCTTTGACAATTAACGAGGTTACACGCCGCTTATTGCCACTGGAGATATGAGTGAAAAGAAAGTACCGTGTTTGTCTGCAAGCTTCTTCACGCTATCGGCAGGCTCACACTCAACACCAGGTGAGCTCACGGTCAGGGATTTGGGGAGAGATGTCACAGTGACCGCTCCTCGCTCACTTGAGCGCCCCGTGACATTAGTACATATGCGTTTAAATACGGAAAAGTATTATTAAGATGTCCAACTCAACAAACCGACTACGTTATCCCGGCCCACGTTTACAATATCATTACATATGACTAGTCTCCTACATGTTTCGGCCCTATAAGGGCCATCATCAGGGACAGATAGTTACAAGAGACGAATATGACACTCACAAAATGCAGCTCGTGCGTATATAAAAGTATACAATTAAAATTCAAAACATATAAAAAGTGTGTTAAACTCGTACGTACAAAGTTTAGACGTAAAACCAAATTTTCCATTCAAACATATACGGCACTCTCTTCAATCCGACGGAGTAAATGCATTCCAGTAACGATTATGCTGTACATTCACGAAATGAACACACTGTACAGTACAGCATATTTTTATGTACTCATGAGATGCATTTTATGATTACATATATAAGTGTCATATACGTGTCCTGTAACCATTTCTCTCCCGGACGATGGCCCATGTAGGCCGAAACATGTAGGAGACTATAATGATATGTAATACCATGGAGCAGAGTCCTTCCTTAGAAGCTAACACGTCTTCAGCTAGTGGGGAAATTTCCCCCATTTTATGGAACCCGAAGCTTCATTACCACATTCATAAGCGCCCGCCACCTGTCCCTATCCTGATCCAGATGAAGCCAGTCCATGCCTCCCCACTCCACGTCTTAAAGATCAATTTTAACATTATCCTCCCATCTACGCCAAGGTCTTTCAAGTGGTCTCTTTCCCTCAGGTCTCCCCACCAAAACTCTGTATAATAATCTGTAATTATATTGTAAACAAACTACTATAACTGTATTCGGTTGGACTTTTTATAACTGACTAATACACGGAAATTATGGAATATAATAACAGGAAAATTATATTTTTCCTGATGGTGGGCTAACCATGAGTATAACCACGGTGTCACTCAAACTTCAAAAAATTAATTCAGCATTTTTCTAGCCTGAATGAAGAAATTAGGTGTCTAGATAGCCGATGATTTGGTTCAGAATCACATAGAAATTAGGTGTCTAGATAGCCAATGATTTGGTTCAGAATCACATAGAAATTAGGTGTCTAGATAGCCGATGATTTGGTTCAGAATCACATAGAAATTAGGTGTCTAGATAGCCGATGATTTGGTTCAGAATCACATAGAAATTAGGTCTCTAGATAGCCGATGATTTGGTCAGATCACATAGAAATTAGGTCTCTAGATAGCGATGATTTGGTTCAGAATCACATAGAAATTAGGTGTCTAGATAGTCGATGATTTGGTTCAGAATCACACAGAAATTAGGTCTCTAGATAGCCGATGATTTGGTTCAGAATCACATAGAAATTAGGTCTCTAGATAGCTGATTATTTGGCTCAGAATCACATAGAAATTACGTCTCTAGATAGCCGATGATTTGGTTCAGAATCACAGAAATTCCTTTGTCGGTAATCAGTTATGCGTTAATGTGACTGGATTAGAGATCGTTAAGACAGGCAGGCGTGACACTTCATTGAAAGTGTGCTCTGTATTTCCAATAAACCACATAAATGACGTCATAAAGCCGATCTATACTTTCCACGTTCAGATTTGCTATGACAGGGGGACTGGCTACTCTGTGCGAACTTCCACTCCAGTCTTTACGAACTCTGTCGTTTCACTACAACAAATCAGATACGGCTACTTCAGGAGGGTGAGGCAACTTTAAAACAAACCATGAAACAATATGAAAGAAAAGCACACTGCGAAAGGCAGAATGCTGGTGCTGGAGTTGAAGCAGACACTGTGGTGGATGAGGTAAAAAATTGTCCACAGCAAAAGTGTTCGCTTTTCCACAATTTTCATAGAGGAACATAAACTACCATATCGCTAACAATGTCAAAATTTATTATCTCTCTTAATACTGCTCTATTTATGAGCAGTCATTACAATATTCCCTCAGCTCGCTATATTTGGCAAACTTCTGCCGTCTCTAAGCGTAGGTAACACAAAATGACAAACTTCAGCCCTACTTTTTCGTTATTCATACCGCGAACATTCTTACAATTAACATATCAACGAACAAATGCACTTATAAAATCAATTCAAGACAAGTATTAAACTCCTACATATTTCGGCATCGGGTGCCATCCTCAGGAGTTTTTTAGAACAAAGGAATATAAGCCCAACACGCTAATCTAGTAATTAATACATTAACCAACTAATGCACTTAATAAAATGCATTCAGAAGTACGTATAAACTCCTACATGTTTCGGTAACGGGGTGCCATCATCAGGGCGTTATCTGAACAAAGGATACAAGGCCGCGCCCTGACGTAGGTATTGTGTCGCCTTCACTAAAATGACTAAAATATTAAAATTCCAAAATTCAAAAGTTAACAATCATAAAATCACAATATTGTAAATGTAAAATTTTTACAAGTGAGATATTCCAGGCAGAAGTTTAAAAAATTTATGTAAGGGATGGGCGCACTTCAGAAAACTTGGTGTAAGCTGACACATCACTGAAATTCTGTAATGTGACTCAGCAAATTAAATTATTACATATTATTACAAATTAAGCGTTACATATGGAGTCAAAGAGGTATAATTAAATGCCCTTCTATATCCAGGAAAAACCTGCTAGCCCGTTGGTCCAGCACCTTTCAACCGCACACGATGATGAAGGGCCGTTCAACAGATTTCAGCTTGGTAAGCATGCGGTTGTAGAATGGCTCAAGCAAAGCTCAAAAAGCTCAAATGTGACTCAGCAAATAAATTATTACTATTACTATCATTATCATCATTAAAAAATCTATTAAACGTAAACAGAAACGATGACAGAGTTGTGGACCGCTATATACAGCTAGCGGTCATACTGCAACACCGCACTGTACTGCACTCGTGCGCCCAGTAGCGGAACTGCTATTGGGAAGTGATTCACATCACGCCCATTCACTGTTTATAAAGTCCAGTGTTCACTGATGAACTGTCACAGGTAAAGCCGTGACAACAAAAGAGCAGTTTACCTCATCACCAGTCTGATGTGATTTGTTTGATACAGGCCGGCGGTCCGTTTGTAAATTTCCGCTGCAGCTCTGCCGAACGTAACGTGTCTTTCATTATTCTGGACGCATCTAGTCCCAAGCCAGGTCCCCCCATTCATGTCTGTGTTAAAAATTCTTATGAATCGCAGTATATACACAGTGCACCGCAGATATATACGCCCGTGTTTAAATATTTATGATGACTGTCCGTCTCAAAACACTCAGTCTCCAATTAAAGGACCTATCGCTCCACGCTGTTTGCGGAAACAGTAATTTTTGATAGTGAGATTCATAAGCAACCCATTACGTACCTTGTACGGGAACAATTCAGATCTGTTTTAAATGTTACTGCAGGTGGCACAACACAACACAACAGACAAGAATTTGGAAAGAGACTCTCGCCATTGCACTGTTCTACAAGCCGGAAGGTCGCGGGTTCGATTCCCGATGGCGTCATTGGAATTTTTCATTGACATAATCCTTTCGGTCGCACTATGGCCCTGGGCTCGACTCAGCCTCTAACATAAATGAGTATCAGGAGTATTTTCTGTGGGGTAAAGGCGGCCGGTGCGTACGGCTGACAACCTTACCACCTTCATGTGCCGATTGTCTAGAAATCAGGAGCCTCAACCTCCTGGAACCCGAAGGGCCTGTCAGGCCTGTAATGGGATTGCTTTACCTTTTTACCTTCACCTTTGTATTTTACATGATTATGTTGCCAACTGGGGCACTACCTTAAGTATTATCAAAATACAAAAAATATCAGAACTTCCTGTCTCACTCTATATAATAATCACAGAATTGTAAAGGATTAAATTTTTTATTTCGTCCTGTAGCTAAAGCTCCATCTTGATACGACAGTTGAAAATATATAATATCTTGAAATGAAGAAGTCCTTTTACGCGGAAACGTGAACTTAAAAAAAAGTAGAATCCAATGCTAGATTTGAGGTTCTCACAGCGGTAATAATAAAGGTTAAGATCTTCTGTGAAGTTACGCCGTATTGACTGGTAAATAGCGACGTTTCGAAGTAGTGTACTTTCTTCGAAACTTCGGTAACTATTTACCAGTCGACATGGCGTAACATTCCGAAGCACTTTGATCTTAAGGCGAATCCAAGTTTGGCAGATTTTGGGTTCGAATGTGTAAACACTGAAGTGCAGGTGAAACGTGCCAGCACAAATATCTGCTCCTTGTCATGTGATGCTTCGTATGGGTTGATTATGGCATTACGGAAAATGGAGAAAAAGGAAATAAGTTCAAAGACAACAAGAATGAAGGGTCACAAAACGAAACACGAAAAGAAATATCCAAATAGTTAATTCTTATAGACTTTTTCCATAGGCACAATGAACGCATAATGGGAAGGACTTTCCTGCATGGCAGCCTGTGTACTAACGTTCCGCCTGCTGATAAGATTCCTATACAATTTCGTCAAATACACTACATATTCGTCGACAGAATGTAATTCTTATCAGTACTCATACAAGCCAAGGGCTAGACGATCAGGTTCTCGAATTTCTTCTACTGCACTTCGAGACCGGCGCTGGTGTTCATATGCACTCGCATTCAGTCGGTACTCCCGGGAGTAGAGCGGCTGGGTCGTGAAGCTAACCACTCACCTTTATTTAGCGCCGAGGTTAAGAATGAGAGGAACCGCAAATCTAATGGTCCCATACGAATTCATAGCGTGGACAGGGGAAACTTCACATTTTATTGGTACTGGCAACCTTTACAATGAAGTCAGACCCGTCGCCATTGCACTAACCTCGTAGCGTATTGTCACAAGGGAAACAATGGTGGTAATGTCCTGCCCTTAGCCATAAACAAACAACAAATAAGTTTACGGTAGCTAACATGACAATGCTAACATCATAGCAAACAAATTGTAAACTTCTGGGTTCTTGAACCATGTAACTGTTACATGGTCCCTTTCAAATCAAGGGGGTAACGTCGGCGTAAATAAATATATTTTGGGGTAATAGGTAAAAAAGTTCCCCGACCCCTGTTGTAACATAACAAGTCTGTTCCGTCGTTTCGGAGGAACGTGCTGCCTCCACATACAGAGGAAATAATACAGGTTCAGGTGGCTGCTGAAGTAATTTGAAGGCGAACTCTGACGATTATTCGGAAGGCTGATAGGACTGTGTTCAGTCAGAGCTACGGAAAGGGAAGAGGGGGTAGACGATCTGCCTAGCTAGCAGGAATTCATAGCTCCCCCTGAAGATGGAGGCAGCACATTCCTCCGAAATGTCGGAACAAACTTATTTTCCTTTTTCCTGCATGATGTGAGAACTCACAGGACTATAATTTAAGTAACACCAGCCGTGACACTGAAAGCTTAGATAGTAGACAAACTGTAAATTGTGCCTGGACTGCTACTGCTATATGAACAAGCAAGTAGGAAGATGGACATGCTCACCTTGCATTATATGTCCATCAAATTCTCAGTACAACAATTACACGATGCAGTAGTAGCAATACGGGTTCCCTACTGGAGCAGACAACGTGATACAGCCGTATCGAGCTCCCATGCACAATTTTACCAATTCCCTAAGGGCTTCTACAGTATGGATATTATTATTGTATATAACGACGAAGAGAGGACGGTTTCAAAAAATTCCACTCTCTCTGCAGTCTGATGACAATATTACCACTGCGCCCGGGGTGACATTACGACTGAACCTAGGCGGAGTGACGGGGGATGGCACAGGGAGAGTGAATTGATTAACACGAGAAAATACAGCATCGCGACATCGGGTGAAAGCCTCAACGGGTAGAGAGAACAGTGACACTATGACTTATACAGGGGTAATTATCGGGCATTGTGTTGCCCTAATTCAATTTGTCTCCAAACATTTCATGTGTCTGTTATTCATAAAATGTCGTCGATGCACGGAGTTTAAAAAGAACTAAAAATCAAGGTTTGAAAGGGAGATAAAACAAAATAAAGCCAAATGGCAAGTCAGTGAAAATAATTAATTGAACAAAAGTTTTTTTAAACATCGTATTACTACATAAACTTCGATACTACTGAGCACGTACCTATCGGTCGATAAAGCAGTCTTTGATAGTACAAATGTATGAACAGTATTGGGGGCACGAACTTCTGAGATGGGACAGTTACTATGTCGTCACATACAGTTTTCACACAACAGATACGAAACGTTGAGTAATTTTATGGCTAGTGTTTTCGAAATAAAATGCGATGTTTCCAAAAGTCAAAATTAATATGCAATTATAATGACACGCTACTAATAATTTTAAGCAATGAACGTTTACTATAATCTGAAAATCTCAAACGGATGCACATCTCTAATTTCCTGATACCAAAGCACTTCAAGTACCTATAGATCAAAATAAATTTTCATTTATTGAGCAATATATACAAACCTCCAAAAATGAAGCTGTGGGAACAGTTACTAATTACTTTAGTTCTCGCTGTAAAGGAACAGTATAACCCATGCAACTAATTTGTTACAGTTTTGTGAATCTGTTTTTGTAACTTATAGTTCCAGTAACAGAGAGACTGGTGTGACGTGTCTGCCAGTCGACATGTATTAGCACATCCAGAAGCACAACAACCAGTACTCCGGAAGACGCACATTTCTTTATGCATCTCGATTAGCATGTGGCCAAGCAAGGTCATGATGTAATATGTCGAAATTTAAGCTATGTTACTATGATGCTCATTTCCTAACTTCGGAAATAAACAGTTAATTACAGCCACTCTCCGACTTACGACCAACCGAAGTTACGACCAAATTTTCCTGAAGAACATTTCAATTAATACTATAAAAATGGCATTAAAATTTCATTTCGAACTACGTTTCTATATTTCGATGAAGAAAGTCTGTTATTATTTTGCAACAGAAAGACTACTTATTCCAATCCCCCTTCGACCTGCTGGAGTGTGTATTTCGTATTTTCTAGTTACGACCTGTTGCAATTCGACCAGGTGTTCAGAACGCATCCTGTTGGTAAGTCTTGGAGTACAGGTACTTGAAATCCTTCCAAGTGCAGATTATAAAAAATTATTTTAAATTAATTTGCCATAATTATATAAATAATATCCAACAAACGCACAAATAATTCAATAAAAAAAATTTATATTTAAAGCATTACGACTCCAACATGTTTCGATCCGTTATGGATTGTCTTCAGGGAGGAACCACATCAATCAGTTATGTATAAAACATGAATTAAGATAAAATTAAGCTACAAATATATAATGCATCCTTGATATCTTGAAATTCATAGTAGAAAACGGAAATGTGAAGAGTATTCCATGAGGTAGATTTGACATACAGCAGTAAGGGATTATACGTGCTCTGGACAGTCAACGTTAACAGAATATCATATAACTATAAATAACAGTAATACATACATTGAATGAGAAGTAAAACGATAGTTATAACTACATACCAGTCTCGTAGAAGCAAGGTGTGTAAAGGATGAAGGCAAGCACTGTACTGAAGGGAGTGAAAGTAAACAAGAGGGGAGTATTATGTTGTGCGTCACGTGTACTTACAGTATTATGTTGTGCGTCACGTGCACTTACAGTCCCACACAGCTGCATGTCGAATCTACTTCATATGGAATACACTTCACATGCCCTTTTTCTACTATGGATTTTAATATATCAAGATACATCATATATTTTAGCTTAATTTTATCTTAATTCACGTTTTATAGATAATTGATGTGGTTCCTCCCTGAAGACGATCCATAACGGATCGAAACCTGTTGCAGCCATAATGTTTTAAAAATAAAATTGCATACTGAAATATCTGTGCATTTTGTTGGATATTATTTATACAACTGTCAATTAATGCACGGAAATGAATAACATTAAATTATATATATATATATATATATATATTCAGTACTGATTTCAATAATTCAGTCACAGACAGTCCTGTAAATTCAGCCTTAAATGTATTTTCTATTATTCTTTTTAGGTTTATTTTACGACACTCTCTGTGTTGCAGGTTATTTAGCGTCAGTGGTATAATGACCGATATAAAGCGAAAAGGAAAGGATCTGGAAGACAGTGGTTATGGCCTGATCAAGGCACTACCACAAAATTCTTCTGGAGGGAATCGGGAAAACCAGAAAATCCTTGGTCAGTATAGTCAGTGTCCCAGCCGAATTCTGAAAGGAGCACATACCGAATACAAGCGCAGAGACCGTTGCCGCGCAACCAATCTGCGCAGATTCAGGCTCATAGATACTGTTTCTATCATTACCTCGCTATATACTAACGAACTAATATGTTACTGTGCGTATTAAAACACAACTATCGACCTTCTCAACATCTACTAAATTTCCTTCATAAAGAATGCTGGAACGCGTAGTTTTCTGCAAGTTTTCCAAATTTCTCCTCTGCATCAAGGCCAGCTATACCCGCATAACGTCCCACCCCACTTCCATCTTATCCTCTATCATTCTGTCACACTATCAGAAGTTTGAACAGTCAATTCTGTATGAACAGTGTTACATATTAATTGAGCAGGAGGCCCTAACTGTGTCCAGTGTTAATGTCTCTAATGCTAGTGACCTGTTCCCTAGGGGTCCAGCAGGTCACTAAAGCTATGTCTTGGTCTACAAGTTCTAGTAACTTGTCCGAGGATGAGATTAATGAGCGTTCTTGCTGTATTCATGGTACGGTCACTGTGAACATTATCTTGTGATCAGCCACCGTGACTCTGGAAATAGTGGCATTTTCAGAATTAACAAAACACGACACCGTGTAGCAAAATTTATATTACTAAAGCCCAAAGGTTACAATATTTTCAGAAACGAAACTGTGACATTAAACTTTGAATTTTATTTTCAGTTGAGGTAAAAGTTATGTCTTCTCCTGCTAGTTGTACAGAAACAACAACACTGTTCTTTTTTTGCCCCCCCCCCCCCCCGTTTTCTTTTTATGCTTGGAGAAGGGCCCCGCAGCAGATGCTACGGACGCACCGTAGCCTTAAGGCTTATTGTGCAACCCTTGTGATGAATAGTTTTTTTTCATTTTTCCAAGTAATGGAGCACCGGTGGAATGAAATTGACAGGGGAAAACCGAAGTACTCGGGGAAAAACCTGTCCCAGTGCCACTTTGTCCACCACAAATCCCACATGGACTGAGCCGGGATCGAACCCGGGCCTCCGCCTGAGCCATGGCACGGCCTTTTCTTTTGCCTTTATGTCCACTTCAGTGCCTTCTTACATAGCTTGACCAGTTTTAGTGTTGACTGCAATTCCTATTTTAAGTTACTTCTCGTTTCTAGCTTTCTCGTGTTTGCTTTTTCTCATTTCCCACGAGTTCGTGAAAGGATCCGTACGTGAATGATTGGTGGTCAGGCATGAAGATCAGAAGATCTACGATAGTCAGGTTTTTACTCTTCGATTTCTTTTTCTATGTAGAAGCATAGAATGGGGAGTCTTATACCTCCTCTATCGGAAAAATTTCCGACTCCAAAAGTTACTTCAAAGGTTTTACAGATAACACTAAACCTCCGTCACAATGCCTGAGCTTCTGATTTAGAAAGCCATGTTTAGAATCCATAGTACTTGCTGAAATAATTTAGACGACGGTCAGTTGATGAAATAAGCAATTGGTCTGACTAATCTCAATACGCAGTCATTTTCAGTCCCCTTTGTTTCGTTACGAAAGACCAGAAGTCTTATGGCATTACCGCGCTGTGTAACTGCCATTGAACTTATGAAACAATTAACACTTTTTCAGAAAATCCTGTACGAATTTTGTGTCCCTACAGGCCACTCTAACACACAGGCTTTTAATTTCCTGAAATTAGAAGACTTTAACAACTACACGGCGGATGTGCGAACACGTGAGGTAGGAGCAACAGCGACACAAGTACGGACAGAAGAGTCTGACATAGCTTCGAAAAATATGCAAACCTTCTTGACAGAATTATTTGCAGAATGCAAAACAATGATACTGGAACCGAGTGAAAACTTTAATTTAAATATATGGATAATTAGTGATCCGAGTTAAAAATATATTTGTTACACAAACGCACTCTGGATCAGAGGTTGAACGATCCAAGGCTAGCGCAGATTTGACATTCCGACACTGCGCTGATTACCATTCGGAGCATTCATGGAAGTATATCTGCGTTATTCGTGCATTTTTTGTCTGCTAAGCCCGAGAAATTTATAAATAAATAACCTGTATGACGTAACAAGTTACGCTAAGTAAGTCCTTATAAAACACTGTACGTGTCGTAAGTGGCATCTTTAATGCTGAACGGAAAGTCGAAAGAGAAATTATAATAGAAGAGATGCATTTAAACACAGTTATTTTTACTCATCTGACCGTTCACGATTGTAAACGTTTATACGAAACTTTCGCTTTTACATTGGACGCTGACTTGCCCAACCACCCCCCCCCCCCCCCCCCGAGCTGCAGGATCTCCCTTCTGAACTGTCGGTAACGTCTCAATATATTCGCTAAAAGCTCCAAACCGTAGTACTGTGTAAACCAGTTACCAGAAAAGCGTCAGATTCCATAGTGTCGACGTGATGCTAAACTTATGAACTTTGCAACAAGGCTTCAAGTCACACGTCGCCCTCGGTGGACTAGTGGTTAGCGTGCTCGCCACTGGGTTCGATCCCGGCCGAGGGCGATGGATTTTTAAAGGTGATAAAAATCTGGAGCACAACTTCCTTCGGAGGGGAAGTAAAGCAGTCGGTTCCATGTCGTAGATTTACGGCATGTAAAAAACCCTACGGGCATGAATAGAACTAGTAGTGCCCGTCGGCAAAATTCAGCGGCCATTTCTCACCCAAGTCTCCTGACTGCCTGCCAGATGGCTCTGGCAGTCACATCAGCATTGAGTGGAACTTGTGCGGTCAGTGGGCTGGTCACCCGCTACATCAACGCACATGACCATAGAAACCTCCGAAAGCAGGACCCCAGTGCTCCGCGATTGGAGCGACATAGGGGACTAACTAACTAACTCAAGTCACACACGATCATAGTTATCATTAATTTCAACAGCAATTTATTTTCTACTTTCTTCACAACCCATATCTGTATCTTGAAAGCGACTTCTTTCAATGCGATGCTGCCAACAAAACAATATGCCTATATACTTCACTGTGTGGCAAGCTACATGAGCAGCTGATTTCACCCTCACTGATGCAATTACCCTAAGGACGAGCGCGTACAGGGTAAACGTCATTCACTTTCTCTTCGTATCTCGGAATAAGTTTTTCCATTTACCGCAACAGATTTTCTCAAAATCTAACAAAGTGTGTAACAGAACTTGAAGGTTCAACACCCACAACTACCATAGCCCCTACTGGGCACTATTCCACTTCCATCCGCACCCCCACCCCCACCACATCTCACAACACGTCTGTAATGCCCGTCTTAATAATATTTAAGTCATTCTGTTCCTATATCGTCCACGTGTGCATTTTCCAAGAGATCCCACACTAAAACTGTGTATATTTCCTTAATACCGAGTCTGAATGCTCGTTATGCTGGAATGGCATTGAAATGTCAGTTTCTCGCTATTGTTATGTAATGGAGACAGAGAAACGTAAAGTTTTTTCTTCTAGTTGCAAGACAGCTTCGTATTCTTCTAGTGTTAAAGACAGCTGAAGGCCATTCCTGTAACACCCAAATACCGCAATGTATGTTTCTGTCTCGAAATTCGCCGTCCCGTCTTCTCTTCATCCTGACAATAACCTTTGTTATACAGGAGGTAACAGAAGGTGCGCTGTCCCGAAATTGGAATTAGATTGTCATGCTCGTCAGTCTCTTGGTAACAGATCTAGAAGTTTTGTTTATCATTCTACCTGTGTATATTCCATTAAGGTACGAATCTGAGTCTTGACATCTGTCTCTATAGTTCCATTATCTGGATTGAATTTCGATATCCTGCCAAGTTTATTTACAACATAATGGAGAAATCTAGTCTTTTGGCGTTCCATCCTTTCAATTTATTAACAGTATTCTTTTCTACGTTTAGATAACTCTGCAAACGACAAAGGTCATGAGTTACTAATGTAAAAATGCTATGAACTCTGAGATTTGTTCAAGTTCATCGCATATCCGCAACATATGTCTTACATACGAGGATGTGAATAATATAACGAATGTATAATACGTGCAACTGACGCCAAGGTGTGCATACATAACACATATGTGAAAATACAACAATGTATAAATACGTGCAACTGACGCCAAGGTATGCATACTCGTACATAACACATGTAACTGTCGCTGCATCGTACTCCGCTCCCGTTCAGTCCAATCTACACTCTCAGACTCTGTTCGTTCAAGATACAATTTCATATTTAAGCTGCATGTTCTCCTTTACTCAGCTCGTGGCAAGGAATTCGATCATGTTAGAGGTTCTTTGTGACATTTCATAACACGCAAGGTTTGTGCTTGCCATGGCGGCGTTTGCTTAATTTCCAAATCGTATTGAATGTTATAGTAAATAAGCTACCGACATTTCCAAGGATTGTAGTGATTTGATCTGCAGGGTCAAACAGTCCAGACTCTTCGTGGACTGCACTATTGGTCCTTGAAGATGAAGGCACTTTAGTTCTTCTAAACACCCACTCATTCATTCATTCATTCATTCATTCATTCATTCTGTAGTCTGTCTTACGACAGGTCCGTAGTCTCTTCCAAAGCGAGTTCTCCACAGGGTGCGATCTAGTGCGTCCTCTTTCAGTTTCTAGTATCCTGTCTTTTTCTTAAGGTCATACAGTAGCTGCTTACATCTTCTTCTTCGTCTTTTCGTCACTTCTATCCCTCCCTATATCTTTCCTGCAATAACGTGTTTGAGAAGACAGTTCCTACGCAAGATATGACCAATCCAGTTAGCCTTCCTTCTTGTTATTGTATGTAGGATATTCCTCTTCTCCTTGACTCTGTGTAATACTTCAATTCTCACAAGATCGGTGCAGCTAATCTTCTCCATCCTTCTCCAGCACCATATTTCACAACGTTTCAGGTATTTCTGATCTAGATTTACTGGTCGATATACGAGTATCTTAACATCCCAGCAGCATGGATCTTCATTCCGTAAAATAAATAGCGTATACTGTATCAGTTTGACTGCTGCCGTATAAATTCCCAAATAATACTATTCACATTATGGGCTGTTCTTGACTCCCTACAGAACATATCTGCAACCACTCGCCATATACATAAGTTGTCTCCTCCGACCGCAAAGTGGTGACCGAATCACGCTATGGCGACAAATGGCTCACTTGAAGTGGCCTACAGTACAACATTATGAACAATCGGACAACATCTGTACTTTATTTAAAATGTCCATGAGATGACAGTCTTTTTAACTAACCTAACGACACCAACAATGAAAACAAGAAATGCCATCCTTTTTCACATCGAAAGCTGAAGTATCATGATGGATGCTCAGACCGAGATGAAGAGGCCACGGACCTGCTCTCCGATTATAATGGGCTTGCAGAGACAGAGAAAAAAAGAGAGTGGGGTAGGCAGATAAATACTATGTGAATTCGTTTTGAAGTAATGCAGGCACAGAGTAAAATTCAGAGTAGGGTGGGAGGGAGTCAGAAAAATTATATGCGTTGGATGGAAACAGTTTTGAGCCGGGGAAGGTTAGAGAGTGAACATTGTCTCGCGTATGTGCAACACCCCGGGGATCATTAATTTGCTCAGCTTTTGTGTATTTCTCGCGCCTAAAACCCTTGTGACGTCATATCGAAGTTCCTTCCTCATCAATCACGTGACACAGGGAATCCTGCCGAGAGAGACAGAGAGAGCGAGGGACAAGGGGTTGAAATTGTGTTTGGGGGAGGAGAAGGGAGGGTCGTTTATTGTTCACAGCTTCATTTGAACCAGCTTTCCAGGGTAACAGTCTTGACGCTTGCCTACGGTATGTTGGCACTTAACTACGTTTGCAGTTTCAAACCTCCATAAATCTCTAATGTAGGTGCCTTCATGTGTACCCATTCCCGGTGTTTACCATGGCTCTCAGACTTAGAACGCAGGGCTCAACTGAGATTTTAATTCGTCATTTTTGCCTTACATCACTTGGCATCTGATCTGTTATTTGAATATGTTTACTGTTACGCTCCCATTGAATTCCAAAGTTTGTGTGCAAACCGTTTCTATTTCGGCAGTATTTGGAAAGTATTTACGCAAAATTAATTTACCAAAAGTCAAGTTCAAATGACACGAACGACGCATCTCGCGAAACTAAAGGCTGGTTTCTGTTCATTTTGGAACCAACTTCAAATAATGTTTCTGGAAATCTTAAAACAGCTGGGGAGGCAGTGTTGACAAGGGTCTTATAAAATAGCTCTAAATGAGGTCCAGTGTCGGACTTTTACAGCGACGACAACTTTGGCATTGTACAGCAACACAAAATTTATTAAACAGGGCAGGCGCTATCAATATCCTGTGTGGACTTGCTAGTTTAGTTATTCAATTAATTTCTAATGCAGTTGTATGCGTGACTTCAAGAGGTCTTCGCTCTTCTGTTATGCTATGCGGCCTTCACTGGTAGTTAGTTAGCGACGTTTCGGTACCCTTGAAGATGAGATTGGTTGTCCCGAAACCCTAGGTAACTCACTAGCAATCACCGCTGCGTAACAGCCCAGAAGAGCGACGACCTCAAAGTTGTGCTAGTTACGACTTGTGAAAATTTTAATCGCTCTTCATAAACTTTACCGATAAACTTTCTAATTTAATTCTGAATACAGTAAAAATAAGTTACCGTCTTTATAGGGAAAATATAGCGTTTCTTTCCTTCGTTGCGTATCTCTCCCGTCTCTATTGATCCAGCATAATTCCAGCGTTCGTATCTCGGCCTGCGTGTTCGACTTCTGAAACAACCCTCAGAATACTCGGTCTCCTCTCGTAGCTTCGTAACTCTTTTTCCATATATCTGGGACACCTGCAGTTCAAACAACATTCTGAAGATAATCCTTCGGAACCGTGAATTTCCCAACATCGGTCCTCTTTGAAATTTATTTTGCAACTGCTTGCTTTCATTTCACGCTTTACAGAAAATAAATTTTCTGTCAGGAATCATTCTCCCCCTCTCTCTCTGACACTCAGTCCTTATAAATGGGCGGGTAAGGATCAGAGCCAGTATATAAGGAACAACAGGCAGACACGCATAAAACAATTTTTGTTTGATCTGTTGCTCTGAAACCTGTCATTCATCAATTAATCTAGGGCTCCCGAGCTGTGCTGTGCTCAGCCCTTGGGGATCCTTGGAAACACTGCGTACAAACAAATGTTAATTACAGTTTATTGAATAGCTAATATTTTGTGGTTGAAAACAGGTCAATGAAGGACATTCCATACTCATCACTATTATATACTAATATATATATATATATGTAACAGGCTAATGCACATAGAAAAAGCGTGATTGTAACACAAGGTGTGGTATCATGTTGTTTGCATCACTGCAAAGCAGGCGCAATGTATTGGGTGAATACATAATATATGGATGTTTTACAGTAACACATACTGAAGTTAAGACGAAAGATGTACGCACATAGAAGGTATACCGCATAAAAATGACGAGATATTTACAATATGGTGTACATACAGTTATGAATTAATCAATCTGTAAAAGACAAACTTTGTTCGTATAAAATCTTATAACGAGGAATTTATGGAAGCGATAACGTGTGTCACATTTTGGTTACATTATCAGCTACTAAAGCAAGAAATCATTGAAATTATGACTATGAAAACATACAACTACTAATAAACTTTCCTTAAAACTAAGGAAACTTGAATGTGCGCCATCAGACTTTCCTTTGATTTTACAATAACATCAACATGTATCACCACATTCAGTTTTTAACATCAGGCTTTTAATATGTCTCGGGATCGTTACCTTGTATCAGAACCTACAGGGCTATGCAGTAAAAGTTTGTAAAACACCACTTTAATCTACAGCACAGCGTAGCAGCATACATTTCAATATAAGTACTAACAGGCAATGGTCTGTATTTAGAATACAGCATTGAATTTAACAGCTACAGACAGCACAATTCACAGATCCCTCTGCATGTGGTACATTAAAATGATGCTTAGATTACTCTACTCTGCCACTTACATTTAATGTGATTTGAGATGGGGGTTGCGAAAAAGGAACAGTGGATGCGTGAAAGGAACACTGAATGGAACGATTGAAGTGAGGATGGAGAGATGGGAGTTTCGATAAATCGGCAAAAAGATGGAAGGATAAGTGGCTGCCCCGAAGAAAGAGTAGCTGGAAGAACGTAAATTTTATATCAGCGTTTTTCATTTGTATATTTATATTTAGCTACACATTGAAAGAAATATACAGGCGTACCCCGCATAACGTCTCCCCGATTAACTTTTTCCCGGTAGAACGCCTCTGGTGTTTAATATCCAAACTTCGTAGAAAGTACGTATCTCTCAATACAACTTTTCTTGGCTGATGTTTATATATGAAAAATTTATACTAACGTTCAACAACTCAATACAACATTTTTAACAAAACGATGTGCATGCAAACTGCACATGTTACTGCATACAAAGCAACTGTTACCTACCATATCAATTGTTTGGTAATCAGGAAGCGATGTTTTAAGCATTTTACATCCTGACATGATAATTGTTACTTTTCTTTGTAGAGAAGGGTCCCGCAGCAGATGCTACGGACGCACCGCAGCCTTAAGGCTTCTTGTGCAACCCTGTGATGAAGATGAAAGATGATCAGTTTTTCTCATTCTTCCAAGTAATTGTGCACCGGTAGAATGAAACTGACAGCGGAAAACCGAAGTACTCGGGGAAAAACCTGTTCCAGTGCCACTTTGTCCACCACAAATCCCACATGGACTGACCCTGGATCGATAGTTTGTTACTCACTTATAAGCGTTTTACTGTGCTTTAGTTACGTTTTAGGAAACTGGTTGGGGCTTTTTGGTTGACGTTCTAACAAATTATAATTTTTCTCATTCAAAATAATGGGAAATAGGCTCCCGATTTGCGTTTTCGCGCAGGTCTGATTATCAGGAACGGATTACTGGCGTTAAGCAGGAGATGGCTGTATATAGTTTTGTTTATATTTCTCCTTTAAACAAACGGATGGGTGAAAGAATGGAAAAGTGGTTAGACAGATGGAAAAGAGAATAAATTTAAGGATAGATGGGCAAATAAATGGTAGAATGAGTAAATGGATATGTGGATGGAAGTGCGGGTACTTTTAGATCGATGAATTGAAGAACTGATGGATGAATGTGCCATCTGTGGACAGGTTCACTTGAGACGTTTACTCCTCGCACTGTAGTAGAAACGAAGGATTACAGCACGGTACGATTTTACTTCTGACAATTTCTCACCCTGTAAACACATAGCCCCATGCCAAACAACCTTTAACAATTAGTTTCATTATCAGCATGCACGTGATTGAACGTGTTATTAAAAAATAACACAAGGTACGTTTTACGTCAATAACATTACGTAACCACGTATGTTACTAATATGGTCAATTTTAGCTTACAAGATTCTTGAAAAACAACAATTTCTCAAATCAGATGCCTTATCCACTTCGCTTACAAACTTCATGTATTCTTATTTCGAAGCAGCCATCTACATTTTTACGGATAATCTAATTTCGTTGGAATTATGTGGAACAAAAGAATATTTCCTTGTGGGCAAGCACATTCCAGCCATTAGCAACGCAAAAGGAACAATCGTGGCACCGCAATGGCTCAATTACTGCTAATTAAGGGGAAAACATGTCTGACTACATCAAGAAGACATTTAAAGCACTTTGTTCAACGCTAGTTTTCTGAGGTCAGATTAATTAGGCAGGGAGCTCTTGGAAGACCTAGGCGTACATGGGGGAAGTTATCGAGAAGGACCTTGAAAGAAAATTGTGTGAAAATATTGACTGGCTTAATATGGGTCAGGAAAGAGTACATGGCTCATAGGATCAGGGTAACCAACGTTTGGGATAAAACAGAGTTGGGAATTTCCTGACCAGCTGTACGACTATCATCATCATCTCAGAAATGACTATTTATTTGGAGTTAGTCATTCAGATTAGCCTGCTCTGTGAATATACGGTGTTTCGGAGCGCAAGGTTGGCTGCCACTTGTCTAAATTCAAACTCTTTATCAGTAAGTGAAGTAACCTGATCCTGCCCCATAACAACCACTTACCGAGGGTGCAGCTATAAAGCTTACCACACCTCGATACTAGACAAAAGTTCGTGGACTATTTAAACATTCTTCCGGGGACTAATAGCTTAATTCCTCCAATCGGAGAAAAGCATGATCAAAAAAGGATTTTAATTTGCGTAGTTATATCAGACAAAAAACTTTATCTGTATCTTAAAACATAAATGAACGTCTTATGAAAGGTAAAAAAGTAAAGGTGTCCCTTTCCAAGCCAAGAAGGCATACAGGGGGAGCTGAGGTATGGCTCCATTCACTCCTTGCCTTGGTATTACACGGAGGTGAGCGGTCAACTTTACGACTAGGCCTATTTACCCCTGGGAAAGAAACCCGATAGCAACGTTCCCTCTAATTTTTTACAGCTGCGCGGACCTGCTACTGCTCTCAGCAGAAACTTTTTACACGACCTGACGACTGCGCGGAACTTCCAGCAGCATTTTCAAAAGAAGCTTCCAGCTGCGGGGCACCAATTCAGTGTGCGCGGGAGCATTTCATTTACTGCGCGGCCGGGCAACCGCGCAGCTTACAGGGAACATTGCTCGAAACCCTTTGAAAAGGAGGCTGAATTGGCCCCAGAGCCGGTCGGGACGGCTTTGGAAAGGAGAAAATCTCTTAGCCTTACTGAGCTTCAAACCCCGGACCGTCCAACCCGTAGACCAGTCACTAAACTGACTACGATATCCTGGCTCCAAAGAAATGCCTTATTCGAGTATTAAATGTTTTGTACATATAAGTTACAGTATAGAAGAATATGGTACAATCAGTTACTAAACATTAACTGTACTTAACTAATTACTGTACATGTAGCAGAGTCCTTCTTGAGAAGCTAACAAGTCCTCAGCAAGTCAAGAAATTCCCCGCATTTTATAAAACCCGAAGGTTCATTACCGCATTCACAAGAGCCCGCCACCTGTCCCTATCCTGAGCCATATCAATCCAGTCCATGCCCCGCCCATCCAACGTCTTGAAGATCCATATTAATATTATCCTCCCATCTACGCCTGGGTCTTCCAAGTGATCTCCTTATGTTTGCAATTTATACAGAGTGAGCGAAAAGTCCCCGTGCACCTGTCGGAAGTACGATGTAGGTTAGAGTAGAAGTTACAGTATGGACAGAATGGACAGTACTGCGCCCACAGTGCGGAGCTGGAGGAGGTTGGGACTAGGTGAAAGGGGTCACATATGCCACCCAAAGTGTCTTACGTATGGGACTTCGACACTTCCAGCACAGTACAAACACCCTGCTTACACAGGTGCACAGGGACTTTTCGCTCACTCTGTATATTTAATCAAATGATTAATGCCATAATATGGATGGTATGACGGTTTTGAATATTACTTGATGGAAAAGCTAATGGTACGTGGTTTTTACGAGGGAATGCACACCGCACATTAAAACCGATGCACAATTTATGTGGTGTGAACGTTAAATATTCTTCTGCTTGTATCGCAAACCACAAAAAGCAGACCGCAAACCGAAGTACGTGCATCACCGGTTTGGAGGGAATTTAGCGAATGTGTACAAACAAATAGAGAATTTTTCTGTAAATAAAAAGGGAGATATTTACACATGACGTATTCTGTCTGCGACGCTTAAAACAGCCGTGGTACCAATATGTACATTTCAGTAGGATCTGTGTTACTTTACTTGCCACAACATTAAATGCGAGTGTGTCATTTTTAGGCGTTATTTACAAAGTAAAAAAGAAATAGTGCCTTTTCTGAACGTCAGGTCTGTTCGATTGTCCATCTCGGACCTCGTACCAGATCCTAAATCTTTGAACAAACTACTTTAAAATTCGACGTTGGGCAAGATTTTCATTCAAGTTGATCAGGAATTCTGACTTTCGTTCATATGCATCCATGACAAAATCTGATTTACGTAAGGTCATAAATACACTGCTCCATGTAACTAATAAACCCTGAACAGTCTTTAATTCCATATAGAACAATTGCTAATTTGCGTTTAATTCCTTCAATTTTTTTTAAATCAATAAACTTAAAAATGTCATTGGTTGTTTTGTACACTGCATTTTGGATTACACGTTCTTAAGGCTTGATAATCAATTTTAATTGTGCTGGATCCAAAGTTCTACACTGTACTTCAATAGTATTATAGTTACATCTTTCCCCGAAAAACTTACTTCCGGAAAACAGCGTAGTTTATTCTATCAAACCGTCTTTCGATCATTTCTCATATTCACTGAATTCGTGCTTTCAGATGTCCATCGAGGGTTACAGTAGTAGATGAATGGTAGGGTTATGTATGGAAACCGTAGCTATATTTGTCAAATTTAACTTTGGAATTTGTAGGGGTCTTTTTTTTTCTTTTTACTAAGCACCGACAACATACCATCAAATTCGACACATCACCCACTTCGTTTCAGGTATATTCGGACGACGGACTGTGAGCGTGGAATAAAGAATGGGCCAGCAATCTAAACTTGAAAACATAAATTCATAAAAACTTTGCATTTTGCTGATGACCAAGCACTTAGTGAAAAATTCGAAAATTAACTCCACAGCAATGACCATGAATTAAGTACAACTGATAAGCCAAGTAATCTGAAAAATCTCGGCACATAAATCTACATCAATGGACTTCTCGGTAACGTCATTTGTTAGAACAAACATAGTCATCTATGACCTCTCTGTTGAACAGTTCAGTTTTATGTAATTAGGATGTGACGTAAGCTACAGTTACGACAATGGCGTCTATCAGCCAATGTGCGGGAAAATTGAAGCAGTCTTAGCGGGACACACTATAAGAGAAACAGAGCTTAAATCCCATAAAATTACAACAGTATCGGCCTTGCTGTATGGGAGTGAATCATGGCTGGCTACGAAGGAAGACGCCGCTTATGAGTAAGGCTACGACACAGAAATGAGATTCTTGCGCGGAATCAAACGAGGTACTTGATACGATTACATGAAAGCGAAAATACAAGCCAGAGTTTTAATACGCGTAGATTATCTTAAGTTTTAAATAACATTAGAGACCATAAAGATTACTGTAGACAACAAATCGAACAGATGGGGGAAGAAAGATACCGGAAGGTCACCCTCCATTACTACCCTACAGGACAAAGGGACTCGGGAACACCGCGTACAAGATGGAAGGGAAGCCGAAACAGGTAGAAAGGCTCAAGACCTTACAGGCAGAAGAAGATGATACAATGTCCTTTACTTTACTTTACATTACATTACGCCAGAAATATCTCCAACATAAAATTCATTATCAAGGATTTCAAAAGATAAGTAGCGGTTACAATACATTAGTGACATACGCTAATTGATATAAAATACGTTAGGTTTATTTTACATTTGTATATCTCCCTGGGCCTACCCAGCCGGGGCGTGGCGTTGACCACCCACCCCATCTTGCGCCGAGGTTAAAGAAAGAGTAGAGCTATACCTCTACTCCCCCTCTGGTCCTTCATGGCCTGTTCTAGGGTGAACTTTACTTTCACCTTTTTATATCTCCCACTTCCACATTACGTGTAGAGATGCATATTTCACTTTAGTGTAATGAAATTTAAGAACCATCCTTGGCTGGGGGATCAGCGAATCGCAGGATTTCGAATAGCCATGGATCTAAAACATTTAGTATGCACCATCTCACAGTTGCACTGTATAATATCTACGCTACTAGGTTCGTCTCCACGTATTCATGCAGAAACACTGATTGAGCTTCGAGACGTGACTATCGAATCTAAATCATCAACAAATTTACCCGCTTTGTACTAAAGAACGATTACAGATTCCGTTTCTCCTGAAATTTTACACTGTATAAACAGACTTGTTAACGACAATCCATAACTGCCAGTAAAAAGCTTATTGTGGCACAGCCTGTATTGAGACTAGCCGGGGTACAAAGGAGTAAAATCACGAAAAAAACCTAAGATTCTAAAAGTGAAATATATACAAACCTGTTTTAGAATTGTATAAATATTTACTACGATTTAATTATATAATTTTATCAAAATATGTACCTATGAAACGGAACACAACTCGACTGAACGCGTCTGAGTTTTAATGCGGGGCGCAATAATTTCAAGAGATGGCTGATGGACCGCACGTCTTGTCGCAGTTTCTTGTTATATGTCTACAAAATTACTAGGTTTTTCTGGCACTTCGAATCCAATTTCTGACTTGTTTTACGAAGGTATGCGAATGTTGAAACAGTATTTTGATACAGGCTACAACAACGTTTCCAGCCCTCTCCAGTTCTACTACTATAATTTAGCATTAAATCCCATGTGACTCTACATACCTAGCACAATTAACAAGTCATTAAATTACACATCTACCAAAAGACATTGTACCGGCACTGTACTTTATCTGTTTCAAACGACAGAAAGAAACTGATAAAGACAGAGAAGCAAATACATTAACCCGAAGAAAAAAGTAGAAAAACAGGTAAAAAAAGAAAAGGAAACACAAGGGGTAAAGAATATAAGGAAGAAAATACTGCACTTTACATCTGTCACGGTCCTTCAATTCCTTCATATTTCCTTCTCTTACTTTCTAACAGAAAGCGTGAAGAAGAAAATTGAGTTATATAACCCGAAATGTGGGAATTTAGAGTAGAACTGAATCCTTGGTTATTTCGAACACAATGAAAGTTCTTTACTCAGTTCGTTCAATAGTGTGCTCAGAACTCGGAAATAAAAAACTTCACTGATCTATAACTTGGTGTATATTTAAATTGTACTGCAAGTGATCTTACCTTATTTTGTTACACGAAGAGCTTCTAAGCGAGAAATGTGTTTTTTTAATGTATCATTTACACCAAACAAGTTTAAGTAACGCAAAGTGTTTGTCGATCGCTTGAAAGACTGTTCACAAAGAGGGTATTCGAAAATGTAATGGATCTGAGTTCTGCTTATTAAGGATTAGTACAGGCTATAAACGATTTGATGAATAGCACCGAAAAGCGTTTGAATGGCGAACTTCGTTTAGAACCAACACGACTTAAGTCGAATCCTGTGTTACAGTATCGATCTGTCCCCTCAGCAGTCTTCTCTTTGCTCTAAACTTCATATATTCAGCTCATTTCTTGCTGCTTGTCAGTTCACCCGTTTTTGTAATGTGCCTCAGTTCAAGCAACTTCCATCTTGACGTAAATACGTTGCTAAAATATGGATAAAACAGAAGAATATTAATGTGTAAACACTACTCTATCCGCTCAGAAACGTATTATCCTTACCGTACGTCGTACCAAGAAGGTTCTATCGAATATGACACTAACTTGACATATAACTTATTTTCACTCCACGTCCAATCAAGTGCGGGGTCCTTAAGACAAAGGTCGTCATATCGAGGTTATTGGACGTACCCACCATACTGCTCCAAGCAGCATGATAAATAAGAACAACGCGTTGTTTAATGATGGCTGCTAGGGAAGACAAACGTACTCGAGAACCAGCAGCAGTGTGTCACTCTGTCCACTGTCAATCCTACGCATAACTTAACCCCGCCTACTTTTCCACGTAATGTGACATATTTTCACCCCGATAATTTATTATTTAGGTATCATACATATTATTACGAGAGTGAATTAAGATTTTTTTTAATTTTATGTTTCTATTAAGTGAATTACTTTGCCATAAATTTGACCTAATGGGACAGCGCACTATAAGCGTGCTCATTTTGACCTGGTTTTAAATATGTTTTGCTATTCTCGCTGTACATCATGCAGTACAGATAGCCTTAAGATCAACGACGTTTCGTAAGACAGACCTACTTCCATTTTAATATGTTATAACGATAGCCGGAATATTCACAGAGGTAAGTATCGGTGCCAGAACCCAAATCAGTTCACTAAACGCAGACAAGTATTTGGTCTTTTGATCCTGTATTTAGGTTTCTGAAAGCCAACGTATTTCCTTTAGCTCATTTCTAGAGGAATGTACCTTGTTATTTAGGTATACACTTGCTTGGCTCCTTTCTTCATCTCGTAATCTGACACATATTTTATGTGCGTTTTGTTCGCCCTATGAATGATCTGACATTTGAAGTCTTTGGGGATATTACGCCATGTCGACTGGTTAATACGTAGGCCTATAATTTAACTGTAACTGTTTTCCATTCCTCAGAACGCCACATATCAGACGGCTCGACTCTCAAGCAATCGCTATGAAAACCTCAAAACTCGATCTGACATCTCTCACACTGTTTTATGCTTGTGGTTCATTCTATTACGCTTTCATATCTCAGACTAAGTAACGTCGCATGGCGGGGTGATTAATGAAATGAAAGGTTTAAAATGACGTGGTCGCTGCCTATTCGAGGCATTATCCTACATTTTGGATGACAGACTACGGGAAAAGACAGAAAACCTGTCAGAATACACGATGACTCTGTCCATATTCGAACCAGGCGTATCCCACATAAAATACAGAGCATCATCTTACACAAACAGGGTCAACGTTCCCCTGTTACGTGGCATTCATCCCCGTAGGGGCTTACTGCTTTGGATTTACAGGTTTCGTCCACTTACGTGTTAATTAACATTCATCGTCTGTATCAAATTCGCCAAGCGCATGGGCGACCGTACATGTTCATTTAATTCTCACTGAATCTGTTGTTACACACAGCAATTCCATGACAACCGAAATTTGTTATTAGGATACAGACAGGAGTCCGAGTAGCTTTACAGATGCTTGTAATATTTACTGGCTCTGTGCGCTTCAGTCACGTGGCTTCCCGTACTTTAGACACTAAAAACAGTTCTTTATCGGTTGGCGTTGATCTAGCCAACCGTCAGAACAAAGGTGCAGCCCCCAAGAGAGATCCAAGATTTTTACGTACCAGCTACTCACGCTTGTCGCATATTTCAGAGGTTGGTGATAGACGACTATCAAGCATTAGCGAAATCACGACTGTCTAGCCTACTTGTCTGGTACAGTGGAAGATCCCGGACTCAACCCCGAAAGTTAACTTTAAAAAATAATCTTATAATGAAAAGCATTCACGTAACGATGGAACTTCTGAAACGTTGTTTGTACAAAATATACCCCAATAATGGATAATGCGTACCACAGGTGTTTATATTAGTGTTGTCAGTAGACCTTTTAATGGTTATTGATGTTCCTTCCATGTTACATCGTATCTCATGACGGCACAGCGCGGTACTGGGTTATGGATGGTGGAGAAGGCCTCCAGGTATGGAGGGTAGTTGCAAGGTGTGTACGGTGTTCTAATATGTGTACTTGTATTTACTGTATGTATTTTGTTTTGTATGTGTATGGGTGTTTTTGTTAGGTGTGTACGGTGTTCTAATGTGTGTACTTGTATTTACTGTATGTATTTTGTTTTGTATGTGTATGGGTGTTTTTGTTAGGTGTGTACGGTGTTCTAATATGTGTACTTGTATTTACTGTATGTATTTTGTTTTGTATGTGTATGGGTGTTTTTGTTAGGTGTGTACGGTGTTCTAATGTGTGTACTTGTATTTACTGTATGTATTTTGTTTTGTATGTGTATGGGGTGTTTTGTTAGGTGTGTACGGTGTTCTAATATGTGTACTTGTATTTACTGTATGTATTTTGTTTTGTATGTGTATGGGGTGTTTTGTTAGGTGTGTACGGTGTTCTAATATGTGTACTTGTATTTACTGTATGTATTTTGTTTTGTATGTGTATGGGTGTTTTTGTTAGGTGTGTACGGTGTTCTAATATGTGTACTTGTATTTACTGTATGTATTTTGTTTTGTATGTGTATGGGTGTTTTTGTTAGGTGTGTACGGTGTTCTAATATGTGTACTTGTATTTACTGTATGTATTTTGTTTTGTATGTGTATGGGTGTTTTTGTTAGGTGTGTACGGTGTTCTAATATGTGTACTTGTATTTACTGTATGTATTTTGTTTTGTATGTGTATGGGTGTTTTTGTTAGGTGTGTACGGTGTTCTAATATGTGTACTTGTATTTACTGTATGTATTTTGTTTTGTATGTGTATGGGTGTTTTTGTTAGGTGTGTACGGTGTTCTAATATGTGTACTTGTATTTACTGTATGTATTTTGTTTTGTATGTGTATGGGTGTTTTTGTTAGGTGTGTACGGTGTTCTAATATGTGTACTTGTATTTACTGTATGTATTTTGTTTTGTATGTGTATGGGTGTTTTTGTTAGGTGTGTACGGTGTTCTAATATGTGTACTTGTATTTACTGTATGTATTTTGTTTTGTATGTGTATGGGTTTTTTGTTAGGTGTGTACGGTGTTCTAATATGTGTACTTGTATTTACTGTATGTATTTTGTTTTGTATGTGTATGGGTGTTTTTGTTAGGTGTGTACGGTGTTCTAATATGTGTACTTGTATTTACTGTATGTATTTTGTTTTGTATGTGTATGGGTGTTTTTGTTAGGTGTGTACGGTGTTCTAATATGTGTACTTGTATTTACTGTATGTATTTTGTTTTGTAATTGTGTATAGTTTGTTTTGTATTGTTATTTTTATGTATATTTACATGTCCATTTGTATTGTGTGTACTAGTGTAAGGACTACTGACACCGGGTGAAAACCCAATTGCAGTAAATAATAATAATAATAATAATAATAAAATACGTTAAACAAGCGATTTCAGACAACCGATAAGGGGTAATAAGCAGCTTTGAGATTGGACGGAGAAGTAACGACCCCTCACCGCACCATGAATTGTATGTAACGAATTGCTACCCAAGGCCTCGAACTTGGATGATTTCTTCTGTACGATGTAAGAACGAAAAAAAACTTTTTGTGAAGTCCTCTTTAGAATAGCAGATACGAAAAGCACAAAATAATGAAGAGGACTGAAACTGAACGGAAATTATCCGCTTATGGATATAGTGATACTAGTTATCTGAGGCAAAACATAAAACCCACAAAGGAAAACGCAGAAACTCTTAAGACTTTGATTTGAGGTTAGTTGTAGAAACAAACGCAGTGATTCTAAGTTTATGTTCTTTTCAACATGGTGCTGGGAAAATGCATAATATAAAGACAGTTTATGAATTTTAATCCAGTTCAGACTCGCTGTGTCTCAGTAACATGAGGAGGAGCACAGAAATGCAGAGCCAAATAACTGAAGTCTGTTTTTGTAGTGTCTTAGCGACTCACACTCACTTCTAATCAACTACACTATGTTCGGACAGTGGCGTCAGCAGTCTTACGCAGTCACAAACAAGGCAATTTGTTCGAAGGATGTTGGGACCGCAAGTAAATGTGCGGTTTGGGAGGCAGCATTCTCCATAATTTTCAGGCCCTATAGACTGAAGTAGGGATAGGAGATCACCAATTTAAAACTAAATTATACACTCACGACACTCACAATCGAGTGGGTTGGTGTGGTGGCGATACTCTAGAACTGCATTTGGGAAATGTCTCAGTCGAATCTACGAGGGTCGTTGACTATCACGGCTGAGGTTTGCCGTGATTTTTCTAGGGCCACTTAGGCAAATAACGCAACAATACTTCGATTTGGCAACAGCCGCTTCCTTTCTAGCCCTTATCAATTCATCAGCCATCAGCCAAGTTACTGACAGCGTCGTAAAACAAACCACAAAACAGATGCCACTCTACGAAGTAGTTATCGTGTCTCACAGGTGTAGCACTTTTGTATTCCTCGCGCTGCTCCAGTAACGATAATGGAAATGATGAAATGTGCCAGAAACTGTTTGAGTCATCAGACATTACTGCATATCCAACGTGACTGTCTGCTCGAGCGACAGCCGTGAGAAGCGCGTGAAACACTTCACAGCTGACACATTGGCTATTTCCTGCTCCATCAGCATTCATAAAACTGTCATATATATGATTCTGTCAAACGGACACACTTTACTAATGTATGTTGGTATAACGGGTTCAAAGATATTTCCTCTGTCTTTATAAAGAAATGTTAATGTAAGAAACATTAATAAAAACTTGCTCTTATTCAGCAGTAACATAATGCTCCGAAAGTTTAACACGCATACGTCCTTCTACAAATTTATTCAGGCTATAATGACTGTACTTTTAGATCAAATTCTTAAACCAATAATAAATTACACAGTTTCAAGAACAGGACAGTGCTCCATATAACTACAAACAAAAATCCTGACAGATCCAATTGTAAGATTCTGTGAGGTTTAAGAAAATGGTTGATTCATTATAACAATATTACACTAAACACTCCACTGTCCATCCTCTTAAGTATATCTGATATACACGACGTTTCGGTGGTTGGCAGTATTACCGTATTCAGATGACTGGGTGACATAAAATAACTCATTTTGCTTTTTTACTTAATGATCAACGAGTACGGTTGTGATTGAACCTGGAAGCTCCTAAATACCAGCCTACTGGTATAGTGGTCAGAGCAAACAAACGGTCTCGGGTTCGATCTCAGCTCTCTGAACTACTGATTACAGTAAATGTAGTGGCAAAGTATTTAAGAGAGTTCCGGTTTCGATCCTGTCGACACTAAACTTAAAATGCTCTTAAAAGTCAGTATTATAAAAGACGAGAGAACAGCCGAAACTCGGAACGTTGTATCCATCACTGGTGTCACAGGTCGTTCCGTCACGTAATGAATTCTGCTAATATGAACCCTTCAGACAAAAGGAAGAAAACTTCGGACAGGCTGTCAGCCCATCAAACGGTCCGAACATACACCCACGCCAATAGATTGATTACAACCGTGCTAGAGTGATCAAAGACTTGAGAAACAAAGATAAGAGAATTCATTGCCCGTTTTTCTTATGTTAAATGCATATAAAATACGAAAAAACTTTTGATTCACTACGTGTGTGTTATGCAGGGATATGGATATGTGATAATAGGATCAAATTATGGACGCAACAAAGGGATAGGAGATATGTAGTTTGAGTGACTATTGCAGCCACATCGTTTGCCGACGAAAGAAGCAACACACCGCGTACTGTGATTTCAAAGTGTTACATGAGGGTTACAATACATAAGAACTGATAAACTGAAGCGTTGTTAGTAGAATTTCACAAATGGATTTTAAAAGAATGTCTCAATAGTTTCATAAAACATTCCCAAAAGATGGATAATTTTGAGAAAATGCTGCCTACGTTGTATGCATGTAAAAAAGTACGTATTTTTTGATTCTATGGTCACATTATACACTTTTGGTTTAAGCATTTTACACATTGCACAGTAAGAAAGTAAGAATCCATACAAGTCTTCTTTTATAATAAGCCTCATGGGCGTAGAAAGAGCAGTGGGAAGAAGGAAAAGGAATTTACTTTGGACAATATCAAGAAGTCTATCCCCTTCTAAGGTTAACAAATATTTAACACAGAACACCAAATGGTCCTACTCCGAAGTGTCATTTAATAAGGGATTTCAATTACCCATTCACAACACGAACACTTCAAACCGTATAAGATATGAAATGTTAGCAGCATACTAAACGAAATGACAACGCAGTGCATTTGTAACTATGATGACCGCCGATTGTCACGTGCAGCGGGAGATCATCACTTGTGTTCAGAAACACACAGTCGCGGCATTCTGCAAATTCCCTCTTCTTCTCTACCCCTTCTTCCCAATATCTACCCCTAACGGACACCATGGGGCCCATCTATCCCTACGAGTCCCACAAATCTGTAGGTGCCTTCTCCACACTACAACGCTCAGCAATCAGCCAGTACACACAGCTCCTCCGCTATTACATTTAGCAGTGCTGTTTCTGGTAGTTTCTTCATGGTAGAGAGATTCGCCAGAAGCAGAAATTAAATTCTTTTCCCATCGACTCCCCAAGAAAGAAAAGAACTGATGACCTAAATCCGCTCATCTCTCGGAACATAATTTACTCCATGGAACAGAATTCTCCTTAGGAAAGAAATAATACCACAACCTAGCCACGAAATTTCTCATACTTTCTGTAACTCGCATGTTCGTTACCTTGTTCAGAATGGCCCGCCACTGGTCTGTACAGTCAGCCATATAACCTAGTCCACAACGTCATACCCAATTTATTTAAGACCCATTCTAGTACTACCTATCCCCTTACATCTCCTTGTTCTAATGAGTCCCTATTCATGAGGTTCAACAACAACGATTCTGTAACAAATTTAATTTTTCCCATGCCTGCTGTCAGAGGTGCAGAAATTCCGGGCGCCAGGCGACTGAATTTTGTAAGGTGGCGCCTAGTATTTGCGGGTCCTCAGCATGAAACCTGCTTCATGTCGCCTTTCCGGTGCCTCGAATTTTGAAGTGACTCCTAGATTTTTGGAAAATCTGCCCACCCCTACCATCATGCTCCATAACATGAACACCAAAATGACTACTGGTAATCTATGCCCCTCAATATGCAGTTTCCTCGAACTTCCTCTAATTTCTTCTCACCTCGACTCTAATTACTATCTTCAGTACATTGTACTTACAAATCCTTCATCTACGAGGACTTTATCACTCGCAAAGCTTAAATGAACGACAATCTGACGTCAACGCCCAGACAGACGTGCATACATATGTATATACGCACACTGCGGTACTGAGGCACTGCGCTACAAGCCGAAATGTCACGGGTTAGATTCCCGATGGGGCCATTGAGATTTTTCATTGATTTAATCCTTCCGGCCGCACTATGGCCTTGGGGTCGACTCCTGGGGGCGGGGGGTAATGGCGGAAGGTGCGTAAGACTGACAACCTTGTCACCTTCATGTG
Source organism: Reticulitermes speratus (assembly GCA_021186555.1). Classification (NCBI taxonomy): domain Eukaryota; kingdom Metazoa; phylum Arthropoda; class Insecta; order Blattodea; family Rhinotermitidae; genus Reticulitermes; species Reticulitermes speratus. The sequence continues at coordinate 21,004,656 of JAJKFL010000330.1, forward strand.
GCGACTGTCTAGAAATCATGGAAGCCTCAACCTCTTGGAGCCCTCAGGGCCTGTACAAGGATAACATTACCTTTATCTTTATATATGCATACAAATAAATACACATTAAGTCAAAGTCGTGGTTAGCAAAAAACCCGCAACACAGCGGAAATGAATTAGACCTGGGGATCTTTGAAAGACACATCATACTTATAACCCCAAACCAAACTCATCCTCGTAAAAATTATTTCTGCTTAAGACATTTAAATTTTAATGTTTCCTGGATATTGAGTTCATTAATGTGTTATCGATATTAGTAAGTACATTATTTAAAAACTGTCTGCTCTATTATTTATCAAAGGAGACTTTTGAACAGCGTCTCAAATCATCCATCATTTCTTAATCCACATCACAGCAAATAACGGCTAGATTCACATCAAAAACCATTCATCACCCATTCCACGTTTGCACATACAGCCTAGTGTTTGAATATATGATCGATACATACGTGGGAAGGAAAGATACTCCCACAAACACATTCTGGCGTATTTCATTACCCTGGGTAGGATATAAAAAGCAACAATCACACTGCAGGAGAGAAAGGTACACGCTAACACTTCGGGTTGCGAAAACTGTGCGTACATTTATAAGGCTACAGATTACGTGCTCAACACAACATAGCAATGCGATTAATTAAACAAATTTCTTATGCAAAATGGCAGCCCTGAGTCTAGAAACCAGTTCACATATACACATTTACTGGGAGTATATTACGAGTTTAGAAAGTGTTTGGTGTGAGAATTGACGTAATGAAGAATTCTATAATTATATTAGCAAACATAACTGTTTTGAAGGATTTGAAATTGTGCGTCAACATGACAGGTTATTGCCTTACGAATTCTGTGATACACAGTCATTTCACAATGCTGTTTGACACCAGTCAATGTCTTGTGGCACCAACTATCGTGCCACAACTGTGTCCACACAAGTACTGTTATATCTGTGGGGGCCAAAATTTTGTTTCAGCGCTGGAAACAGATGATAATGACTGGGTAACGAATTCTAAAAATATGGTCACAATTAGTGTAAGTTCTTTAATTTTGAAATTATGTCAGGTAGACGCGCTTTCTGACCGACACGTGTATTTATGAATTTAGGAAAACCTTAACAAGTACAGCTCCAGACTGTTTGTAGTAACTTACTGTGGTTTATATTGCAACATGTTTCGGCTTTTTTAAAAAGCCATAATCAGGTAATGTAAAGTACTGAAAAATTATCACATACATCACAAGAAAATGTTTCATTTTCATGTTGTTTAGATCTCAGCTTTACAGAACTGTGTGTGTTGTAAGAGCTGATATATTAAATGAAGAGTAAAATTTCTAAACTGCCAATATAAGAGATGTTATCCATTCCCTCTTATAAAAACTTACACTACTTCCAAAGTAGTTAAAAAAATACCAATGTACGGTAAGAAATTCTGAAACTCGGTACAGAAGCCAAACTTTTCAGTATGCTGTACACACGTTCTCATTCACTTGCTCCGTTCCCCCTTTCATTCCTTCTCTTGACATGTCTTGACACACACACACACACACACACACATCTTAACCTTTCTCATTTTAATTAACTTTCAATCTCTCAGACTATGTCGCTAAATCAGTTGCCCCATTCTTTGTCCACGCACGTTCAGCTTTCTCAACCAAGTTCTGTTGGTGCGATGGGGTAGGGGTGGTGGTGGTTTGCCACCCTCTCAGAATACTCCCCGTCCCTTAGGTTCCTTGCTGGACCTGCCCCTGTAAGTTATGCTCGGTAGTGCGAGCAGGCGTGGGCTGCGTTGCCTATTAGCAAGGGGCAGTGATGCGGTGATCAGAAAGCTGCGTCGTTGTGGCCGCTGTACTGGAACAACCACGTATAGTGAGTGACCTCCCCCACCCACCATACGCTATCTCTTTCCACCACATCCCAAACCCCCAAAACCCAACACCCGACTGGATACTCACTGATAATCGACGTGGAACACTAAACATGATCAAACTTCTATCAGTTCACTGGTGCATATGACGTGGCAGGTTCTCTTGACGCCATAATGTACAATATACGTGCACATTTATTATTTTATTTTTTGGAAACGTAAATAATATAATACGGGGAAAATAGCTGTAAAAGTAAAAATCCCGTAACTTTGTATCTTCTTCTACTTAATTTTCATCTAATTAAGTTATCACATTCAAAAACGCTTTACGTAAAGACCTTTAATCTCTGCACAGAATTAAAACTGAGAGTTGGTACATCAACATATTGCAAATTACAATTTGTGGGGATATAGCCAAATGATGGATTTAAAATAACAGAGGTGACTTCTGACCAATAAACATGTACACAGTTCGCAGAAAATATCTCAAACTAAACATATGAGGTATGAAGGGCAGTAGAGTATAGCTCTACTCTTTCTTTAACGTCGGCGCTAAATGGGGGTAAAAGTAAAGTTCTCCCTAGAACGGGCCATGAAGGCCCAGAGGGGGAGTAGAGGTATAGCTGTACTCTTTCTTTAACCCTGGCACTAGATGTGGGTGGGTGGTCAACTCCACGCTCCGGCCACTTTACCCCCGGGAAACAGACCCGGTACCCATTGTACAGGAGGCTGAGTGGGCCCCATGGCCGGTCTGCACGGGTGCGGAAAACCTTCTAAATGGGGGTTGGTACTAAAATCATGAGTCTGAAGAAAATTATCTTCATAATAAAGAACTTCAAAATTTGTTGTCTTCATCAAGTGCTAGTTATTAAGGCGCTGAAATACAGAAAAAGCGTTTGGGAGAAGGGCTTGGGGAAGATGCGAAATGCTTACAAACTTTACTATGAAATCCTGAGGGTTAGGACCATTTGGGCAACTTAGCAGTAAATGGGAGAATAAATTAGTTTAACGTGAATAAATAGGTTCTGAGGACGTAGTCTGGATACATATGATCGTCGACAGTGTCCATTGAAGGTCTCCACCGAATACTCAAATGCACCTCGAGTTACCTAAACGTCAGAGAATTTATTGAATATCTGAAAGACCACCAGACTCAAGAGTTAATATCTTTTCAGTTTAGGGATGGACTTTGTGGCAAGGCAAAGAGTCCCTTCCTCTGCCGTAACTGAATCCCAGTCATGCAACCCTTATCAGTTAGAGACTTCAGTTATTCCAGTTCCCACGACTCAAGTACGTAATACGTACACTGATAAAATTCAGTACAATGCTGAGGCCTACCTGGGATACGCCGGTTAGAAACGACTGCTTTAGTGATCATACCTTCGGATTATTGAGCCTTCTCTTTTTCTATCTACGTCCATGGCAAGACTTTACCCTGAAGTCGGCCTTCTCCCACTTCATTACCACTTACATTCACTATCATCTCATATAAATCTTCTATTCTGAAGATGAAAGCAGCATGTTCCTCCGAAGCTTTGGTACGTACGTACGTACGTACGTACCAAGCTACATGGCATCACATTCCAGTAAACTGTAATCTTAACGTGTATTGTTTAAATAAGGTACAAGTCGAGAAAGATGAAACTGCAAAACACCTCCTGACGGACAGTTACACATCAGATGTTAAGGCAGGCCTAAACACGGGACAGACGAGTTGTATGTTAAATCAGTTTTGCCTGAGGATGGGGACGGAGCTAGTCCCCGAAACGTTGTATTCAAACGAATTGACGCGGCTGTGCGCCCGAGAAAACTATATTGAATCATGTCGCCGCGAAAGTTTTAAAACTTATATTAGGCCTAATCAGCTTTAGATGTACAGTACGACTAGACGGAAGAACTTAAAAGTTGCTCTCTAGTCGTCCACAGCTTCAAATGCACCTTCACGGAACAGAGTTGAGGTCAGGTAAATTCCGAAACAAATAAACGCGTTTTGTAGCTCTTAATAGCACAACAGACAATTTTCTGAGACCTGCGCTCGTCTGGGATTTTACGCAGCCTGGAATGGTAATTCCGTACCGATGTTTCGGACAACTATCGGTCCCATATTCAAGGGTCAAGAAGTCCAAGGTTGTTTGACCCTTAAAGATGTGACCGATAGGTCGTTTCGAAACGTCGATATGGAATTACCACTCTACGCTGCGTAAAATCCCAGAAGAGCGCATATCTCATTTTCATCGTGGCGAAGTCTGAAATCACGCATAGACAATGTTCTGGTTAAACGAAGTGATATTGTCCATACTTCGTAGGGATAGTACCAAATAGTGCCATTTTATTTTTAAAGATACCTCCTGCCATTGCAGGAACACAGGATATTATATCGCATTTCGTAGGTGTCTCCACGAGGGAAACCTCTCAGAGCCATTATCCAGTGGGACGACACTCCAGGACATAACAATGGACACAGAGCCATGTAAACAAGTGCCGCCTAGTCAATATGGAGCTACAACTGGCGACACAAACTGCTGTCTCTTGCTTCCAGTTGTTGTTACCCCTCTTGTCAATGAGCAAACAGACTGTACATTACAAAGTAGAGTTGGAATCACAAACGTCCCTGTAAAATTTACATTAACGACCATCGAAACAAGCAACTTAACACGAAATTCTCTTGTTACCAACAACGTGTTCAGGACAAAAGGTTTAGTCCACACACTTAAAATATTAAGTAGAGCACTTTGTAAAGGAACAAATCGAATTTCTATATCGAATGGCTGGTAGCCGTTCTTCCTATTCGGGAAATTTCGCATTAAAATCCTAGCCAGGAAATAGGCTTTACGACCGACGTTTATATACTTTCTTTCAATTCGTGTAGGTAAATTCTGTGGTGGCGCCTTAAAATTAGGCTACTACAGCTTCCATATGTATCCTTCCCAATCCATTATCCACTGGCCATTCTACACGTATTATTGGGCGGTATATAATAACTACTAGGGATCGTTACATAAACAATGAACAAATAAAACAAAAAAAAAAAACAGTAGAAAAACAAGTAACTAAGAAGCAGAATGTCAGAAGTTTAAGAATACTTGAAAGCAAATTATTAGTAGTAAAAGTTCAATCCCAAACACGGTATGTGTAAGTGTTTGTTTACCCAGTGACACTATGTAAACAGGACATGCTAGAACTGTGTAGTTACCATGGGTTACCGAATGAAGTAACTTCATTACCTAGCCTGATTATCACTAATTATGCAGGTGGTACTGGACTTGGTCAGCGCTCCTGCTTGGTATTCTGCGGTCCTCGATTCGAATACTGGTTATCCCGATAAAATTTGAACGCTATCCTCAGTATTCCATGGCTTGCGGGATTCTTTCCCGGGGGCTAAGCGGACGGGGCGTGATGGTAACCACTCACCACATCTAGCATTATGGTTAAGAACGAGTGCAGCTATACCTCTACCTCCCCCCTTCATGGCGTGGACAGAGACATCTTTACCTTTGCGAGACATTTGGATTCCGCCGCGGCGTAGTTGAGGCCTTAGTTCTTCTATGATGTTACGCACGGTACGTTGGTAGATTACCGACTTTTTGGCACAGCCTATCGGTCCCATCTTCAAGGATCAAACAGTCAAAAACTAATTGGAACCAGAAGAGAGAAGGCCTCACCTTTACCTTTACCAACCCTCAGTATTCGTATTGTAGGCCTATTCGAGGAACATTTAGATATTTAAGAGACACAGTGACAAATCAGAATTTGGGCTTGCATTAACGGGACGATAAGAAATAGTAATTCCGGAAATACAACCATTAAATTGTTTTGTGTCCTCGTCTAACAGGGCAGACGTTAATACAGTACCACGACAGTGACCGTTCCATTATGCAGTTTTGAAACTTGGTCTTCCGCCATTAAGAAAGACCACAGATTGACACTGTTCGACAACAGGGTGCCAAGGAATAGGCTATATATGGTCCAGAGAGAGAGAAAAGTAAAAGAAGAACGGACAGAATTGCATACAGTCGAGCTTTATAATTTACACTTTTCATCAAAGAATCTTAAAAGTGTGTGGTCTGTAGCACTCATGGGAGAGAGAGATTAATGAAAAATATTTGACAGGAACCCTAAAGAAAAGGTACAATGTTTAAGATCTAAACACAGATGAGAGCATAATATTAATAGGCGTCTTAAATAAATAGGGTTCGACGATGCATATTCGATTCCGCTGGAAAATACTACGATCCAGCGGCAAAAAGGCCAACGGGCCTTCTCGTTGTGTAAAATGAAGTGAAATTCTCGAAAAACCTGTTACGTAGGTCCTGTTCTAAGCAGTTAAATAGACTTGGGCTAAGAGCACAAATTTTATTGCTTCTCACCACGTCCCATATTACTTCAGACATCCCATTCCCAAAGAGTTTCCATAACTTTTTTGTCATTTCTGAAATACGTTCAAAGTCTCTTCAGGAAATATCCACAGAAATGTCAGTCCTACTGAAATTCTCTTGAAAACAATTTAAGACCCAGTAATTACTCGTACTTTGAAGACCACCCAAGTTAATATTAAAGTCTGTGAATTTTTTCCATATAGTTGACTTATGTCTTTAGCATCTCAGAATAAACAGCGACTATTACCCTAACAGAACTCACTAGTTGGTTTTTCTTATAGTGGAGAAGCATTCTGCTTACTGTGAGGTAAGAACTAAATTTTTAAATATAATTTGGACGAACTGTAACTTCAAAAGTTTACGAAATACGTAGTTACATGGCGGCTGATGTAGTGTTGTGGTATCTATACCATTAACCGCGGCTCTATGAAGCCTTCTAGGCACGAGGGTAGTACTATATGGTATGTTTACTGTGATCGTCATCATAATTGTCGTCACTGCTACCAGCCACAGTTCGTGTCCAAGTGAACAATGCCATAAGCTTGACAATGGTCGCGGTTAATTACGTCATCAATCGTAGTTCAATCCGATGTCATCATTGTATATACCATTCATGAGAACACTACGGAATGCTAGGAATTGTTTCAAGTAATGTTTTGTTCAAAGCTGAAATAAATACAACACGGCACATATCATTACGTATTTGCACACATTTGTACTCCAAAACAATGCAAAATAGGTGTGTGTAAAATTGGCAAGCAGCAAATCATACTGTGAAACCTCACACAAGCATTTCAGTAATGTTCTAAACCCCTGCAAGATAAACTGACAGTTGGTGTTGTTGTCTTTTGCCATCTGAACAACAACGCCTGTCTACTACATAAAGCATGACCAGCAGGCCATATTGAAACTCGGTCTAAAACATTCCCAATATGGAGACACGTCCTAAAGTTTCATGTGCACAAGTTGATGTCCTTTGGCTCAAATGTGGAACATCTACTAGTGTCTAGAACATCACTTCGTTCGAGCCTCACTTGTATAAATCAACGGGGCTTCCTTGTCTCTGCTGTTCTGCCATCCACATTGAATGTTTCAATATGCACGAAACTTGCACAAGCTATACTGGTAAGATACACTTACAAGCCGAGGACAATAATGCAATAACGATGATGATGACAGTGACGACGTGATGTCACCAGCTGCGGAATACAGAAACTCAAAGACTTTCAGTTCGAAACAAGAAGTACGCAACTCTCTCACTTAAAACGCTTCAGTGTTTTATTGGACAACTGTATTAGAATCTGCGAGGGGAAGTGAACTATACTACAGTAAGTCTTAGCATCTGTTATGATGTAAACTCTCTAATTAAACAGCTGCAGACGTACGTCTGTTAAAATTTTTCCCTTTAATTTTACGTTATTTAAGCTGTGCATTTAAAACTGTCATTGTAGTGTCCGCACGTGCTCATCACTTTGCTGCACATACCTGTGCGGTTTCATATCACAGAGTTCGTCCGAAGTATATGAGATTATTAACGTCACCAATTTACGGATTTAAAAGTTATGGACATCATACGTTGGAATTTAATTAGTCAATAATCATACACGAAAAATGCATCGTCATGAATAAAAGGTCACTAACATCGTCACCCTCTGATACGATTCTTGTCTATCAGTTTTACATTTACCGATCGATTCCAGGCTACATGCAGGTGTATATTATTTCTGATATTTTGAGAGAGACGAGTGCTTGAAACGCGCCAGCAGTACGAGATTAACTTTTATTCTATCAAAGGTCAATCAGTATAAAATCAGTTAGAAAAAGAAACGACACACGCAATGAAATATCTCTAACCAGCAGAAAGTGGTTAGAGAATTCTGTTCGCTGAAAACTAAATCTATTTATTCGAGGATACCGATCACCTGGGATATGACGTTGCGCTACTGGGTAATCGGATCCCGACGTTTCGATGCAACGTACTGTACTCAAACTAAATGCTGGATATGTCCTACAAAACTCATTTTTCAAGGATACTTAAACATCTAATTACCCACTGACGAAGCAGCACATCCAAGAAGAAAGGAATTCTATGTTACATGGCTGGAAAAACCTCAAGACCCACATATAGTTAATTAGTTAATTAAGTTATCAATCGTGTGTTTATACAACACTGCCAGTTGCTCGGTATTGAATGGTTAGATGATTAATGAAGGACGAATTAGGAAAAAAAAAACGTTGAAGCGGTCGTGGCCTATTCAGACGCACTATTCCAACACTTTCCTAGACGAAGTGAATAAAACCACGATAAACCTCAGTCAGGCCAGTGGATGTCTTGATCGAGATTCGAACCTGGAACCTCCTGTATACAGGGCAGAAGGGCAACCGCTCGGTGAAAACATGCTGTTTTCGTGGGATAAAAATGCCTTCAATATCAGGTCGAATTAAGATTGTAATAACCCACAAGACTACAGACTGTCCCTTCGGATGTTTACATTTGCTTCAATACCGCACAAAATGCTCCCGCAACAAAGTAGTACTGAAGCCACAGCTTGGTGTCTTGTTTCATATTCAGCGCGATACTGCCATCTGGCGGCTTCATAATGCTTCACTCACACTGTTGCACCATCATGCAAGTGTAAGAGGCGGAATCTGTTGTAACACAGCACGAGGTCGACGAAAATAGGCATTATCGACCAAAATGGTAATCACAACGGGAGTTATTAAAGAAAGATGAAGTGAATTATTCAATAAGCAGCCGCATAAAGACAACGGGATAGGAAGGTGGACGTCTTTAAATCTATTCCTACCCTGAAGACAGAAGCATCATATTCCTCCGAAGCATCAGTAAGCTAGTGCCAGACTGCATTAACTACGAAGGCCACGACAGGTGTGCGTCTTTACCTGCTATTTAGTTGTTCAAACAAACAACTAACTCAATGGAATATATTGCTTCGTGTATAGATGATACTGTACCAGTCAGAATTCCCCACTCCTACAAAACGTCCTTCTACGTTTTGACAAGTGCAAACATTTATTGCAGATTAAACAGGAATTGTACAATGAACATTACCACAAATTACTCTTGTTAGTGTTTAACTTTGAATATCCATTAACTTCGTAACAGTCACAAGTATGACATGTTGATGAAGGCTTTCACTCAATAGTAATTAATTAATTAATTAATTAATTAATTCTTTCCAAAATATGACCGCTTCCTCATAGGACAACTTAAGTGACCTTCCTAACTGATAAAGCATTCCTAAATAAACTGAAACAAAAATATATAAAAATTGTGCGTACATAGACTACTTTGTAGTAGATACATGTAACATAAGTAATATCGAAAAGCGAAAATGTATTTGGATATTATTCAAAAAGGCGAGCCGGAATAGCTCAATCGGCATAGTATGTAGGCTAGGCGCTGGAGATCGACAAATCGGGGTTTGCTCTGGCCCCACCCAGCCTTATATCAAATAGGTACCGGAAGTAAAACGGCCGATGCATGAAGCTGAGCACTCACTTCAAAATTGTGTTCATAATATGTCTGCTTTGAGCTATATCACAAATTCCCCATATGCTTTCGTAGCAAGGTGATAAGTATAGGAAACCTGTAAACTTTTTTTTTGATCAAAAGATACGGTACATTTTGTCAACAGCATTGGCTGCAACTTTAACATTAATTTACTTAAAACACGATGACGTAACAGACGCACTGTGCATTTAACAGTGCGACATGAGGTCAAATATTCCTTTCAGAAGCGATATTACTACACGCTGAATAGAAATTCTGTCAACAGTCATACCACGTCTTTCAATACACCTGCTAGTACACCTATTGTCTCGGGAGTTTACATATTTACTTGGCTTGTTAGTATATTGCGAACATAACGGTCTTAAATAACTGAATGAAACACGAGTAGAAATGACTTTGGCCGATTGACAAGACCAAAACACACATGCAGTTTAGTACAAAGGGTCGAACCCTTCATCGTGTCCAACGTCAGTTGCAATCAAGTTGCAATGGAAGTGAAAACGATGCTATTATACGTCACGGAGTTAATAAGCGAGACAGAATGTGGCTTGAGTAATAGTTATGTCAACAAACTGAAACAATGACGGCCAAGTGGATGGACGCAAGCGGAAATAAAGAGGGACAATGGAAGTGAGTAAAACGTTAAGATGACAGCTCGAAATTAATGGAGCTGGCGCTTCATACTCACATTGCTGAGTGAGATCTAAGGTTCTCACGGCCCGCTGGAAAGTGACGCCGTGCATTTTGGTAAAGAGGTACAAACGAATCAGAGGAACATGCTACCTGGTCTTTTTAATATAAATGTACGTAATTTCTTTCCGCTGAGGTAAGAGCTGAATTTTTAAGGGTAAGCGAAATTAAATCCAGAATAGCCATGGCAAAAGCAGCATTCAACAAGAAGAATAATCTTTTCACCAGCAAACTTGACTTAAATTTAAGGAAGAAACTAGTAAAGTGCTACATATGGAGCATAGCTTTGTATGGTGCTGAAACTTGGACACTTCGGAAAGTAGATCAGAAATACACGAAAAGTTTTGAAATGTGGTGCTGAAGAAGAATGGAGAAGATCAGTTGGATCGATCGCGTGAGAAATGAAGTATTACACAGAGTCAAGGAGGAGAGGAATATCCTACATACAATAAAAAGAAGAAAAGGTAACTGGATTGGTCACATCTTGCGTAAGAACTGCCTTCTAAAACACGTGATTGAAGGAAAGTTAGAGGGAAGGATAGAAATGACGGGAAGACGAGGAAGGAGGCGTAAGCAGCTACTGGATAACCTTAAGGAAAAGAGAAGATACTGGAAATTGAAAGAGAAAGCACTAGATCGCACCCTAAGGAAAACTCGTTTTGGAAGAGACTACGGACCTGTCGTAGGGCAGATTACAGAATGAATGAAACGAAATATCCTTGCTCACCTGTGAAAGACGAATGCTGCACTATACTGGCAGTGGTGAAGTCCCATATATAAAACAATTTAGGCGGCACACGTTGTCTCTGTTACACGCCCGTGGGGGGGTCACTTCGAACATTTACTGCAACCGTAAGAACTGCACATCCACTACGATTGCAGTTGTAACCTATATCTTACTTGCGACAGGTGAAGAGGGACTTTTCGCTCACCCTGTCTTATTCGGATACTTTATTTGTCGGACTGCTCGATGGAAGTCAGTATCCGAATGTCCCGCGACCGGCCATCTAGACTCAGGTTTTCTTGGTGTTCCTCTATATTCAAGCAAACTGTTAAGATGGTTCCCAGGTACCAATTGGTAGTGCAAGATTCTCATAAAATCCCTAACCTTTAAATCAATCAAAAGAGACTCTTTACTTCACGGACCAACAAGTTATTTTTCCAAACTATGCACTTTAGCATTGACCAGCAAACAAAAACTCCGCGGCCCTAATTTTAGGCCATTTCTTCTCACCATTCTATCCAGATAAGAGTAGCATTAAAATGATGAAATATTTTCATCGGGCGAAACATGGGAACCTTGTAACAGACTGGTTTTCTTTGCCCCCCCCCCCCCCCGAAATAGACTCACGCTTCTCTTATATGTTTCGTATAATTTTTTACCATTTATGTTTATTGTCCGACGAATGTACACGTTTATTCACTATTAATTTGTGAAACACAGTCCTACATGTTTCGAACCTTATCCCGGTTCATCTTCAGGGACTTCAGTATTTTAAATTGCACTGATTTTTTGCATCAATGTTACAATTTATACACTGGTTAAAATGGTAAAAACTGAATAATATATGAATTTGTTTGTATGAATTTTTACAATCAAGTTATACACTGTTAAAATGATAAAAGTGCTATATAGCAGTTGTTTGTTTCGATGTTACCAATCAGGTTATACACAGGTTTAAAATGTTAAAAGTTGAATAGTCTTTGTTGTTATGATACCCTGTGTACTGCAGTTTGGTAGGTTCTCACCACTCAATAATGAACGTACCAAACTGCAGTACACAGGGTATCATAACAACAAAGACTATTCAACTTTTAACATTTTAAACCTGTATATAACCTGATTGGTAACATCGAAACAAACAACTGCTATATAGCACTTTTATCATTTTAACAGTGTATAACTTGATTGTAAAAATTCATACAAAGAAATTCATATATTATTCAGTTTTTACCATTTTAACCAGTGTATAAATTGTAACATTTATGCAAAAAATCAGTGTAATTTAAAATACTGAAGTCCTTGAAGATGAACCGAGACAAGGTTCGAAACATGTAGGACTGTGTTTCACAAATTAATAGTGAATAAAAGTGTACATTCGTCGGCCAATAAAAATAGAAAAGAAAATAATATTAAGTTTTTACCCTTTCTTATGTATCTCTGTCTAGTACGTTCTTCAAATGATTAACACAGAATACATGTATGACTGCATGGGATAAAAAAATAAAACCATATGGGTCGATGCCCATTCAAAAGAACTTTCATTCATTTGAACAAAATCCCTCTGATTCTCAGCACTAAGGTTACGTCGTATCACTCAAACATTTGAGCGCGCGCGCGCGCCACACACACACACACACACACACACACACACGCACACACATCAGTACATTCATTTAAATTTCGTATTGCACGCAACGTGGCAAAGAGTCAATATTGGTGAGGGCAAACTTTGGGGGATCTTTCTAACCTTAATCAAACGTTATTTATATTTTAGCGCTAACTCAGTTTCCAGTATCTCTAACAATGGAATTAACATCATCATCATTAATGCTTTAAAGTTAAATGATTACTATACGTTAACAGTATACATCACATTAAATAAAACTCTGCATTTTCACTACAAAATGTAAGCGTGAATGTCGTTCATCTTCCTAACAACATTAACCAACTTTTCTCTGTAACGGACACGAATTGAGTTCCCTGTGAGGTAAGAATGTAATTTTTATATACAATTTATATTCATCTTAGTCTTCAAATGTTTAATTAAATTTTCATTTGAGTATTCAATTACAATTATAATTACTTAATTTTATTTGCCAAATAATCCTTTCAGCGCTACATAAATTTTCAACCTCTGTACCTTCAGTTTAAAACGCACCAGAGTTCTTTCAGGATTCGTCATATTAATTATCAGAGCCTTCGGCTAACATTAGCTCAGATTTTTTTATCTCTAGGTATTTCAATTTGAATAATTTATTTAAAACACTGCATATTAATATTTGTAATTAAAATACCCTTTTTCATCGAGTTTTAACTAATACGCATAGCTTGTTCGTTGTCCCAACGACGGGACAAGAGAGGCAGAATTTAATTTCAAACATTTTCCTGTTACACACACAGTGAAAGGCAATCTAAATGTCAGGCAGTGCTGTACAATCGATACAATGAATGGTGACAGTCTATGGCTTTGTACAAAGGTGTGCTGTAACTGACCCATTTCATTGGATCAGTGGGACAAATCGTAGGGATAAAACCCAGGAAATTAACAGAAAGTATGCAAAGCCCGTCAGTCTGTTCAATACGGATGCTTCTACTTCGATTTCCGCTAAACGTTATAACAAATATCTCCGAATTTAGAGACAATTCATTTAGTACTATATTGCCAAATTGATTTAATTAATATCACCTAAAACGGCGTACAACACACACGTCACAGTAATTACGATACGTTCGTTATGTTTGCAGAAACCACGTGCATTCCAAAATCGTTAAGTATTTTAAGTTACATGGAAGTGGTGAAGCCCAGCCGGTATAGTGAATGGGCTACAGGCTGGACGACCGACGAATCGTGGTTCGATCATCGTATAAGCATGATATATTTCTCTTCTCCAAAGCATCCAGACCGGCTCTGGGGTCCACCCAGCCTCATATTCAACGGGCACGTCAGAACTGGCACAAAATAGACACTGTTGCATTACACGGAGACCTCAATGGGATAGACTAGATAGCCTTTCCAATCGAACCTAATAGGTCCTTAATAATTACTTCTAAGCGCTGTTTTAATTTTAGATTTGCTGCTTGTCAAGAAATATCACATTTTTTGTACTGTGTTCATCAAATCATGCACCGGGCCAAATGAACCTAGTTTACACCCCTTTTTTATGAAGGGCCTCGCAGCAGATGCTACGGACGCACCGCAGCCTTGAGGCTTATGTGCAACCCTGTGATGAAGATGATTAGTTTTCTTAATTTTTCCGTGTAATGGAGCACAGGTTGAACGAAGCTGACAGGGGAAAACCGAAGTACTCGGAGGGGAAAACCTGTCCCAGTGCCACTTTTTCCACCACAAATCCCACATGGACTGACCCGGGATCGAACCCGGGCCTCCGTGGTGAGAGACCGGAGACTAACCGCCTGAACCATGGCACGGCCCTTAGTTTACACTCTTACTCACTACCTGTATGAAATCTAATTCTGTGTCTCCTTCACATCTAAGTCTAGGACATCCCGGGTGACCTCATACTTTAAAATTTTCAAAACAAACTTTTCTACGCATTTCTAAATTCCCCCATGCGCGTTACATTATCTACCCATCTCGTCCACATTTAATATCCTAGTAATATTTTATTATGAGGAATATTGTAAAACTCCTCATTACATGATTTTCTCCGTCGTTCTCTACTTCCACTTACCGCATGACGATTCTCTCACAACACGTATTTCCCTCTCATCATATAGTCTACTGTTTCCAACGTTATGACTACAAAATAATAAAACTCACTGTATGAATTTAGGTACAGGATATCACACATTAGTCCACTTTCTTTTTGTAGGATTGTACAGATTGGAATTTCTCTCGTGATATCGGCTTGGTATTCTTTCTGTTACAGTTACATCATCAACTTTTTGTATAAGCTTTAGGATGATCAATCACGTCCCCTGTTACTGGGGCATCTCTTACAGCTGACACGTGGGCATTAATGGAGATGCGGAACTGTTTGTCCAACGTCTAACTTCTTCCGTCTGGACCTGATGAACGATCACAGTTGACATCTTGTTAACCTCAATAACACTGCTGACTTTGAGACAGTGCAAGAAAATCGACAGTCCCCTAACAGGTAAATAATTCGTCCATACGAAATGTTCGATTACATGGGATATGGGCACAGCACGAAGGAAAATCGTGGCACTGAAATAAAGCGCATTTTTCTCGTAGTATTTTGAATGTATGTGAACACATACAACTTAGCTTATGCGTGATGTATTTGGATGTTCAACATGCATACTTTTCTAGGCGCGTTCGTAAAACTGCGAAAAACGGCTATTGGCTTCGTCATGTCTGTCCGTCCGCTCCCACTGGACGGATTTCCATTGAATTTGATACTTGAGTAGTTTTCGAAAATCTGTCGGAACTATTAAATTTTCATTAAAATCTGGCAAGAATAACGGGTACTTTACATGAGGACCTATCTACATTTATGATATCTCGCTCAATTCTTCTTAGAATGATAAATGTTTCATATAAAAGTTGTACAGAAAATCAAAACACACGTTTTTTGTTCAATAACTGTTTTCCGAAAATCGTGCCGTTTAGGACAAAGTTGAAACATATGGTAGAGGCAGACAGGCCACAGATGACAATATAACGCGGCACATGCGCTTTGCATGCTGGATAACTAAGGCTACAGACACACACTAAAAATATGTAGTACTTCTTTTGTACGGCAACAATGGTTACGCGAACGCGCTCCATGTTACGTTATACGTACACTGGCTGTCGTGTTTTATCTTTCTGAAGAAGGTTAAAACATATCGAAGGACAAAGCATCAAAAGAGCTGAAGAACCTTTGAAATCAGAATATGAATAATAAATCACGTTATGGTTAGAATGTGAGTTAATATATTTTATACGGCTGTCAATTTCATAACTTAATTTTGCCTTACATACAATACCATAACTGACACGTTTTCATGGTTTTAATAACAACTTTTGAGGACACCTTATATAAGCTCAATGCTGGTTGGATAAAGATATGTATACAAAATTATTGTATCTAATGCAAGCTATGTGACTTTTACCAAGTAACTCAGACGCCACAGTGTTCGACAGAATCTGACGCCTGCATATCCGCGTCTTGGTAAGGTAAAGGTAAAGTTCTCCCTAGAACGGGCCATGAAGGCCCAGAGAGGTAGTAGAGGTATAGCTCTACTATTTCTTTAACCCTGGCACTAGATGAGGATGGGTGGTCAACTGCACGCCCCGACCGCTTTACCCCCGGGAAAAAGACCCGGTACCCCATTGTATAGGAGGCTGGGTGGGCCCCAGGGCCGATCTGGACGGGTGCGGAAAAGCTCGCCCCCACCGGGATTCGAGCCCCGGACCGTCCAGCCCGTAGCGAGTCGCTATACCGACTACGCGATCCCGGCCCACATCCGCGTCTGGGATCCAAGCGAATGTAAGTAGCTTCAAGCATCCAGGGGCGGAGCTTACTGGCACACCAAACAGCTGTACGTCCGAACGGAGCTTACTGACACACAAACAGCTGTACGTCCGAACGGAGGTTACTGGCACACACAAACAGTTGTACGTCCGAACGGAGCTTACTGGCACACCAAACAGCTGTACGTCCGAACGGAGCTTACTGGCACACCAAACAGCTGTACGTCCGAACGGAGCTTACTGGCACACCAAACAGCTGTACGTCCGAACGGAGCTTACTGGCACACCAAACAGCTGTACGTCCGAACGGAGCTTACTGGCACACCAAACAGCTGTACGTCCGAACGGAGCTTACTGGCACACCAAACAGCTGTACGTCCGAACGGAGCTTACTGGCACACCAAACAGCTGTACGTCCGAACGGAGCTTACTGGCACACCAAACAGCTGTACGTCCGAACGGAGCTTACTGGCACACCAAATAGCTGTACGTCCGAACGGAGCTTACTGACACACCAAACAGCTGTACGTCCGAACGGAGCTTACTGGCACACCAAACAGCTGTACGTCCGAACGGAGCTTACTGGCACACCAAACAGCTGTACGTCCGAACGGAGCTTACTGGCACACCAAACAGCTGTACGTCCGAACGGAGCTTACTGGCACACCAAACAGCTGTACGTCCGAACGGAGCTTACTGGCACACCAAACAGCTGTACGTCCGAATGGAGCTTACTGGCACACCAAACAGCTGTACGTCCGAACGGAGCTTACTGGCACACCAAATAGCTGTACGTCCGAATGGAGCTTACTGGCACACCAAACAGCTGTACGTCCGAACGGAGCTTACTGGCACACCAAACAGCTGTACGTCCGAACGGAGCTTACTGGCACACCAAACAGCTGTACGTCCGAATGGAGCTTACTGGCACACCAAACAGCTGTACGTCCGAATGGAGCTTACTGGCACACCAAACAGCTGTACGTCCGAAGACTAAAAAGTGCTGAGGGCGTTAGTTCAACAGTTTGGGCGTAAATTAAGTTCAGTTTAATAATATGGCCTTGAACTGTGAGGGTGTCGTACAAGAGCTCTAAAACTCATGTTAACATCTCTAACGTCGTCCTTGTGTAGAATATTAAACAAAAACCGTGTGAAATGCAGACTTAATTCCAATTTCGGCAGTCATAACAAATGAAGCATTTTAATTAGGCGCAGTGCATTTATTGTGCCAATAACACTGTGCATACAAACACGCATGTAGAAGATGCTACTTTCATAGACTTTGCTGCATTAACCGCAAACATGTGACAATCTGAGGCAGCTTACTGTGGGCTATAGACTCACAAGCCGGATTTTTCAAAAGGAAGCGTAACGCCGTTTTACGTCATACCTCATATTAATATGTCTTAGAATACATCTACTTTCTTCGTATTGCTAGATAAATAGGTTAAATATGAAAGGGCTTTGTGCTCGTTTATTTCATAAAGTATTAATGTATGATTTCCAAACTGTGGAGGAAGAGAGGCAAGCAACAGTCAGCCACGTGTCTCAACACAAAAGCAGAACATAGAACATCACGACGCATTGAGTCGCACTTTACATTCGTCATAATGTTTGCCTTCCGAGTCAAAACACTGCATTCAGTGCGTGGTAAAGAAAACAAACATATCAAACGGTACATATACACGTGGCGCAGTCAGACATAAATACCTCCCCCTATTTTTTATAACTTTGCATTCCTTCTTTGTGGGAATATCGACCATATGAGCGATGTCCTTGAATATTCTCGATCGTGTTCGAGTAGTAACAATAGTTTCACTCGACACACGACAATGACGTCATTCCTCGTTGAAATTTCCGAACCTTGCAGAAGAGATCACCACGCCGTCTCGAAACGTCGGACAGTAATCACCTAGTGACGTCGTCGTCATATCCCAGAAGAACGGATACATCAAGAGCACCGCTACGAAAGACTAAAACTCCATGCCCTTAAACCATATTATTCTCTCAGAACGTGATGAAATTTCACACAAGTGGCTCAGATAGACAAAAAACCAATTAACGCTACTGATTCGTTAATATAAACTTATTTAACTGTTTTATTTACATATACTACTTTATAGGATGAACATGTATGGCATGGAAAAGATAAAAGCGGGTGTAAACGCTTCGTCATTGTACGCCGCACGGACGTGAGAGAGGAAAAAAATTTCGAAATATAAATGCGAAACGCAACCACGGACGCGTAGTATCAGTGCGATATTTATACACGAAAGACATCGAGATGCATTTGTCATTTAAATAACGTACAGAAACAAAAATGTTGCAGACGTTTGGTGAAAAATCTCATGGGAAAGTGCCAGCTATTTGAATCACCGTACTCTATCAAATGAGTGTAACAAGGAAAACTGATCCTAGGGCAGTCAGATACGCTGATGCGGATTGGAATCAGATAGCACTGCTTTGGTTTAGTGAATAGCTTCCACTGTCGCTGGAATTAAATTCAAATTCCGTTCTACCAGAGATCTAACAGCAAGAGTGGTGCCAAATATCGACAGTCACGGCTATGAAGTAGTGGGTAAGTTAAACTTGACACAAAATGTCACCAAGTCACAACAAATAACTGAAATCTAGGAGCTAACACATGGATCACATCTGCTTCCCTATAGAGCATCATTATTCACCGCGTCATATTTCACAGGCCAAGCAGTCCAGCGCTGTCTGATTGCAGTGGATTAAATATTCAGTTTTATTCGATCGGAAGTGGATTGTCATGTTTCCTCTCGTAACGCAATGTCGTTTGTTTTTCCTGAGGGCAGTTGTACGCCCTCGTCCTATTTCAACTTTCTGACCGATACTGTAAGGCAGAACAGAGATGCGTAACTGAAAGAGGAACTGTCTTTTGCTACTCTACATTCTTTCTAGAAAATTTCTTTCTTTCATTCTTTATTTATTTATTTCTTAGTCTGACCTCTTCTACCTACTCACTGTACGTGTAGAGGGTTACTGCTGCACCTGCTCACACGCAGTGACACACACAAACACACACACACTCGGTAGGAGTCCTCTGGACGAGGGACCAGCCCGTCGCAGAGGCCTCTACCTGACAACACACAGATATCCATGCTTCCGGCGGGATTCGAACCCGCAATCCCAGCAAGCGAACGGCCGCAGAACCATGCCTTAGACCACGCGGGCACCGGGATCGGCCGTAGAAAATTATGAAACAAAAATTGTTTGTTGTCAGTTACTAATTTCACCAAACCACATGTGGTTATTGAACACGTTAACGGCTGCAAAGACATCTCGCTGTGTGCAGTAAACCACATGAGTCACCGATAACCGCCAGAGCTCGTTATACAAAGAATATGTACGAAAATAGAAACTTGAGAAACATTAGTTTGGGTGCAAGAGCAAATTATGAATTAATTACTTCCAACCCTTCTTTCAGCCTTTATTAAATTTTACCAACAATTAACCTCTCTTCGTTGTGCGGCTAAATATTACTTATACAATTTTAAGCAGGCTTAACCACGTGTTTATCTGTCGATTTGTGTGTGTGTGTGTGTGTGTGTGTGTGTGTATGTGTGTCACTTTACAATTATTTCATATCATCTGTCGTATGTGAACACTCAGGTCTGAATTTTCGTCGGCTGTGAAGGTTAATAATGCGGTCTTCGGAGAAATATGCTACCTCCATTTTCAGGGTAGAATATGAAAATGCTACACTTACAGATAAAATACCGCCTTGGTTCACGTAACTCACATAACTGGTTTTTCTTAACAATTTGCATTCTACGTGTATTATTTCACTGTTTATTAAGCACCAACTAAATACAATAAGTAGGCAATATATACCTTACATTTTATATTACATTATCTCCAACATGTTTCGGCTTAACATCGAGCCATCATCAGGGAGACTAAATACAAGGGAGCATGTACTTCTTTTCAGTCGCAGGAAAAATTCGAAGTTAGCCCTGAACTTCATATATGTTTCTCTAAGGCTAGAATTACCTTCTCTTCCCGTCCAATAAAGAAAAAGTAAATCCCAAGGGATTAGTAAAGGTGACATAAGGCCTGTGATTTATAGTTCAATAGAAATTGAGGAAGCGCTGCAGCTAACCACTTCATGGTGGCAAGCAAAACAGCCCTAAGGCACACCTTCAGTCCTACGTCATTTTCAAAGACACGAGTAAAATCATTTTGCCAATACAAAAGTATGCAGATA
Organism: Reticulitermes speratus; assembly: GCA_021186555.1. Classification (NCBI taxonomy): domain Eukaryota; kingdom Metazoa; phylum Arthropoda; class Insecta; order Blattodea; family Rhinotermitidae; genus Reticulitermes; species Reticulitermes speratus. Next base: position 21,025,543 of record JAJKFL010000330.1, read on the forward strand.
ATCACGTACAGCACCAACTTTTAATCTTCACCTACGAACTATATAACATACAATCGCTAAGGAGTTTGGTATATTAAACGCCATGAATCTTACATTTGCTTAGGGGCATAGAGCTGCACAAGAGTGTAACAACTGAAATGGGATTTTCAGCGTTGTAAAACCTGTTGAAACGTTTTTATGCTGAATAATTTGGGCGCACAAATTATTCCATGAAATTTGGTACGTTGGTGTAGATGTGACAGTGTTATACTACTATAAGGCAGGCGATATATCTGCATAATGTATGAAAAGAAATACACAGAAGGGGTAAAGTTTAGCAAACACAGGCACGCTGTTACATGGCAACAGAAAATATGAGATCGAAACTGTTAGTGTAGCGGTAACGTCTGCGGTTGGTGTAACGGTAACACCACCGACTATGGGTACCACTCAGCCTCTTATACAAAGGGTACCGGGGCGTGAAATAAACCACTTTCCTCCACCTACTAAAGTTTTCCTTGTTCACCCCATTAAGATATATAGGGGGAACAGAGGTACAGTTCCACTCATTCCTAACCTCGGCACTATATGGAGGTGAGTGATTAACTTCACGCTCCGACAGCTTTATTCCCGGGTAAAAAAAAACCAGTATCCCTTAAATAACATGTCGGGTGGGCCCCAGAACCGGTCTGTACATTTTGGAGAACAAAAAAAAAAAACCTTGCTTCTATTGGGATCACCTCCATCTAGTGTCTAGATTAAAGAATGTGTAGAACTATACCTATACTCCCCCTGTATGCCTTCACTGCGTGGGCAGGGACAACTTTAACTATATTTCACCGATTGGAATATTTAAGACGGAATAACGGCCTCCTGACTTGGGTTTTCGTGACTTTCCTCAGTCCCTAAATGTAAACGCAGGGACAAAATATCTATTAGGCACGACCGCTTCCTTACAGATCCTTTCTAATTCGTCCTTCAGCATTCATCTTACCATAGACGCCACAGTCTGCGACAATGATATTGTACAATAAACCTAAAAAAAGAACCTGAAAGTATATTCACTAATTGCATGAGGAAATGTTACGCAGTTATTCACAGATGTTTACTTCAGGTAAGATACACTCACAGACCTACCTAACGCCCACTTGCGCTGACATGCGCACAGTTGCTTCATTGCAGTAAGCTACATATGCGAGATGCGAGGTTCTCAAAAGCTGTGCTGATGAACAATAAAGTCTTCTAGGCAATTACTACAGATTGGTAAATAGTTCCAGACGTTTCGGAGGATTGCTGCCTACATCCTCAGAGCACTCTTAATAAGACTAGAGTCTACACGCCCTTAACCAGCGACAGCAGACACAGATTGTAGGTGTCAAAACTGCTGCTAAATTTCTTTTAAGTTCCTATACCACGTTCATCCTAATTTTTTTCTTATTTAATCCTATTCACCTTCGATTTTCAATCCCTATACCCTGTTATATGCTTTGTTCACCTTTTCTTCAGTCCAGTCTGCAAGATAAAAGCAACTAAAGAACGAAGAGAAGCACACAAGAGGTCTTATAGTTGAACTATATATCTCAAAAATCAATTTCCACCATTTGAGCCACGTCTATGTTCTGTATCGCGGGGGAATGAGTGAGGCCGGCACCCCCCCCCCCCACCCCTCCTATCTCACCCCACTGCTACTCTCGCCTCAAGCTTATCGAACCGGTGGAATAAAACTGTGCCTTTATGGGAAACCAAAAGGCTAACTGAGCAGTGAAGTCGAAAATGTACAATGTGAAACACATACAAAAAATATACATAAAAACGTTTTCCTTAGTACGGCTTAATGTTAAAAACACAACCACTCGTTTGTACACCAAATTCCGATATTTGAATATACTCGGAGTAGGTTAATTAAGAAAGTAAGGGGTACAGGCAATTTGTATTTAAATAATTTAACGACAGACCGATAAAACTTTGGGCGTAACTCTGTATTACAATATATAATACTGACTGTGATATTTAATTCCAGTGAAAACGTAAAAGCTGGCCCACTGGAATAGTGACTAGCGAAAATAACAGATCGATCGATCGAAGAAATTTAAGCCTAAAGGGAATTAAAATATTAGGCCCTCAAAAGTACAAGGGCGAATTCAAAATTCCTATCATTCATTACAAAATGTGAAAAAACTGTTCAGCCTTTTCTCTTAAGTAAGCCACACACTAAAAATATCTTCACCCAAATTAATTAAATTATCCTGTTTTCTATGAAAATTAAAGAATCAAAATTCTTTGCTTTCATAAGAATCTGTACGTATTATTACTTGATAACAGACGATCGCACAAAACAGATTCCATACAGTCAAAGTTCAGTTTCACACACCACACTGGGTAGGATTCATCTTGACGAGTGATCAGCCCGTCGCAGAGACCTCTACCTGACAACACACAACACTCAGAAGAGACAGACATCCATGCCTCCGACCGGATTCGAACACATAATCCCAGTAAGCCAGCGGCCACCAACCCACGCCTTAGACCGCGCGCACAATGGGATCGGCTTAATGTAGGTATATACCACGTAGGAGTACAATCCTCGGTCGCCATGTTGGTTTACTTGTGAGTATGGGATTAACAAAACGAATATGGCCTGGTCTTCATGAATTAAAAACTGATATTTATTTCAGTAGATCAGAAGTATCTGGAAAGTTTTGAAATGTGGTGCTGGAGAAGAATGGAGAAGATCAGTTGGACCGATCGTGTAATAAATGAAGAAGTATTACACAGAGTCAAGGAGGAGAGGAATATCCTACATACAATAAAAAGAAGAAAGGCTAACTGGATTGGTCACATCTTGCGTAAGAAACTGCCTTCTGAAACACGTGACTGAAGGAAAGTTAGAAGGAAGGATAGAAATGACGGGACGACGAGGGATAAGAGGTAAGCAGTTACTGGATGACCTTAAGGAAAAGACAAGATACTGGAAATTGAAAGAGGAAGCACTAGATCGCACCCTGTGGAGAACTCGCTTTGGAAGAGGCTACGGACCTGTCGTAAGACAGACTACAGAATGAATGAATGAATGAATGAATAAATTTATTTCAGAAGATACTAGCAGTGGATGACGTACACAAGTATAACCTCAGAGAGAGAGAAAAAAAGATACAAATTTAAACTGCATTTGTGAACAGACCTATAACTTGCACTGTCGCCTCGTGCTATTTCCATTCCAACTGTGTTACACTTACTTCTTGAGCTGCTACATCGCTCTACTCCTAGTTGACACAGCCCGAAACTAACACTGGGTCACTGCATTCGGTCATTTTTGGAATGCTGTTTAAAATATGTGAAGCGGATGGTTCCACTACTGTTAATTTTCTTTCCGCTTGTAATGGCTGTCAGTCCTCTCCAGTGTCAACTGCAGATGTTCTGCCATATAAATACACACAATAACTGACATATCTGTATGCAAATGTTCACTTTATTAAAAATCATAAATGTGTTTAATGTCAATGACGTGCAACAACCAGAATGTGAACCTGCAGTGTATTAACCGTCACTCGTGGATGTTAACATTTCGTGATTGATTTCGCTTGTGTAAAGAAGCGAGTGGTTGAGTTGGTGGTGATAGATAATGCCATGATCACAAACTGTGATTTGCTGCAATGAAATTAATGCATTATTGGTTTTACATTCTTTCATACTGCACCTACTTTTAGTTACTAGAGAGCTTTATACGAGTTAACAACGAGTTACATATAGCCCACCCTCTTACTGCATAAACTGCTATCACAACACACCTACAACTCTGTAACTGTCGTTATTTTGCTTTATTCATGTGAGAATTTATTACTTATACATGTCAAAACTTGTAGGAAATAACCTAAAAAAAGTCGCACCGTCGCCATGTTTCTAACTGTTTATTTAGAAACAGTATACGTACATATAGCCGATCCCAGTGGCCGTGCGGTCTAAGGCGTGGGTCTACGGCCGCTCGCTTACTGGGATTGTGGGTTCGAATCCCGCCCAGGGCATGGATGTCTGCCTGTTGTGAGTGTTGTGTGTTGTCAGGTAGAGGTCTCTGCCACGAGCTGGTCCCTCGTCCAGAGGAGTCCTACCGACTGTGGTGTGTCTAAAGTGTGTGATCGTGAAGCGTCGTAAAATGAGGCGGCCTAGGCCCCCAAGGGGCTGTCGATCCATTGGAGAGAAAAAAAAGTACATATAATGTGTAGATACGTTTATGATCATCAACATTCTTACCAAATTTCACACACCCGGCCCCAATGATTCGTTAACTATTGCATAACAAGGACATCCAAAGGAAACTTTCTTAGGACTGTCATGTTATTTTACATCACACAGAAATATTACCTTAACAAAAGCGTCGTACATGTCTAAGAACCTTTAGGACATAAACATTTAGAAATCTAGAACGAGTGGCCCCTTTTGCCATTTCCATTCAGTTGCCGCACTGCTATTACCTCCAAAGGCTAACGTTCAAACCAGTCTTGTGGAAATCGGTGAAGTGGTTCAGAAGTTGAAGTGGGGACACAGACACGTGATCCAACAGGTGCTCTCATAAACCGACATTCTTCGTTTTAAAAAAAGTAGCCTACAAATAAATGTGAAAACGTGCGTCACGTAATACAAATCCAGAGGAGATACATTTAGCCCGACCAGGACAGAAACTACAATTATAAAACTGAGAGGCAAAGTAGAGTAATGTGGCGTGTGACAGTGAGTGACATGGCGCTCATGTATTGTTATCAGACGGAGGAACGTGGAGTTTACATTCAAGAGTTGCACATTCGTCAGTTTTAATTCATACTGTCTGTCAAGACGAAAAGCCAGGAACAGTGGAAAAGTTAACTGTATATTTTAAACAGATGTGTGTCAGGTATCCTGGATTAGTGTCACTGAACCATTTCCATGCCATATTTTCACTCTGATACCTAAAGCAAACGAGGATTCGCATCTTCTTCCTAACTCAGTAAAACTATACAAGACAAGCAATGTATGTATCAACATAATAGAGGCGCGTTCGCGTAACCATTGTTGCAGTGTAAAACATTAAGTATTACATATTCTGAGTGTCTGTAGCCTTAGTTATCCAGCATGCAAAGCGCACGCGTCATATTATATTGTCATCTGTGGCCTGTCTAGCTCTACCTTATTTATCCACATTGTCTCATAAATGGAACGATTTTCGGAAAAACGTTATTGAACAAAAAATGTGTGCTTAGATTTTCTCTACAACTTTTGTCTGAAACATTTATCATTCTAAGAAGAATGGAGCGAGATATTATCATAAATGTAGATAGGTCCTCATGTAAAGTACCCGTTATTCTTGCCAGATTTTAATGAAAATTTAATAGTTCCGACAGATTTTCGAAAACTACTCAAGTATCAAATTCAATGGAAATCCGTCCAGTGGGTGCCGAGATGTTCCATGCGGACAGACAGACAGACATTACGAAGCTAATGGCCGCTTTTCGCAATTTTGCGAAAAGCGCCTAAAAACGTTTAAATATCACGAATTTGTGCTTGTAATAGAATATGTGGACATGTAAATAATTTTTAACTATTTCTTAATAATGGGTCTCGGAGCAGAGAACGCTTCCTATTACAGACACGTACCTATAGAAGAAATTTTCAGAATAGAAAGTAACAAGCACTCTGATGCTCAGAACTCCTTCTGCCTGCGACGCGTACGTAAAACATGGCTAGCAGACGGTATATACCGGACCTCCATGCAGTCATTTTTAGTACTTAAGCATCGTCCCACCACGGCTCCAAGGCTTGTATCCCGGCGTAGAATAAATCGGTATCAAGTGTCTGTAGCCTGGAAGTGGCGGCTGTCTTCATGTCCGTCTCTTGCAAATCGCTGGCCAGTCCGATGCTTCTTACGGGGTCCAAAGAGACCGACATCACTGTGCCTCATACTGCCAATCGAACTTGTCACTGGGCGGGAGGTAATAGACTACCCTCACTACTCTCCCCATCTCGTGCCCAGTGATTCCAACCTCTTTGGACCCTTTAAGAAGCACATGGCTGGTAGGTGATTTGCAACAGACCCCGACGCGATGCAGTACGCTGTCACCTCCTGGTTACAGACATTTGGCACATATTTCTTATACGCCGGATACAACCCTGTTGCCCTGTTGGCATAAACGCCTAAATGTTAGTGGTGACTACGTTGAGGTACGGCGTGTACCATCTGATACCCATGTTCCACGTAAACACCCAAGTAAGGATAAAGTTCTCGGCACAAGGGTGTTTCTTGCGTTATCTTTTGGAACTCCGCTGTATAACGCAACACGCTACAAAAATAAAATATAAATTTAAAATTCGTGCACTTATGCTGATTTAAGCACGATTTCTCGGAGTATTCTAACCGATTTTAGACAAAAATTATTACTTATTAATATTACTATTACTTATTACTATAACGTATTAATTTTTAGTCGTCCTCTTCTACCTACTCCGGTTTTCCCGTTTCAGTGTCGAGGTTTGTAAGTTCTTTTGATCACACTGAGAGACACACCACAGTCGGTAGGACTCCACTGGACGAGGGATCGGCTCGACGCAGAGGCCTCTACCTGACAACACACAACACTCACAAGAGACAGACATCCATGCCCCCGGTGGGATTTTTTTTTTTTGCCTGTCCGGGGTTTTTCCCCATTGATCCATTTTTGTACTGTTTAAATCCTTTCGTCCTTCATATCACTTTACGTTCCATGCTACCGTCCTTACAACAAATACAACACAAACATCCATGCCTACGGTGGGATTTTTTTTTGCCTGTCCGGGGTTTTTCCCCTTTGATCCATTTTTGTACTGTTTAAATCCTTTCGTCCTTCATGCCAATTACGTTCCATGCTAGCGTCCTTACAACAAATACAACACAAACATCCATACCCCCGGTGGGATTCGAACCCACGATCCCAGTAAGCGAGCGGACGAAGACCCACGCCTTAGACCGCACGGCCACTGGGATCGGCACATATTAATATTATTATTACTTATTACTATTACTTATTACTATTACTATTACTTATTACTATTACTATTAGTTAATACTATTACTATTACTTATTAATAGAATTCATCCAAATAGTGACGCAGTGCTGTAAATTCAAAATACATCTTGTTCCATCGATCCCCATGCAGACATTTTCATGTTACCACCGGTAATATTCTCAGTCGTGAACTAAGAACTATAATGCTGTTTATGTTGAAGAGCCTGCAATTAAATCATATATTTCATTCAGGGGAACATAGAAACTTCATGCGCTACGCCGTTCCCTTATTGCGGCTTTCACATAGCTCCAAGTTAATTGTACAGTATATTACTATACTGAGGGCAAGTAAGATATAACTTGAACACAAGGTAAAACGCGGAGATATGAAAGAGATAATTACTTAGTAACCGAAGTTTCATGGTAGTTAAGCAAACTGAAAGTCTTTTTTCATCTATGAAGCTTACATTCGAAGTTGCTGTTTAATAGAATTACACTTCCTGCTCGGTATTCCTTAACAGCATGGTTATATCGTATTTTCATACAGATTTATAAGGGTTGTGTTACATTCAGAAGAAGAGAGGTTGGTTTCATAAACTTACGGAAAATTTTACTGGCTGTAAGAACGAATCCATCTTTAAAAATCGGTTGAAACGGCATGGACTATTTTGAGCTTGCTCAGGATAAGGAAAATTGGTGGACTCCTGTGACCGCGGTAATGAACCTTCCGTTTCCACAAAATACGACAAATGTGTTCATTAACTGAAGAAGTATTAGCCTTTCAGCAAGGACTCTGCTGCTCGCAGTTACTTAGTTATTTAGTGTAAGACAGAAACATGTCGAATTTTTGTGCGCACAATTTTCTTATTATGTTACGGAAATATATTTAAGACTATTCATATGGCGCATATTTTGTATTGCCTTTCCTTTCATGACTTTTTTTAAAAACGTTGTCACATACGTTAAAGAACAACACGACAGAATGTGTTTAATTCTTTTGTTGTTTATCTCACGACGGTGGAATTACCTTGGATTATATAGAGTCGATGATAATACGATGATGGCTAACGACAAAACGTAAAGAATTTCCAAGGACGTGATCGTGGCCGAACCGAGGTATTTTCTTAGCACGTGTCTGGACTGACAGAGGAAAACCACGTAAAATGTCAGGATATCCGGTGTTAAAACTAAGCACCACCAGCATACAAGACTGGAGCGTCATCGTTACAAAATCCTACGCAGTATAAGACAGGACGACAAACGCATAATCCAGTAAGTATGTCATATACTGTAGTTCATCAATCAAAATGCGATAAACATTGAGCTGTACCTAATGTTAATATTAAAAAGACCTTTAACGTTATTCCAGGCTGTTATTCTTATTGTACGGAGCTACACTACACAATTTATGTACATTAAAACCCCATTTTAGTTTCCGTAACACAATTCTTTACATAAACTGGTCTAAATGCTGACAGAATGTCGATTGAGCAATGTTTATAGAAGTGACATTTATCGTGACTTAAATTTTAGACACCCAGTCTTCCTAACTTACACTCTAGGAAAAACCTTACGTTATATAGGCCCTAATGCCTCTTCTTTTTCTGTCTTTCAAGGTAGGCCTATGCGTTTACGATCCCGATACAGCTCTTGTCCACCGCTTAAGAGCGATATTTGGGCTTCTCATGGTAGAAAATATGAAAATTACGGTCTGTCGGGATCTGACGCCGTGCAGTCTGGTAAATACCAAACGACACGGCGTTATATCCCAACAGACCGTAATCTATCGTTTAAAGGTTACAATTATCTCTTCTTCGTAGAAGTCACTTCAAGATTGATTTGGCAATTTCTTATCTTGTAAACTCTCTATATACAGATATTAATTTGGTTATTTATAATTTAAGGAAGAGTTTCGAAATGACACAATTAGAGCAACTATGGGTGGGGAAGAATACGTTCGAAATAACTGAAGGAAAAGGGTTACGATGGTTTGGACATGTAAAGAGAACGCTAGGGAATAGATTGCAACGGGGAATCGTATAATGGGAACCAGAGGGACACGAAGGAAGGGAATGCGAAGATGGATGGATGGGGTAAGCCGGAGTATGACTAACCACAGATTGACAGAAGAGGATACTAGAGACACGGACATTTGGAGAAAGTTTTGGGTGAAGAAATACCATTGTACAGTGGGCAAATGATGATGCTGATGTTTTATAATTTACATTGTTACTAGCTCGGACGAGATAGAGTCGAATGATATGTTAGTATGAACTGGAAAGATGTGGAAGGAAGCGAATGTGCCCTAACTTGAGGAACTGTCCCGGCATTTGTCTGGAGAACTGACGAACATGACGAAGAACCTAGTCAGTGCAGCCGGTCTCTGGTCGAACTGAGGAACTGTCCCGGCATTTGTCTGGAGAACTGACGAACATGACGAAGAACCTAGTCAGTGCAGCCGGTCTGGTCGAACTGAGGAACTGTCCCGGCATTTGTCTGGAGAACTGACGAACATGACGAAGAACCTAGCCAGTGCAGCCGGTCTCTGGTCGAACTGAGGAACTGTCCCGGCATTTGTCTGGAGAACTGACGAACATGACGAAGAACCTAGTCAGTGCAGCCGGTCTCTGGTCGAACAGAGGAAATGTCCCGGCATTTGTCTGCAGAACCGAACATGACGAAGAACCTAGTCAGTGCAGCCGGTCTCTGGTCGAACTGAGGAACTGTCCCGGCATTTGTCTGCAGAACCTACGAACATGACGAAGAACCTAGTCAGTGCAGCCGGTCTCTGGTCGAACTGAGGAACTGTCCCGGCATTTGTCCGGAGAACTGACGAACATGATGAAGAACCTAGTCAGTGCAGCCGGTCTCTGGTCGAACTGAGGAACTGTCCCGGCATTTGTCTGCAGAACCGAACATGACGAAGAACCTAGTCAGTGCAGCCGGTCTCTGGTCGACCTGAGGAACTGTCCCGGTATTTGTCTGCAGAACCGAACATGACGAAGAACCTAGTCAGTGCAGCCGGTCTCTGGTCGAACTGAGGAATTGTCCCGGCATTTGTCTGGAGAACTGACGAACATGACGAAGAAGAACCTAGTCTGTATAGTTGGTCTCTGGTCCGACATTTGAACGCACAACTCACTGAATATGAAACGGAGTGTTATTCACTCAACTGCGACACTCAGTAACATCTCGTTACACGGTAATGCAACTACCAAATTTTCACTTCTATGAAAAGCAGCCAAGGCCTGCATATATTTCTAGTTCCGTCCATCAGTAATCTGAACTACTGGACAGCCACTGATCGTCTTTGTCCCGTGCTTTGTTCTTCACTAAAACAGTAGTCATTTTTGTGGTTTATTCATGACTTTGGGGCTTCCTTCAACACAAGTGATTATGTTATTGCGGTACCCTGTTTTATGACATCGTGTTGCCTGGTATATGCCTACCAACCTTTCGGAAAAACATACTATTCCAATCCTGAATTTGAACCAGACTATACAGTTTCAAAACCCAGAAGCCTGCAGTAATTATTATACTATTATAATACTATTATAATAGTGTCAATTTGTCACTTTGCAACCTTGTTTCCATCTTGACTATCAACTTAATTTTAATTAGTGTTCATTTTAATTAATACATACAAAGACCTAAGTCTGTACTGAATTTAATTCCTGTATTCAACGTATGTATTATCGTAGATTAACGTACCTGTAATTATTGCGTTAAATTACTGATTAATTTACAGCCACTTAATGAATTTTCGCTAAAGAGACGATACTCTACGATAGCATCGATTCTCTAAAGAGAGGAGTTAAGTATACTTGCCATAATATGCGAAGGTATAAGAGACTATCAACAGGAAGCAGTTTCTAGTGGAGTGAAAGCGATTAGGCTGGCACAGGACAGTTCAGAATGCCGGACTTTGCTTTTAGTGGTGTCGAGCTCTCAAAGTCTTAAACGAGAAACTAAGACGCTTGCGACGACCTTTCCAATTTCAGTGCAGACCGCACTTACGCGCACCACGTCATGTTCTGTCTGCTTAAATCTCTAATGCATCTTGAGTTGCTCTCACTTCATCAAATACACAACCAGCACATTTTACAACCCGTTTACCCAGTCGTCTTATATATGTCTTTGTGCTCGGCAAGGCAGGTCGATCTGCCTGTTAATGGATTGTGCGTGTCCCTGATGGTGGCCTGACAGCCGCTGGCAAGACGACATTGCTGGCAGTAGCTGTCAGGTCGTAAGTGCATGCTGGTCCCTCTTTGCAAGGCCAGACCACAAGTAGGCTCCGAGACGCGTACAAGAATTATTCATGCTTACTGGATTCTAAGAATAGGATGCAGTCGCTTCGTGGGTCCTGATTAATTACTTACTGTATAAATGATGCAAAAGACGAATCACGTTGCTTTCTGTGTCGCAAGAAACGAGAATCAATATATCTAAGTAACGCATGGGTAGTCCTGTTCCACCCTTGGTTTCCAGATTAAATTTGTATTAATTGTAAGAATACATGCGATTTTTCAGGTTTTTGTAGCGGTGCAGCAGAGGACTCCTTTATTCTGGGACATGATGCTGCGTCGCTGGGTAATCTGACATTTCGACTGTTAAACACACTACTTTGTTTCGAAAAGTCGGGATCCGATTACCCAGTGCGGCGATGTCATATTCCAGAAGAACGGACTAGTAGGTACAAATATTTTTTTTTTCCAATGGCGCAACAGCCCCTAGTGGGTCAGAGCCTTCTCATTATAAAGGCTTCACGATCACACTCAGACACATCACACTCGGTAGGACTCCTCTGGACAAGTGATCAGCCCGACGCAGAGACCTCTACCTGACAACACACAACATCACAACGGACACACATCCATGTTCCCGGCGGGATTCGAACCTGCAATCCTAGCAAGCGAGCGGCCGCAGACCCACGCCTTAGACTGGGATCGGCGGTACAAATATTAAGTTACAAAAATACAAATGTTAATAAAAATGTGTCCTGCTAATTATAGAAGGAACAGAATGTTGCAGCATAGATGACCTACCTGCAAGACAATGTTCGTGGTATTCATCTAGTCCTTATAGGAAAATGCGGCGAATAAATTTTAAATGAAGACGTCAAAGGTTTCTCACAATCCTTTCCAAATCACCACTCACGATTATTCTCTCCTTTCTTATTCGATGCTCTATAGTCGATGCAGTTAACAAGACATCTTTAAACAAAGAATAAAATAAAAAAAATCCTCACAGTTCCTCGACATTCCAACAAAAGAAATGTTTAAAAGTATTACACAGGCCTAAGTTGTGCGAAGAGAAGTTAAGAGTACATCCTGAACAACGCCTTTCAACCATCTGGTCCCATCGTTTTGTGACACTATACACTACATACACATAGAACGGACAGCTGAGCACAAGCGAACAATACTGCTTCATGTTCGAGACGTTTTCGACTTTAATAGCGGTCACTAGGCAGACTAATATACTTCGAGGTTTTCACAAGTTTACACGGAAATCCACTGTTATTACTTTAAGAAAGGTCTTGCGTTATGATTTCATCATAATCTAAGTGTGTAGAGCTGACAGTCTGTACTTTGTTTGTCCTTATGTCCCCATTCATTCTACAGCTACTAGTACGTAGCCGCGGTAGAACGTACACTAAGCGGCTGCGATTGTCAAATATTCTGCCGTTATGAACCCAGCCGAGATGCATTTATGCTTCGTCGGCATTGCAGCCTTGACTGTTGCCACAAAAGAAAATGCCTCTAGGTAGTACCAGGGCCTATTATGTCAAACCATCTTTCAACAACTCTTCAAGAGCATAGATATTGAGTGAAAATGTGGCTAATTATTATGCCTCAATGTGTCTGATGAAGGTATAATACAAGCTCAATAGAAATGGAAACTCTCGTCGCCAACAGTACAGAGCAAAGCTGTTTACAGACGGTCAATAAAATTCAGACAGTCAATGCAACTTTTGGAACAGTTTACAAAGTTAGTTCGGCAACCGACATGCAATGCTTTAAGTTACTTTGATTTAGTTTAGTTACGTTACATACTTATTTCAGTGGTAACTAAGATACCCGTAATTTTTTCACCCTGTCATTTAACTACCTCAGTTCTCAGCAAAGTTCAGTCGTGTACAGATGGACTCGAACATAGTTATAAAACCAAATGCAGAGAGTTTAAAGTTGGTTAGACTGATTTATATTTTGGACGTAAATGACCCACTGCTTAAAATAGCACTGTAGGACTTCAGAGCATTGGAGTGTGCTAGCGGGGCAAAAGGAATCACAACACGTATTTGACGGGATGTAAGGGCAATTCCTTTTCCGTCTCCGTTCTGGTCACATGATCTTCAGTAGCAGACGTCTAAACTGTCAATCCACACATCGAAGTACTCATAATAAATGCTGGAAGAGACGCAACTGCCATACCCTTCATTGTACAGCTCTTCCTTATTTAAAAATAATCTCCTATATCCTGCCTTGAAATATCAAACTCCTGTCATTAAGACTAGATACATTGTTAAATTATACTGTCTCCTGACAGCTGCAGTGCGTCTCTTCTGACTTATGCCCCAAGGAATGTTATCTACCTGCATGATGAAAGTGAAGGTTGTATCAAAATCTTTACATGGAAGCACCCAATGAGAGGAATGGCAGTTTTGCCCCACTTGTAGGCTGATAATAAAAAACAGTAATGGCCAAATGAGGTAAGCCGCAGCTGAATACCGGACATGAATAATTTTGGGGACTGCTATTCGTTACATACACAGTGTTTTCTTTGTTTTCATTTTATGAATTCCAAACACTGGGAACAGAAACCCTACATAGAAATATCCTCATTGATATAGCTAGTTTTGAAGCTGAGACCTCTACACGGCCCCTTACCATCTGTGCACAACACTTCTTACTGTATCAAAAGCTCCAAATAAATGAATGTATTATAGTCGCCCTTAAAGATAAAATGTAAACATTTTGATTGACAATAACAAAGAGGGTAAAGTACAAATACCCTACTTCCAGAGTAAGAGTTCTGTGTCACTCATACATGAAACTGCAAAGTGAGGGGCGCTATGGGTCATAAAATAGTTACTGTGTTTTCGTTCATGCTATGCCACTGCACATCATTAAAAATGTACATCAGTGTCATGGCTGAATTGTTGTGCATTTTAATGCACTACGTGATCTGCATATATGCATCATGAAAATAAAATACTCGTTCCACTGTCCTTTATGAATTTCACGTAATTGATAAAAAAATTGTTACTGCGACTTATTTCAAACACAGCGGCACTACTTCACTTCCGTCATTCCAGTATCTCTGAAAACAATAACACCTTGCACATTGTAGTTACCTGCACAAATATGTCCTAAAATACTATCGCCTTAAGTAAAATTATTTACATACAGTTTGATGTTGCAATTATAATTACTATTATCGAATTTACAATTCAGTTTACACGCTGAGGTTTAACGTTTGCAATCACTACACGTGAGCTCACACTTACCTGAAGTGCATACAGCCTCTGAGTACATATTTCCGTCTCCCTTGGCTTTAAAATGTCAACAATCTGGATTTCCATTGAATTTTATTTATGGAACATGACAATAGAGGTGAATATAAGAAGGGCTGTATGGAACAACCACGTTACCACAAATGACACCCGGTAGGTTTGTTTAAAGCAAGAGATATTTCTCTTCAATAAAGAGGTCATACAGTATGGCGAGATTCATACTGGAGAAAACAGACATATGACCTAAAGGTGTGAAAAATGAGAAATTTATGATACATAACTGATATCCTTACTCGCCCATTCACGCTTCAGAAGGCGAAAATATCTTTGAGATATTACGTAATATTATTCTAAACAGTAGGGAAAAATGAACACTTACAGTTAAATACGCCTTTCAATGACAATGTTACGGTGGCAATTCACGTTTCAAGCTTTCATTTGCACTGCTTTCAATGAGGCGTTCGGACAGTTTCCTACTCTTGTCCCCGCGACTTGCATTTCCTAATGTTTATTGCGAACAAACATTTCGAGGCATCCTGTGGATACTACATATTCAAGAATCTGCTACTTGTTGATAAACAGAGTAGAAGATATTTCTCGTCTGGCAGACGGCCTCACGAATTTCTGATTTATTGACAGGTGGCATAAGCAGTTTTGCCAGACTCTTCTACATGCGCAACTTTCGCTTGCCGTGCCCCTATCCCTCGAGATGGATGTACTGGTGATAAAACACTAGCGCTTTCATGAAACGCGCAACGTATGATCACACAGGTAATACAGCAGAACTCTTTACGAGCGCGAATTCAGGCGGAAGAGTCGGACGTTCCTCCCCACAAGTCGGGCAGACCCCAGCACACAAGCTAGATCCACAACACCGATGCCTAGAAATCTTAAGTTTACAGACAGCGTGTAACTTTTCATAAAACTAGAAAACCGCGCTCAGTCACTGACACGATGAAAGGAAGGTAGAAAGGTAAAGGCAAATTTGTCCCTGTCCACGCCGTGAGGAGGGGAGAGGAGGTATATGTCCACACATTCTTAAACTCGGCACTAGATAGAGATAAATGTTCAGCTTCGCTCCACAAAAGATTAACTCCCGAGGAGAAAACCCCAGTACGCATTAACGAGAGCTTGGTAGGCCCCAGAGTCGGCCTCGATGTTTTGAAGAACAGAAACATTTATTGTCCCTGGTGAGGTTGCAGTCCCGGGCAGTCTAGTGCGTAGCCTGATCAATGTACCGACTATATTACTCGGCTCCAGAAAGGACGGAAGGAAGGATGGAAAGAGAGAAGAAAAAAAATGGAAAGAAAAATGGAAAGGATGAAGCAAAGAAAGAAAGAAAGAGCAAGAGAAATTGTGCGAACGAAAGGAAAGTAGGAACTGGAGGAAAAGATAGAATCGGCACAGTTTCTTCAGCCCCTTCAAAATAATACCGACATTGTAAGGTAAAGTTCACCCTTGAACAGGCCATGAAGGCCCGAGAGGAGTAGTGGTATAGCTCTACTCTTTCCTTAACCTCGGCGCTAGATGGGGGTGGGTGGTCAACGCCACGCCCCGGCCGCTTTACCCCCGGGAATGACCCGGTACCCATTGTACAGGAGGCTGGGTAGTCCCCAGGGCCGGTCTGGACGGGTGCTGAAAATCTTGCCCCCAACGGGATTCGATCCCCGGACCATCCAGCTCGTAGCAAGTCGCTATACCGAATACCGACATTGTACCGCCATTATTTCTTCCCTCCACAATATAGTCTAAATCTTCTATTTAGGCATGACGTGACGTCTGAAGATTGTGAAAGGATGACTTGTTTTTGCTGAATGGAAGCCTACATCACGTATTGGGGGTGACTGGCTAACGGACCAAGATTTGAATCAGGTATCTTCTGAATATGGAGCTTGTACGGGTTCGTGATACGTGCTTATATGAATACACAACTTAGAAACTTGGCTAACACGTTGGTTTCGAAGACAAATGTCAAACTCCAAAGTTTAGGGAACAGAATCTACTGGCACGGAATTACATGTGTAACATAATCACAAAAATCCGTCATTTCTGACTCCAGCAAACAAATGCCTTGAACGTTAATGTCAGTTAATTAAGAATTCTGGAACAACCAACAGTTCGCAATGCCACGTCACACTGACACTCAGTGAGGCTCAGCTGCAACAACTACAACACGCTGCACTTGGGAAAGGAACGGTAAAGTTAGCAGACATTCCAAAAGCTAAGGGGGCGTGAAGGCGACGTTCCATTCATTCTTAACCCTTCACTGACGTTGGGGTTTAAATTCCTACTACTTCCCAGGACAGAGGGGGGTTTTAAGTTTACAGCACCCTTACATGCTTTCACGACATACAATGCACAGAGGCCGGCTGCATGTGAAGTATTAAAGGTCCGTACAGTGCACCGAGGTCGGCATTGAACAGTTAAACTCAGGAATATGTGATAGGAAAGTGGTAAACTTTTACACTCCTGCTGTTTTCATCGACCAGGGAAGTGCCACTGGTCTTCAGGTTCTCCGGCTTGCAGGGCGGTATTGAAGGTGGAGACCAGGACGAAAGCCCACGAACTGATACGGTTAGTCGAACCATGTAGTATAGGCCGTGAACGCAAAATTGTAGAGTGACCTACTTCATGTGATTTGATAATACATCAGGTTGTTTTTAGAAATTAGTGTTTTAATTACGTGGAAGATTGGCTTGTTATGTTCACTAACTGTCAGGAACTTAGATTGGGCATAAAAGTGTATGTTCAGGACACGCGAGAGTACAGGTTTGTACCGCAGAGCTGATTTAGCATGATACGTAACAACTGAGTTATGTCTACGACAATATAGAACAGTCTGTGTTAGTGGTGTTACGTAACAAGTCGGCATGTTCGTACTGTTTTTTAATCTGCTTCGAACTTCCCATCTCTAAAAATCCTAGCTGTTTTCCGGTACTTCATATACCCTTTCACATTCTGATTATTTTTCTCATACGTTCTAAAAATACGTTTTTTTCTGTTGTATTTTTATCTTGTATTGAATTTGGGTAGCGAATACATTCCACAAGATGCACTCACTTCCAAATTACTTTTTTACTAGTTTATTCTCCCCCCCCCCACCCTCCCGACGTTCATTTACTTCGCGTAAAAATCAGCTATCCTATTTCCCTTAATATTTTTATTTTGCGTTAAAATAGGGCACCGTATAACGCAATCCACGAAAACAGTGTTCAAAGATTAAAAAAAAAATAGTGTGACATCCTACTTAAAATGGTTTACATAAAAGTAACAATTATGACACACTACATTCGTTTTTTAAAGTTTTTTACAACTTAAAGAAGTAATTAAAGGAATTATGAATGACAGGATGGTACGACCGGTTCAGTATATCGTTAGTATGGGGAAGGCAAGATATTATTATTTTTATTTTATTACTTCCTGTCGCTCCTTGCGGAGCATAGGGCCTCCTTTCAGAGGTTTCTTGGTCTGGAAGTGTGCATTCCGTAGTGGGTGATCAGTCCACTGACTGCACAATTTCTACTCATCCTGATATGACTGCCAGAGCCATCTAGCAGTCAATCAGGAGACTTGGGTGAGAAATGGCCGATGAAGTTTGCTTACGAAACATCAAGGCAAGATATACACATGTAATTTCGGTGCGTCAACTTACAAAACGCGCACTCGGAAGACTGGGAAAGAAATCGGCGAATGTTAAGCTAGGCTTTAGGAAGAAATATTCTAAAAAGGGGAGATGGTGGGAAACTGGTTCTGTGTATCGTGTCCAGTGGCGAACTATGGTAGTGGTGGTGTCAAACCTCCAGATCCTACTACCGCAAATTTTGTTACTTAATCGACAACGTTTGGTACATAAAAAGGCTAAATTTAATCGCAATTCGTTCACTAAATTTATAAGCAAAATACGACAGCGCACGGAAACACGCTTTCCATGTACGCTTTCACTTTACGCTCTTCGCGCAAAAGACTGACAGACTCTCTTCCTCAGAATTTTTCATCTGGCGAATTATGACTTAACTTACTGACGTACAACTAATTATACAACTGTCTTCAAACGAAAATATTCATGTATTGAAACAGTGGGTATTCAATGGCCTAACTCTTTAAATTTCGGTGGTTACTTACGTACCACCACGTTTAACACTCAGAAACTCTGTACTTTCCCTGCACAGTATATTTATGCACTTGCTATGTTTCTCTGAATAAATAGTGATTATTTCCCCATATAGGGTTAACATGTTGGCTTTTATAATTGAGGTACAGCGTTTTGTCTGTGAGGTAGAAACAGAAAGAACATTTAAACATTTGTGATCTATATCATGTTTCGTCTCTTTGACGTGTCACACCTCAGACGGTTAGCCGTTGAACTCCTACCGCGGCGGGCTGAGTTCAATCACGGGCCAATGCATGCGATATATGTGGTGGACAAAGTGGCACTGGAAGAAATTTTGATCCGAGTACTTCCACTTTTCCATGTCAGTACCATTCCTTCAACGTAATTCGAAAACTACCCACCAACAACTGGAGTTAAGAAAACACTGGGAAGAAAAATACTTCGACACTATTTCTTTCAGTGGCGTTACAGCCCAAATCGGGCCTAGACGGCCTCAATGTTGAGGTTTCTCAATCACACACAATTAGACACACACACACACACACACAGAGTAGGTAGGACTCCTATGGACGAGTGATCAGCTCGTCGCAGAGGCTGCTACCTACACAACACACAACAAACACAACAGACGAACATCCATGCCCTCGGAAGGATTCGAAACCGCGATCCCAGCAATCAAGAGGCCACAATCCTACGCCTTAGACCACACGGCCACTGGGATTGGCCATTTTTTATTAGTCTCTGAAGAGTTCAAGTCGATTCTGCTGCGCCGATTGGATGCGACTCTCAACACAGTAACTGATTTAAACGAGTACTTACATACTACACTTAATTTACCCTAGAAAAGCTAGAGTAATCTGATACGTATATGGCAATATCTCAGTTCTGTGAGGAAGGGTACAGTATTTCTTCCACTAAAGATGAAACGTACAGCTTACTGACATGTCTCGATCGCAAGAGACTCGTTTGTAGTAGTGGGGTGAATAATGGAAGAATTAAAATAAAAAGACATGGATCTTGTGGTCTAGGCACACTTCAAGATGATATTTAATACAGAATTAAGTCTACAGAACCTTCCGAAAGTGCAAATACTGTCAGTCACGTAATCACGCTTTATTTCTAGATATTACAAGATGGAGGACCAGTACGAATCAGCAACGATTATAAATATATATGAAAGAAGAAATGGACAAAACCAGCGTGTCAGTATTATGTAAATGAGTTCTACTCGCTGTTGTTATGATTGACAGGGTATTCGCCTGCCTGACTGCCTCTTCAACACTGAAAGGGCATTTCCATTTAATTTTTAAACAGCCTGAAGCTACGTGTGCAACGGATATTTATAATCTCTTCCTTTTAAATCCACTTTGTAAGCTTAAATATTAAAGCTCTGACAAATGCAAAATAATGATGTTAATATTTTATACTATAACCATATTCTACTGAAAAAGGCTACATTTTATACAATACAACTGAATTTCGTTTTCCTATTAGCGTAATGGTACAAATAGTTGGTTGATATTCCCCTCTTTTTATCTCAGTTTTACGTATAATGAACAAATTTTTAAATAAAACTTCTGCATCACTAAAAACTACTGTAGAGCTCAAACAGAACAACGTACAAGCGGAGAATGTAGTATGACCGGGAAAAATCAGAAAAGCCTAAAAATATCAACCTGGAGGTCTGAAGGAAGAAAGCACTTGGGAGTACTAAGAAGAGATGGGAGGTTAATACTAAAACACACCTTAACTCTGTTATGTGAAGATATACACGAGATTAATTTGGCTCAAGACAGCATCCGGTGGCAGAGTCTTATTTGGAAGGTAATTAACCTTTGGGTTCCTTACGAGGCGGTGGATTTCTTCACCATCTCAGCGACATTTTGCTTTTCACGAAGGCATTAGATACCCCTTATAGTTCCTTACCCTATTAGTGTCATGCTGAACGTGATTTCATTAGCGACTGACATATGAGTCATCCAGAAATTCTCATCCCCTACACTGCTTCAGAAACCTTATATGTCCATACAAGTTGACCTGACTCAGCAGTTCAAGCATGGATAGGGTTTGTCAGGTAATGACATAGGAGCCTTTACTCGTACCTTCTTCAGTTTTTAGGGAGGAGACTCGCCTGGAGTACTAAATTCAGAATTTACTTGAAATTAAGAATCTCAGAAATTTGACATAATTCCGTGCATAAGGAATCAACCAGTCACAAGATCTCCATCTACACACCTCGACACACGTAGAAAAACGTGGATATAGGCCTACAGGCCTATCCACGTCGTTTCGCGGAACTCCCATCACATAGTCCAAGACATCGACTATCCATGACCGTTACAAGCAATATTACGCTGCGCAATCCCTACGATCAGTTCCTTATGTGGAGAATGGTTCTATCTGAAAATACAGAAAGAACTGCCTGCCTCAAGATATATCCTCAGTCTATCAGCCAGGTTTGTTAAATGGACCGACAGCCTGTTGTCCTACCACAGATATATGTTTATGAGGCCGCGAGATAAACATTCACGCTTTTTACCAAGTGCCTAAGTGGAATTCATTACTGGTCTAACAAAATGTATTTCTGACTTTGTATATGAATATTCACTGACAATCACACAATAAGTTCATCTGATCCGATCTCTGGGCGCATATGTTTTGCATAACGTCACAGTTGCGGAAAGAAACCGTAATGGGTATGTTTCAAAATGGCAATTAAAAAATGAAACGCGCTTAGTGAATGTTGGAGAAAAAAAAGTATTGTTCTAATTTAAATAGGTAATTATTCTAATGTGCCATAATTGTATGTATTTGTTGATTTCTTATATACAAATAAAAACATAGGCAAATTAAAAAACACTGCACGCTAAACTGTCATTTTTGTGATCGTCGTACACGAGTCAGTCAAAAGCTGCATATTTCATACATATGTTGTCAAAAGAAAGGGGAAAAAAGGGCTGTGCTGTTTTACTACTGTACCACTATTGTATGCACAGGCCCTAGAAACATTACAACCTTGATCTGAGCTTTTCACAAACTTTTTGATGAAGAACATAGTGTTCTGGGGTATGATGCAGAATTAATTGCTAACTAGTTGCTGAAATTTCGGAGGAGCTTGTTTTACAACGAACGGTCGGAATTAAACGTTACTAAGCTACCGAACACCGAATCACCCCGACAATGGTTAAGTGATACAAATGCGAGTAATATGTGAGTAGTGTACACAAAATTAATTATTCCCCTTTGTCTACCGCTATTTTGACATACTGGAGTTCGCTCGGTCGTGTGCTGTACGCACTACTTTTATAATTATGCTGTAATCAAATATTCGTTACCAAATACGAAACGCGGTGTCCATAAATGGTGATTATTACTGAGCGATATTATTTATTAACAATCTACCTTTCGACATTGCGCTTTCGAATCTTGCATGCAGTGTATCCTGCTCACGTTGTTAATCTTATTATAACACTACCGTAACTAACTGCATCAATTATAAAACCACAAAGTACCATTACGATGAGCAGCTATAATTATCATTATGATGACCAGCTATATTTATCATTATGATGACCAGCTATAATTATCATTATGATGACCAGCTATAATTATCATTATGATGACCAGCTATAATTATCATTATGATGACCAGCTATAATTATCACTACGATGAGTAGCAATAATTATCATTATGATGACCAGCTATAATTATCATTATGATGGCCAGCTATAATTATCATTATGATGACCAGCTATAATTATCATTATGATGACCAGCTATAATTATCATTATGACCAGTTATAATTATCACTACGATAAGCAGCTACAATTATAATTACATTGAGCAGTTATAATTATAATTACAATGAGCAGTTATAATTATCATTACGATGAGCAGTTATAATTATCATTACGATTAGAAGTTATAATTATCATTACGATCAGCGGCTATAATTATTATTACGATGACCCGTTATAATTATCCTTACGAGGAGCTGCATTAATTATAATCGCCACATGTACTTAGTAACGTTGAAGAGAGGAACAAAAAATATTCAGCACAAATCACAGTTTTAACGCGTATGATAAAAGTAATGTCCTTCCAGATGTGACGCCGGCCAGCTGGTGTCTATTTACCACACTACATTGCGTCACATCAGAGAAAGCTATAGTCTAGACCAGTGTTTGCCACCCAGGGTTCCTCACACCATCGTCAGAGGTTCCGCGAGAAATCGTGGAACGGATACGTACAAATGTTTAAATACGGCGAAAAATTCCAAATAGCCCTCAAAATACCGCAGAAAACCTCACACGCGTTAATAAAATAGCGCCGAAGGCTCTGCCTTTGTATTTTGAAGACAGGGGTGTGAAAATATTTCTATTTAGAGGCTGCCTAAAGTACTGGTTAATAATGTTGCCTTCTGGGTTCTGGCATCCCGTAGTGTAGTCGGTCGGTACCGAATCTCGGAATGATGTGCGGGCTGTCTTCAGTGCTGAAGGTACGCTGACGTTGTAAGGGTGATGTGTTTGATCATGCAGGCAGTTTTCAAAGACTCTGCTCAATCAGAAGTACGAAAAGAGGAGACAGTACGTAGCCCGGTCAGGTCTATAAACTTACATGTGTACACATGCATCTTAATAAACCGTCATATCCAGCGAATTGTGACCTGCTGAAATACAACTAAAGGACTGGACGTCTCACTGCCCCCCCACCGCGACCAATTACTAACTACTGTGTGCCATAACCACTTCTTTTCATATACATATAATACCCTTGTGTGAGCGTGTGTCTGACACATATAGGTTGCCATGGTTAGACAGAGGATGAGACTGTTCTCAGTGCGGTACGCGCTGAGCCCGAAGAAACAGTTTTTGATATTGAGACAGAATGTGTTACCTGTGAGGTACGGGCTGAAGTTGAAGAAACAGTTCAGCTCGAAGAATATAACACAACAGCACACCGGATGGCAGAATTCAGATTAAATCAAAGCTGGTTAATAAAGAAACTAAAGCTGAAAAAGGTCGTGAAATAGTGCGTGGATATTACGGCAGCCCATCGTATAACGAGCAAGAGGCTAGTTCCAGCGTAATTCTGAAGTTTACTTACTTACAGTAATCAGGCGAAAATTATAAAAGAATCTCAAACAAATTGGCAGGTGTTTCAAAGGAGTTTCCGAAAATGAATTACTGTTCTTAGTGATATCCACATATACCTTACCTGATTTGAATATGCTGGGAATTATTTTGATGAAATGTGTTGGTGTTCATATTTCATATCACTTTTCCGTAATAAATAAATAAATAAAACAAATAAATAAGTATAAAAGTTATTCAGGCATGAACAGTAGCAATGAATGTATATGAGAAAGTCGTGCTCCATTAAATATGTTTCCGTTCTGGTTACTCTGTTACCCATGTTGCCCCACGGGGCAAAACATCACTGTCATCAATATATTCAATGCAGATACAAACCTAATTCAACAAAGCTAATCACTCTATCATAGGCCTATTACACTGCACAGAGCTAGAAATTATTTTTCCCCTATTTTAGTATGCATATTTGTGAACTTATTTGGGCATTAAAAACGTGAGTATTCTCATTAAATCTATATATAATTTTCTATGTAACTTTCGTACGGGAGGTGTTTTGGGAAAATTGGTATAAAATCCGATTTAAGCTTAATATAAAATACATGTGTTACTGGACGAATCAAAATTAAATTCACTGCAGACACTCCAATAACAAAATTAATACAAATCTCTTCAGTAGTTCCAGAGATGAACAATTTGGTCATAATGACACGATCTCCCTTATATGCGTTTATATCGTCCACTTTGTAAAAAGTCACGCAATAAACTCAACAACTTATTCGTTATATATCTACTACGAAACATCCTTACACTAATTCTTCATGTTCATATTTTTATACAGACAAGTACACGGAATTTTCGACCAACTGTTCTCAATAAAAGTCATTCAAATAACAGGCGCTTCAGTTATCACATGCCTCTATGTACTAACACGTTCGTACTGATTCCAATACCAGACAAAAGCTTTCCTCTACTCTGTCGATACCCCATGTAAATGCAACACGACATAAACCTTGTCTCGCCGTTTAAGCTTACACAATTACAGTACCTAATAGAGAGGGGTAAATGTAAGCCTGGAAGCTAGATTTATGTAAGTCCCTTGTCAAACGTTTTAAAAGTACATAAATATAAAGCCTCAATGGCTCTTGAAGTACTTTAATTCTATCATAATCACACGTTACCGTTCTCGGTAAGCGGCCAAGTACAAGACTGTGTAGCGTGAAGTGTGGTGTGGACGTGAGGGCCCTGAACATCTGCTGAATTTGATGGTACTTCAGACTGAAGTAGCCGGCAACTGGTGAAACTTTAAAACATGTACGGCACTTGATGGCATTTCAAACTGAAATACTTTTCGAAACAGAGGAGCTCAAGAGCAGCTACGGCACTTTACTGCACTTTAAACTGAAGTACAGTGGGAAACTGGTGAACCCTAGAAATACTACGCCAGTGAGTAACACTTCAAACTGAAGTATAGGGGGAAAATGGTGAGCCTTAAAAGAGCTACGGCAGGTGATGGCACTTCAAACTGAAGTACAGTGGGAAACTGGTGAACCCTAGAAATACTACGCCAGTGAGTAACACTTCAAACTGAAGTATAGGGGGAAAATGGTGAGCCTTAAAAGAGCTACGGCAGGTGATGGCACTTCAAACTGAAGTACAGTGGGAAACTGGTGAACCCTAGAAATACTACGCCAGTGAGTAACACATCAAACTTAAGTATAGGGGGAAAATGGTGAGCCTTAAAAGAGCTACGGCAGGTGATGGCACTTCAAACTGAAGTACAGTGGGAAACTGGTGAACCCTACAAATACTACACCAGTGGGAAACACTTCAAGCTGAAGTATAGGGGGAAAATGGGTAGCCTTAAAAGAGCTACGGCAGGTGATGGCATTTCAAACTGAAGTACGGTGAGAAACTGGTGAACCCTAGAAATACTACACCAGTGGGAAACACTTCAACCTGAAGTATAGGGGGAAAATGGGTAGCCTTAAAAGAGCTACGGCAGGTGATGGCACTTCAAACTGAAGTACAGTGGGAAACTGGTGAACCCTAGAAATACTACGCCAGTGAGTAATACTTCAAACTGAAGTATAGGGGGAAAATGGGTAGCCTTAAAAGAGCTACGGCAGGTGATGGCACTTCAGACTGAAGTACAGTGGGAAACTGGTGAACCCTAGAAATACTACGCCAGTGGGAAACACTTCAAACTGAAGTATAGGGGAAAAATGGTGAGCCTTAAAAGAGCTACGGCAGGTGATGGCACTTCAAACTGAAGTACAGTGGGAAACTGGTGAACCCTACAAATACTACACCAGTGGGAAACACTTCAAGCTGAAGTATAGGGGGAAAATGGGTAGCCTTAAAAGAGCTACGGCAGGTGATGGCACTTCAAACTGAAGTACGGTGAGAAACTGGTGAACCCTAGAAATACTACACCAGTGGGAAACACTTCAAGCTGAAGTATAGGGGGAAAATGGGTAGCCTTAAAAGAGCTACGGCAGGTGATGGCATTTCAAACTGAAGTACAGTGGGAAACTGGTGAACCCTAGAAATACTACGCCAGTGGGAAACACTTCAAGCTGATGTATAGGGGGAAAATGGTGGGCCTTAAAAGAGCTACGGCAGGTGATGGCACTTCAAACTGAGGTACAGTGGGAAACTGGTGAACCCTAGAAACACTACGCCAGTGGGAAACACTTCAAACTGAAGTATAGGGGGAAAATGGGGAGCCTTAAAAGAGCTACGGCAAGTAATGGCACTTCAAACTGAAGTACAGTGGGAAACTGGTGAACCCTAGAAATACTACACCAGTGGGAAACACATCAACTGAAGTATATGGGGAAAATGGGGAGCCTTAAAAGAGCTACGGCAGGTGATGGCACTTCAAACTGAGGTACAGTGGGAAACTGGTGAACCCTAGAAACACTACGCCAGTGGGAAACACTTCAAACTGAAGTATAGGGGGAAAATGGGGAGCCTTAAAAGAGCTACGGCAAGTAATAGCACTTCAAACTGAAGTACAGTGGGAAACTGGTGAACCCTAGAAATACTACACCAGTGGGAAACACATCAACTGAAGTATATGGGGAAAATGGGGAGCCTTAAAAGAGCTACGGCAGGTAATGGCACTTCAAACTGAAGTACAGTGGGAAACTGGTGAACCCTACAAATACTACACCAGTGGGAAACACTTCAAGCTGAAGTATAGGGGGAAAATGGGTAGCCTTAAAAGAGCTACGGCAGGTGATGGCACTTCAAACTGAAGTACAGTGGGAAACTGGTGAACCCTAGAAATACTACGCCAGTGAGTAATACTTCAAACTGAAGTAAAGGGGGAAAATGGGTAGCCTTAAAAGAGCTACGGCAGGTGATGGCACTTCAGACTGAAGTACAGTGGGAAACTGGTGAACCCTAGAAATACTACGCCAGTGGGAAACACTTCAAACTGAAGTATAGGGGAAAAATGGTGAGCCTTAAAAGAGCTACGGCAGGTGATGGCACTTCAAACTGAAGTAGAGTGGGAAACTGGTGAACTCTAGAAATACAACGCCAGTGGGAAACACTTCAAACCGAAGTATAGGGGAAAAATGGTGAGCCTTAAAAGAGCTACGGCAGGTGATGGCACTTCAAACTGAAGTACAGTGGGAAGCTGGTGAACCCTAGAAATACTACGCCAGTGGGAAACATTTCAAACTGAAGTATAGGGGGGAAATGGTGAGCCTTAAAAGAGCTACGGCAGGTGATGGCACTTCAAACTGAAGTACGGTGAGAAACTGATGAGCCCTGGAACAGCTACGGCAGGTAATGGCACTTCAACTTAACCCTGGAAAAACTACGCCAGTGGGTGACAATTCAAATTAAAGTATAGTGGGAAATTCATGAGGCCAAAACAGCTACGCCAGTTGACTACATTTCAGATAAAATTTGGTGGGGACTTGGGAGTACGAAAACCGCTAAGACTGTCAGACATCTTACAGAGCGACGTGTTGTGAGTAATCAGTAACTCGAAATAACGCCGACGGCAGTTGACTGTCCTTTACAGTCAAGTATAATGGTGACATGGTAAGGATAAAGACGGCTAGGGCAGGCAAATGAATGAGAAATTAAAATAAATGGTTGATGGAGCTGTTAATTGTACTGTAGAGTGAGGTATGATTGGGAGTTGATGAAACAAAAGTTCCTAAAAGACAGTAAAAGTTAACTGAAGATTTTGTGGTCTGATTTTGCAGGTCATGGAGGAGTTGCGCGGAGGACTGGTAACTGTATAATCGTATGGTAAGCAGTAATGGAATTACAACAATATACCTTAGCAGCTGACAGTTATCCAGTCTCACCTACACACTAACATTTACGATCCGATTTTATATTATCTTTATATTGTGTTTACAAAGCGGCCTATTTCATTCAGGTTTCCTGATTAAATTTTATATCTTCAAATACTCTGCAGTTGAATACTGTCCCACACACTAGTATTGTGCCTTCCAATATCTGAGCTCAGAACCCAATCCCAGAGCCCACTACTGATTAAGGTATTTCATGGTGTTCCTGTATACAATCAGGCAGTATTATGGAGCTCAAGAGATTTTAGTACAGTCAGTGTTATAATTAATTTAGAAACCCATTGTATTCGAAGCTTGTAAAACAGAGTAGCCTGTTCGACTGGGGCGAAATGATTTTGCGAGTCGGCGATTAGAAATTTAAAACGGTCATTTACATTACCAAATTTACTTCAGTTGTTCTCATTTGCTTAAAACTCTGTACGAAAATGGTCTCTGAATTTTTCAACCATTTTCTACCAGAAAGCCATAGCGGTGGCATTTTAAATTTTTATACCGTATGTTCTTGGCTTTACTTCCGCCAGAACAGCAGGTACTCGGACTGAGGCCGTGATTTTCTTTAGTCTCTCGAAACAAACGCAGCAAGAGTGCCTCGATTCGGTCACGACTGCTTCTTTCAAAATCCCTTTCAATTCACAAATCTCCACTCATCCTACTATTAAGTTTTATGATGTAGGTACTAACACTGCCGCGTCGTAAAATAAACCTCAAAAATCTGCTTTCTGAAATACCGCACATTACCTCAAGGAAAAAAATCAAAACTTCTTTCAACACGTATACACAGATCAACACACAGATTACTGAACCTCTAACAAGACAGGAAATGTTCGTGTAACATAATGGGACGAAGAGAGAGACTGATACAGTGACACACAGTGCAGGCGGACGGACACATACATACATACATACAGACAGACCAAAACAGACAGACACATTACGAAGCTAACAGTCGCTTTCCACAACTTTGCAAACCCGCCTAAAAGTTAACGCAATTGAAAAGTTCTGATATTGTATACTTATTGAAGGTTAACAACTTTAAAAACGTGACGTAGGATATGATTTCACTCTCGGTGTATATATACGGTGTATGTGAACACAAATTTGCAATGTTGCAGTTTTTATGGGATTTACCATAATTGCACACGCAACAAATTCACAAAAGCAAAACACACTGTTAATATAGCTTCACAGAGAAGCAAAGTATAAACTGAAACGGATACCCCAAGCAATATATGCAATTATTTAAGGTAGATGATTTCATACATATTGCTTACAATAAATATGATATTGTATGAACTTCACCGCATGTTATTAGCATCAAAATTGCATGCGTAGCTGAACACCTGAATACTGCTCAACGACACGTGAATATTTGTTTACGCATCAAATTCTATACTGAACATGCGCAGTGTTCGCAAAACGCCCGATTCGAATCCCGGGCAATGGATTAGTATATTACTTTTTTTATACGCACTGAGTGGGATAAATTTCAAAAAATTATTTTTAAGGAGGATGTAATGGAGATACCGCAATCATCTTTTGTTTCAGTGGAGATAAGCATTCCTTTGTTTCAATGGAGATACTGCATTAATTTTTGTTTCAATGGAGAAGATAATGCATTCTTTTGTTTCATTTGTTTGGAGACGTATTCTGTCAATTATATTTTTGTTTCAATGGAGATCCCGAGGCATTCTTTTTGATTACGCATATGTCATAATACTTCATGAGAAGCCTACCAGATTTGACATTGATTTTTATACAGCGGCAAAAATTTGGTGCTGTTCCTCTGTGTTATGGTAGTGGCTACCAACTTTTAAAAGGAACCTGACGACAGAGGCAGTAAACGTCTCTGAACCGTTGGTATTTACCACTCGATACGGTGTCATATCCCGGAAAACATTCTTCATCGGCACCGCTGTGACAACATCAAGTCTCACATATTTGTATCGCGTTGGACTTTGTTTACTGTATCTGTATCATAAATCATAATGCTTACCAACGTGCGAGGTTGATGGTAACGGAATTCGTCGATTACCACCATAACAAAAACACGAATTTCATTAACAATTTCCTGCTTATTCGTATTCATGACAGCAACTGCTACCTCTCTTCGACTTCCGGACATGCTTTCTCCCCCGCCTCAGTATGATACATATTCTTCTCCATGAACAACATACGGAAATTAACTCCGTGACAACTCTCTCCTTTTCTCTGCTGTCTTCGGGCGTTTGACGTTTCTCCTGCACGACTACAACATGTATGTTTGTGTATTTTAACTGAATTTAATCGACAGTGAGAACGTCTCTCTCTCTCTCTTTGTGCTTCTATTTGTGTTAGAGAGCTAATACGTGGGGCAGACGTTTCATTTCATAAAGTGGAAACTTATACGTCTAAGTTACATTAGCATATAAGTAGAAGTTCAAAGAAAACACTCAAACAATTAACAAACGATAATGAATTATCAATCACAAAGATAACAGTACATGTTTTACACCTATACAACAGACAAGACAAAAAATTATAGTTCTGAATTTAGAAAGCAGACTGAAAGATCAAGAATTCTGTACCAAATGGTAGCAGGCATTCCCGGAACTTACACTCCTCTTAAATTTTTCTTACACGGAAAAAACAAAATAACCGTAATATAAACCCTTTTTTATATAATGCACAAAGCGATCTACGCCCACTAGATGCTGCGTCTTAATACACAATATAATCCTTCTGAAATTTACAGGACTCACATCCACGCCGCGGCGAAGCGGTAAATAATATCAAGTATAAATAATACTGTCTTCTGGAATGTGACGTATATTCTGGTGAAAATGTACCGACGTTTCGAAGAAACACTCTCTCTCCATCTTAAGAGTAAAAGCATCAGTAAAGTTATATGAGCATACACGTCATGACATACAGAAAATATAATTCTCTACACTCAGTGGGGTGAGGTCCCTAACTCTCAAGCAGAAAATGTTTTCGAAATCACATCCTTTCGTTTTTATAACCTTAATTTAAAAACAAATTGCAACAATAATTGTTTATTTCCATTATTTACATTGTTACTTTGAATAATCAGTGACGATATTCTATATTTATCACTTGTACCGCCGAATGTGAAGATGGAGTTAGTGATGACCTCCGAAACGTCAACAATACAGCCTGCATCGACAAGGTGTAATCATTTACAATGACGATTCTTTGCGGCACCGAATCTCTATGGACTGTTTTTACAGTGTTCACCTATAATGTGAGATTTGAGATTCTCACAGCGGTGTTTTTCAGATCTGCTGTGAACGATACGTTCTATTACTTTACTCGGCACAGAAATTCCTTACAAAATGTCGAGTGATTACAGATAATTATGACGCTGTGAAAGCCATACTTTACATAGCGGAGTAAAGGTATTTATCTCCTACATTAAACATTTATCGTCCGAGTATGTTAAAATTCGGTGTAAGAGATCCAAACAAAACAGTGTTTAGCATGTGAGAGTTTCATGGAAGTCGGTGCAGGGAAGGACACACATATCTCACGGGCGAAAGTAAAATTAAATTTACGCGTGTGCTGTGAAACTACTGATATTTCGAAAGTAAGAAACGTCTCGGTGAAGTGTGTGTACTACGTCACAGAGTGCACCATTCGCAGTTTTTTTATAGCTAAGACGGATTGTGTTTACTGTGCGGTACGCACAGAATTTTTAAATATACTTCGGGTTGTCTTCTTAATTTAAGGAAACCCCAAATTGAGAAAGTGTAGGATACTTTTAGACAGTTATTTATAAAATCCACACTTGGTTGGCCATACTAATAAACTTAGAAACTGTTAAGTGTTCTTTGCTAAAGTAATCAAACTTGTATTCAGTCCAGGTTTCTAAACTTTGTACGTAACAAGTGGGATTTTACTAACTGCACCTGAATTACTTACTTGTTACGTACTACATGTTGTGGGGCACTGGAGAGTCATAGGGTGTTTCGAAAAAAAAATCGCGTGCCGGAATTATTTGCTGGACTAACCGTCGCGTGTTTGAGGAATGTAATGGGTTGATTAGGGAATGTTCGCACGATACTAGCCATTTCAGAATGCTATAACTCTAACGGCTTCCGAAGGAAACATATACTTTGCCACGGACAAGCTAAAATGCCACTCTTCAAGTGTAGGATATAAAAGTTCTTGAGGAAAGTCAATACTCACATTACTGTAGGCACGACACACTGTTATGAAAGTGTGAGATCATACTGTCACTAATAGAACGACAGGTCAAACAACTAACGAAATAACTAATCAATTACCCAGTTAATTAAATAACAAACCAATAAGTTAACCAAATAATGAAATATCAACTAATCAATTAACAAACTAATGAAATAACAAGCTAATCAAACAACGGAAGAAATAACGAAATAATTAACCACGTAAATAAATAAGAAGCTGATCAATTAACCAACTAACGAAACAACTAAATAATCAATATACCAACTAGTGAAATACAAAGCGAATCGATTAGCCAACTAAAGAAATAACCAACTGATCAATTGAACAACCAAACAAATAACAATCTAATCAATTAACCAACCAATCAACCGCTTTGTAAGAACATTTCTTTCAGTCGATTGTTGTACATTGGATGTTGTTAAGATTTTCAGTGGGTGTGAAACTGGGCTCCGATACTAATAATCTTTTGAGGTGCAAAGCAATTTAAATAGAAATTAACATTTAGTTCGTAGCCAACAATAGACACACTGTGACTCAATTAAAAATTCGAGCGGGTTTGTGTTATTTAGGGAAGTAATTGCTGTTTATTCTGAGAATCGTGTGAAACCCATAACTACATTCTGGACAAAATACAGTTTGTTAATTTTACAGCTGACGGTGCACGTAATAACCAGATTACTTTAAAGGACTGCGGAAAGAGCATAGAATGAGGGTTTTTTAGAATGTAAAAGCAAATGGTACAAATTGTAACCACTATATCACAAAGAATTATGGGAAGAGCAAAGTATGAGATGTTTGAGAACGGGCGATGAAAAAAATATTTCTACCTAAGAGGTAGAAAGAAAATTAAGTTGTCCCTGGTCATACCATGGAGGTACATGGTGGTGTGGAGGTATAGGTCCTCTAACCTCAACCTCGAAACAATACAGTGTCAGTTGTCAGCTTCACGCCCCGGCCACTCTGTCCAGGGGAAAGCGCCTCCGTTATCCACTGAAGAGAAGGCTGGATCGGCCCTAGAGCCTATCTGGACGCTTTGCAGACGAAAGAAATCTCTTGTCTCTGCCGGGAATCTAATTCCTCGGTTGTCCAGACCCTAGCCTGATCACTATACCAACTGCGCTATCCTGATCCAATTTTTACCTGGGTGAGAAAATTTCAAAGTGACGGACATCACAATTTACACTTTGGCCACATATTATTAGGGAATCCAAACGGAGGAGGACAAGATGGGCAAACACAAGTAGAAATTATGACCAATGAGACATGAATGGAAGTATTTAAGAGAAAAGTCTGAAGGCAACAGACCACTTGGGAAGTTTATATCGAAGTAGAATGGATTTTAAACATAAGACATGAGTGTGTGCAATATGTTTATCCAACTCAGAATAAAGACCAGTGGCAGACTCTAGTGAACATGACAACAAACTTTCGATTGTCATAAAATGTGGAAAATTTCATGATAAGCTAAATGACTCTTCAGTTACCAAGCCCAACTCTGCTCCTGTGAGTTGTTCAGTTAAAATCCGTTACCGGAAGCTCTATTACCCGAAGATAGATCAGACCTCACGTCTTTTTCTTACGCTGTTACCCGGTTTCATTACAGCTCACGCCTTTTACTTAAGTTATGTTAACCGAAGTTTCGTCAAAGTTCACGTCTTTTTACTTAAGCTATGTTAGCCCGAGTTTCCTAAAAGCTCAACTTTTTTATTTAAGCTATGTTATCCGAAGTTTCATGAAATCTCACGTCTTTTACTTAAGCTATATTACCCGAAGTTTCATGACATCTCACGTTTTTTATTTACGCTATGTTACCCGAAGCTTCACCACACTTCAAGTCCTTTGTTTAGGCTACGTTCCCCGAAGTTTCATCACATTTCACGTCTTTTACTTAAGCTGTGTTAGCCCGAGTTTCCTCAAAGCTCACGTCATTTACTTAAGCTATGTTACTCAAAGCTTCATCACATCTCACGTCTTTTACGTAAGGTACGTTACCCTTAGTTTTATCAAACCTCACGTCTTTTACTTATCTAACAGAGTTTGTATCTTCACAAACTTAATCCAGGATTTCCATTACCTTTTGTTTACTTGCATTAATTTGGTCATTGTCCAGCCGGGACACTCAACCCTAAAAATATGACGTAAATGAATTAATCACGGTTTATATACTATATCATTACGTGTTTCTTCTTTCTGCTTTAAACATAAAATTACGACACATTCTAAGGCTGAATCTGTACATTTCAATAAAAATTAATAAAAATAATACAATAAAGAAAGATTAAATAAACAAAATTTTTATCTACATCCAGTACATTTCACAGCTCCAATCCACAAAAACAATAGTCTTTCTGCCAATCTGCAGCAAGATGTTTTATCAGACAGAAGTGCAGCAAAAGGGCAGTTTTACTGCAGTTGTAAAATGATAATTCAAGGACTTTCCGACATGAAGGAAGGAATAAAGGCATTAACGAATATAATGAGAACTGGATTCTTCTTTGGTCTGCATTTCTTAAAGACAGATTATAAACGTTGAGACAGACAGAGAGAGAGAGAGAGAGAGAGAGAGAGAAAAGCGAGATGCTTTCGAGCAGCCCCGAGCGAGATGCTTGACGAGCGTTCGTAAGCAAACTTTCGTGAATTAGATTAATAGACAATTTGGTCGCATTACAATATAGACTTGGGGGGGTTTAAGATATCTTACAGCAATAACAAGGTAGCATTTTAGCTAGCCAATGGTGAATCTTTTAAAAGTCAGATCTCTGACGCTCAGGATAAAATGACGAAACAGAATCCTTAAAATAATTTCCATAAATGTTTCTTTGCGCTAATCACTTTAAAGTTAAGTATTCATTATTAAGTTTTAAGACAGACAACATAAGGCTCTGACTTACAAAGAACAGTGTCCTTTTTTACTTTTGGTGTATTAGAGCACATTTCAAAATATATAGGTTAAGTAACACGATTTATCTGATTTTTATACTTCTGAAAGGACACTTTAGGAACACATTTTAATACACTAAAGCTCTACAATACCGGGTGAGAATTTCAACATATTAGCTTCGTCGAACAATGAAATGAATAACCATGTGTACCAAACAATTACGCATGTAACGAATAAATTTAAATGTGGGATGAAGACAAGGATATATATAGCAGACAGTACAGCAATGTGAGTAATAAGAATATAAATCCTGGTGATTAAATAGGTCTACATTTTTGTGGACACTGTACAATAGAGTATAAAAGATTATCTCATAAACGGCCAACCGCGTCAACAAAAACATTTACCAGCACATTAATTCTGTTAAAGCAAATATTTGTTGGCTTGGATTAAAAAAAATTACGTTACAGGTCGCTTAGGCGTGAAAGCTTTCGCTCCCGCCTGTCAGTATGAGTCACATCTATCAAGATGGAGTCAGTGTTCGCCCACGACTCTGTATAATTAATAGCCTACCAAACAAATGCAGGGGTTTGTTTGTGTACAGTCATTTGTCGCCACCACCACCCTCCACCCCGAAAAAAAAAAGTTGACAAGCACATGCTTTACAAAGCAGTGTGGACTAGGTTTTTATTAAACACATACACCCTGATTTGTTTCAAAATTATTAACGGCTGCCTTATTATAAGAACGAAACTGCTGTTAGGTGGTATATTAATTTACTATTCTCACGCGCATTTAAATATGGGCTCCATGTTGAACGTAATGACCTCGAATGTTTAGCAAATATTTTTTGAATCGCCGTACGAAGGCTGTGCCCTTAATGATGTCAGATTAAGTTCCTTTGGCAGTTTTAACGCACCTGCTGTGGAAACTTTAAGAGGACGGCGAATTTCAGTGTCATTACGACATACGGAAAGCAGTTTCCTTTCATAAGGAAGAATATGAACGTGACATCGTATTACAGTGTATATGTCAGTGTGCTCAGCACTATGGAGTCAGTGGAAAGAGGTTTATAAATCTGATTTAAATGTCATACTGTAACAGATCACATGGTCTCAAATTTTTAATTTATTATCACGATTAATATAAATTGCAGGGTCAAAATAGCTTTTAAAATGACAGTAAAATGTATCATTCAATGATGGGCCATCACGCTTTGAACAGCTGTTGTAGTTACTTTCATGAAATGTTACGTTTAACCGCCTGATATATAGATAGGCCTACATTCCTTCGCTTAGTGGCAATAGGGCGTGGATAAATTTACCTACAAGTGTGAAATTACACACAGTTATAAAACACAAATATTACCATAATTAAGCTATTACATGAGAGGAATCTGTAACTTAGAAACGGCCAAATAACTAAACACGCGAATGTGTACAGCACGTCTGAAAACTCTTGGGTACTGGATGAGATGCTGATTGATGATGATGATGATAAAGGTAACATGATACTTGCTGTGTCGACTCAAAATGAGATTGAATAGACACCCGCCCGTCCGAGATTAAAAAAAGGTAAGTCCCTGTCCACGCCGTGAAAGCATACAGGGGGAGCAGAGGTATGGCTCCCTTCATTCTTAATGTCGACACCAGATGGAGGTGAGTGATCAACGTGATGCCCCGGCCGCTTTGCCCCCTGGACACAGCCGCGGTGCCCATTGTACAAGAAGCCTCGTCCGAGATTCAGAATCTAATATACACGTCTAATGATGCACAAATGTCGATCTTCTCTACTGGACATGCGTGAAAAATTATTCCCAATACTCAACAAATTCGGAAAGTAGATCAGAAATACCTGGAAAGTTTTGAAATGCGGTGTTGGAGAAGAATGAAGAAGATCAGTTGGACCGATCGTGTAATAAATGAAGAAGTATTACACAGAGTCAAGGAGGAGAGGAATATCCTACATACAATACAAAGAAGAAAGGCTAACTGGATTGGTCACATCAACTGCCTTCTAAAACACGTGATTGAAGGAAAGTTAGAGGGAAGGATAGAAATGACGGGAAGGCGAGGGAGAAGGCGTAAGCAGCTACTGGATGACCTTAAGGAAAAGAGAAGGTACTGAAAATTGAAAGAGGAAGCGCTAGATCGTACCCTTTGGAGAACTCGCTTTTGAAGAGGCTACGGACCTGTCGTAAGACAGACTACAGAATGAATGACTCAACAAATAGTTTAAGATAATATTGTTTTATGTTCCCTTGCTACAGAACAGGTAACTAAAATACAGAATATCTGATATGCTCAGTGACGAATCACTGAGCTCTAACTCAATATGGGATGCATTAAGAAGAAGATTAAATGAGACGCTCTGCACAATATACAAATTCTGAAAAACAATACTAAAACATCTTTCAGAATTACAAAATACTACACTTATTCAAGATACTACACAGTTAACGACATTTATTTATTTTAACTTATATTTTAATATGTACCATAAATATGTAGCTGATGTAATTTGAGAAAGTGAGCCCCTGAAGATGAACCACAAATTGGTTCGAACATGTTGGGCATTTTTTAATAAAACTGTGTTAAAGAACATAGACAGTGTACATTTGTCGGAATAAGATTTATTTAATCAAAAAGAATGTACGGTGCAAGTAACATAAAATATCTGTACATATTCATGGGGTGAATCAGACAAATGGCAAAGCAAGAAAAGAGAAGAAGACTACAGTTTTGACAGAGCAAGAGAATTGTTTGTGTAAGACATAACTAACTTGAGCATAATAAACTAAATATAACAGTACGACCCAAGACGTATTGCATTCCATGGCGCAACAGCCCCTAGTGGGCCAGGGCCTCCTCATTATCGAGGCTTCACGATCACACTCAGACACACTACACTCACTAGGACTCCTCTGGACGAGTGATCAGCCCGACGCAGAGATCTTACCTGACAACACACAACACTCACAAGAGACAGGCAACCATGCCCCCGTCGGGATTCGAACCCGTAATCCCAGCAAGCAAGCGCCCGCAAACCCACGACTTAGACCGCGCGGCCACTGGGATTGGCACGACCCAAGACGCAGGAACTTTAGAAAGAGGCTGACAGATAAATTATTGGAATAAGCAGGCAGAGCAAGTCAACAGACAAGCTGTGACGTTGAGAAGGAAGAACACAGAAAAGGCAGTTGACCTGTCACTGATTCTTGCCAGATTTGGATATCGATTTCGAATATCCGATATTGATATTTAGAGATATATGGAATTCTTAATATTGGAATTCCTTACAACAGCAACGGGATACAATGTGGTTGCAGTAAGAGGAATTCATAATACTGAGAGGCAAGAGGGAGGGGGCTTTGAGATATTTATAGGTTTTTTTTTACTCTGAAGCACTTACAGAGCAAATGTGAACTACACGCCCAACGAAGAATTTCTACGTTTGTCTGAAATTCTTCGTCACTTTCTTAAGTTTTATAGTAGCTGCTGGGACAGTGTATTAATCTACTCACAAAACAAGCATGCTACATATTTTGGCTACTCAGCAATTATAATCAAGCTGTGTTTTACCACAGTTTGACGTTTCCAAGTACAGTGTCCTTAGAGTGAGAAGTGGTGTAACATACACAGGTGTGAACCAACACCTCGTGGATCCGTCTGATGCTCCAACACTGTAATTATGTACAGTACTTTGTTGCAAGACGAACAAAACTTGTGATCGACTTACGAATTTTGAATGTGTACTGGTTTGCACAAACTAAACATTTTGTCCCTTCAAGAAGTGGAATGGGGAGGCATGGACTGGATTGATCTGGCTCAGGATAGGGGACAGGTGGCGGGGGCTTATGAATGCGGCAATGAACCTTCGGGTTCCACAAAATGCGGGGAATTTTTTGACTAACTGAGGACCTGTTAGCTTCTCAAGAAGGACTCTGCGCACGGAGTTTGTCAGGTACTTACAGATTTTGTCCAACATCAGTCTAGTTCCTCAACTCTCATATTTATTTATATTTTACTTAACGACATTATCGGTAGCTCAGAGTAAACATGATCCAATGAACAGATAATTAGTAAGTAACGAATTGGTAAAGATATGAAAAAAAGCATTACTAGCCACGTGGAAGTAATATCCCCTCATTTTGACGGGACTCAGAAAACCCATACAATTTCTCTTACAGTACATGTAATTTGGGTCGAGATTTGAACCCTGGGTCTTCCCACTACTCAGGCTCTAGATGTGAAAAGTCTACACCTAGAGTGCGAAAGACGTGGAGTGTGAACCACGCAAAACATTTTAGGATGATTAGCGTCACTGATGTGATTAATATGAAGCTTAATCGAATCATTCTCATTTTCTAAGTGCCCTATAGATGTTACGAAAATGAAACTACGCTACTTACTATATATAATCAGGCCACGGAAAGAAGTCCCGCCAATCGGCTCCCTCATAATCTTCCACCAGCTGTCTCGCTCCCTACCTCCAGCACAGGCCCTGATCTAGCCATTTTGTTCATAATAATGTTGATTGTGATGATCAGTGATAACTCTGGCTAGCGACTGGCACTTCTGGCCGTGTGTCATAGGCCGGAGTTGATTGGAGGATACTGCAAGAGCAGGCAGAAGAAGCAGAGGTCTTGTGCTCCGGTCTTCGCACCGTCCACGGAACTGCTCTTTCCGCGGCTTCAGTACAAGAATGATACGAACGAGCCGCAAATGCATGCTCGTATGCTTGCCTTTCCGTTACTGCAAATGCGGACTTTACATTACGAAATAATCGGTTTTCGATAAAGTTGGTACGAACATTTATTTTCTTCCTCTTTGTTACAGACAATACCACCTGCCGTGGGAACGTAAAACCAGTTATTCGGAACAGAACACAGACTGTGGACAATACGCGTGGTAAGAGACACTTTAAATTAAGCTAGTGCAATCCAAAGGCACCCACATTTTTTTCAGACCCGGAAATCTTAATTCGGATTCTTCGTGTCATGGAAGTCGCAGTTTTGCAACCTGTCAGCCCTTGGACTCTTCCTAACAAATCGGTTATCACCGATGGATGGGGCGACCGCAGGTCAATGAAGCATTCAACGATAAATCTAATACAACAAATTATTAAGCACATTAGAGTTACAGGTTATAATCAAAGTTAAAACTGTGGACCAAAATTAATTTGCACTCTAAACAAAGACTAAATTCGTACATCATAGAGATCACAGTGTGCTGCTACTTGAAAGCCCTGTCGGTGGATGTTGTATAGGGGTATAATCTCAGTTTACTGCAAGAAATATATGGAACAAACGAATAAACTATGTAAGTAAAATGCAGAATTTTGCTGTTAAACCCAAGTGGTAACAGGAACAGCTAGACTCTAAACGGGTAAATGAGGATTCCCCATAAGCACCTCACAAAGTCTCTATAAATTCACGGATGTGGTAAATAGAGAATTATTTTAAAAGTGTTAAACAAATCTCTATAAATTTATAATCTTCATTCATGTTTTGTTATTGATTTGTTATATTCGCTACCGTAATTTTTAAATATGTAAAAAAGGAACTTATTTTTTGCCGTGTGCTGGTACAATTGTTTCTTTTTAACCTACATATCCGTACCTGACGTAGTGCCATTAACTTAGCATTTGATTTATCTTTTGGCGTCAAGATGTTCAGTGAACTAGAAAGAATCAATATCTGTCCGCAGTGTTAAAAGAAGAACAATAAGATAATTGATTATGCGTATTTATAGTTGTGTTTCCGCCCAGTAGTGAATACTGCGAGTCGAAAATTACCTGTAATTT
The DNA here is from genome assembly GCA_021186555.1 of Reticulitermes speratus. Classification (NCBI taxonomy): domain Eukaryota; kingdom Metazoa; phylum Arthropoda; class Insecta; order Blattodea; family Rhinotermitidae; genus Reticulitermes; species Reticulitermes speratus. The sequence continues at coordinate 21,066,483 of JAJKFL010000330.1, forward strand.
CTTTACTAATTAATCCTACTGAACACAGCAAACGAGACCACTTAATATAAAAGACTCACATAAATAATAATAATAACCATGGCTCAACAGCCCTATATGGGCTCGGGCCTCCTCTTGCCTCCTCTTTCCGAGGTTACTAAGTCGTGTGCATTCGTGGCAGTTGGTGCTGGCCAACTGGCCGCGCTACTATTCTATCGATCCTGATGTGTCCGCCAGAGCCATCTGGCAGGCAGTCAGGTGACTTGGGTGAGAAATGGAGGCTTTGAATTTAGCTTACGTAACATTTTTATGCCGTAAATCTACGACATGGGACCGACGGCTTTATTTCCTCTCCGGATTTTTATCACCCTTAAAAATCCATCGACCTCGGTCGGGATCGAACCCGCGAACCTTGGGTCCAGTGGCGAGCACGCTAACCACTAGTCCACCGAGGTCAACAAAAGACTCACATACGTCATGTATATGTATTAGTACCTACACATTATCTTACGTTTTATAAATTTCAAGCATGTTAATAGCTTTTGTTAAGGCCGATTCCTTCTGATAGATTTACATAATTAGTACAGAGAGTCAAATTTCCTAACTACATAAAGCAGCAACATTCTTGAGGAGATGACAGGGGTTCAGATGGCCATAAATTCCCCTACTGCTGCAGAATTCGAAAGTTAATTACCTAAGTCATTTATTACAGGCAAATAAAGCTGAGTGTAAAGAAGTGTCTGAAACGTTAGAGAGATATCAAATATTTACCGTACTCACACAGAAAATAAAATATGAAAAAGCAGAATCAAATATTTAATGGCTTTAAACAAGAAATAGAAAAAGTATAATTCAGTGAGTAAATTAAACATTTTGCAACACCGCATCACAAAGTAGAGAAGTGTCCCACACATAAAACAAGTTCCGAGCCTGCTTTCCTGTTGCATGGATTTCCGTTTATACATGTGTATTAGTATTACTAATGTTCCTTTAATTTATATGTGAAGAAATTAGTACTTAAGCGTGACAGCCCTCCCCCTACAAACAAACCTATATTTTGACTCTTTAGGTAGCATACGAAAGTCGAACCGAGTGCTTACTGAATTCAAACAGAACACAACGAGTAATCTTGATTTCAGACATCCGCCGTGATGTTGATGAGATCTGCGCTCTTCTGGGATATTACGCGGCGTCGTGTGGTAATTGTTTACCGACGTTTCGGGACAACGTATCGATCCCATTTTCACGAGTCAAGAGCGCAGATCTCAACAACGAGTAATGTTTCTTTATTAGTTGTAGAAAATTATAAAAGAATATACTCATAAAATTAAGGGGGCATCTGTTTTCTTTCTCTGCTCTCTGCGTCGATGTTCATGTGTCCTCATCACTTGTCTCTTTGCAGGACATATCAAATTTACCCTCGCCTTCTTCTTTCTCTTGTAAAACTTACACCATCTTGTTCCTTTACGCTCTTTGTTTTTCTCTCTTTCTTCAAGTCTCATTCAACGTCTTCCATTAATAAGGTATTCTATCTTCTCCGTTACTTTTCTCTTCCTTCCTTTCTTTTTTTTTTTTTGCGTCTTCGTTTGTCTTTCAGGTCTGTCTGTCCGTGTCTTTGTTTTGTCAGCGCGAGCATGGGAACTCGGGGAGCGACAAATTACTGCGGTAGCGCGATGCGTCATTCAACTGTTTCTTCAATCTTTGTCTAGGGCGTGCATTACGTCTGACGAGCACCAGAGAACAGAACATTTTCATTAGGAAAGCTACAGCCGTCTGTATGATGGATGTTAGGTGCTGAAAACCTGGGCTTCATCTTTGTTTTTGGAACGGGTTGTATGCAGATCAGCTGACGGCATAACGAAAGGCGAGCATGACAAATTATAATCTATCTTCAGATATTTGATTATGAAGCTCTCCTCTCACGGACACTCCACTGATGGTCTTCCGAGATCGGATGATATTAATGAAGGCTTTATGCTTTATGGATCCTCCAGAGTACCTCAGCAGAGCAGTCTCCCTTGAGCAGCAAACACGTACTCAACTAGCCAAGATATTCCACGCATTTTATAACCATTACGAAAGATTTAAATTACCGCGTTCACAAGAGTCCGCAAGTGGTCCATATCCTGAGCCTGAAGAATCCAATCCACACTTTCCAGCATATTAAAGAACCATTTTAATATTATTAATCCATCTATACCTTCGTCTTCCAAGTGGTCCCTTTCCTTCATGTTTTTCTCGCTAAAAACCCCACATGCACCTCTCTTCTGTCTCGGAACTAGTTGTTTTTCCTTCACCTTCTGTTTCTCCATGTGTTTGAAGGGGGTGGCGTGGTGGGCAAGGTTAGAGTTGCATCAGCATCGTGCGACTATCTGGAAGTCCAGTTCCTGTTGCCGTGTTCTCTGCTAAGTAGTCTTCAAAACCACCACGGGCTGTAACTTTGCTGCAACGCTGATACCATTAAAATCGTTGGCTCTTTTAAAATACGTATCTGGACGGGTTGCGGAAATCGCAACAGGGTGCACTGGTGTGTAACGAAGTAATTACTAACTGCGATAAGCTCAAGATAATTTCTGACGCACTTTTGAACACTGTCAACGTTTGGGTCTGAAAAAGAACACTAATATAATATGAATTTACAGGACAGAAGGTAAGTGGCGGATGGAAGCAGACACACATTTCTGCCAGCTGTTTCTCCATTACTGAATGTAAATTATTTACGCAATTCCAGTCTACAAATGCCAATCTATAATTACTTCAACCGTTTTTTTTTTAGCGGTAGCTGTCCATAGAAAACGGCGCTGTTAAATAAAATTATTATTTCATGATCATGTCAAAGGACTTTCCGCGGCAGTGTACCTGTTATATGTTTGTACCGCGCTAAAATCGGCAGTGCCATACTTCATCCGTTCAACATAATCATTAATCACTCCCAGTCATGAGGGCTGCTGCGGAAATTAACCCATCCCCGTCGCAACACTCATTCCGATACACAGACGCGTTAAAAGTTGTGAGCTCTGTTCGACAGACACAGGTGGCAAGTCTGAGCCTCATCTTTAACTCTGCCATATTCAAAGGCACGAACACCTGAGTTCCTATCGCAGTGTTTTCTTTTGATTAATGCATTTGTCTTCTGTTTAGAGTGTATTTGGTAAATTATCGAATGCTGGAGATGGAACGCTCCGTAATTTGAAGATACAATTCGAATTCTAGACAAATTGTGCCTTTGATAATTGTCATCCCCTGTGACCAGTATCACCCTATCAATGTTCCAGGCTCACGTTTCATTGGATCTACCATCAAAACTGTATAATCTTAGCAATTGACGTCATTAAATAAAACATTCCTGTATTTGTCTTTAAAGTTGTCCATTCCGTGCATTTTTAGATCAATGTATTCAATTTATTACACCAACTAAATACACATTATTAGTTACATATGAGGGTTGTGCTCCCTGAAGACGGTACGCTTGTACCGAAACATGTCGGGGCTACGTGTTTAACAATCATATGTAACTAATAATGTGCACTTAGTTGGTGCAATAAATTGAATACACTGACCCCCTCTCTCTAGCTAATAGCCTGTATGTCTCAGTCAGAGAAGCGTTTCGTCACGACCTACAGGACCGGCATCTGATTCTTAGTACAGGCGGATGTTTCTCTCCTCCGACACGTCCAAATCGACTATGGAAAACACACAGCTTTCTATATAGTACGCACCGGAATTTCTTTCTCCAAGGAGCATACAGACGAAGTGTGAAACATTCCATTAATTTTCATGCAATGCTGAGGCATAGAATACATGGGGGCTATAGTTACGTTCTCCCTATACGCCTCTATTATATAGTTAGAATTTCAGATAATATTTTAATATATATATCTGTCGCGTAGGTCTGACATAGGTTACAGTCCAAACCGCGAAGCGTCATTTATAATTACCAAAAATTTTACCACTGGATTTCCGCGTGTTCCTTCCGGGAAACCAGAATATACTCAGTCACCTCACTAATTTATCAGAAATTACCAATATTATTTTATCAATAACTATATTCCCCTCGATTTCAGGCTTCCGCCGCGATGTTGATGAGATTTGCGATCTTATGGGATATTACGCGGAGTCGTGTGGTAATTGTTTACCGACGTTTCGGGACGTGTCGGTCCCATCTTCACGGGTCAAGATTACTACTCAGAATCTTGACCCGTGAAGATGGGACCGACACGTTGTCCCGAAACGTCGTTAAACAATTACTACGCGACGTCGCGTAATATCCCAGAAGAGCGCAGATATATTCCCCTCCTTCACAATCAGTACCGGGTCTCTTTCCTGGGGTAAAGCGGCCGTGACGTGGCGTTGACCACCCACCCCCATCTAGCACCGAGGTCAAAGAGCAAAGCACAGCTATACATTTACTCCCCATGTGGGCCTTCATGGCCCGTTTTAGAGTGAATTTTACTTTCACACTTCCCTGTCCATACACAAACGCAGAAAATAATTTGAAAAATTAAACCATTCCTTCCACTGTCGTATTTAGATTCTCCATCTGTAGTGACGTTATCTGACCTTCCCAGTGGCCACACGGTTTAAGGCGTGAATCTGCGGCTGCTCGCTTGCTCGAATCCCGCCGGGGTCAAGGATGTCTCTTGTGAGTGTTGTCAGGTAGAGGTCTCTGCGTCGGGCTGATCACTCGTCCAGAGGAGTCCTACCGAGTGTGGTGTGTCTAAAATAAGTGTGATTGCGAAGCCTCGTGAGGGGAGGCCATGACCCGAAGACGGGGCCGAAGCGCCATTGGAAAAAAAAAGTGGCGTTAACTAAGGTTGAAAGGAATACCTTTCTTAATTACGAACACATCATCACTCCCGACACCGTCGCCGCCTTCGTTAGCCACGCAGCAAAACGGCGTAACATTTTAAACAAACAAGCAAAGTTGACCTATGGAACTTGAGCATGCTTCAAAAAGCAGCGCTGAGTCCACACAGCCCCTATCCAATTTTAATCAGTCGAACAAACAAGCTCTTCCGTGCTTACCAAACAGTCTCTAGACAAGGATTCATACTAAAGGAGAAATTACTTTACTCTCAGAAATTATCCTTTGCCAATTACTTAATACTATTCATATAGCCCCATTTATTTACATAAATTAATTTCACTGTAAAGAAAAAGGAGCTATGACAAGTACTGGACCAAAGACAGAGGGAGTAACATGAGGCTGAAGAAAGCAGACTATGAAGAACTTAACGATTTTTTTCTTCGCTAAGTACATTCGGTTGATGAAACGACTGGAATACGTAGTATGTTTGGAGGAATAATAGACATAACAAAACTGGAATCGGAAATCTGACTGGAATATAAAACTTAATACACTTTTTCGTAGACGGAAAGACAACGTTAAAGTGCCACAGTGAAATATGATAAATATGATGTGGACTGCATTCAGCGTCGAACTAAATACCGTGTTTACGATAGCCCGTGAATGGATCCTAATCTGAGCTAGCTAAATCAGTTCGTATCGTCACATCACATGAATAACACCCATTTTAATATTACCCTCCCACCTACATCTACGCCTGGTAAGTGGCGTCATCCACTGAACTTTGTAGACTAAAATTCTACACGCTTCATTTCAGCTTTACAAGAATGTCCGTCTGATCTAAAATTATGAGGACAGACACAACAACCTAACTATGAGTGTCAAACTGAACTACACAAGCTATTAATATTCAAATAAAGATCATGTTCTGTCAAAGAGACTTATTTGAAAGATTCATTTTACAAATATCTGAAAACATTAGTTAGCTTATAATGCGTGCCCAACACTGCTCCTTCATTTCGATTTCTAAGTGGGTCTCAGGATACAAGCTTTTGTCTCAGACTGTAATACGCTCTACTTTAGTTGCTGGTTGACTGGGGATCAAACAGGTATATGTCAGTTTCTCCGCATACCATTTCAAAAACATAAGAGTCTGTTACTGTACAAAGAAATGAGCCAGGCGATGACGTTTCGACAGCAATCATAAGTTCCGCTGAACTTTATGGTACGAACCGGCCCGCGCATGTCGCGTTCCGTTTTGAGCGATTTACTGACAGACAGACTGACTGACTGGCTGGTAGACAGACAAATGAAATACCTCAGGGTTTCAGAGTGCTTGAGAAGTTAACAGCCCCTAAGCATGCTCGCAGTCACAAAACCCCGCGCCTTACCTTCGATCTCGAAAGGCCACTACCGTCTTCACGACACCTATGTCGCCCAAGCGGCGTGTACACTTCCGGGTTTTTCACTACAATTTTAGACGAAACGCTTCGCTCCAGTGCGTGCTACGTGTCCTGCCTCTCTTCTAATGGATTCTACCAAGATAACGATATATAATATATTAATTTACGCATGATAAGAGCGCTCCAGTGCGTGCTACATGTCCTGCCTATCTTCTCCTTGATTCTACCAAGATAACGATATACAATATTTTAATGTATGCACGACAAGAGTGCTACAGTGCGTGCTACATGTCCTGCCCATCTTTTCATTGATTCTACCAAGATAATGACATACAATATTTTAATTTATGCACGACAAGAGCGCTACAGTGCGTGCTACATGTCCAGCCCATCTTCTCATTGATTCTACCAAGATAATGATATACAATATTTTCATTTATGCATTATAAGAGTGCCATTTGAAATTATGGTACTATATGAAGAACAGTTAAATGCAATCCCAGTAGCTCTACATCCTTACCACTAGATTTTGACCAATTTATGCTCATTTTTCCTTACATATCGAAATAATAACGGCTGGTCACTTTACTCTGACGTTCCTTTCAACTTCTGAAATTTTGTAACGTAAGACGGAGTGTTGTTATGATTCTCAGTTGAAAGGTTTTCGTCCTACATTCCCAGCATTTGCCTGGAGGGACTGAAGATAACCATGGAAACTTTCAATGAGGGTATACGAATTCCTGGTGGGTTGTGGAATACAAGTCGTATTTGTTATCGCTGTGCTAACCGGCTCGGATCAGTAATGTATGATTTTGAGAAAAAGAAACACAGTTTATTTTAGGATCGAATGTAAATATAGACAACACTTGATAACACTCACACATTTCTTAAACCAACAAATGCACATCTTTTATTTATTTTGCAATACAATTTTTTACAGTAAAAATTTTTAATATGTACCATTATTTGTTGATTTGTGATTTTGTGTGATTCACGATACGGGTCCCTGATGATGGTCCCAGAATAGGGATCCGAAACATGTTGGACTGATTTTACTGTAAAAAGTTGTATTGTACAATAAATAAAAGGTGTGCATTTGTTGGTTTAAGAAATGTGTGATCGAATGAAAATGCACGGTATGAACAATATAAACTTGCTAACACTGTTGCAGGGCTGAGGTATCTAATGTGTGGCAGTTAAAACAGTTGCTTCTCAAGTGTCACAGGCTCCACCCCACGCAACTTACCGTCACATTTGTGGTGGACGAAGCAGTGGAGCAGGTAACGCAAAGTACAGTCGTTTCTGAGCAAGGCAATAAGGGATAGGCGGAAGTGAAGGTATATCTCCACTCATTCTTAACCTCGGTATCAGAGGGAGGTGTGTAGTTATATTCACACCCCGGTCGCTTTACCCCAGGCAAACAGCCCCCAATACCCATGGAATATGAGGCTGCGTGGGCCCCAGGGCCGGTTTGGACACTTTAAGAGGCAGCAGAACATGCCCGTCTCTGAATTTCTTCAGTTCTCCCTGACAATCATCATTGCATTACAGCTCCACTCCATTTTACTGCCGCCCTCTGAGCTGACCACACCACATCCTCAACCTTAATGTGTGTGTTTCTACGTATGACACAGCACTTGGCTAGTTACAGTTTAAGATAGTTGAGCACTGATCCCGATATCGCCTTGGCTCAGGCGGTTACTCACCGGCTTTTCACGGCGGAGAAACCAGGATTCAAGCCCAGGTCAGTCCATGAAAGATGTAACGGACACAAGGCTCTGTAACGGTTTTTTTTTCCAAGAGCTTCGGTTATCCTTGCCAGCTTCATTCCAACAATGCTGCACACTCTTTCATTCATTTATTACCGACGATATATGATCTTAGCAATTGAGAGTATCCCTAAATAACACACTTACAAGACACATCGCAGACATGCCTTTTCAGTCTGGTGGTCTTAAAGAACGACATGTCTCATTATATTATCACTACTCCAATGCATGTGTATGTCACTGCATTCAAGTACAGTAATTCAATATATACTCGAAAAGTACCCTCTTACGAAGTACGTAACATTTTAGTTCCTGCTTTGTTTCTTCTCTCTTCTTTCCCAATTTTACAATTGTCGCGAAATCAGCACAGCGACTAGGGCAGGGCTCAGCAGCCAAGAGGACGTGGTTCAATTCCAGGCATGGAAAACAGAATTTTCTCTTCAACAAAGCGTCCAGAACGGTTCTCAGGCCAACCCAGTCTTCTACCCGATGGATACCGGGGGCTGTTGACGATGAGTCAAAGCGGCCGGGGTGTGAAAATAACCACACACCTCCATCTAACTCCAACGGTAAGAATGAGTGGGGCTATAACACCTCCCTTACACGCCTATATGGCGGACGTAAGTACAATTTCATTTTACTTTTACCATCGTGGCCAATTTCATAATATTATACAAAACTATCAACTCATGAGCCGATCCCAGTGGCCGCGCGGTCTAAGGCGTGGGTCTACGGCCGTTCGCTTACTGGGATTGTGGGTTCGAATCCCGCCGGGGGCATGGTTGTTTGTGTTGTGTTTGTTGTATAAGGACTAGTATGGATCATAAGTGACATGAAGAAGGACGGAAGGATTTAGAAGTATAAAATAGATCAAAGGGAAAATAACGGGACAGGAAAAAAAAATCCCGCCTAGGGCATGGATGTCTGTCTCTTATGAGTGTTGTGTGTTGTCAGGTAGAGGTCTCTGCGACGGGCTGGTCACTCGTCCAGAGGAGTCCTACCCAGTATGATGTGTCTAAAAAGTGTGTGATCGTGAAGCCTCGAAAAATGAGGCGGCCTAGGCCCCCAAGGGACTGTCGAACCTTGAGGGGGGGGGGGGGAATCAACTCATGAAACGTCAACAAACAGCCTCAGAGTCACGTACGGACTACTGTTGTCTGACATAGTAATTACATTTGCGCATAACAAGCGAAGGCACTAGATACAGTAACACTCGAAGAACAAACCTTAATAGTCAGTGAGTCAGTGTTTAGTTAAAGGTTGAAGAACATTACTGAACTCAGGCTCTACCACAAGACGTTCAGGTATCAGGTACTCACCCTGGAAGCAGACAACCCGCTTGCTGCACAGGAGGAGGACACACACTGTGATGATAATGTTCCTCAGACTTCCATTCGATGGCGATGACATTTCTGTGTCGTCTGTTTCGTTCCGTCAGATGGCGCCTTACTTCATCGCGACACCTCGCCCGAGAAATTCACACCTTGACGAACCAGAATACTGTTACCGTTTTGACATACTCTTTACACTGATACATCATACAACAACGCTACTGAGTCACACACACAAACACAATTTAATCACCAAAAAACCGAGTTTATAAGAAGAGAAATGTTTAGAAATACAGAATTTAAAATAATAAGTAAAGAAAGAAAAGTCATGATTTAAACACAGTCATGAGATTATACAGTTGTTGTTTGTACACACTGTTCTTCTACTACGACACTACGTCCGATGTACAATAATCAGTAACAATCTTTTGTTCAACACACCCGGAACTCTGCTGGGAACACAACACAGTTTGTGTCTCTGAAATATCCTGCCGCTACGGACTATATTAATTCCCTATTCTACCAACTCCTGTCTAAAGTTTCGGCCTTACAGTCAGCTTCCTCCAGATATTTATGATGTCACATTCACTCTCATCTGATTGCATTCACGTCTTCTATCCCGTGTGCCACTATATCCGTCTATTCATATGACCGTCCTTTCACATAAAAAAGTTTTCACGGCCAAACAGAAACTTTTTGTGTGGAGTCGCAAGACCTTTCGCAATGGGACCTGCAAATTTAATTTACGTCTGAAGTCTCAGATGAATATGAATGCCGTAGTTAGGGAAGAGACTAACGTTATTACAATAACCAGGTCAGACAAAATAATTATTAGGCATATTTAAGGTTACTGAAGTCAAGCTTATGCCACAGCATAATTCATAAGGATTCCTTCTGATGATCCGAACGGTAGCTGTGCACCGACTTGCACATTTCAGCAACTGAAACACCAACTCGTCACACCGAACAACGGCATTAGACGCCAGTCCGTGACACCAGTAAGCTTGTCCCTCATGCCATCCGCGCTGCCAAGCGTGATTGTCAAGACACTGCGATGGCGTCCTCGTCTCTCCGCCCGTGGACTCCGAAGCAGCTATGACTGTCGTTCTCGGCGTTGTCTTCCTTTTCTATACCCGTTCGGTGTAGGTTCGTCCGGGTAGTGAAGGGGGGAGGGAGGGACGGATATCCAGGCGCATGAGCTGGCGCTTGCCGCCAGGACTCGGCACTCAATCCGCCCCCCCCCTCTTTCCGCTCCTCGATTGTTGGAATATACGAAAGGATCTTCTTCTTCAATCTACCTTTGTGCAATATACAATAACCGATGATTTCAGGTTGGGTTCTCCCTCTATGTAACCCCACATACACACAGAATCAACCATACTGACCGTGGAACTCAGCCGAATATGGCGTTTTGAGGGAACCGTCATGGACACAATACGTTCACCCAACTGCTGCATCGCACCGGAACAATCGGAACATGAATCACTACAAGACCTATCCAGTTTGTGAAAAAATAAAGTCGTATGTCACACATCACTGACTACGAATGTGTGTGCCTACTGATCATAGCTCATACCTGTTCTCACGTGGCGTCCATGCACAATCATGCTGGATAGAGGGACCAATTAATTTTTTTATTAATGTTGTGGGGATCGGAGACCAAATTTCGAGGCCCAAAATGTGTCGAACTCCAAGTTCTTAAACGCCTTTAAGGTGCGGTGAATGGTGCAACTTTATCTTCAATTTTATCAATTCATTTGTAGGAAATAATCCAAATATTATATATGTAATTATATATATCAAGGCCTTACATTGACAGCCCTAGTTTGTGTTCCTGAAAAAGTGGGCGCCAAATCAAAAATAATATTCCAGTAAAAAGGGGGCATAAATAAAGGCAAATAAAACAGACAAAGTCGTTAAATCGAAAAGGGAGGCGTAAATTAAGAATTTTGTAAATTGGCAAGGGGCGTTTAAGAAGGAAAGCGTAAAACAAGGCCTTGTTGTGTATGTATGTATGTATGTATATGTAGTATGTATGGTATATATATATATATATATACACACACATATATTGTAAGAAGCCCTGAACTGAAGCCGTTTAATCTAGTTTACACTCTTGTAACTTATTTCCGTAAGGATCTCAAGGGCCTTTTTGGTCTTTGAAGTGGCGCTTTATAGATTACATCCTCTAGAAAATTGCTTATTCATATCGTTTCCTCCTTCGATTCCCAGGATTGAGATACGACGTGAAAACGTTTTGAAAATAAAACACTGTTACAGTTTTATACCAGCCTTATTCACTACTCAGTCCTACTGTCTGTGCTAACACTGACATTTGTGCTGCTGTAATGATACTGAATGTGTAGTTATCATTAAGCTTCAAAGATCCGAGCGAAACGTGTAGCACGGAGGGTAAACTGGTTTGTGTAGGTGCGAACACGTGTAACTACACGAAGACATTTGTGTTGGTACACAGTGCGCGAGTTATATTAAATACGGTATCCTTTTCTAAGATTTCTGTACCACACAATTTATGTTCTACAAGGCTAACAGGATTATACTCGTATACGAGTAATTCCTCACATACAGAAAAAACATTACTGTGTAAATTTTTGATTGAAACTTTACATAATGCTTACATTAGGCTTTTTTTAAATACGTCAAACTGGCCTTCATATATCCTATCTAATTGTTCGATATCGATGATATAATTTTCATCAGAGAGTTTCAAAGAGCGCCATGTGAAGATAAAATCTACGTCATAACGCAGTAATCGGTCCTCTTGTTGCATGACGTGAATTGACAGGCTTAATATCATCGGGTTTCAATTACTGACTAGAATTTCATTCTTATATTATATATACATATATTACATATACACACATACATATACATATATTATACTATACATTAATATACTTAAAATATTTAGATTAATTTCAAAAACCTTTATATAGAAACTATTTAAAACAGTGGTTCATCTCTGCTCAAAGGCAGGTGACACACAAGCTATCGTTTCATTCTCCCCGCAAAACTCTCCAAGCCATTACACTTATTAATGAGAACGAAATTAAATTTTATAGTTCCAATGTAAGGATATCACGTGACACAGAAAGTGAATCCTACCTGCCGACCACTTAGGACCATAACCAGGGGCGCACCAAAGGTGGGGGGGGGGGAGACTGCAGGGCTGAACCCCCCCCCCCCAAATCAAAATTTAAAACAGATTTTGTAGACACGATGATATGAAACATTACATGCGATTTACCCTTTAGCCGAAATCAGCCACTGAAATCGACTGAAGACTAGTGCACTTGAATTTTGAAAAGTAAAATGAGAAACTTAGGATGTCTCAGATAAAATTAAAAGAAACAATGTTGTTATTTCGGTAATAGATGCCAACGTTTCGGAGGAACCTGCTGCCTCCATCATACACTTCTATCCTTATAATATCGGCGTGTTCTCACTTAACACTGTGGATGTACTTGTCCCTTTGTTTCTTCCCCTAGCACAGGTTTGGTCTAAAGCTTCTTGAACTGACTGTAACGTGTAAGGCTGGGCGACCCGAAGTTCTGAGCTTGGAAGACGCTGTCTTTAATCTCGTCTTATAGAATTACCGTGTCATGTATACAACAGACAGAAGTCACGCATTTTATTTCCCGCATCTGTAAGGAAACTCATCAAGAGCTGCAAAGTTACACGCATAACAATCGCAGACTGTCACAAAGGGAAAACCTTTGTGCGTTTTCCTTAGGACAGACTAACGATAGACTTGCAAGTAACTGGTTTTAACTAACACGTCTAAACTTGGAAAAGCTTATTTGTATTATTACGTCGTTTAACTTGATGTTAGAAGTTGGATGGGGACATTCAATCACGTGTTCCCTGGTAATTAGGTGCGGGCAGGGGTCTGGGAAGAGTGTTTGTGACCCTGCGGTTTACAGCTTCCGCCCGAGAAAGTTGCACTGCAGTGTCTTATGCGCCGACTTAGCTAACTTACTTATCTTTTGTCTTACTGACAGTAGAGGATTAAGAGCCCTGTAGCTGGTAGACACAGGCAACTAGCAGTGTCTATTTTTGCCACACAAGTTAGCTCTCATACAGGCGACGGCCACGAAGAAATCTGAGATGGAAAGTGCTTATGTTGTACAGTCTTCATTTTTTTAATTGTTACAAGATAAAAATACCCATAAGACTCCAAAGGTGCTGTTTGTCGTATTCGAAGTGTCTGCAGTCATACGATAAGTAAGATGGAATGTCCTCACCGGAGGAGCCGGAACAGCTCTGTCGGTAGAGTGACTAGGCTGCGGGGTTGGGCGACCGAGGACCCGTGATTCATTTCTCGGCATCGGGAAGAGACCGGCTTTGAGACTCACCCAGCCTCCTGTTCCACGCATGCCGGCAACTCTTTCCGGGGGACTAAAGCGGCCGGGACGTAAAGCTGACAACTCAATTCCATATAATGCAGAGGTTAAGAATGAATGGAGGTATACTCCATGTTCCTTATTACCTTATGACGTACAGAGGAAAACTTTTCCAACCTTTTATTCCCTCATCCGGGACGCATGAAATTCCCGTGTTTTAAGCCTCCGAAGGGTATGGGCTGTACTATATTAATGCAGGCCATGGGACAGTCACAGTGCATCTGCCAATAACAATATGTCTTACATACGATTGACCTGTTTTTAAAAACCGAATTTTTCGGCATAAGTAATTTATTGATGTTCGTTTATATAAATCCTGAGTGTCAAAACACGGACAGCTGCAGCGGGCGTTTCGTCAGGAGCGCGGTATCGGCGACTTCTACAAAAGAACTTCAAAAGATATTTAATAATCTGTTCACCAAGTGTCAAGCATGTCTGAGAGTTGGAGGACGCCATTTCCAACACCTTGCCTAGCATGCGGCAAGTTATATTACACATTAGCACGAGGAAATGTAGGGATGTTAAGCTTGCCGTGCGTCCGGGTACGGTTTTGAATCGAACTCCCTGTATAGTAGATACAGGACAAACAAACGGTATCCTCCAGATGTCAAAATGTGAGGGGAGGTTCAGAGTTCAATTTACAATCAACAGCAAACACCATACGTATTATAATATAATAGTACGATATGATTTTGCCTTTAAATAAGGTGTTAAAATGTAACGTTATAAATGCTATTCATTAATGAGAATTGCCATGGGGATTTAAACTGTAATTCTGGCTTCATATTGAACGATTTGTCGCCATTCATCTGCTTCAGACAAAGTGCAATTAGGATTTGAAAGAGGTAAAACAGAGAACTTCATGCTTTTTTATTTCACTTATGACCTTCTCTTATTAATGACTCCCTTAAAGTGGAAGTGGTCTTTCTGTTCACTTTTAACGGTTTTTTTTTTTGATAAAGCTAAATGTATGACATTCAATACTTCCAGTGGTGGCATAAAATTGGAAATGTCAACGACTTTTTACGTGCTTTAAATTCTTGTCCACTGTTTCTTTTAATTTCACTTGTTCCACTTTGTGCACTTTTGATTAATTAAGGACGAGGCTGAGCGATGACGGTTACAGTGTGTCCCTCTGGATTTAAGTCTCGTAATTTTCAACGTAACGTACTCTGAGATACCAAATTTTGTAAGCATTTCTTTTTCAGTTACATGAGCCCCATGTCTAGCCCATACGTCTGTTCGATTTAAGCACCCTAAAACATCAAACAAATATTTTTTTAAGGATTCAGAACGTCCAATTATAAACTTAATATAAATTCGACAAAAGGCACATCACATTTAATCAAAGTCACTGAAGGCCAGTAGCAACTGGAAAGAAAGATGAAATATTTACTAATTAGCTTTGAAAAAATAATTACGTAAAATATGAAGCAAACTGTCGCTAATTCTATAAAAGGAAAGCCAAAATAAGGAATCCATTTTAAGATGTTGGAGAAGGAAATAGCAATTTATGGTAGCGTTGGAACGATCTGTAGTTCCCTGATTCAGAACAAACAATTTTACGTGATGTTCATTAAATTAGATATGCTGAAAGCAGCGACTCGAAAGCGAGAGTAAGCCATCCTGGTCTGTTTAAAGCACTAGAATATTTACGGAAAACTGAGAAAATCTTCAGTCAGAAATAGATAAAGCCCAGACAATAATTTGAAAGTGATAATATCCAAGTGAATCACAGAAAATGTATAGAACCTACGATATCTTACTGATTAAAACTGACAAACCCTTATCAGTTAGAATTATGCTGTATTTGAAAACACACAGCTTTACTACGGGCTAAGAGTCCCGGTACATTATAAGCCCAACATGTTATAACGTGTTGGGCTTAATGTCCTTTGTTCTAAAACTCCCTGAGGATGGCACCCCGGTGCCGAAACATGTAGGAGTGTAATACTTGTTATGAATTGCATTTTGTTAAGTGTATTTGTTGGTTGATGTATTAATTGTAATTATATGCAAGGTATGAGTAATATAAAATTATTTTATATTTGTCTGTAAGGCGCCGTTTGTAATTCGGACCATATGTTGTCGAATAATTTGATGGCAGTGAATGACTACAAAGGAAGTGGAAAGAAGCGAATGTGGTAAAAATTATAAGGTAATATACCGGTATTTTCGTGGCCAATATATACGAAAATCCTGAGCCAGGATAATCCAGATTCCGGACGACATACAAGCCGGAAGCGTTACTGCTTGATACAACTTGCTCGGTCGATCATTTTATAGCGTATAAATTCTCTAACCTGGAGGTTTCACTATCTAAGTACACTTAACTTTTTCAATGTATGTGGGATGACGTCACGGAGTTCAGCGGTACCAAGGTACACACAGCGAGAGACATTGATCCGAAGAGACTGTAAGACTGGACAGCTCTCACACGCAAGACATGTCAGCACCATGCTTAACTTGGAAGCTGACGGAGCGCAGCGCCACATGTTTGCGTTGCGGTGTGTTCCTATCACGTGTTTCCGTAACATAATCATTATTAAACTGTTTATTCTTCCCCTCGAGGTCAAGACGCAGTACATTCTTGGGGTGAAGCAGTACCAGGCACCACTACGGCAGCTACAGCCGTCATTATGTGATTTTAAACCTTGTGGTAAGCTTTTCAGGTCCTCTGTGGGATGAGTTAGACATCCGAGGAAATTAGATTCCGGTTCGATGTCTGTCTCAGCCCGAATGTCTTAAAAACGCAACAAAGCAGGAGAAAAAGTAACTAAAGAAAGTACTAACCAAGGTACGGGACAAGGCAAGAAAAGAAGAAAGAAAAGAGACACAAAGAGGGGAGACATAAGAAAACAAGCAGGAAACACGCAAGAAAAGAAAAAGGAACGGATTAGGCAGTGAAGGTGAGAAGGCAAAGGGATAATGAAATAAAGAAGGAAGGAATGGAACAAACGACGGCGAAGGGAGAAAAGAAAGGAAAAGGGAAAAGAAAGAAGCAAGGGGGAAGAAGAGAAAGTAAGGGAGAGATTAAAACAACGGAGAAAAAAAGGAATAATGAAAGGAGAAAGCAACCAAAAAATGAGGAAGCAAGGACAAAAATAAATAAGGAGGGACAGGATGTCACGCAGAATGAAGAAAGGTTAAAAAACATACAACAGTCAATTTGGTCAGAAATTATATCGCATCGAACTGCCAATTGTTAAAACGTGATATTAAAGGCGCCCTCCCACGGATGGCGTGTCAGTCGAACGTTATTCCCAACTGCTTACGACTTCGAAGGGACGACTTAGGGCCGGTGTTTAGTTCAAGATAACGTGGATTTTAGAGAGCAATGATCCTGCCCTCACACTACTTCCGTGGCCATGATATCGGATAGCTACAATACGCATTCATAATACAGAAGTCCCGGTGACGCAGCATACGGCGTCCGTCCGGATGCAGTAGCAGCTAAGTGAACACTAAATGTAGGACACAGCAATATCCGGATTGGGCCCCACAGGATGAACAAAGTTTAGATTATGGTCTTCTGGATTATGATGTACAGTATGGTAGGTTCATCAATACTTCCATCATGAAGATGCCGACCCCGATGGCCGCGCGGTCTAAGGCGTAAGTCTGCGGCCGCTCGCTTGCTGGGATTGCGCTTTCGAATCCCGCAGGGGAATGGATATCTGTCTCTTGTGAATGTTTGTGTATTGTCAGGTAGAGGTCTCTGCGAGGGGCCGATCCTTCGTCCAGAGGAGTCATACCGAGTGTGGTGCGTCTGTGTGTGATCTAGAAACCTCAACAATGAGGCGGCCTATGCCCGAGTAGGGCTCTTGGGCCACAGGAAAAAAAAAGGAAAAAAGTTCCTTCCAAACGTTGGTAAGCACCCCAGACGAGATCATAATGCAAAATTAACCGTTGTACGCAACAATTTGGATCAATCAGCAGAGCTTCTAAATTGCAATGGTGCCTGATCCAAACCTTTACCGGTAAAACAACGACCCTGACTCAAGTCTTTCGTAATTTTCCTAGTGTACCTGCAGATAGTACCTTAAATTACGGCACGACCACCTCCTTGCGCATCCGTTCCAATAGCTACGCATTATCATTAGATCATTAACTGCTATAGGCTAACAGTGTTGGTTACTGTCAAAGAGTCTTTAAATAAACTGCAAATAAGTACATAAATTCATCGACTTGAAGACTTCATATTCCATAAAAAATGCACAGAATCTCAGGTACTACGCAAAACAAGTCTTTTCCTTTGTGGGGTATACGTTCGGAAAGCGAATAGACGCTACTAGCTTGTCATGTCTGTCTGTACGTTCGTTCTTCGTTCCTCACACAACATGGGACCTACCTGACGGAATTCCGTAAAATAGGAAGAGCCAGGGAGGACGCAGAAACAGTTAACCAGCTAAACATATCACCCCACTCAAAAAACAAAAAAAAACTGGGGACAGCATTTAGACAGAAATGTAAGTAATCATGAGTAACAGGAGCAACAGCAATGACACGGACAAGAACACTACGAATGTGCCAGAAGCGTTACGCCGTGCGGACATTTCCTAAATTGTTTCTTGTGTTTATGTTCCATAACGAATCCAAATCCTCTGAAGCTGCCAATAGGATTTAGATATAAATCGTGTACTTTGCTTAGGCATGAAAAGTCTCAGGAATCCATGGTGTGAGGATGGTCGTAATGGAACTGATTTCTCTGTCTGAACAGATACGAAAACGGAAGACGATGTCATTCTGCAGCAGAGTTTGTCCTAATGAAGTCTAGAGAATGCTAGAGAGGTCAGTTATGCCTGGGGAATTCATGCGACTTCCCCGAAGTCTGGAATTTAATTCGATGAGATAATATTTTCCAACTGTAGTTATATACAGGGTGTTTTTTCCCTACTTGACCGAAAGCGCCGGCCCGACGCTCTAGTGAGTTTTTATTACTTTCTAAAGGTTATTATCACTGCGATCGTTGGTCTAGCTCCAGTCATCGACTGTTAAACCTCCCCGACACGCGGCGTACGACGCAACGCTGGCAGAGTGTCTGGCGGAGCGTTGGGCCGGCGCTTATCGGTCAAGCAGGAAAGAAAACTGTATTATTCAGTGATAAGAGGCGGGGCTATTACGTGTGGTTAATTCGGAGGGACGTGGAAGCCGTCGCAACCTCTTTTCAGGTAGGCTGTCAGGTTATTTGGCTTCAGAATCTAATAAAGACCATGAAGTAACTAATTTATTAATGGTCATCTCGCGACCGATATCCAAAGCGAGTTCCTCCAGGATATCAAGGAGTGTTAACCATACTCGCGACTACGTGGCATGTTGATGTCACTTGCACGGTTCTTACAATAGGCGCCGGTTACTTCCCCAAACAAAGTAAAATGATTAACAGTCTTTATATGTGAACATTCCGTTGTGTTGTAATAGTCCAATACACAAAACTTGTATCAGTCAAAACACAACTATATTTAGACAACAAAGTTTTGTGTCTAAAAGAGCCACATGTTCCGACCTAGGGTAAGTCACCCTCAAGCTCACAACAATCGTTGTGAGCCTGAGAATTTGTATGGCTCTTCTAGTGCTTCGTGTACATTACAACTGCAGAGAGTACGTAATTTTGGTTTCATCATTCGATTACATATGTATTAACATCATTCGTCTCACACAGAGCTCCACAGATATTCTCAAAAGGCCGCAGCGTACACACATTTATACACGACATAATATACAAAAATGATTAACAACTAACATTTTATTTCAACAAATACTCGATATTTGAATCTCCCCATCTCACTCGAATCTACGTATCTCGTTCTCGGTAACAATATCCTCAAAAACCTAAAAATTAATCAATCCTATAAGGGTCGGGATGGCGTAGTCGGTACTGTGACTCGCCAACGGGCTTGGCGGTTCGGGATTCGAACCCCCGGTGGAAGCAAGAGTTTCCGCACCTTCCAGACCGGCCCTGGGTCCCACCCAGTCTCCTACACAATGGGTACCGGGTCTTTCCCGGGGGTAAAGCGGCCGGGGCCTGGTGTTGACTAACCACCACCATCTAGCGCCCAGGTTAAAGAAAGAGTACACTTATACCTCTGCTCCACCTCTGTGCCTTCATAGCATGTTTATAGCGTGCACTTTACTTCATTTTATCTATAATAAGGTTCAGTAGTATTCATTGTTTAGCACCCCAAGACACAAACTGATACGTGGAACAGAATCAGTGAGTATAAATGCCTCTATGCTCAAGCATCAAGTTTTAAAGGCGAGTAGGAATTACGACTAGACGTAATCGAGTTTGTGCAATACAAATATCGAAAGATATTTTTCAAACTATGCCAATGACAGTTTTTTCTTCAGGTTCCTTTACTCCCAAGATCCTCTATCGCTAGACGATGATTTGACACTTATAACCCGTCGATTCCTATTCAACGGTATGAGAACAGACACTCGGCAACGACCGACTCCATGCTGAGGCTAAATCCTAAGGGAGATGATAGCAACCCCGCCTTCCCTGTCGCTATGCAATCCTGGCAGAACCCAACTCAAATCATGGGGGAATTGTATTGGGACGCCACCCCTTTACAGCGACATCTAGACCACCGTTCTCATTCATTCTTTGATATGTGACAATAGACCAGAAGCATTCAGAGAGCCAGTGAATATCCAAAGCATCAAGCCACAGATTCACTTTGTTTCCACCGGTTTATAGCAAAAGCTTCAGCCGTCTGGCTTTTATGTGTCTTTTTAAGACTCGTTTTATGAACGACTTTTGAAAGTGGGGTTCTGTTTGCACAGTATAAAACGCGTGTGCTGGTTAGGGCAAATTTATTATCGCATTGCATATTTATAGTAGAAAAGTGAAAAAGAAAGGTTCCTGAAAATCACTGCCATATAGGAATTAAAATGCTTTTCAATATCCTGTAGCCAACAACAGACACTAGTGAAGGCTACAGCAATAGTACACGTAAAGGTAAATATTTCCTACGCTAATTCAGCATCACGCTATGAAGGAACTAGACGGACCCGAGTGATCAGCTTCACGCCCTGGCCGCTCTACTCTCGGAGTAAAACCGCCGGCCGTTACCCTTTCAACAGGAAGCCGGACAGACGCTGCGCACATACAAGAGAGACAAATTTGTCTCTGCAGGGAACCGAAACAAGAATAATAGTTTATCTGCGTTTGTGCACAAAGTCGAAATAATGAAGGTGTGTAGGTTGGATTACACTCATTAAGAACCGTAACACTATAGGACAATGAGTGGTGAGATTATGCCGACTTACTGCATGCGAAAACTCCCCGATCTCCCGCTGTAATGTGGCTGGATGGACCGCACCGTTGGTCAGGTCGTGATAGGAATAATTTTACCCTGTCGGGAAATGAAACTCATTAGTCAAGTTCATCACATGTTGCCTTTCTGGTTGAGCTGTCTCAGCTTATTAGGATTTCCAGATTCAAAATATTGCACAGGCGTTTTACTGTAAACTGCTTTTACAGTGATAGAACCGAAAAATTGATTCATTCGTCATGTCTTGCGGTATCCACACAAACTTGCTTCAGTGGCACTGTTACGTTTAGGTCAGTCCTTATGACTCCACTGCGCTGCTTGTGTAGTAGGCTGTGTATATCCTGCAAATTCTCTCCGAAATCCACAGTAGAGCAGATTCTCAAGTGAAGTGAAATGTTTCACTTCACGGCGCTGTCGGTAGTGAAGATATACAAGGTCGAATGCAGACGCATGAAAGTGAGTATGGAATATTGGCGGAATGATACTGACAGGGGAAACCCAATATACCTGGAGATAAACCTGTCCCAGTGCCACTTTGTCAATCACAAATCCCATAT
The DNA here is from genome assembly GCA_021186555.1 of Reticulitermes speratus. Lineage (NCBI taxonomy): Eukaryota > Metazoa > Arthropoda > Insecta > Blattodea > Rhinotermitidae > Reticulitermes > Reticulitermes speratus. The sequence continues at coordinate 21,088,033 of JAJKFL010000330.1, forward strand.
TGACTGACACACTTTATTTTTCCAAAGAGATCAGTCCTTCACCACAGTCGCATTGTAAAATATGCAGCTGATCTTGTGCTACTGGTTAAGTGAGAGACGGTACTACACGGTATGACAGACTAATTGAAATTGGAAGATGCTATGGAATGGAAATAAATTTGGAAAAACAAAGGTAATGAGAATCTCAAGACAACCATCCCCAACACAGATTATGAGAGGTCAAAAACGACTAAAGAATGTGGAATATTTAAACTATCTGGGTAGCCTGATAACAAGTGATACAAGATGTGCACGTGAAATTGAATCCAGGACTGCCATGGCAAAATCGGCATTCAACAAAAATAAGACCTTTTTCACCAGCAAAATGGACTTATATATTTAAGGAAGTAACTAATGAAATGCTACATTTGGAGCACAGCGTTGTATGTCACTGAAACTTGGATACTTCGGGAAGCAGATCAGAAATACCTGTAAAGTTCTGAAAAGTGGTGCTGGAGAAGGATGCAGAAGATCAGTTGGACCGATCGTGTGAGAAATTAAGAAGTATTACAATGAGTCAAGGAGGAGAGGAATATCCTACATACAATAACATGAAGAACGGATAGCTGGATACGTCACATATTACGTAAGAAATGCCTTCCAAAACACGTTACAGAAGGGACGACAGAAGGGACTAGAAGAGGAGGAAGAAGACGTAAGAAGCTACTGGACGACCTTAAGGAAAAAACGAGGTACTGAAATTTGACAGAAGCACTACATAGCATTCTCTGAAGAACTCGCTTTGGAAGAAGCTATGGACATTTCGCAACACAAGACTAGCAATGAATAACAGACGTGGTGGAATGGTCATAGCTTCTATGAGCTTGAAAGGCGTTGTTTTGAAGTGGCCTCCAGTAACTCAAAAAATCCCATTCACTGGTTTATTTACTGATCTTGTTCTCAATATTTCGCTCTTTCGCGATGTTACGCTGCGTAGGCGTAACCGTGGAGGAAGCTTCAAATGTGGAACAACCAAACAGGCTTCGGGTTTATTCATTTGCTGATTGTAATTACCTCAGTCGTTAAAATTTCCCTTCTCACGAACAACAGCACTTCAATTTCCCTTTAGTACACAAGAGTTCTTCATATTAAGTTCCTTCGCTATGGGAAAAACAGGAAATGCCGATCACTTAAGCGCGAATGGCTCCGCAGGATGAAGTACTATACAGCACCGCTATTATTTATATGTGTACTTAAACAGCAACAACAAAAGGAGTCAAGAGGTGATCACCAGCTGCTGCTCTCTATACTACGAACGTAAACAACCAAGCCGCAAGTGCGATACCTGGTCTTTATGGTACGTCCAATACCTGCCCAAGGGGAGAAAGAGAAAAGCTGCACACAGCAATGTACGAATAAGACAGAATTCCGATACCAACGCGTTAAAATGTACCCTTCTGTTACACAGATCCCCAAACCTGAATATCAGTCAGTATTTATATTGTTATTGCACCGCGTTGTGCTTTTGTTAAAACCTTAAAAAGGTACAGATTTTGTACAGCCTAATTTAAATGCATAGAATATAACCTCGAAAGTTAGCTCAGTCGCAAAATTCGTGTTGATGTACAGACAATGTCCATACTTAGTGAGCTGGCATGTTGATGGAATCTCAGTGTCGAATGTAGCATTCCTAGATCCACTAGGCCACTAATTAACCTCCATCAAGCCGATAACTAAAGAAAAATTTCGTACAGTCAATACTTTGTTATACACGTCCTACAATATATTACCTTAATAAAAGTTGTATATTTTTCTACATCTGTTTTCTCCACATTCAGAGCACTAGCATAAGTGTTGCTACGGTCTAACATTTAATCGTGTGCACCACATTGTTAGTGCTTGCCGTACATGAAAATTAAGGCGTTGGGAGTGGTCTCACATGGCGCGCACTTCAGTATCAGGTTTTGCAGACTCGGTATACTGATTCAGAATTTGAAATTGGTGGAAGCACAAAGACATACATACTGAAAGTAAGAGGATTACATGAGCCTAATTCTTTTCGTTTTAAAGCGGGATAGCAGCCTAAAGAAATGACCTTTATTAAAGTGGATAGCAGAGCTGACCTTTTTAATTATTCATCATGAAGCAATGCAACGTTCGCTTATAAGCATTCCAGACGCATGCGTTATTCAGTACCAACAAGGAAAGGAGATAAGTCTGGACAGGGGTCTTCTCTATTTGATGCCATATATGAAGACTGTCAGAAAATAAGTTGACAAAGCATATAAGAATACTTTCGGGTATTTACCTCAAATTCTAGAATGAACAATTCACAATTAGTTGTGTTGCTATCCCACTATAATCACATATAGTCTCCACCACAAGGAAGATATTGAACATATCGTGAGACAAGCTTTCCTCTTCTCCAATGACAGAAGTTTTGTCGTATGTTACCAGCTATTGCGGCACAACTGTTTCCCACTTCGCGATTTTCTTTACGTTTGTGGTCGCCAAGAATTTGCTCCAGCGATGGACACAGACGATAATCGCTCAGCAACTAATTCCCTTCACATGATCACAATCAATGTAGTTCTTTAATTACGAACCTACACGCCATGTTAACGTATATTACGAATTACACTTGTAATATTATACGTGAATATCAGTGCTTCGAATGATGGTGTTGCCTTCATCTTCTGGGAAGGACTCAACCTGCACATTCACTGCCATGAAACCCATAGCACCCTATTTAGAATTCGGCGCAATTTTGTGATTTAATAGAAGTAGTGCTACTGATATGGAAACGACAGAAACAAAACACTTGGTCTTTCGAAGAATGCTCGCCATTTAAATGAAAATGGTTTTATACGGAACCGTACAAATCTTACCAATTTGTCAGATGGCTGCGTTTCCAAGTAAGCTGAACTCATTAACAAGCTATAAGTAATACATTTAAACAAGGAGTTCAGATATCAGATCACACTTTTTCTCCATGTGGCATTTTTCGACCCGTTTTCGGATCATGGCTTTCCCCGTCCTCAGGGCTTCACGGTCATACAGTACTACTGCATACATTTACGTAATAGCGGAATCTTATTGGCTTTTTGTTTTGTTTTCACGACGAACATATTCCAGCAGCACAGATTACGTATGCTTAAAACTTCTCGAATGTAACTTCAAACGTTCAAATCGTCTCCGTGTCTGTAATTTTCGACTCAAGCGCGAATGTCATGCGTGATACGTAGCAGTGTTTATAATTTATCTCCATAAAATGTCGCATGACTAACTCCAGTGTTTCATTAGTTACTGCCATCAAACCGGAAGCTAAATAAATTTGTCACAGGCCCGCTACAGACACCCCCCCCCCCCAACTTCGCAACGATCCGGAAGGTCTGGCGCAAGTCGAATTTTGCGCAAGTCTGAATGAGGTACACATATGGTCAACTATATGTGTATATACAAAGGGGCCCAACTGAAATACAAACTGCATGACACTGGAACCTGATGGGCCGTATCAAGACCGCCCCGTCGTCTGTGTTATCGCCCAGCAGTATTCTTCCGCCACTTTCGTCTCATGGCGCTTTCATTCCCTGAAGGAAAAATTCGGCGCGCGTTTCGAAAAGTTTATTATTTTGATTTATGTTTACTTTTTTTTAACGCTTTACGCTTGAAATTCGTAAGTCGTGGCGTGTAATTTTTTTTTCACATCGCACAAACCAAAATATAAACAAAAGTTGCATCAATTTCCGAGCTGTATTATCACACACTATTTCAAGACCTAAAAGTATGCGACGCTAGTGTCGCTCTCGTCTAGTAATTTTCCGCATCCACCACGTCGCTATTTCTGGATGTTGGAATTGAAAAGTACGATTTTGGCTTGTCCTCCAGCGATATCGTATTCATATCCAGTTTCGGGAATCCAGAAATTAAAATGAGGGACATGCAGAAACACACAGGAAGGTGATCTCGAAGGCCTATCCTTTTCATTTTTAGAAACGTAGACCAAAAGTATAAAATATTTAAAAGTCGCAGTGGAAAGTTTAAAGTAACCTTCAAAGGAATCACGTACAAAAGACGCGTAATGACCTGGAACCAAAACAACAGCGCAATTAGAATAAGAAACGTTACTACAAGACGCTTGCCTCGTAAATGACAAAGAGTGGAAGACTCTTCTCACCTTTCCGAGCGATAAAGTATCACAAAAGAAACATACAACACCGAAAAGCGCAAACAGAAGCGGCTCAAGCTACCAACTTGATTAAAGCCAGAGGTTTAATGTTAGTCTGTCTGTCTGTCTACCATGGCACGAGTGAACGTGCGAGAGTTAGATTTCAATAATTGGACTCCACAGAAAAAGAGTCCTTGAGGAGCTAATAGTCGTTTAGCTCGTCAAGAAATTTTCTGTTTTTATGGAACATGGAATTCGTTTACAAAAACCTGTTGAACCGTTCTGATTGTACCGAAATTATTGGAAGTCGAATGTTCGCAACATACCTGTACGTCATTAGTAATATGTGAGTGTGTGTGTGTGTATATATGTATAGGATGTACAGTATACAACGCCACCCAATTCTATAAACCATGTATTTTTTTACTTTAATTTTCTCGAAGAAACCAAAAAGTCATAAACAATTTGTAATTACAGCAGATTCTTAAAAAGCCCCCCCCCCCCAGTCTCTTCAAGGAATATTTTTGCCACAATTTAGGTAAAAACCAAGAAATGCACAAGAGAATTAACAAGTACAAAACGTATTTACAACCCCTACATGCGTTTCAGCAAATAAATTGCCATCCTCAGGGGTATGTATCACAGAATTACAAGTCTATACTGCATCTAAATACACGATAAGTGGTTTTACAGTATAAGTATTTACACAGCTCAATATTTTAACATGTACAGATGCATAAAATTATAAAATTTAAATTCTATATAATATGTCTCCAAACATCTGTCTCTCAGCCACTTCCAGTTTTTTTGGGGTGGAAGTGGTTGAGAGACAGATGTTTGGAGACAGATTATACAGATTTTATACCTAAATTTTATGTAATAACATACTGCATTTTATCATATGTAATTTAAACTATAAAATCAGTGACTGCGGCTGAGACGGATGGTCAAATACCATTCAGAGACACGATGTAAGCTACTTATGTCTATGTATGATGACTCCCTGATGATGGCTGAGATAGTCAGCCGAAACATGTAGGAGTGTATAAAATTATTGTGTAGTAGTTGAAATAAAAACTTACATAAGCAGTTGTAGTTTGAACTACTTGTCTTCGACAAGTGAAGGAACTTATTTCAATAGATATTTGAATTACTTTATATAATGATACATAAAAGCATAAAAGGCGTAGGATAATATTTCGAGATATAAAAAGTTACTGAAATTCAAGAAGCATAAATTTAAAATTAAAACAAATCTTCAACAAAGGAATTTTATAAAAATCTGAAATAAAACTAAATAAGAAATGTAACGAATAACCCCATATACAAATGATAACAAAACAAACTTAACATAAGTATTTGTGCTTATAAACGTCGAATAAAATCACGCATCGGAAGAAAATTTGTAACAAGTTTCAGTAAATCTGTGTCACCTCTTCAACTCCAGTCGGTACAACAACCCCACTCGGCGGCATCAATCTGACCTACATCAATGCCTTTGCTCTGTGCCCTAGAGACACGGTACAATACGTGAGATAAGCCCGTCTTCGTCGAATCTCCACTCTGAGCTCACTGAGGGATCATGTGGGAGGTTCGAAACTTTGTAGTATTACAACACATAAAGTAACCCCATCCCTTACTAGCAAATATTTTCCGAACACCCATAACTAGCAGATGGAATCCAGAGGACGATACAATTTCTCCATTTATTGGATTCCTCACGTAAGTACGTGCTTTCGTTTCTTTTTCCCCCGTTTCTTTTTATTTTGTGGCTGCACTGGAGAACGGTCCTGTAAAGTGTTTCGACGCACCTAAATTATAATTGATGTACAATCATCGCACACAGGGCAATGCGGTATTGAAGCAGCAACCTTGAACGGATATAATACAGTCTAACTTCACTGGATGAACACTAATATACATCACTTTTCTCTCAGGAATATAAATAGCCAACAGATTACATCTCCAGGCAGCGGGGTCTTTCTTGATAAGCCAATGTTCCTTCATCTGGTCAAGAAATTCTACGCCTTTTGCACAACTAGAAGGTCGATTGTCCTTGGTCGTAAGATCTTACCAATCGAGCCTATTCTGTGCCAGATTAATGTCATAAAACCCTCACATATCACATATGTTAACATAAATCTCCCATACACACTATCTTTAATTTTATATATTCTCCTCAAGATTTCCGACGAAAATTTTATGGTCATTTATAAACGCCCTCAAAAGTCCTGCATGCTACGGTGGTGTCATTACCCTTGTCTGAACTGCCGTTGTATCACGTAATCATTATAAAGTATGAAGCTCTATATTACATAGTTGTCTCCGTTCTCCTGCACTTCCTGTTTCTTAAGCTAAAATATTCTCTTCAGTACTTTTCAAACACCTTCATTATCAACTTACTCGATGGAATATAATTTTTATTGCAAAGTTACAAAGTTACTGGACATCGGTAGGTTCATTACCTCGTTCACAACAGTGCACTTGGACAAAAGAAATTTCTAATATGCCTTACCCTACTTATTTAGCGTCTAATGTTAAAGAACACTCCTCAGACTACTGTCAATGTCATGAATGTGAGGCACTTCACGTCCACACCCCTCTGTGTTGTATGCTTTTAAAGAAAGGTACTTAACAAAACTTCGCTATTATCTTCACCTCTTGATAAATTACATCATGACTATGAATTATTTGGGAAGTATATGGCCGTGCTATGGCTCAGGCCGTCAGTCGCAGGCCCCTCGCCGCCGAGGCACGGGTTCAACGTCCGGCTAGACCATATGGAATTTGTGGTGAACACAGTGGCACTGGGACAGGTTATTCCCTGGAATTCCTCTGTCAGTATCATTCCACCAATGCCCCATACTCACTCATCTATCACTGAACTGACACGAAATAATAATACAGCGAGATCAGCAGTCTACTTCTGGAGCCAGGCATACATCGTCTCTTGACGACTGACCCGCAAGTGGGGACCTGAGAACAGTGGAGCCAGCCCAATTGTGTAAAATTTCCCTCCGATTCGGGGTATAATTGTCCTACTACTTACGCACAATGACCTCAGTTGACACCAGTTCTGTGTACCGGCTTGGTTTAAGAAAATAATTTGTAGACAGAAGATAAAGAGAAGCTGAAGGTCACTGGAAGCCCCTTCAAGCCGTCTAGCCGAATACCTTACAAGCACCTGATTCGACGGTTGTCGGCGGTTTTCCCACTTTCGCTTTTATTCACTCCGTCATTCACCACCAAGCGAGCTACCACAATGGTAATTCAACTGACCCACATTACGTAGCTGCCAGGCTCTGATACCGAAGAGAAACTTCCTAATATTACATTACTCTTCCTAGTTTTCCTCAGTCAATCCAAGCGACTAAGGGAAGAGTAAATTAACAGAGCTCTTAAACTCTCTCCACAAAATTCCTACCGGTTCATAATTCAAAACCTGCAGATGGACTTACACCATGCCAAGAACACATAGAGAAGGCGTACGTGTTAGTATAATTTACCGAAATCTTAACCTCGGTTTAGATGAAGATAACGGTCAGTTTTAAGCTCCGGCCGATTTGCCCCCTGATAATAGTTCTTGTTACGTATTGCTTAGGAAGCCTGGTCTATCCCATACCCGGTGCGTACGTGGTGGAAAAGGAAGAATATATGTCCTTGCCGCGAGTCCACCATCAGCTGGCGACATCGTGTCCTAGTCACTCTACTGACTAAGTTACCCCTGCTGTCCAATGTGCTAAGATGAAAATATCGCATTTTCCATAAAATGACAGGATTCCTAACAACACTTATCAGCCCAAAGATTTGTACCTGACTGAAAGATCGGACAGTAACGAAGAGTAGACTGAACAGCGATGACAAATCAGTTCATTTCGATACCGGTTTATGAAACCGCCCCATTGCATCCTCTGTCCACCACGCCCACTGCAGCCAACACATCTTTGCCTGCTGCAAATGAAAGCCGCAGTGTGGTTTGCCACTCGATCTACACCATTCTCTGTCTGTAGTTCTGTCCACACGGCTTTACAACACCCACGTGGTCAGCGGGCGATCATGACATCACTTCAAACTGTCATATTAACACCCTGCTAAGCGTCAGAGAGAGGTGAAGTATTGACAGAAATGAAAAGTACTTCGCAGTAAAATACACGTAAAATAACTTCTGAGAAGAATTGACATGTTTGCCTTTGTACAAGGGATTCAGTCTATACCATCAGGCTATCAGGGACTATGAATTAATCGATATACTATTAATGCTACATGGATAATTTCCAATGAACTAAGTTTGCGTGATACACACTCAAGTCAAATCAAATCAGATTTATTGGTTGAGTGTCAAATAAATTTATTTGGAATTGACTAGCAACACAGGTTTTCGCCACTGCAAAACAGCTATAGTTATTACTAATGCCTAATGTTTACTTTATACTGTTTACTCTGTTGTCAGAGGTTCTAATCACAACTAAATTATTTTAAATATTAAGGTATTTCTGTCTGTATTTCTCACTTGCTCTAAACCCTGCATGTGATACAGATTCGAAATCTCGCACCTCGCCATGTTCATAATTTTTATACAAAAATTCGTTTCACGGCACATTCGACTTAAATTTTAGATCTATGTGTAGTACCTGCACCAGCATTTCGTTTACGTTTGTCCTGTCGACACTGGGTCCTGCACCAAGGTTTTGTTTCAGTTTATGATAACTGCACTGGACCTTGCACCAGTGACTTTCAGCACGAACACGTTCCAACTACTACGCACTGTTGTGTTTTAAAACATTAAATACCACCACTTTCATATGTCATGCTGAGTACTACCAGAACTGCTGAAAACTCTCAACAATGGAGTGTACAGTTCGTTATGCGAATTAGACTTTAACACGAATCGTCCTGCTACACTGAGACCACAGTAAAAGTGTCCCATAAACAAACCCCCTTCCACATCTCCCCCAGCCTACTTTTCTACATCCCCCTCCAATCGTCTAAAACGTCTGATCACACGACAGTTAGTAGCGAAAACCACGCAAAAATTCTAAAAGTTTTCAATCTGTACTTTTCTCTGTCACGATTAAAATCCGTCTCAAGCTCTCCGCATATTTTATCGCACGTCACGTAAAGCACTATGTTCACAGCTGTTCCTGTGTAGGGTAAATAGAGGTAGGACGACTGCTCCCACCTGTGATTGGTGGCCACCTTTAAAATAATAATAACAATAATAAATCTGTCCGCTGGTACTCCTTGGTTCCTTTGTACGGGAAGATACGACAGTATTATGAAATCAAGGGGTTACAGACGGAGAGGTTCCGATACATGGGCCTAAGACATAATAATTAAAAATAAAAAAGATACAACTTTCATACTGATAGATGTAGCAATACCAACGGATAGGAATGTAACACAAAAGAATGCTGAAAAGGAACTGAAATATAAAAATTTGAGTAAAGAAATTCAACGAACGTGGATCATGAGACTCTTTGTTACACCAGTAATCACTGGAGCTGGAAGAATTGTCCCTAATGGCTAAAAAGGTACCTGGAAATACTACCAGGCAAGCATTCAACAGACTCTTTACAAAAGAAAAGGCCAAGAGAGGCAATGTACGTATAACGTAACATTGAGGCGCGTTCGCGAAATCAATGTTGCCGTGCAAAAGCAATAAGTATTACAAATTCCGAGTGTGTGCCTGTAGCCTTAAATATCCAGCACACAAAGCGCATGCACCGTGTTATATTGTCACCTACGGCCTGTCTGGCTGTACCATGTTTTACCACATTACCTCATAAACGTCACGACTTTCGGAAAAAAAATTACTGAACATACAATGTGTGTTTTGATTTTCTCTACAAATGTTGTCTAAAACATTTCTCATTTTAAGAAGAATTGAGCGAGATATTATCATAAGTGTGCACAGGTCATTATGTGAAGTACCATTATTCTTGACAGATTTTAACGAAACGTGAATTTTCTCGACAGAATTTCGAAAAATACTCAAATATGAAATTTCATGAAAATCCGTCCAGTGGGAGCCGAGTTGTTCCATGCCACGGACGGACGGACGGAGAGACATGACGAAGCTAATATTCGCTTTTCGCAATTTTGCGAACTCGCTTAAAATCAGCAATACTGGGAACATCACACACAATAAGGAGAATGTTGCAATCTGAAACTAGAAGCCCGAGTGGTAGAGTGCATCACTGGTTCAATACGATAATTGGAAGGAAACTAAACCTTAGATTATAAGGGATGATGATAAAAACATATTATTATCTCGGGTCGAACTGATTATTTCACAAGCTGCAGTTTGCATGTCCCTGCTGTATATTAATGCTAGCAGTCATACATTAAAGCTGTTACAACTTAACTCGTAATGGTCGTACAGACCTGTCGCAAGCTGAGAACACTGCTAACCAGAATAACAATGCTTACTTTTCTTGAGTCAGATATGTGTGACTGAAACAGAAACAGTCTTCATTCTTACACTGACAACTCATCCGTTATTAAAATTAAGTGCGATTTTATGCAGTATAGGCTTCAGAAGTGGAGATACCAGTTTTATGTGTGTGGTGCGACTGTGTGTCAAGTGTATGAGTTACGTCTGCATCCAACTACGTCACCCCGCCATCCGACATACATAAAGAAACACTCACCACTGTCGTTTTAGTTTAGGGAGGTGGGTGCGACACAAACAGGGGTGATGGTACTAGTAGAATGCTAATGGTGAACATTATTCCGATCGTTGTGCATGGCAGACAGTGTGGAGAGAGCGAACAGCACGCAGTCAGCTGAATAATTATGAGCAATTAAAACAACTTGCGTTAAGCTTTGTGCCAAGTGAACATGACGCCTGGTTGTCCGTATGTCTGTCTGTCGATGTTTCCGTACCCCAACCCGTACCAGGTTTTTACAGCTCCAGAGAGCAGCTCCTGCTTGTCTCCAGCTCGTGTCGACACATTCCTCCTCTGATGGCCGCGTACCAGTGTCACACTTTTCCAGACGCACGCAAAGCGATATTGAAGGGAGAAGTAATATTCTTTTCGTACATAAAATAATGTAAACAGTGTACACAAATTCTTGGGTCACAAATACATTTATTATTCAACTTCTCCTACATGTATCAGCCACCTCGGCCACCTTCAGATATAACATTCTAATACTACAAGACTGTATCCCTGAAAATAGCCGAAATGACCGCAACATGAGGGGGAGCCGAATAATAAATGTATTTGCGATTCACGAATTTGTGTGCTTTATTGGTTGCATTATTTGATATAACCGGGGTATACCGTGAAAGTATATTACAAAATTATTTCATGCCGTCAACAGAAGCGCGTTCGTGGTGTTAATTCGAGCTACGAACAGCAAAGATAGTAAATATTCGTATTTATTGGAGCCATATTACATTATATTTTGGTCTTCTTCCACCGAAAACATTATTTATTGCAATCCCAACTAATAACATCGACACAAAACCCGGGCCACTGGATGTAACCCATGTGGCATTTGAGACTGTCATTGTGTGAACATCAAGGCTGTGCCCTTCTGTGATGTGACGCCATGTTCTTTGGTACATGGTACCGAGAATTTGGAGGACAGAGCTGGAGATGAAGACAGCAGGCTCCTAAACACGTTAGTACCCGTCTACTAACAACATGACGTCACATCACAGAAAATCATAATCCAGTGCCATACCTTTCCCATTTTCACATTCAATCTCCCTGAAATCTGTCATTTGTCTGGAGCGGCTAATAAAATCATGATAAACTGTTAGCACAGCCGTCACCAGGCTCAGAGTTTGAACTCGGTACCTTAAGAACGCGAAGCAATAATGGCAGTCATTCGACAGCGACATTTAGCTATCAGTAACGAGACAAGCGTAAGAATTCATTAAGGTGTTAAAAAAGTACACGTCCTGTTGTCCGATATGTCTTAAATTCACATTTGGTCTAACCGGACTTTTTATTACACACTGATTAAAACTTACAAAAAAATCTAATTTAAAAATCGCTATAGACAGGGCTGTGGGACAAATGTGTCTTCATCAGATGTCTTTTCTCTGAAGTATGCACGTCCATGTAAACTGTATTATTACTACTTCGATTTCCGACAGATTTCTTTCTTCTCAAAAACGTCTAGACCGGCTCTGGAACCCATCCAGCCTCCTATGCAGTGGGTACCGAAGGAGTTTCCCTGTAGGTAAAGGAAACGAGGTGTGAAGATCTCCACTAATCTCCATCTAGTGTCGAGGGTAAGAATGAGTGGAGCTATACCTGCGCTTCGCCGTATGCATTCATGTCGTGTACAGCAATAAATTTACTTTACTGACCACCTACGAGTATACGAAGCTAGTAGTATTGGCAATGGGTACGTTAGTCATGTGGGCCTGCCAGCGCAGTTGGTAATGCGACTTGATACGAGGTTGGGGATCGAATGCCGGTCGGGGGCGAGATTTACCGCACCCGTTCACACCGGCCTCCTGTACAATGGTTACCGGGTCTCTTTCCCGGTGGTAAAGCGTCCCGGGGAGTGGCGGTGACCACCCACCTCCATCCGATGCCAAGGTTAAAGGAAGCAGAGCTATACCTCTACTGCCCCTCTGGGCCTTCATGGCCTGTTACAGGGTAGTGAACTTTACTTTTTACATCAGTCATAGGGCATGTCCAGACGCTGAAAACATATTGCGCTTGGATACGGATCCCATTTTTCTAAAATCAGAAGCCTGGACACTTAACATTTCGTTGGCGGGACTGGGGGTGGAAGACAAAATCTTTAACCCGTCACGTAATGAAGAAAGTAGAGTACTCTATTAATATTACTGCAACGACACAACACAGGTAATATTATAGCATAGAGAGAACATAATTTCGACCTCGGTGGACTAGCGGTTAGCGTACTCGCCACTGGACCCAAGGTTCGCGGGTTCGATCCCGACCGAGGTCGATGGATTTTTAAGGGTGATAAAAATCCGGAGCACCACTTCCTTCGGAGGGGAAGTAAAGCCGTCGGTCCCATGTCGTAGATTTACGGCATGTAAAAGAACCTTAAGGGCATGAATAGAAATGTTTCGTAAGCTAAATTCAAAGCCTCCATTTCTCACCCAAGTCTCCTGACTGCCTGCCGGCTGTCACATCAGGATCGATAGAACAGTAGCGCGGCCAGTTGGCCAGTCACCAACTGCCACGAATGCGCACGACTTAGTAACCTTGGAAAGAGGAGGCCGAGCCCATATAGGGCTGTTGAGCCATGGTTATTATTATTATATTATTATTATTACACCTAACATAATAATAATACTCGAACTCAGACACCCAGTTCACTCGCTGACACTTCTTTTACATGTCCGTTCCGCAGCCTTCGCAGTCTCAGTCTGACACTCTACAATCACTAATCTACACATCTTCCTCTCCCTCTCACATTCCTTCCTGTTAGTGGCTTGATGGCTGTTCTACTCCCACGACGTTTCCTGTCACCGTGGGAACAGTCAAAATGTTCGTACGTAGTCATATTTTTATGTGCTGGAAAAACACGGTACATTTGGCGTCCCGAACCTAATTTTGCGGGACAAACCCATACAACCGGGACTGTGCCGCGAAAATAGGGTCCCTATTCTGGTAAAACACCGTGGCAGCGCACATGAGAACACTCCCCGTGTTTATGTGCGTGTTGGCCTGGTGATATGAGGAGGCAATGTGACGCATCGTACTCGATTCTGAGAAGGTACGGCACACCACGACCAAACGAATGCGGGGACTAATACACTCAAAAAGCGGCTAGAATAACAACACGGAAAGAAGGAGAAAGGAAGCATACAAGGATAAGAAAATGAGAAATAATGGGAGAAACGCTCGATTACGGCGCGAGTGCTTTGGTTTACTGCACGTTGTTATTAGGAGATTGATGTAGGTCCTCGACGTGAAGGGAGGTTTTTTTGTTGAAATATGGGTTAAGTCTGACAGAATGGAGGGGAAGAAACGGGAGGAAGGAAGGCATACAAGAACGTTTACACACGGCGCAAAGAATAGCTGCACGGGAAGTAACAAAGAACGAGCTCATTTGATAGCAGAGCACATTGAGAAATTGATAGCGTCACAAGGCAAAATATATGTGTAATTTTAAAGGCCACTGAAACTTCACATCTTATGATTTTCTTTCTGATCAAGGTAACGTTCCCAAGACCTATAAAGAAGGAAAAAAACAGTGCAAAGAGTACCTCTGTTCTTGAACACGTAACACTTGAGCAACAGATGCACTCTCATTATACGTTTTTGTGTTTACAATACAGTCGCTGTGAACAAGTGCGACATATTTCGATCCCTTGTTGGGACTACCATCAGGAACTTTTTTAATTACAAATTACACATTACAAGCTAACAATATAGGTACATATTAAAAGTACAAGATGTATACAAGTTACAGCTGTAGGCTATCTCTCTGTTGGGCCCTAGATCCACTGTGCATCGGAAATTGTCTGTTTACATCTGGCAGGCTAAGACAGACACGTAGGACTAGTTCACAGCGACTCTATTATAAATACAAAAACGTATAATAAGAGTGCATCTGTTGATCAAGTGTTATGTGTTCAAATGACAATGCAAGGTATGAACAGTACAAACCTCTGTTCTTCATCTGTCGATTCTTAACGAGAAAGTTGGTGTAAGAGTTTCGTTCTACACTGACAACAATCAGGAGGTACCTGGCTGAAATATACATAGGGTCATTCATTGTGTATATTGACAAAGATTTCTTAGAACTTTGCGCAATATCAACTTCAAATTCACCTCCACAGCGCAGTTCAGAAGCTATTCACACTTCAGAAACATTTTCTCATTTTATTCGACTCACTTTAGCCTCTGAAGCTTTAACCACGTGTTAAATTACACGGATATCCAGTGACTTTACTATGCCTGGGAACGTATTCAGATAGCGTCTATAATATAGTAGTCGTTCAAAAATCGAAGTCATACATCAAAATCTGACTTGTCGCCCTGCCACGCGTCTTTCTACAGGTACTGACGAAATTCAATATCGCCCAAGGTTTCACTTCCTGTTACGATGGATAAAAATTATGTGTACAAGAAATCTCCTCTAAAATCAAGCACAGTGAAGATTAATTACGTAGCTAAGTACTACCATTTCAATACCCCCTTTCGTCCATCCCTATTTTTGTAAGCAATCTCGTCCATTTAGGATTCCCGACCACAATTCTGAATGTCCTTATCTTTACAAACCTGCTACTTTTCCCTTAGATTTTTTCTCGCCAATTTCATGACCATAATATTTGGTGTACAGCCCTGCACTACCCAATGTTCTCAGTCCTACTGTTACTACTTGTCTCTCACGGCCAAATAAACACCTAAACATTTTGTTCTTTAACAATGTCACAGTATCACCAAAGTACCATGCCAGTCCACTTTCAATTCCTTGGAAATATTCAGAAGCCCTACGTGGGACCACACGTGGTTATAAGTGAACTTGGTATAACCGTTGGTTAGCCGCATATAACTTTACATAGAAGACAACGTTCAAGATATGTGTGTAACATCCAGGGCTTTTAGAAAATTCTCTATCACCAATACTCAAACCGAAGTACAAAGCAGGTCTACTTGAGCACACTACGGTAAACGGAACAATATTGTTCATAATTCCTACAACTGTTCTAGTAGGTAACAAAATGTATGTAAAAACATTTGTCATTCTTTACTGACCATAAAATACATCATTAAAATAATACTGTCATATTAGTCACCTCCCTCAGCACAGTTCCCGCCGCCGTCCATGGCCACAAGCTCTCTCTCTAGGGTCCATCTTAGTGTTGCGTTTCCATCGCCTACGTCTTGCAATTGGACGGTAAAGAAAAGTGTCCCTCACCAAAATTCTACATAATTCCCCGTCTCTCCCATCCTACCACCAGGTCCAGAATACTGCAAAGTCACAGGTTTCGAAGTCCTAACAACACTACAAAACATTCGCATAACTTGCACAATATTTGTCATATGCTAAGCAATTAATCAACAATTCATCTGTTACAGCGTAATACACATTGGTGACCGCCAGAAATCTACTTCAGCTGTGACATTAACCATATACACTGGTAAACAATACTACACTGAACACATCCCGGAGAATGGCTTCATCCTGGCGAGATACGATGTCAGATGAAACAGGCACTACATGCTCGTATCAGATACAGATGTTACGACAAAAGGAACAAAACTGGACGTAAGTCGAAGGCTACATGCACGTTCATCGGCATAAGATGACTATTTAAGACAGGAGGTTCTCACAGCTAAGTTGCTGAAGATTTAGAGCTCTTGGATGTGATGCAGTGCCAATGGGTAAGTAGTTCGCAACGTTTTGAAGGATTGTAGTGCCTTCACCTGCACGGCATATCGGTCCAAAAAGACGTATACTTGAACTGCTTGACCATGCAGATGAACGCACTAAGATCCCACGAAACGCTGGGAACTACTTACCCAACGACAGCGTAACATCCCAGAAGATTTGTTTATTCTTCAAAATTATTTTGAGTGACGATCCTCGGCAGAATATTACTTCATGTGTGTGTCCTACATCCTTGAAATATTATATCAAGATGCACCATTAGTGAACGAGGTATGCACGCGATAACATTGTAACAGATGCGATACTAGGATAAGAATTATAGAGGAGACATACATTAAACGCAGAAGCTGCTGGGGAAGATAGGACACGACACGACAGTGACAAAACCGATCCGACACAGGAGAAGCAGAGAGGTACGTCTGTGTGAATAACAAGAGTGAGTGAATTGTGAGAAGATGTATGGGCACAGACGAGCAACTCTGGGAATAAACAGACAGCAGTAACAAGAACTCCATCGCAGCAGATCTGAACAAAATCTATGGCATTCAATCTTGGATTTCTGTCAGAAAAAAATCAATACACGTTCTTCTATTTATTTTTTATTTTTTATTTTTTTGCTTCACTTCCCATCGAACGTTGCCGTACAGTCGTTAGCATTCTTTCTTCATACTTCGAACGTCTCAACCGGCAAGTCCGCTCGTCCTATTGAGGCCTGCTCCCTCTCGCCATTCACACAAATACCTTAATATTGCCTTTCCCCTACGCTGTGGTGAGGAGGAGGTCATTCACATACATGTAAACTGTTCCGACACACAGAGGTGGAGACAACAATTTCTGAACAGGAAGTAGCTAACAATTAATGATAAGAGAGCATATAAGAAATTAGTAGGGTGCTGTAGAATTCAGAATTCAGACAAGTAGGGAAAAGTTTCACGTAAGGTTAAGTAGGAGAATCGGAGGAGGAAAATAACTCTGGGACTGTAGGGGGAGAATGCAGCATTATCATAAATACTGTTAAGGAGGGTCATTACAGTAAACACCTCTGACAGCGGGTATTAAGGACTAATAAAAATGGCATGCGCAAAGCAAGAAACGTGGTGTTACTAGACGCAGTCTTCTGTACGTCTAACTAAACACATTATTATTATTATTATTATTATTATTAACAATAATAGTGCCTTAACGTGGTCACGCAAGCTTCCTTTCAAATAATTAAGATTAACTGCGAGGGATGTTACATAGCATATACATTAGAGGAAGCATCATCATTCCTAACCAACCACTAATTTCATGTAGTAGAGCATCTCTGAGAAGTGAGTATTTGCTCAGCTAATCAGGACATTCCTGGCATATAACGAAACCCGAAGGATCACTCTGTTCACCACAGCCCGCAGCCTGTCCGTATCCTGGACTTGATAAATATAATCCACTCTCTTCCACTTAGTTTCTTTAAGATACGTTTTAATAGCATCCCCAACCTACGCCTAAATCTTTCAAGTGGCCTCTTTAATTCAGATTTGTTCTCCCAAACACGTGCCACATACCCACTCCACTCATACTCCTTAATTTGATTACCCTAATAAGATTTCCTGAGAAGCTTAGTCAGCTAGAAATTATTGGTCACAAATATAACACCGATATCAGAGCAGTATTGCACATATACCATCTCGGTAATATAACGGAATACTGGAAACGCAACTGATAAGAAAAGATTTCAAGGATGAAAGAGAGTCCACTGCAATATGTATATCCGTGAACAAGTGCAACAAACGAACAGGTCACAAAGTCTTAATCTTCTACGTTCCTGCTGCTGTTGCTACTGCTGATGATAATGATGGTATTGATGATAAATATTTGGTGATTAGTACAAATCATGAAGCTTATCACTACATACTTTCCTGCAGCCACCTGTTACTTTCCTCCTTCTTAAGCCCAACATACTCTTCAATACCCTGTCTTTGTTCTTCCCTTAAGTTCACATACCAAGTATCACATCCATACAAAACAACACACACTTAGTCTTTATGCTTTAGATATCAAACGAGAATACAAACGGGTTTGCATCGAATGATACTAGGCATTCTCTAATGTGATCTGATGCTAATTCCTTCGTGGGGGCGTGCCATGTTTATTTATTAGTGTCTTGCCCACACACCTGAACTTAGCCAAGTCAATCTGCTACAGTTACGTCGTGATTTTATACTACATTCAAGCAAAGCCACGTAAAAGTACGAAATGACTGCCTTTGACTGGCCATCGGTGTCAAGTGTTTAGTACTTTCTGTTCCTGCAAGTTATCAAGTTGTGTGTAGCTCCCTATCCGCCAAGACTATAAACTAATGAGAAACGTTTCGTAAAAACTAAATAAAGTTTAAACAGATGAAACAAATACTAAGCGCGAAACTTTATATAATAAAATTTCAGAGTGTTGTCCAGCACATTGACGCACAGTATATACGAAGACATACCACAGAAAATCAGACTGTCAATGTACACCTCATCATACATGATTATGTGTCTAGGTCTAATTTATCGGCCCGGTCAGTTCACTGGCAGATACATACTGCATTACACGCCCCTGCTTAACTGCACAATACTCAGTGCGAATAGGAACTGTGAACAAGCACAGCAACTTCAGATATCAGCAACAGAAACCATTAAAATGTTTATGGTGTTCTGCGCACGAAAAAAGGGAAGTATAAAAGAAACATATTCACGGAAAAGAAGAAGAGCAGATTATATTCGGTGAATGCTTGCTGTCCATTCACTTCAGAGCGTTTTGTCTTCCCGCTTCCTACCAAAAATCCTAAAGATTAAAATATACAAAATTACGACCTTTACGTGTCGGCTTTAAAACGTGGCCGATCACCCTTAAAAATAACAAACAATGAAGACGTTTTAAGCAAAGGTGCTAAGAAGAACATTCAGACGTAGGAGGCAGGAGGCTTCAAAAAAATCGGATAATGAGGAAGTTCACAATTTCTTCACGCGTAACAATAGGGTTATCAAATGAAGGAGGATGAAACAGATAGGGCGCGTAGCATGCACTGGAGAGATGGCGAATTCTTACAAGCTAGTAGGCGAAAACCCCGAAGAGACCAATTGAGATATCTAGACTTGGATTTATACAATACTAAAACGAAACAGTATATGAGGTTGTAGACTAGAATCCTCCCTCTCAGGAAAGAGTCAGTGGCGGGGTGTTGTGAACACAGCAATGAACCTTCGTTCTGCATAAGAAGCGAGGAATTTCTTTAATTGCTAAACACATATCAGCTTCTCCACATCTCTTCTCTATGCAACTAATTTATTTACATATATGTTATGCAGACAAATGTACACAGTATTATGTTATTTAACACAATTTTATTAAATGTTGCCCAACATGTTTCTAGCCTATATAAGGCTCATCTTCAGGGGCTCTTTTGTCGAAATTACAACAGCTATATTATTGGTATATATATTTTATATACCAATAATATAGCTGTTGTAATTTCGACAAAAGAGCCTGAAACCTAAGGCTAGAAATGTTGGGCAACATTTAATAAAATTGTGTTAAATAACAAACGCTGTGTACATTTGTCTGCATAACATATATATAATTAAAAATGTACGGTACAAGTAACGTAAAGTTTAATTTATTTACCTTTTGATATTGCTAATTTGATTTTATCGTCTTTTTTCTGCGATGATTATCCAGGATTTCCCACTAGCTGCAAGAAAGAGTAGAATGAGTAAGCCTCGAAGATGACAGAGAGCACTTAACGAGACGGAGATAGTTATACATGGCAACAAAACCACTGTAGGCACTATAAGCTCTTGGATTATAATCCATTTATGGGTGAGGGACAAAACATGTTTACATATCAGTCGTGTGAAGACTATTTATTCACACCAGAGACAGGATGGGAAATCTCTTGGGGGAAGTAAACCAAAGATCGTCATCGTAAGTAGTGGAATCACTCGACGCTTTTGCAGAATTTCGAAAGATTAGAACCACTTGCATTACAACATCATAAAAATATTACGCGTCAAGTTACGACTGCCGTACAAAATCATTCTTGCGAAAATCATGTTATTATTTTAGACTACTCTAAAGAAACACGCAGGAGAAGTTGCATACGTCTCTAGGATTTATCAGCAACAAACTTTTAAGACCCTGCATTGAACAGAGGTAGTTATGTTTCTAGTATGCTGGTTCGTACGCTACTGAATGTTGTCGCGAGAGGAAGTTTTGAAACTATCAAAATATATATGTCTACTATATCGTTATGATCATACACAGTTTTAAAGAAGTTGTTCTATTAGTGAATACACTTCTGAAGTTTTTGGTACACGTGACACAGCACAAGTTGAATAATTTTAAACTTTTTTTTTGACAAAAATAAACTTAAATTCGTATATCACTATGAGCATTAGCCTTTATTAAGAAACTAACAGTCGCTCAGCTCGTCAAAATTAATTTTTGCATTTATACAACACAAAGGTTCATTACAGTATTTACAACAGCCCCCACTGTGTCCTGCCTGAGGAAGACAAATACAGTCTTCATCCTCATGCCCTATTGCTTTGAGTTACATTTCAATTTTAATTTACATCCTTATCCCAAGCGGTCTCTTACTTTCAAGCTTCCGGCAACTGTGTACAACTCTAATTTCTATAATACATGCTACATACTTTGCCCAAAAAAACAACATCCCCTGTAAAACCAATGGGCCTTTATGTATGTCATTTCAGTGTTCATAACATCCCGCCATGCGTCCCTACTGAGCCAGATTAATTCATTTCTCCCTCGCCCATTACAGTTCTTCAAAATTTATTTTAATATTGTCTCCCACATACGCCTAGGTGTTTCAAGCGGTTCTTCTTTCCGGTTTCCCAACCAAAACCCTGTACGAATTTCTATTTTCTCCCATAAGTGCCACATGCTAGCCCATCTCATCCTTCCCTGGATTTTATTAAGGTGGTGAGGAATATAATCCATGAAGTTCCTCAATACGAAATTTTCTCTATCCTATGTTACTCCCTCCCTCGTATGCCAGAACATCTTCCTCAGCACCCAACCCTCGAACACCCTCGACCTACCATCTTTCCACTGTAAGAGATCTGGTTTCACACCCACATAAAACAATAGGAAAAATTATAGTGTGTTTCCTTTAATCTTCATGTCTTAGATAGAAAACTGAGAGACATAAGATTCTGGTCCGAACTGCAGCATCAAATCCGCGATATGAAATTAATCAAAATTAACAATTTCAATTATCATTTTAACATTTCAATCTTCGTTTTTCCTCATCTTTAGAAAGACTGTATTGCATACAACATTGTATGAAAGAAATGTGTCAGTAAGATATACACTAACACCGCTCAAGGCAGAAATATTTTTGAGTTGACATGATGTTTGTAGCTGAATCATAGGATTGAAAAAGAAAACGTTTCAGTAATAACACACTATTAGCTAGAGCATGTAATGTGGATACAGGCATAAGTATTTATACAACAACATTCCTAAAGCAGCTTGTAAAGTCAATAGGCTGTGAAGAACTGCGAACTCTAGGCACTCACGACGATGCAAATGAAGATCTCACTCTTCTGGGTGTCAGACGCAATGTAAATTGCTATACAATTACCACCGTTTCGGAGGAGCTTGTTGCTTCTATCTCCAACTGGACTAACCTGAAAATGGAGGCAGTAAGCTCCTCCGAAAAGGTGGTGCCTACACACCCGTTTACAATGTGCCATATTCCATATAACCGAATTCGAACTATGTGACATTTTTGGTTTTCATGCTGGATCATGCACTCACATGTCAGTAACTTGACTCAATGGTACCAACTTTTCGGAGGAATCTGCTGTTTCCTTCAATATGTAGTCTGAATATGCGGACAGTCGAACCCTCCATAATAGTGGTTAACTATATACCGGCCACACAGCGCCACATCCCAGAAGACAGTAACCTTCTCCGTGAGAAACGACGTGAATTATCTTCTGAATAACATCGTTTAATATGCGCAGTGTAAGGTATTGATGGTAGTAGTAAGAAGAGAATGATACAGAAGGCGAGATAAGCTAAGTAGTACGTTTCGTATGTATCCTGATCCGAAACATGTTTTAGCCGAGATTTCGGCAGCACGAAACTGTACATTTAACGTGTCTCCGCGTTTAACAGCGTCCGTCTGCCAAAGCTTCTAGCCAGACGACAGCTTTATGTCCTCCAGAATGAGACTAGGGACGGCGACATCTAAGACGTGCCATCGGTCCTATAAACACTACGTGAGTTTCGAGCTCTTTCGGCCGGTAATGCTGCACTTATTTTAGTATCTCATATTTCGGTGTTAACATGTTACACTGTAAATTAATTTCACTTCAATAGTCGCAATGCATCCTCCACCCACACACTTTCTACTCCATTATTCACCCACCAACCTATCATCGACGCTGTAGAAACTGAATAATTTCAATGAATCATTACATAATCCAATAATTAATAAATAATCACTTCGAATATAAGAACGTTAATATCATCATCATATCATTACCATCATCGTCATCATTTTTAGCAATCATCTGTCTCACTCTCAAAGTCTCTATCAATCACCTCTCTCCCACTGACAGTCTGTGCAATCACTTCTCTCCCACTGACAGTCTGTAGCAATCACCTCTCCCACTGACAGTCTGTGCAATCACCTCTCTCCCATTGACAGTCTGTAGCAATCACCTCTATCCCACTGACAGTCTGTAGCAATCACCTCTCTCCCACTGACAGTCTGTAGCAATCACCTCTCTCCCACTGACAGTCTGTATAGAATCACTCTCTCTCCCACTGACAGTCTGTAGCAATCACCTCTCTCCCACTGACAGTCTGTAGCAATCACCTCTCTCCCACTGACAGTCTGTAGCAATCACCTCTCTCCCACTGACAGTCTGTAGCAATCACCTCTCTCCCACTGACAGTCTGTAGCAATCACTTCTCTCCCACTCAAACTCTCTGTCCGATCCCTATCACTTGCCCGTTCCTCCATTATTCTGCATTCCTATGCAGACATGACTCCATTAGAAAGAAATTGAACTGCCTCCTATGTTTGTTGGCTTTTAAAGGCTTTAACGCGCGTGGCTGAGCCCTGATGCATCTCATCTACTCGTCGCATTTCCTCTCCTTCCCCCAACCGATATGGACCACCAACAGCACGGCTATTTACATCTCTCCCACCCTCGAAACCTTGTGTAACTCGTGGGACCCCTAATGTTTACTCTTCCATCCAACGGAAAAGCTTCAGCAAACAGCTCTTACGTTACATCGGGAAGTTTTCATAGACAATTCCTCTTCGCACTGACCACTAGTTACAATCGATGGACGGTCAGACACACACTGTATAACATCACGTTACCAATTAATAAACCAAAAAGCTCTCTAAATAGCCCTCAACACACAGCTTTTCGGAAAGTGTGAAACACAGGACTTAGTACAACACATTCCATCGCAATGCTCTTAGCATATCTGCGTTGAGAAATGGAGACTTCTATAAATTCACTGCTGCAGATAAGCTACACTGATAAAGCTAAACAATTTTTTTACGAAAGCGTGACACATAGGCAATTGCTGAAGTTATTTGAACATGTATAGATCTACCGATTAAAGCACACGTAGGAATATTTTATAAGTCACAGTAAATAAATATGTCTCCCTACATTATTTTATTCGCCAGCATAGTATTGTTTCAGCACAACTTTGCTTTCTAGCTTCTGACCTCAACATAAGAATAAGGCGTATTTAAATGTTCTGTCTTCTTTCAATAGAGCTATGAGATACGATATTCGTTTATAAAACTCCTAGACAACGCAAATCAATGAAGCTTCACAATCGACAAAAGAATACCGGAACTTTGCAGAAATTTCCCTCCGAGAGAGGAAAATGAATTTCAGAGCAGAAAGTTCTAGCCATACTTTATTTCAAGGGAAAGTAAGTCAGGAAGCTTTGCATTATTTTAATTTCATTTCAAGTACAAAATAAGAATAGGTAACGAAGACAGAACGTAAAGGGACGAATAAATAAATAAAGTCATATTTCTCTATTGAAGTTCTACCGAGGGCAATACCCCTGATTATCTTGCTACCCATTCGTCACGTTCTATGGTAAAGCAAAACTACGTCAAAAGTTCGCTTCTTAATGCTGTGCTCCACATTGCCACTCAGGTATATAACGTACCCCCAGGCCAGGAGGTTTTGTTAGTAATGTGGTTCGGTGTTACGATGTAACTGATAATGACAAAGTCATGCAGAAAATGTACGTACAATACCAAGCGAAATACGCGAAGAAAGCTTCCCCAGAGCAGCTTTATCTCTTTAAAAGGACTATGGTGTGATTGTGTAGCCAACACGAGAACAGACCGAACGGCGAGAGCTACTTGAATACGCGTAACAATTTAGTGCTGTTCATTATTTCTCAGTGGAACAACTATGAAGAACTGAACTTCGTACAGGACGGCGCACCGCCACATCATGGTGCGCGGCTTGACATCTATTTTCCTACTTGACAGAATGGGCGTCAAGGGCCACCAAAATGACCTCCATGTGCGTTTTATTTTCGTAGGGGTGTACCATAGACCCGATCGTGTGATAAATGAAGAAGTATTACACAGAGTCATGGAGGAGAGGAATATCCTACATACAATAAGAAGAAGAAAGGCTAACTGGATTGGTCATATCTTGCGTAGAAACTGCCTTCTAAAACACGTGATTGAAGGAAAGTTAGAGGGAAGGACAGAAATGACGGGATGACAAAGAAGAAGGCGTAAATAGCTACTGGATGACCTTAACGAAAAGAGAAGATGCTGGAAATTGAAAGAGGAAGCATTAGAACGCACCCTGTGGAGAACTCGCTTTGGAAGGGCTACGGACCTGTCGTAAGACAGACTACAGAATGAATGAAAGGACCAAACAGGAAGTCTACCGATCAAAACCAAGAAAACTTGATAAACTGAAATAAAAAATTCGAGATACATTTGCCGCTGTTCCAACTGACTTCTGAAGAACAGGTGTTGCGAGTCTCTGTCGTACAGGTTGCAGAAGTGTGTGCAAAAGAAGAAACGGACCGACATTCACAATTAGAAAAAATTATAAAACTCTTACTTATGAAACTATCTGTATCCTGTTGTTGCTTCCTTCCTCACTGCACATAACCTCAACACCCACCGCTAAACTTCCTGCAGAACAAATTCCTGCATTACAAACACCCGCTCTCTGTCAAGTTTCTTTGCAAGGATACTGATTGGTTGTTTGCAGCATTTAGGGTGCTGCGCGGGTGTAGATAAGCGGGGATACTGCTTGTATCTGTCTGGAGATTGATCAAACAGAATGTGTTGACTCTCAGTCAGCGTGTAAGGCTCAAATGGAAGGGGAAGAGACGCATATGGGTAATTTTGATTGTGTTTGAAGAGTCAAGTCAAGGTTAGGCCTATTTGCTGGATGGATGGTCTTAATTATACAGTGTGAGGAAATGAAAGTCGTATCAAAAAGTCACTGATATATCAAACATCTGTTTGCTGTGACCACAAGAGCATCCCGACAAACACATCTCGATTTGGTCATGAGAAGTCGCAACTACAGAATTCAACGCCACTCCGGGAAAGATTCAGATTATTTGCTCCGCTAGAACACGGTGTCCTTCGGTATAACATTTGCCCCGGGTCTTCTTTACCCGTATCCCCTTTACTCACGTCTTAAAATTAATGCGCCATTCGTCCATAATAAGACAAATGGTTATTGGTCCCAATTTCCGATTCGTTAGTTGTTCGTACGAGCCTTGAGAGATTTAGACACAGTGAAGTGCAAGACAAAGATTTGGACAGGAAGTAGACAAAAAGCTCAGCTGTCCATGTTCATAATGTTGCCCTCAAACGCAGGTAGGCATACACCTCGATTCATCGTTCGTCCAGTCCGTAGCCTAGACACTATACTCAGCTGAATGTGCTAAACCCTATTGCAAGGCATCATCCGGATGTTTGGCTGTCGGACGGAAGAAAAACTACGAAGAACCTCAGCCACGATGATTGGTTTCTTCTGGTATGTGACATCCGTAGCTTGACAGGTAGTAGTGATTTGGAGGAAGTGCTGCGTCCGTCTTCCCGGACTGAAAGGTTCTCACAAAATTCCGTGAAGCAGTCAGTGTATACGTCTATACTAGCAACAGACCTTTCGCGCAAACAAATTAGTTGCATCAACGCCCGTGAGTTTTCGCGGTGCAGCATGTGTGGTTGTTCTGTAACTGTTATTGTACTGAAACGCTGGTTACAAAATTCGTGTCCCTTACACATGGTCCAGTCGGAGTTCGGAATTCAAACTCGCAACCACAACAACAATGGTTAACACTGTGGTTTCTGAAGTCCGGGGTCACCTCTTGACCTCAAAACTATCGAAATTATTTGGCATCCATTAAGTAATTAACGATTAGTTTATAAATTGCCGCGAAACATCGTTCAAAGTGTAATTTGCATAACTACTGTAATGGATGAGTTTGTGGAAGAAGGGTTTAAACAGAAACTGTGAAAATCACATGTCAATTGTTTTATTAATCGCTTTGATCTGGTTTAGAAGGGGTGAATAGCTTTGTGCGATGGCTCTAACGATTTGCTCAGTCAGCGGACTGGTGCGAACAAAACCGAGCTGATCACATTCTTACGGTCTCTTTGGCCACTTCGTCAGCGGTCAGCAATAAAACGCTGATCACGGCGCAGCACCACAGAACCAATTAAAATGCCGCACTTCCGTGTCCTCATCATACTCGTATTATTACTGTTTAACACTCCAGCTGGATTGTGACACCGGCGGAAGGAGGCGGGGAGTCACGGACATGGTGTTCGGTAACGTAAAAGTACAATGTTTTCCAAATTCTAATGACAGTTGGTTTACCCTCAGATTAGAAAAAGTCGTTATAAATTTATTCACAATAAGAACTGTGTTCCACAACGTCAGGTACCTCCACACACAGAAGAAGCCTCTTATATCAATGGAAATCGAAGATAATACGAGGGTTGTCCAGAAAGTAATGTCCCTACAGCAATGCGATAAGACCCTTATTTTTTCTCAGCAAATATTTATTACTAGATCATAAAAATTGTAAATTATGAAAAGTGATGGTTTGACTCCATACAACATTTTTCCACAAAGTCTCTGTCCACTTTTACGGCCTTACGCCAAAGAGGAACGAGTGATTAACTTTTGTACTATTTTTATATACTACGACATGTTTCGGCCTATCTTCTGGCCGTCATCAGGTAGTGGACTTACAATTGCATAAAAGAAACTGTTCATATCTAATATGTACAATATTCATTAATAAAATATTCCCAATAATGGCATAATAACAAAATGATTAAAATTAGTTAAAACAAGAATATTTAACTCCTTTCATAACTATTTTAGCTCATGCACCCTGTATATCGAAGACAAGAATCTGCTCAGTGAAGTGTAGGTGTGTGGAGAATAAGAGTGGCGTGGCTGGTTTATAAATACAACTTAGATTGCACTATAAAGCTGTAGACATAATAGGGGAAAGACCAAATTTGATATCGAATTAAATATATACTAAATAAATTAAGTTACGTTGTTATGTATCAACTAGTGACTTACATTTTTGAATCCATGAAATATAGGTCATCACTGAATTTAGTACACATGTTTCACCTTTCTTTTAAACCTCCTGTATCACTGTTTATTGGTTGTTGACCACATAGCTGTGCGCTAGGAATCTGCTTTCGTATTTACGTAATGATCGAAGTGTATGATACAAGTAGTTAGTGTAAGCAGAATACCATAAAAGAAATAGATTTCATTATATAGCCAATAAATATTACTAAGCGTTACACAAAGATTTAGAATAAATTGCCAAATTATTTTTCATTTTTAATAAATCTACCCTCATTTTAATTCTATCATAAAATTTATTAGAAGCTGAATGTCAATGTGAGTATATAGGTTTATTATTATATCAAACTCTTCATACTAGTACTACAACTACTACTACCAAACCAAACGTAAAAACGTAAGTGCATATTACGCCAGTTGTGATAGGTCACGTAACTTATCCACTACAGTACTGAGTGGAGGTATTCGTGAGGTTATGCAACGGCGTATGGTCACGCTATCTAGGTTGTTTGTATCGAACAACACTTTCAAAACTCTTGTTGCAAGTCAATGTAGCTCTGTCGTTTGACTGTTTATGTAGGTTTCTTTGCAAATATAAAACTTTTCCAAGACACTCATAAAACTACCTCTGGTGACAATATGCAATATTTCCGTTACACCGTCTATGGCCAGAAGAGAGGCTGAAACATGACGTAATGAATAAAAGTATAGAAGCTATTTCTTGAAGTTGTGTTATTCGGAACATATAATTAATCTGGTTTAGTAAAACACAACGGAATGACGACACTTAAGTTTGAACTTATTTGTAACGTTAGAAAACTGAGGTATTTCAAACTCAGCATTCATATAGAACGCCTACATTTCGGTAAATAAAGGCTTCAAACTATTTTGAGAAGTTTGTGAAGGAGACGCTGTATGGACAGTAGGCATTGCGTGCAGTGAGGCGTTTGGAGATGCGATGTTACATATAACAAATGCACTTATATGTTATGCAGTGTTCACATCCATACGCAGTAAACCCACTTACTTTTTTCTCGACATGCAAGAATAACTCTGAACAAACTAGGGAAACACAATCCGAGCCATGTTTCATTCTGTCCTTAACACCATGAGTAACAAGAGACTCTGGGGATGAAAGTAGAATGGGAGACAAAAAAATGAATGGCACGTGTGAGGGATAAACACTCATGTACGTGAATAGGATGAAAAGTGAGGAGCGCAAACCTGTTGTGATGAGGCGGGACTGAAGCCAACAAAAAGGATATTATGGCCGAGCATTTCAAGTGGGTGGAAATTGATTTAACATCTCGAGTCTCTCCCCCTCACCTATTTCATATCATTCATGTTAAAATGAATCTCGAAACTGCTTTTTTAAAACACTTGTTGCAGAAGTAGATTCAGACAGCTCGTGCACAAACAGCGGATCCTGTATGCCGGCAACCACCGAAATACAGGCCTGCGTATTTACAAGTGACGGCAGATACTGAATGTCATCATCTGTGCTTATTTCGATGACATTTTAGAAAAAAATATTGGTAATACAGTCGACGTAATATTCTGTAGAGATATTGAAAATAACACAGAAGATTACTCTATAGTTGGAAATGACGCCCTGTAGTCTGGTAGAAAGCTACTCCAGTGTTAAACAGAAAATTACAAACTGCAACATCTATCTGCCATGACAAATTCAAACCCCAATACATAGTATTTCTGTTACATTATTAATTAATTAATTTCACACAGCAAAGTCCGTCTTGATTACCTAACGGACGCTCCGATTACAAAATACAAGGCCTACTGTGGAAATAAAACTACATAACAGTGTTCACAATTACCACTGTACCCAGAAATCTAGTCGACATCCTCATGTACTAGTGCTTTAACATTCATTTTAATACAACCGCCCTTCTAGGCCTAGGTCTACGCTGTGGTTATCTTACTTTTAGTTTCTCCAACTGAATTTCTGAGCTTTATTTTCTCATCCCACCCTTGAGTGCTCCGCGGCTGTCTACGTAACATATTCAACATTATGCAACTTCCTGCTACCCCTCCTACATCCTGCGTCTTAGTTCCAAATTCGACAGCACCCTGTTCTTGAACACAGCCTATTTATGGCTTTCTACGTCACGCTGACGTGCACAGTGCACATATGAGGTACTGTATATCGGCTCTGACAGAAGTCTGTATAAATAAAGGTTTCCTGCGTCTGTGGAATGCACAGGGCATGGCATGACGACTTGCATTTTAATAACACACCGTAGGTTTACTGGCGTTGCATTTAAATTTGAAATAAGAAATTTTCTGCCTTTCAGCATCATTAAGAACCAATTATTTAGTGCTTCAGAGAACAAAGTCTGCAGTTGATAGGAACAAAAATATAACTCACATTCCATTCACAATGTAAAACATTTTTTTTCCAAGGCGCAACAGCCCCTATTGACCAGGGCTTCCTCGTTATCGAAACCTCACGATCACACTCAGACACACCACACTCGGTAGGACTCCTCTGGAAGCGTGATCAGCCCGACGCAAAGACCTCTACCTGACAACACACAACACTCACACGAGACTGACATCCATGCTCCCGGCGGGATTCGAACCCACAATCCCAACAAGCGGACTGCCGCAGACCCACGCCTTAGACCGCACGACCATTGGGATCGGCTGATGTAAAACATACAGCACTGAAACAGGATGACTCCCTACACCTACTGCCGAGGTTAAGAATGAGTGCAGCTATACTTCCACTCCTCCATACGCGTTCACGCCATGCACAAGGACAACTTCCTGTACAGGCTTCAATACAAAGAGTTTATGCGAAAATTAGACCTGACATTTTAAAGAGTGTATAAGTTTCATCACTTACAGCATACCTTTACGTACTTAGAGTCTTCGGATTCCATTGCAAAAAATACAGTTCTTTAAAAATTCGTAATCATTTCACCCAAACAAACAAACACAATACTGAATAACCGCGCACACTGATACTATACAATTCAGATCCTTAGCACGTGATGATTTGCCTATGATGTTAGGCAGTGCAATATACTTACAAAAATACGAGATTTTGGATGCTTTTGGCGCTAGTATTAATAATACATCATGTAGTTTGGTGAGTGGTTACCAAAGATTCCGTGAATCCTGCTGCTTCCATCTTCAGAGCAGAATAAAATCGAAGCAGCAATGTTTTTCTAAAGCTGGTACTCATCTAAAAGAAACCTGGCTTCGTGCCCCATAAGACTGTGATTTTAAAAATATGTACTATCGAAAGGAAACCCGTGGCGCTGTCACGAGAAGTTAACGCTCGGGCAGTTGACTTGATGTCACTGCACTGCTTTCCTCTATGTTGTGAACATTACATCTCACGGACATAAGAGGCAGTAACAGCGATGTACCAAATTAATACAGGTACAATTTAAACACTTTGTGTGGACTGTCTACCTGTTGATATATTGGCATTAACGCTGACAGGCCAGTATTCCTTTCAAAATCACTACTGATTTTACATAAGGTGTGGGCGCCAAAGGGCACTTACTGTTATTTCACAACTTATTCCAACTGTAAGCAAGTTATAACATCTAGCAAAAATTAGGTTCCTGAATTGTAATTTCACTTTCTACGTACGGCAGATTCTTAAAACATACATCCATACACTGCTTGCCTAAGATTGTGCCGTGTTACGTCACAATATCAATACAAGTTTCCGCTGGACGATGCCTGCCACCCTGGACCCACATTTAGTTGTACCTTTCCCTTCCTCCCCTACTTCACTCTTGGTATGACCCACGAGCTTACCTGTTTGGCTCGAGTATTTCCTTGAGCACTCAGCGACCTGCCTTCGCGGGATAAACATCCAAATTTAGTTTCGGCTTATTGTATTTCAAAATTGTGTTTCGGTATATATTAATACAGCGGGGGTTGTTGAAGTCCTTGGTAGTGCTGGGATCGGATTTGTGTTTATTGGTACCAGCACAGCACTGCCACGTTATTGCTGGTCTGTGTGGAGCCTCTCTTCAATGTGGTATTGATATTGTTTGTTGTATTGTTTTGTATGTTCTTTAAACTATCTACGATTTTCTGTAAGTATTGACGATTTCACTGTTTACACTCACCAACTGGATGCACTTTATTAAAAAACTGTATAGTTTTTTAAAACATATTTAAAAACCTTTTAAAACCCGACATATGTTTCGGCTCTTATAGAGCCATCCTCAGGGGTTTATCGTCGTTAAAACTGCATATATTAAAACGTCGTTTTCATTGGTTCAATTTTTTGGCAAGGTTTCCCACTTTTCACCGCCCGGCACGCACAGACACCACTTGTTATTCGTACTAAGATAATATGTTAATGTTTCGGTAGGTATTGTATTTGATGCATGGTACTGGTTTATCTTGTTCATTAGGTCGTATTTTTCATGGTGTAGGCTGTACTGTAAACATACTACAGCTTCAGACGCGCACACAAACAGTACAGCCTACTCCATGAAAAATGCGACCTAATGAACAAGATAAACCAGTACCATGCATCAAATACAATACCTACCGAAACATTAACATATTATCTTAGTACGAATAACAAGTGGTGTCTGTGCGTGCCGGGCGGTGAAAGTGGGAAACCTTGCCAAAAAATTGAACCAATGAAAACGACGTTTTAATATATGCAGTTTTAACGACGATAAACCCCTGAGGATGGCTCTATAAGAGCCGAAACATATGTCGGGTTTTAAAAGGTTTTTAAATATGTTTTAAAAAACTATACAGTTTTTTAATAAAGTTGCATCCAGTTGGTGTATGTAAATAGTGACTGTGAAAAGATGCACGGTGATTACAGAATAAAGTATATTGACGATTTGTTTGCTTTACGTTTGTTTGTAAAATAAATAGGTGCATTTGATTTTGTGTATCTCCATTCGGCACCTTGAGTTAATGCTGGCCGCTCCACCAGCTTGCACGGCTTAACACGGAGCAAGACCATAGAAACAGAAATTAGTTTCTACATGCATCTGCTACAGTTCCGTCTGACCATTCGTTAAGTATTCGTACAGGATTTAAGCTCCTCCATCTCTGTGTAAAATTAAGCGCAGTATGAATACTGAAGTAAAAATAGAATCGTTGAATGGGGATGCTCAGCCAAGAGTTTCGTTGCGTTGTGCCTTGTGAATGTTATTACTGTTGAGAAAACTTGTTCCTTAAATTCACCCATAAAAGATTATGGGATTCACGTGTCTTTTGTTACAGTAAAATTCCATGGCTTGAAGTGAGACGATCAATACAGGAAAAAGATTATGAAAACCTCATAACATCACACAGAATACGTGGTAACAAACCTCGGTGTACTAATTAAAATTGTGGAAAAGTGTGTGTATATAGGCAACATTCATGTCCACTAAACTGTATACCACAGACAGGTCGCAGTGAGCAACCAAGGACGCTACACTGCGTAATTTTGAGCATAAAAAAGAACAAAATTCTAAACTTAAAATTACTCCAATAATCACTTGAGTGAGATCCATAAGAACAGTATTTTGATGCAGATAGACAAGATGACGATCAAAGTACAAAAAATTAAAGACAAGACATACCATTCCAATGCAGAACAGATATGAGACTAATATGTTTCATGTACGTAAATGCAACTACATATGCATAACATATATCAAACTACGATGTCTGCTGCATGAACCTACAAGGACATATGAGGAACAGACATTTAATTAATAAGTTTGTGGTGCGGAATTACAAGCACAACTTTCAAATCATAAACCACAAGATCGCAAAGAACGAGATGGATCTCTTCTCAGCGGGAGGGTGAGGGTTATTCAACGAAGGGACTTAGAACAGGTCAGAGGTAAAGTTTCGCAGTAACTGAAATATCTGTAATACTGAAAGAGCAAATTGCAGGAACTGCTTTTTAAAATAAAACTGAGTTACATACTATAATAAATAGAAGAAAAAAAGTAACATTTAAAATTTGAAAAAAGAACATTTTTCCTTAGTATATATACGTAGTTACAATAATGCCGTTCCTTCAGAGGGAGAAACAAAATGTTATTATCTCTCTGACCTCAAGTTCTTAACCCTTCAAAAGGAAACCCTGTTAAGCTGTAGCGAGAAATTTGCATTTCAACATCTCCGCCATTTCATTCTAGCCCACTCCCACACGAGATGTTCGTTACAAAAGAGATTTGTTCTTTTTCCCCCTTTTTTGTCCTTCGAAGTCGGAAGGATACACACAAGAGTGAATAACTTCTACAAAGCATCTCATTTTCTTTTGTGTCCAACGTTTCTTAATTCACGGCGGTATGCTAGTAGAGAGCTGTTTGGACACAACATGAAATGGCCTGCATTTGGCCTCACTTGTATTACATCAACTGGACGAGGACTGGGAGCCTACAGGTCTAAAAATGTCACTTTCTAGAATTAATATATTTACAGTAACACATTCCTAGAAATTCTATAAAACTTAATACCGCGAATAAAATAAACATTTCTAGCAATATTTATATTATGATAAAAAATATACAAATTATTTAATTTATACGTGTGAGTATGTAATATGTAGTCTGGCGTGAGGAAGTTCTTACAAGGAATCAACTATTGTAACATCAGCCGGCTGTTCTCGTTTCCTGACTCACTTTCTCGTATATTTCAATCCTTCCAGCCGAATTATCCTTGTGTGGATTTTTGACATCGCGTCCTGCTTTGCTGGTACATATTACGAAACAGCCAGATATTGGAACTGATATATATATATATAATATATATACATATATATATAGACATTCATACGTGTATGTGTGTGTGTGCGTGTACATGTTTGTGTGCTGTGCCATTACTTCAGCTTATAGGCTATATCTATTTTTATCCTTGAAGAATCTGGTGATTCTTTTAAATTCTTTATCTGCATATCTATTAACATATACACTTTAATTTCTGTGGTAACTACATAAAAGGTTACGCTGATAGAAACTTAAGTGGATTAATGTTATATTTCCTTTAGTACAACACACAGCCTTACGATACAGTTAAATTTTAAATACATCGGTGTGAGCATACCGTCGTGGCTACCATATATATAATATATATATATATATGAGTAGAAAGAGAAGGCCGTCAATCGGCAAACAACGTTGACAATGTTACATAATGTTTCCTGTACATCCTTCGGCCTATGAGGCCGTTGTGTCTTTGTTAGGAATGAGTACCTGATGATGGCCACGTAGGCCGAAACATGTAGCATAGTTTGATATGACATAAAACTGTCAATGTTCAGTTGTGAATGACGGCCTCTTCTTTCTCCTTATACATAAATTTTAGAACGTGATCTAGTTGGTACACACAGGACGGCGCCACGCGACGCCAATACGTTCAACAACAAAAATTGTTATGTATCACACACCTGCTTTTTAGAAATCAGAATTAATGAACGCAAAAATGAACAACGTTTTTCTTACAGTCTGTCAGGAGGCTAAATTATTATATTTTGTACATTGTTCAGGAGGTTTATTGAAGATTGGCGTATGAAATTAATATAAATTGCCCAGGGAATAAAAATGTAACACAAGAAATATTTCATTACCTAAGTATATCTTATGAAAACACTAGTCCCGCAACGGGTCTTTCGCTGCGCACGGGCGCGCGTGTGTATATAAGCACACATGCCTTTTGTGCCATATCAGTCTCTTAAAGCAAATACACAATATGTGCAATTCCCATCCATATACCTGTCTCAGCGACGGTCGTTATTAACAGGCTGTAACATCTTTATTATTAGCTACTGGTACAAAGTTAAGGTGGGCCGGGATAGCTCAGTCGGTATAGCGACTGGCTACCGGCTGGACGGTCCGGGGATCGAATCCCGGTGGGAGCGAGATCTTCCAGACCGGCCCTGGGGCCCACCCAGCCTCCTATACAATGGGTACCGGATCTCTTTCCCGGGGGTAAAGCGGCCGGGGCGTGGAGTTGACCACCCACCCTCATCTAGTGCCAGGATTAAAGAAACAGTAGAGCTATACCTCTACTCCCCTTCTGGGCCTTCCTGGCCTATTCTAGGGAGAACTTTACCTTTACAAAGTTAAGACAACCACACTGCATGATTTCACTGGTAAATTGTTCTAAACTTTATTCCATACATACCGTGCGGCTGTTTCGATATACACTAACACTCAGGTACACCACCTTGCACTCTACACATTTTTGTTTCCACAAACCCATTTGTGGAAGTCAGTGGACCAGACTACTACTGTTCCAAACGTGTTGATTCAGATTCACAGCCACATCTCCAGATAAATGCGGGCTCCACTGCACATGCAGGCCTAATACAAACTTCCCCGTCATTAACTTGTCACTAAATCTTGTGTATGTTTAGTACGTATGTGGATCCTGGGAGTGTGGGGGTTTGAATTCATGCGATAAATTAGCGGAGGAAGCGGGCACACGATCCATGCCAAAACCAAGAGACCGACAATGCGCTAGGGCGCACGGTGTACATCCAGTTCCCTTGGGTAATACGGGTAGTCTTCATGATTGAGGACCACGGGTATGTACACGCGTATCGGACAAGATGAGTAATGCAGTTTTAATTGAAGTCTATATGTGACGTGTTCCATCCTCACCGCCATGCTACGTTGTCTGTCGATGTGCAGCTGCTACAAGTAAAACTTAGGGGCCATAGTTTTTGTACCAGTTTGGACACACGACACTTTAACTGAACAAGACGAATAATAGGTCACATAAACAGTTTGGTAATTTCGCCACAAATTTTTACATTTTCGAATCTATAAGTTCAAGATGGGATAACCATGTAGCTGGGATGTGAGAAAAAAAATACATAGATGTTAAGGATAAAAAAAACATTGCGAAGTTTGAATTAAAAAAAAGAACATAAGAAACTGGAGAACAGCATGAAAAGTTAATCCGTTAATAATTTTGCGGATACAAATTCAACTGAATTATGTCAAGCCTGGACAATGGCAGGAATGTGGTATTAGCGGCTCTGCAACTTTGGGACCACATTATAGCCTTTGACTAACTGGTATTATAAGATACGAATATCAGCAACCAAACACAGACACTGGAAAAAAATATTAAATGTTTCAAATAGTTTAATGAAATTCAGACCTATAAATAGAGTTAAACAAAAAATTTAATTAACACAAATCCAATGTCAGGTAGGCATTATATGAGAAACAGTAGTATTAAATTGTAGAATATGTTGAGATCTGCGATCTTCTGGGATATTATGCGGCGTCGTATGGTAATTGTTTACCGACGTTTCGGAACAACGTATCGGTCCCATCCCCGTGAAGATGGGACCGATACGTTGTCTCGAAACGTCGGTAAACAATTACCATAAGACGCCGCGTAAAATCCCACAAGAGCGCAGATCTCATCAACATCGCGGCGGAAGCCTGACATCAAGTGTAGAAGATCTTGTGCGTATACAATGCTTGTTGCCATTGGCTGTAAATTACATGCTACATGTTGTTTTTATTCCATTCCTTTATGATTTAGGCAGTTTGAAAGGATAAGTAAAAATATTTTAGCATAATACCGAACTCATTTACCAAAAACCTTACGCTGCGCTGCCTGCCTCAACCACACTCAACATAAATATTATACACCACATGGTTCCTAAAAAATTTTTACTAAAGGTTTGTAACAGGTTTGGACCGTTCTGTGTCTGTGTGTGTGTGCGTGCATGACACGTGACAATATTTACTTTTAAGTACCCCAGGCCTGCACAATTATTGTGACTAAATCGAGGAGGATGAGTTGAACGATACTGGGAGATGGGAGATGAATTTTAGCTCAGAGGGCGTGGAGGGAAATCACTTTGCGGACCCAAGAGTACAGAGCATGACAATATTAAAAATAAATTGGGTATAAGGATGAGATTGTTATTAGTCTAGCTCAGAGCAGGGACCAAGAGCAGACTCTTGTTAATAACGTAAAGAAGATTAAGGACCGTCGAAGGAGAAGAATTTCTCGACGAAATGAGCAGCTACTAATTCCCAAATAACTGGTCCTTGTTCTTAATTTGTGTATGTCTATAGTTTTTCTACGTTACGTTCTTCGCGAGCAAAATTATTCCCTTTCAAATTTTTAATACAGGCACGTCAGGACGTGTACTCGAGAATGACCAACTCTACGGTAAGTGCTCAGGGAATGACGACATATGTTTCATGCAATCCCAACGAATTTTTAACAACACTAAACTGTTGCGTGTTTTTCAATTCGTCTTATATCTGGAAGACAGGAACACGAAATGAGAATCTCATTATGAGAATGCCACGTTAGCAGTGAGTTTTTTAGTTTGAAAGATTTACACAATGTGACCTATAATTTCGACAGGACTTGAGCTTATACTTTTTGTTTGGAGAAGTTAACTTTCGGTTTATGTCCCAAATAGACAAGTCTGCAAACGATTTTTATCAATGTTTCTTTTCTAAACTTCCTCCTCACCTCATGGAAACATACTCGAAAAGAAGCAAAGTGTTCTCCCTTTCTCTTTCCACCCTCCTTCATCGATACCAAACTCAGCCCGTCCCTATTCCTCTTCAACTCCTCCATCTCTTTAAACTTGCTTGTTCCAGAGCTTTTCGCGTAACGGTTTGTTGAAGAGGCCTCTTACTGCAACCGTAACCCACAGATATCGTAACGGAAGTGTTGAAAAACATGAGGCGGCCAGAAACACATTGTCAATCTCGTCGTAGACATGTCGCTTTGTTTTGAAGCCAAGAAGTGCCCAAGCCAATAAACTATACATAACACTGTGCCTTTACCTCAGATTTAGAGACCAGAACCACCTTTAACCTTGAAAACTGTTTCTTTTATTCTTTAAAGTCGTGTGTTTAGAATGTCATGGATTTTTACAAATTCAGTGCTCATCCAGATTTGTTGCAGACATAAGACAAATTGTGCCCTAACCTTCAATGTATTTTACTAGTAACGTTTAAATTGTTATATTCAGGGCCTGAGACTGAAGAGATTATTAGCAAGATATATTCCGTACATTGACTAGGAGGTGCGAAAGATTAGTCGGTATAGTCAAGAGGCTATGGGTACGACGACCGAGGAATCGTGGTTTGATTTTGTTTCTTCACGTCCAGACCGGCAATGAGGCTCACACAGTTTCCTATTCAACGGGTACTGGGGAATGCTTCCTCAAATTTTATGTGGGTGGAACGTGAAGTTAATCATCACCTCGATCTAGTATCGAGGTTACAAATGGATGGAACTAAACCTCTTCTCCCTCCACACGTATTTATAGCGTGCACATGAACAGTTTTACTTTTCTTACACCGACATCAAACGAATGAAATGCCGAAGTCCCGTTTCTTTATTTAGAGTTTTTTTTGTGTAGAAGGCCCCGCAGCAGATGCTACGAACGCACCGCAGCCTTGAGGCTTATTGTGTAATCCTGTGATGAAGATGAAGATGAGAGTTTTTTCATTTTTCCAAGTAATCGAGCACCGGTGGAAAGAAACTGACAGGGGAAAAACCGAAGTACTCGCGGAAAAACCTGTCCCATTGCCACTTTGTCCACAAGTCCCACATGGACAGACCCGGCATCGAACCCGGGCCCTCGCGGTGGGAAGCCGGCGACTAACCGTTTGAGCCATGGCACGGCTCTTATTTACAGAGTTTCTAGTATTCAACTTATTTATCACTTACAGATGATGATGATGATAATAATAATAATAATAATAATGTGTTTTGTTTACTTATACGGGGGTTGAAGAATGAAATCACTAAATATAAAAATTTGGTATTCAAAAATCCGCTTGTGTGATTTCAAGGTTTCCAGTTGCGAAAGAGGTAGACGGTGTTAGCAGAGTTGCCCGCCTTCGGCTTCGTCGTTGCGCCACGCAGCAGTAATCTTTCCTTTCCAAGCAACCCGCACGACTCTCTATACTACATCTTCCCTTTTAATACGCACTGTTCAAATAAACTTGAAGACAGACTGAACTAACAAAAACCACAACTTGAAATAACTGTCAAGTGCGCACGAACGCAGATTAACAGCGACGTTAATGAGCACAAAACATAGGCGACGTATTAATGTCTCTGGCGACGACGCTCCATTCACTATGTGTACCGATGCGACGCCGAGTAGCGTCATGATTTGTGAGCTGGCGCTCCTCCCAGATCGCAAGACGAGCACATGGTAATTATTTTTTGCTTTCTCATATCACGTTGTTGTTATTAGCAAGAAATGCACGGTCCTTGCTTGAAGCACGCCCAAGCAGAAAATGGTGAGCTTACTCGAATCTCTGCAAGGGATTAAGAACACTGCGGTATAAGCATGTCAATATTGAAAATAAACCTGCTGTGAATCTTCGCTTTACTGTGAAAGTAGCAGGACCTATCTAAATCTTAAAACACTTGTTTACAAGAATACAGCCTTGTACGTCACAATTTTGGAGATCTTGATTTCAGGCTTCCGCCGCGATGTTGATGAAATCTGTGGTCTTCTGGGTTATTACACGGCGTCGTGTGGTAATTATTTACCGACGTTTCGGGACAACGTATCGGTCCCATCTTCACGGGTCAAGATTCCAAGTAGGAAAGTTTCCTACTTAGAATCTTGACCCGTGAAGATGGGACCGATACGTTGTCCCGAAACGTCGGTAAATAATTACCACACGACGCCGTGTAATAACCCAGAAAACCACAGATTTCAATTTTGGAGATATTCATAATTTTGTCAATTCATTCTTTGTATTTCCACACACAATTTTTGTTGCACCCATACATAAGAAATGCATATTTTCAGCTTGCAACAAGACCATACCATATATGGCGTGCTGCTGGTTCGAAAACACGAAGAACATGCAGTTACGACAACAAAGGAATTCCAGGGGCACGCAGCTGGTGTAATATGAAATTAAGAGGGCAAATCATCAATATATTAAAAGGAAGACCAGAACACCTGATATCAAATACAAAGTACAGTGAGCCTCACACAATCAACAAACGAAGAAACGCATCATAATGTGTAACTGCAGATACGTCGTTAGCGGTACCGAAATAAATTAGTGGCCACATGTGACGTTAATCCGACAAGCAGCAGAAACGCGAGATTTCGGGCTTCCACGACGCTGATGGGTGGGAACTTGTGGAATGTGATGCTGTGTAGCTGCGGGGTTGACAGGTACCGACGTTTCGAAGGCTATTATTGGTTCCATCTTTAAAGAACTCCGTCACACAGCGTGACATTCCAGGAGACCAGTATCATAAGTAGCAGAATGATTCGTCATCTATGTTACATAACGAAGATAACAACAGGGTTTTGTTTAAAAAATATTATCGTTAAGCTGAAAATTAATAACATACAATATTATATAAGTTTCAATCGTTTCACTCTCGTTTCTTTGCAAACTGATGGAACATAATCATCTTATTATTCAACGCCACGGAACGTTAACAGGTTTCTCTCGTTATCAATGCAGCAACAAACAATGTTTCACCAAATAATCGTGGGTGTGCTCTTTGCATATTCCCTGCCTATACACAAGATCTTACAAGCCCTCCGATGTTTTTAGTACACAAATACGTATGGTACATAGTACAGAGCTTGCTTAAACACGGGTAATAGGATTATAGGCATTTTAGGTATATGAAGAGTGTGACGAGATAGAACATGTATGGAGAAGGGAAGTTCTTTGTACCGAATGTCCCAAAAATAACTACGCGGTGAGCATTAGAACTGAAATCAAGTTCAGTTCGTACAGACCAATTTTATTCCAGAAAGTCAAGCATATAACGTGTTAAAAATGACATCCTTTAAGATATGTAGGCTAAGTAAATATTATTAAACGTGCATACTTAACTTTCCTTGGTTCTGAAGTTCAGTAGCTAATATGAAGTCACTATACGTTAGCGAACCTCTATTAGTAACCTAATATATCAACCTTCAAATATAACACACAAGTCTGATGTCCAGTTAGTTCACATGACCGTGCATGTCGGTCTGAACCTTGCAGAAACATTCATAATTCCAGAAAAATTTTCCAAACATTCAGATTTCATGTTATTACGGCGTTGACCGCGAAAAATGCTGTCTTCTTGCATGTCACGCCTTGCAGTCTGGTAGAAGTCTACCGGCGTTTCACAGGATCATACTGCCTCCGTCATTATTTACCATGACAATGGAAACAGTAGAGTCCCTTAAAACGTTTGTGCACTTCTACCAGACTACACGGTGTAAAAATCCAATAAACATAAATCTTCATTTTCTAACCAATTTTAAACAATTTGTAAAGATAACATATACAAATAACCGTTGAAGATAAGTTCTTTATTAAAAGAGTTTTGAAATCATATTAAACGCTAATGCAACCCTGGAAATTTCACGTTCAGAACGTAAATTCAAATGTTGTGTCTGACGCCGGATGTAGGCTACCGAATGATATGCCAAAAAGTACCGTTTCTAATTTCATTATCTTTTCCTTATTTGGTCCAATAAAGAAAATGGACTAAGTTACCATCAACTTGTGCAACAGCCAAGTTCACGTTATGGCAAAATTCTACCAAACAGGGAGCATCCCTCGTACTTCTTTAATACCCATAATAGTAAAAACATGCGTAATTTAATTCACACGTAAAATACACCACACCCCTTAGCAGTACGCCAATCACCGAGCTTTATTTTCAAAGCAGAAACGAACGCCTTATGTGCAGGTTACGTCTGTACGCCCGTTAGCGTCAGTGGGTAAACCGTCGGACAAATCTGCAGAAAGTTTAGCACTGGAGACTTTTCACTAAATGCTGTTAGGAAGTAACAATTTTCAATCGGTAAATTACAAAGCATATTTCACGTAAGGCCACTAACTGACATTTTTACGTATTCGGCAGACTTCTCCAGCAGATTTTGTTGACATTCGATATGTACGACCACATGTAGACTTGTCTCGCATATGCAAACCATTAATAAACTTTTACTGAAATGCGATAGGTAGTATCCGCGCGTAACGTTATTCGGGAATATTATATTTAGTCATATTGACTGATTACAAATTACGCATACGTACGTAAAACACTGATGAACATTTTCATATACCACATAAACCGTACTTTGTTACAGTTTGATATTAGAAACATCATGCCATAGAAACAAATTACTTGTTTTTCTCAAACATTTTATATTTTCTTTTGCCACATACCATACCGATCGTGTAAGAAATGAAGAAGTATTACATAGAGCCAAGGAGAAGAGAATATCCTACATACAATGAAAAGAAGAAATGCTAACTGATTGGTCACTCTTGCGTAGAAACTGCCTTCTACAACACGTGTTTGAAGGAAAGTTAGAGGGAAGGACAGAAATGACGGGAACACAAGGAAGAAGGCGTAAGCAACTACTGGATGACCTTAAGGAAAAGAAAAGATACTGGAAATTGAAAGAAGAAACACCAGATCGCATCCTGTGGAGAACTCGCTAGAGGCTAAGGACCTGTCGTAAGACAGACTACAGAATGAATGAATACCATTTATAAACAGGTCAGAGGAAACCTTTATACGTGCATTGCAGAAATAAGCCACTTGACATTCTGTGTTTTCATTACAAATTAGTTCTTTCTAATTTTGTAGTTGTTAGTCCCGTTAATAACCAGACCGACACAGTGCAATGAAACAGCTGGATGTGTGCCGAGTTCATATCAAAATAATAATACCAAAATAAAAACAATACAGCTATTATAGGACACAATCTGTCCTGGTCTATCTAGTCGCATTTAATAAACGTTTAAAGGTAAATACCCATATTGTTTTCTGGAAACTGTTTTGTAATAACAGTCCAAACTGTACAATGTGTAATAAGTTTGTATTAGGAGACAATGTTTATGAAATGACAGACGCAGCAAAAAAGTGAATATACAGAGGACAGAATATTGGGAAGATAAAAGGTAATAAAACAGTTTTACGACACTTAGCCAGAAATAAAACTCATTTAATGGCATCAGATTGTGTCACGTATTGGACTTCGTCGGACAGAAACATTCCCGAGTCCTCAATAAAAATTTCCTCTTAAATAAAATCACTCTAAGTTGCACACAGTTACACACACCAACAAGTACGTCATTCGGGAAAGTGAGGCGGTTCTTTTTGTAACTGAAAGCATGAAGAGGCAAACATCTAATTAATACTAAAGGTTTTTCCAGGATTTGTCAGATCCATTAAAAATCATAAATGGGTTAAGACAAGGAGATTCCTTATCATGCCTACTCTTTAGTTTAGCTTTGCAGAAAGTCATGAGAGACTCAGGTACACAGACAAGGGGCACATTATTTTATAAATCAATACAGTTACTTGCATTTTTAACGATATAAACATAACCGGTAGATCAGAGGAAGACATATCAATTTGCATACTATTAAAATCTGCTGCTGATGCAATGAGATTAAACGGCCATTAAGAAAAGGCTAAATACATGACAGCTAAAGGAAAGAGGAAGCAAATAATGGTCGAGCCACAC
Source organism: Reticulitermes speratus (assembly GCA_021186555.1). Taxonomy (NCBI): domain Eukaryota; kingdom Metazoa; phylum Arthropoda; class Insecta; order Blattodea; family Rhinotermitidae; genus Reticulitermes; species Reticulitermes speratus. The sequence continues at coordinate 21,132,641 of JAJKFL010000330.1, forward strand.
ATTAAAATTACGGAATATAGATTTGAGAGAATACATAAATTTGTATACCTGGGCTCACTAGTCAATGAGAGCAATGAAATGAACTAAGTAATTAGAAAAATAACACAGAACGCAAGTAAGTGTTATTATGGACCACAAATTCAGCTTAAATGACGATTACTAACTCGTGAAACGAAGGTCATCATATACAAACCCCTTCTAAGACTCGGTCTGAGGTGGGGAGGCGAAACATGGACAATAACACAATCAGATGAATGACGACAAAGGAAACATTACGTAAGGTACATGATCCAGTGCAAGAAAAAGGTGAAATATAGAATAATAAAATTAAGACTTTACCAGCTGTACAAGTCAATGGACATTGTTACAACGATTAAAGTGGCAAGGCTACGACGGGCAGATAATTTACGAAGAATTGGTGAAAATTAAATATTCACAAGAATTGTCGATTTCAGACTCGAAGGAAGGACGGGAGGGAAACCTAAACGTCGGTGGATGAATGGTGTGGTCGAAGACTGGAAGAATTGGGGGATCCAAAGGCGGCGGATGGTCGCCAGGGATAGACATTCGTGGAAGAAATTTCTATGGGAAGCCGAGACTCATTGTGGGCTGTAGCGTTACGGATGATGATGATGATGACGACGACGACAATCGTGATGATGACGATGATGATATTTTCCCAGGAAACAGGGAAATACGAAGATAATTACAGTATGATTTTGTTCTGCAATCAAGGTAACAAAGCAAAATGAATCCTTCTTCATGAACCAGTAATGCCTAAAACCCAGGAAAACTAAACGTAAAACCACAGATTCTAATTTGCTTTCTTTACCTCAAAACGACTGGACCCCAAACGTTCTTCCCGCTTACAATATCCGTAACTCACAATAAGCTTCCCTTTTCCTCGAGATTTCCTCTTTCGGCCCTCTTCTTGTTTTCATCCCTGCTTGCATGTACATTCACCCTCACCTTTTGTCTTCCCGCTCCCTTCTGATCTCGTCTCAATTTCATCACCTCTCCTAATCTTCTGCCCTCTGCTTCAGGGATCTCCCGTCTGAATGACTGTTGTAGATGACTCCTATGGGAGGCAGACTTCACTCCTGGAAGAGTCCATATTCGTCTTGCCTCGAGTTATAAACTCATGAAGACTTTTCCGTTATTTATGTCTTATGATAACAAGCTTTACCTCTCCTCTCCAAGTCGGCAACAACCTTCTTGTTTTCAAAAATATCTCCCATGGTTTCCTGATCAGACAAGAACACTGTTCCACTAAGAAGAAATACCTAAATATCTCCATGATGTAGAAACTGGAAGATGTATTTCATCTTCGGTCAATGGTAATGACATAATTCGACGATTGTTGGACACACAGGTAGAAGAGGTCCGCTGGAATTCAAGGGAGGAATAACTTCCTTCGTCTCTTTATTCTTCACCCATTTCCTTCCCTCCTTTTATCCCTTGTATACCGTGAAGTTCTGTCCTTTCCGCATTAAAACTGTGCACTACCTTCCAAGTGGGGAATGTTTGTACATAGAACCGCCACCTAAGTACATGAAAATATGTTTCCATAGAAATGCCACAATCAATTATGAGCCGTCTCCTACGATACACGCACAGAACTACGCGGCTCTTCTATGCAATGGAGAATCGGTGGGTTTTTTGTGAGGTAGGAAATTACCTTTTAATATTTAAACAATCTTCGTATTTTCGATATACTTAATTATGGAGCTCTTAGACATTAATGCCACAAAGAGAGGCGCATAAGCATATCAGAAAGTGCGGACGTGCCAGTAACAGGCCTAGTAAATATTTACTGCACAGCGGGACTGTCTACATTCTCAGCGTCCTTGAAGCAGGAGACGATGAGAGCAGACAGTAGTAATTTGGGAACAAATAAGACATTCAGTCAACTACAACATTCTGCACAAACGACATAAACTAACACTGAGCATGTTTATTTGCCAATATAAAACACCAACACCAACGCTAAACGCTTCGAGGACTTCACAAGTGTTATCAATATTACTTATTTCAATAAAATTTCACTATTCAAAAACGTTAAAGAGAGTTCGGAAAAACTCGAATTAAATGTTTCGTTCATTAGAGATGGGTGATATATATCGATGCCTAATATCGACAACCATAGCCCTAATGCCGTTGTAACGTCACTCAGATACAAAGTTCTACAGTAACAATGGAAACACTGGGCATGAACATAAAACACCAATTGTCAATCGCATCAAACTCTACCAACTTTTTATCATTATTCAATAGTTCGATAAATCTTAATTACCTACTGAAATAACAATGTGAAAAAAAATTCTAAAAATCCCATAATTCAATAAGGCGTAATTAGTATACACGAAATAGCTTTGTAAAAAATGACTTGTAAACACTGGAATAAATAGTTTTGTTAATTAGATTTTGACAACATGTCCATATATATGCCTCAGATAACCCTAGCCTTAACACTGCTGTGACGTCACTCAGAAACCGAGTTCTACTCATAACCATGGAGACAATGTTTTACTTAGTCACAAAGCAAGCATGTACTATATTAAGTAAATTATACTCGTATATTAGCATACAACCCTATCACCGCATACGCCAATGGATGCAGCACATAAAGAAACTCCTTCAATGTTAAGAATACAACAATATGTAGCTCACGAAACCCGTATGGAGTGCAACATACTACAGACACCAACAGTGATACTGGCAAACAGGCACTTAACGCAGTATGCACGGTCGTTTGGTTACAGATCCCTCAAAGATTGTCATGTGTAGGTAGGTGAACAGTCTAAACAGACTGTTGAGGAATACTGATGTTCAGTGGTATATCGTACGAACCAAAGCAGATCTACCTTAATAACTTCAGCGTGAGTAACTTAATGACGACAGAGAAGATGGGAGAAGTCTCATCTCATTTACGTTTCTTGACAGCACTGATACGACAATGTGTAACACATACACACGTACATACAGCGTCGCAACTATCAATGTGGGATAATTATGTACTGCATTCGCCATCTGCCCTTCGTGCAACGGGCCAGCGGTATGTTTGGGCACTACTCCACAGCCTCTTCCATCTATTGTTTCTTTACTCTTACAGCAAACCAAGTGTTAATCTCCTCTATAAGAGTCCCGTCATCTGATTCTGCTACGATACATGCTTGATGTTCAACTGTTTTTTTCAGCCACAGCAGTAAATCGCAGCGAACATGGCCGTTGACAACGAAAATCAAGGCGTGACTCACATGCGGTATTGTACAAGTGACGAGGGAGATATTATGTATTTAATTATAATATTAACAATACTTGGGAGGTCAGCGTAATAATCAGGTTTATGAATGTATAATACAAACAAATTTTACGGATCAGTCAACACATATTCAGTGACAGGTCAGTCGTTTTATGCAAACACACGGTCAAACAAAAGAAATTTGTCACTCACAAATTTGTGCGAACGTAACTGAAAATGGAAGGAAAAGTGTTTATCGTGTTTCTCTTAACTCTGCATATATACACTAAATCCGGAGGTTCAGGTTTTTCTTCTTACCAGAGGAGCACAAGTCACACTGCGCGTTGAACTTTATTAGATCTGTGTCTGAAGCAGCTAATCAAAGTACCATCCTGGCCGATTTCCATGTGTAATTCAAAGAATCATCTGCATCGCCAAGATTAAATATTTTTCGGAGAAACAGAACTGTGTAAGCATCTTCTAAGAATTCAATTTTCCATATATTTAATACCCCAGAGTAAAACAAATCTGAAGGTGAATTAAAAGAAGAGAAATGTCATCCTACAAATAGGAATAATACAGAACAAAGTTTACTCTTCTCTTAACTAGAAAGTAATGAGAAGGAATAAAATCTTATACTGAAAATAGAACCCCTTTTCTTTCTCGCTGAAGTTCTAATTATTTTCTGGCACAAGTAAAAAAAATTATGGTTTAGAATCTTTGCTTAGATGCAAGACCTGAGCTTCTCACAGCGGTGTAGCTGAACATTCATGTCTTCTGGGATGTGACGCCGTGTCGTTGGACGAGTAGCTCTCGACGTTTCGGAAACCTAACCACAGTGTCTTAATATTCTGGGACATGCAGTCTCACAAGACTTCTTTTTGGACTCTTGGAACCGGAAGATGAAGGCTCTACGTTCCTCTGGTACGTCCAAGTACTACTCGAACGACACATCACATCACATCTCAGAAGGCTAGAATTTTCAACATCTTAGAAGTTCAACAGCGAGTTTTAGATGTAACCTGCTTTGTGATTTATACAGAGTATACACAAAGGAATGGTGCGGTTTCAATGGTGAATAAAGGGAAACCGCACCATTCTTTTTGTATACCCTGTATATTGTCAGTAGCTATTACCATTACAAGTATCAGGATACTTTTAGCATGAAGACTTCTGTCTTTCGACCCGGATATCACAAAAAACATAGAATTTCCTTCCCGCCATGCGTTCAACACTTATTGATATGTGACCATTAATTTTAAACAGGTATAACCGATGTGTTAAACCTCAACTACTAATATCAACTATCATATATTAGCAATTCGCCTCACCGCAAGAAATGTCAAGCAGGCGTTACTTACAGGACATGTGTAACTACACCGCCTTCTGTGTTGCACACGGAACGTAATGTCATTTTGAAGAATCAAGTCTTCTGGGACGTTCAGCCGTGTAGACTGGTAATTGGATACCGACTTTATGTGGGCACACGTTCCTTGAAACGTCGGTAAATACTTACCAGTCGACACGGCGGAACATCCGTGAAGACTTTAACTACAAGAATCACGGCTATGAGAACCTCAAATCCTGTAATGCCACTCACCCTAAAACCCAAATACTTCAGAGTATTTCAGAGTGTTTTTCCATCGTAAAAGAATTGCTTTGGGATGCTAATTTTGAGGAATAAAATTCTTAGTAATGGACTTATTTTCCTATCTGCATCTGTCAGTTAAAATGCTTTCTGTTATTGTAAATTTTAAGCTATTACAAATTTTAAATATACTCAGTGAATGGACACGTAGCCGAATATCAGACATGTTGCACTTTAAAAACTCTGCAGTTGCAGAATCCAAACAGGAGGTCATGTGAAATTCTGTGGTAGGAAGATGGAAAATATCAACGAAAATCCCTGAAATTTAAAGACGAGGTTCCTTTAATTATCATTAAGCTTTATAAAACGTCATATTCCTAATAATTAATATGCATGAAAGCTGACGTCTGACTGAATATTTTCTTGACTAATTTTCGGTTGCATATATCACCAGAATCGTCAGAATTAAAATAGATGCTATTTAAAACAAGAATGTGTAGAATAATTAGGTCAACATTTAATTTTACAAACATGAATTTAAACAATTCAAGTTAAATTACTGGTGACGTTATACCAAAACAATAATTTTTTATCTTCCCTATTTTATTAAAATAGTTTTGCTCTTTTGAAAATAAAGTTACATTTGTTTATAATTGGATTGTACGAGTAACAAAGGAGACACACATTTCAACGAGAGAGCCAATTTTCCTCAGGCATTAAAAGTTTAAATATTCATCGACATGGTCAATTATATGAACCTTTGTGGATAATGGTGTCAACTAAATCTGCATTCGTCTCTATCAGGTACGTAGTTATCCAATTAGTCAAACAATTTAACATTTTAAATCCCCGAGGTTTGTAACTTGTTACAATGGCATATCAACGCACAGCTCGAATTTGAATATTCCCTTACGTATGCATTTATTACAAGTCTTTCAGCAAAAAATATAATTTGCACAATGCACCTACTCGTACAACTTATTTGAAAGAACATCAAATATTTTAACATCTTCAAAGAATAATTTTCACACTGAAGACACTCAAATGTGTAAGATAATGAAATGAACGTATTAATTTTCAAATTTCAACGCGACATCCAAATTGTAGGCCATTCGATAAGTTACTAGTAATGGAACCACATTCAGTATCTTCTGCTCTTAAGATGGAGGTGGAATGTTCCTCCAAGACACTGGTATATACCTACAAACTACACAGCCATACATCCCAGACGATAATATCCTGATAGTCACCGATTTAAATCCTCGAAATTCACACAGTAAACATACATTCGACAGAGAAATATTACGTACCTTAATAACATTCCTTTATATCAGTACATGATTTAAATTACTTTATATCTGGTATCAGAGAGGCTCAAGGAGGAAACGAACATCCTACATACAGTAAAACGAAGGAAGGTTAACTGGAGTGGTCATATCTTGTGTATGAACTGCCTATTAAAACACGTTCCGAAGGAAAGATTGGCGAGACGAGAAGACGACGAAGACGACGTAAGGAGCTTTTGGATGACCTTAAGGAAATAAGAAAATACTGGAAACTGAAAGAGGAAGCACTAGATCGCACAATCTGGAGACGTCGCTTTGGAAGAGCGTATGGACCTGTCGTGAGACAGAGATACGTGAAGATGAATGATGATCAAAGTGGAAATAATTATTAGTACGAAAAGTTGCATTAATTTACTAGAATATATCATATGACGGACATTTGTACAAAACGGTACGAAAGGGCAAGGTTATAGCAATTTACAACGTCATTAGAAGAAAGTGACGGGGTATAAATTTGATTTGGGACGAAAAAGTTCTGGTGTTACGAAAAATGCAGTAAAAAAATCAGCTGGTTAAGCAGAAACCTTATAAAATTAAATTATGTTTAACTGAATAAATATCACTTCTTACGTACTTTCCAGAAATGGCCGCAAAACCGTATTAGTATACCAGAAAATATTCCCTCATAAGGGCCTGCAATAATCATTAAACACAGTCACGTGACAACACCATGACATTTCGAAGCTCAAGTTCGGGTAGCTTTTATGAAAGGGAATTACCCACAACTCTACACCTTAGAACAATAAACATCAAGCTCATTATGGGTTGGAAGGCCGGCGAATAATTACCATACGGCAGGCCCGTCTACCTTCACTGTCTGGTTCATCTGATACACATGACATGACGGAAGAAGAATCCACTACTTCTGTTGTCCAAGGCAGATTTTTTTCACAATACTGAAAGTTTCTCCTTTATTCTTTCTTTTTTAGTTTCCAATTTCAGGACACAAAACAGAAGAATGAACAGGAGGATGGAAAAATTAAAGAGGAGTTAATAATTTCTACCCTTACAGGAATAGTAAATGAAAGGGGAAAACATGGGCTTGGAATGTAGCACAAGTAGATTGAGAATGGTCTCCATAATTTCGGTTGGGAAATACGATAACTTGGAAGAAATGGGCGTACACAGCAGGGTAACATTAAAATGGATCATGAGCAAATACTCGTACAGGACGAGAAATTGGACTGGATTGAAATAACTCAGAGTAGGATCGAATGAGGGACCCTTATGCGTACGGTAATGCGGTAATGGAAGGCGTGAAATTGATAGAATAGTCGAGTGACTATTAGCTTCTCAAAAAGTACTGTGCTTCTGGGAGTAAGTTCTGAATGCATAAGACGGCTACTTCATACGTGGACCACACTGAACGAAAGCCTCTGCAACACTGTAATCACAACAGCACGGATGTTTTTTAGTTATGGGGTTGTGTACCTATACGTGAGTTAATTTTATACATTTCTAGGTGCGTTCGCAACATTTCGAAAAGCGAACTATTAGCTTCGTCATGCCTGTCCGTCCGTATTGAACAACTGGCTCCCACTGGACGGATTTTCATGAAGTTTGATATTTGAGGATTTTTCGAAAATCTGTCGAGAAAATTCAAGTTTGGTTAAAATCTGAAAAGAATAACGAGTATTTTGCATAAAGACCTAAGTAAATTTATGGTAATATCTTTCGGAATTCTTCTCAGAATGAGAAATGTTTTAGACAAAAGTTGTAGAGAAAATCAAAACACACATTTTACCTTCAATAAATGTTTTCCGAAAATCGTGCCGTTTATGAGATAATAAAAGCATTGTTGCGTTTCTACCACAACGATGGTTACGCCAACGTGCCATAAAGTTACGTTATACGTATACTGCCTATCTTGTTATTTCTTAATCTCCTTCCTTTCTTTACTACATTCATTTTGCTTGAATGTAATACGAATATGTTTGAACACGCGAGCGTAAACTTCTCTCGTTTTGACAATAGTCTAGACAGATGAGAAACATTGTATGATACAGACTTGAGCGTGAATCCAATTCTGCTTACTAGGTCTCGGAAAGCCCTTCTCCGCGGCCTTTGGAATCCCAACGGACAGGTGATTTAGTTTGGTACAGAATGTGGCTAGGCCACATTCGCTAATCCTATTGGAGACCGAGATTCAGAAGAGAATTGGAATGTTCATTTCTTCGCCTTAAATGCATATCATGGCAAGATTTGGTGAAGTGTCTTCACATCTGGAGACATTCGGCCAGGCGCACTGCACACTCCAGAAGTTAATGACGTGTCTTCCAGTTATTAAGCGCTCCAAAGTTGATATATAACCGCGGTGGAACTGTCTGTAACGAAGGCGTAGGCAGGACCTGTTTTCTCAGTAGACGTACAGAATTTCAAGTCACATTTATGCAAAATGTTGTTTTGCTTCACTCCCAAACACAGGCCAAAATTATATAATTCAATTTGTCGATTATGCAGGATCGAATGAAAACAGTCCGTATGTTCCGAGTCAATCTCTAGTCTATTTATTTAAACAGCTATACCTTTGAATCCGTACAACCATGTATCAATGTCGGATACACACAAGCTACGTATATACGGCGTAGCTGAATGAAGGATATAACCCACGAATTTCTTATAATATTACTTATACACGCACATACATACACACACACATACATACATATATACATACACACATATATATATATATATACATACATACATACATAAATACATACACACACATACATACATAATATACATACATAATTCACTAAACTTATGAATGTACTGTGACGCAGAAAACATTTACAAGAAGTTTATCTCATATCTGTGTCATAACATGCACACATATTTTATATTTACGCAACTCCACTAATTGTTTCTTCTTAATCTTCCCTTCACGGTATCGGGAACGAAGTCTGTTCCGATTTCACGTGCTCATTCCATCTTTTCAAACATCTTTCTGAGCTCCTGCTTCCTTATGCTTTATACTGTAGAACGCTTCTCAGTATTCCTTCATCTGTCACTTATGGGAATGGTTTATTCAGTTTCGGCTGTGTTCAGCCGATTTACTTTGTATTAATTTCAGTTACTTCCCAATATCCACATTTTTAATAAGTCTGCCGTATTGCAACCTCATATCTCAACTTCACCTTATTCATTACACATATTTGTGTCGATTGCTTTAACTATTCAAAATTGACTTCCATATAGCAAAGTTGGCAGTCTTCCTGATTTCTGAAACTTCGCGTCTTTCGTTCGTTCTTTTAGTTTATTTCGCTATTTTTAATGAGCAACACTTCAGTAATATGGACAAAATAACTGGCATATGAATATCACAGTGAAAAAATCAAATTTCCCTTTGCAATAGCCCATCATAAATGACGGTAATCTGATCACTAGGTGTTTTGGTTACGAATAATTTATGCATGAGTTAAATTTAAATCATAAGTTTATGTGTAACTGTATACATCTAATATTACGGCAGTGAGATTCATAACTTTCACCTTAAATACACAGTGTAAGGCGGACACGTTACTGACAAAGCAATACAAATATCGTGGGTAAAAATTTGGAATCAAATCATAATCCTAACTGGCCGTAAGGCCTTGGGACTTGTCTAATATCGCTTCTTGAAATTTAGAGGGTAAATGTTGACATGCCGGAGAGAAACTCCCCCTTTTCTTATGCTACACAAGACGAAGCAGAGCAACTCTGTCCACATTGCACATGCAGAATTAAGTCTTTGAGCAATTGCGCACATACAAAGTCCTGATTCATTGCATGGCAATGAACACCCATCTCCCGGCACCCCTCAAGTCTCTCCTTGCTCTCTCTTAATGTATTAAATAGGTGACTCGAAGTAAGATATATATACTGCAGTTTATAATATACATTAGACGATTCCAGTGAACTGCTTCCGGCTCTTCAATGTCGCTTTGGCATTTCGTGTAACATGATAATGATTCCTAAGCGGAATCTCTCATTGAACCACAGGTTAGTTAGACTGCAGTTACAAACACGAGTTGGTGGCGTCAGTGGCAATGTACTGTATGATATGAACCGTCATGTAAACAGCGACAGGTCAGGTTAATGCGATACGAGGTTCTCACAACGAGAAAGGTTAAGTTACGGTTCTCCGAAATGTGACGCTGTATGGTGTGGTAGATAGGTGTCAACGTTTCACAAAAATCAACCGCATTCTTCTACCTCGAAAAAGGAGGCAGCATGTTCCTTCGAAACTTTGGTATATATCTAACAAACTGTACGGCCTTGTATCTCAGAAGACCGGAATTTTAATAATAGACAAAATTTAATGAAACTTTATACAATCCGAACACTGGGACTAAGTGCTTAACAATTCTTCGTAATCCGCAGGATACAGGTTCATATCTCGACAGAAAATACCTGAAGAATGGTTACAGTAATCTGCATAGTGAAAATAAATTACTTAAAAAAAAAAAGGAAGAGAAGATATAGGTACAATGACGTGTTTATAAGAAAACAGCAGTGACTCCTATGCTGAGGCATCTACCTGCGTTATATTTCGAGATCAATGTTAATACCGTCATTACATCTAGGCCCATTTATAAGTCTCACAGGTGACATATCACTTTCATACTGCCATTGCATCTACTAGGACTACTCCTAAGTCTCACAGGTGACATATCACTTTGATACTGCCATTGCATCTACTAGCACTACTTCTAAGTCTCACAGGTGACATATCCCTTTCATACTGCCATTGCATCTACTAGGACTACTTCTAAGTCTTACAGGTGACATATCACTTTGATACTGCCATTGCATCTACTAGCACTACTTCTAAGTCTCACAGGTGACATATCACTTTGATACTGCCATTGCATCTACTAGCACTACTTCTAAGTCTCACAGGTGACATATCACTTTGATACTGCCATTGCATCTACTAGCACTACTTCTAAGTCTCACAGGTGACATATCACTTTGATACTGCCATTGCATCTACTAGCACTACTTCTAAGTCTACAGGTGACATATCACTTTGATACTGCCATTGCATCTACTAGCACTACTTCTAAGTCTCACAGGTGACATATCACTTTGATACTGCCATTGCATCTACTAGCACTACTTCTAAGTCTCACAGGTGACATATCACTTTGATACTGCCATTGCATCTACTAGCACTACTTCTAAGTCTCACAGGTGACATTACCCTTTCATACTGCCATTGCATCTACTAGGACTACTTCTAAGTCTTACAGGTGACATATCACTTTGATACTGCCATTGCATCTACTAGCACTACTTCTAAGTCTCACAGGTGACATATCACTTTGATACTGCCATTGCATCTACTAGCACTACTTCTAAGTCTCACAGGTGACATATCACTTTGATACTGCCATTGCATCTACTAGCACTACTTCTAAGTCTCACAGGTGACATATCACTTTGATACTGCCATTGCATCTACTAGCACTACTTCTAAGTCTCACAGGTGACATATCCCTTTCATACTGCCATTGCATCTACTAGGACCACTTCTAAGTCTCACAGGTGACATATCCCTTTCAGATCGTATAATGTTTATGCGTTTATAATTTCTTCTGTAAGGGCTACATGGTTCACTCGTTTCATTATCCTAGATTTGGTCACTATAATAACATTTTTATAATAAAAAGCAATTTAAGAACAGTTTACGGGCACTAGGTACCATTTTCTTGCATTAAATGGAATCTACATTCTTCCGACTGTCAGAAGAAATCACAAATTTATTTCAGTACAGTTCATTTGAATAAGCATCACGGAAAAGAGCGGGGCTCTTTAGCTACACATTTCTTACATTCGGTAATAAAATGTACAAGAAAATTTCGAATCCCGTACAGAAATGAATAAATTTCAACGAAGTAAAATTTAATTTTGTTGAATCTGGGTCAGGGATTACCAAATTAAAGTACTACCATACTAAACCGTCTTACGGGTAAGTCGGGAAAATGTATATACAGGGAGATTCTTCTTGCAAGCACAGAGCCTGACGGAAAATTCGGATACTGTCCCTTTATGAAATGTAAGCTCGCTTCACTGCTGCGCTGGATAAAATACTAACTACAAGCTAAAGTATATGTCAATGTATCGTTAACTCGTCTTAATAACAGTGCAATGAAAAACTACTGGTATTATTAACTATAGTCGTGCCGAATATGACGGTACCAGACAGTGACCAACCATGTTTGCACAGACGTAAAGCAGTAAGATATTTAATATATCATCATAAATTAAGAACGTGTCCTACTGCGATTACAGGCAGTGGATAGTGTTTATTTAATGCTTTTGCGGTACTTCTAGCATCTGCTCTTCGCTTTGCAGGCGCGTTCGCAAAATTGCGAAAAGCGACTATTAGCTTCATGGCTGTCCGTCCGTCCGTAGGAAGCAACTCGGCTCCCACTGGATGGATTTTCATGACATTTGGTGTTTGAGGATTTTCGAAAATCGGTCGAGAAAATTCAAGTTTGATTAAAATCTGACAAGAATAGCGGTACAAAAATCCATGTACATTTATGATGATATCTCGCTCAATTGTTCTCAGAATGAGAAATGTTTTAGACAAAAGTTGTAGACAAAATCAAAACACACATTTTATGTTCAATAACTTTTTTCCCGAAAATCGTGCCGTTTATGAGATAATATGGAAAGACATGGTAGAGCCAGACAGGCCACAGATGACAATATAACACGGCACATGCGCTTTGCATGCTGGATAACTAAGGCTACAGACACACACTCAGAATACGTAATACGTATTGCTTTTCCACGGCAACAATGGTTACACGAACGCGCCTCAATGCTACATTATACGTACACTGCCTGTCTTGTTAATCAATAATAAATATTTTTTTGTAATTTATGGCTTAGGACTGGTCACGGGTATGGAGGGTGGCGGTGGCGATCCACAACTGCCTACCCTAGGTGCAGTACTGCTGTCATAGGAAAGTCAAAGCACGTAAGAAACAGATACTGAAGTACTATTATTATTAGTTTTAATTTCTAAAATTGCATCATATCGCCTACATGTAATGTTTCGCGTCGTGCTCCAGCAGGAAAACAAGGCTTCTAATTATTTAAAGCATCACTATATGGTTGCTCAACAATGAAATGGCGTTAGACAAGTCTTATGTTTATCACTTTATGGTGGATATTATACGGCAGTATCATGACATCTACCAGAGAGAGGACAAGAAATGTAACGTGGAGACAAACATTTTATGCAGAAGATATAATCCGTGGTATAAACGTTATATAGAATTATACTCATAAAGCATACATGTAGGTACATCTACGATATCTCTGAGCCCTGCAGCGAATCCCACCGTCTTAAGGTAATGAAGACAGATATAAGCAATCCATTAATTATTGTCAAGAGTATCGATGTTCGAAATTACGAGTAGGTTCGCGAGCTGGAAGCATGTTCTCTGTTACTGCAAGGTGACGGATCAGTTTCACGTATGCCTGGCAAGGTGGCACGTATTGCGAAACTGTAATGGGGAGCACAATACCGTGTCAATTTTGGCATAGATATAGTCAGCAAATGAGATTCCGCTCGTGTTCCTTAATTAGGCGGTTTGTGGTGCGGTGCAAGTCTTCGGAAGCAGGGGCTAAACGCTTCTGCACGCTGTACAGTAACTAACGACGCGTCTTAATACTTGATGTTTCGCCAGGCGTCGCAAAGCAGACGGAAGCGGCCTCCCCTTTATGTAACGTCTCAAGACGATATCAAGGAAAGTGAAGGGGCATTAATTATTTGCTTAATTGCTTCCGTGGGAATCATTAACCGACATGGTACTCAGCTTTGGACAAGTAGGGAGACTCAGTACAGAGCTCAACAAGTGAAACTACCCTGCCGATTAATTACAGTATTAAGATAGCTAGTTTAACCTGTGGTAAGTACGTCAGTATGTTGAGTGTATGGAAACGGTTACCGTAGATACTTGATTTTTTTTTAGTCGTCCTCTTCTACCTACTCCGGTTTTCCCGTTTCAGTGTCGAGGTTTGTAGTTTCTTTTGATCACACTGAGAGACACACCACAGTCGGTAGGACTCCTCTGGACGAGGGATCGGCTCGTCGCAGAGGCCTCTACCTGACAACAACACACAACACTCACAAGAGACAAACATCCATGCCCCCGGTGGGATTCGAACCCACGATCCTAGCAAGCGAGCGGCCGAAGACCCACGCCTTAGACCGCGCGGCCACTGGATCGTCTGTAGATACTTGTACCCTGTACAAATATTTAAGAAAACACGTAACAGTAAAATACTGCCACCAGGACTGGCTGAATTCGAAGATGGAGAAAACAGAACAATGGCGGCACGCAGTAAATATGGCAACTTCGGACACTCTCAGCAGTGTGTGGACAGTGCCGGTGAACATACAGGAAATAAAATAAATGTTATTTAAAGTGGAATTCTGGGTTGGAATCTAGGCCTACAGTTTGACAAGAGTCGTTTCGATTTCCTTAGTGTTTCTAAAAAAAGTTATAGAATAGATACTAAGAGGTTCCAGGTCCGGTTTCTTCTACATCGTCCTAATCAACCAATCATAATCATCTTATTATTCCGCTGCATCGTGACATAACGTAAGAAATATAACTCGTAACTTGTAATATATTGTTTCACTTTGCACCACGCATAAATACGATAGTGTAATTGAAAGACGTGAAGTGCAGAGTGGGTTAGCGGACACGTTAATAATGTGGGGGAGGGTGTTCCCCTTCACGGATAAAGATCAAAGGAATAAGAAATTCATAGAAAGAAAACATGATCTAAGTAACTAACTTACACTTCCTAAATTGTGATACACTATATTCGTATTTATCGCTTCTGTGAAATAAAACGCAGCAGTAACTTTAGATCAGAACTGTACTCTAGCACAGACCACCTGCAGAACTGATAAATCCAATCTTTAACAAGATACACGGTAGTACGTGGCACACAGAGTAAGTCTTAAGGTAATTGTGCATCCGACTCAGACAGATTTACAAGTTACGTGCTGTACAAACTTTCGAGATGAATCAAAAGAAATGGGTCTGCAGATGAACCTTCAGACAATCTCGAAGCCACAGATAAGGATCGACGTACCTCGTACACTTATTGCTGAGTTTAGTAGAGTTTCGTGTCGCTACTGACGAAGGCGCGTGAAACAGGTTGGTTAAGGTTTAACTGTCAACATTTCAATGGTCCATTTTCAGTTGTGCAACAGCCCTTCATCTTCCATAAAAACCTTTAATTTCTACTACGATTTAACACGTCATTTTAATCTTTAATTTGAATTCGCCACACGCATCACTTCAAGATTAATTCCATGTTTCCTCTAAACCGAACAAAATAACTAAAGTTGTAATAGATCTGAATTTTCGTTCAGTAATCAAGAAACAACAATCAGAATTTAAGTACTGCTGGTGTAAGCAGAAACCCCGTTTATAATGTGTAAGGATTCAATTTTTAAACATATTACAATTACAAACAGTCACCAACAAATGCACAAACCATCAATAAAGGTATAAATTAACCTTTTATCATAATTAAAACCCTACACATGTTTCGGCTCACGAGGAGCCATGACTCCATGATTGGTGACTGTTTGTAGTTTCAAAATGCACAGTGAATTAAGACTAAAATATTACAAATAGTTTTGTCGTCACGAAACAAAATATTTGGATCATGTTGCAATCTAATACTGCAGTATTAGAAGAGCAGGCTATAGAAAAACTTAAGTACGAAAGCCCGCCTCTGGACACGTTCCCCAGCTAGATAAATCAACCTTCCTTCTACACAACTTATCTTTCAATGAGCCATCCCAATACTTCTGTCTTGTTCTGTTCTATGCCTTCCAAATGGCTTTTTTACAATAGATTTTATACTGTTTTATTGCTTACAACATGTCCCATATATCAGGACAGCAATCAGCTTAACTTAATGAAATGACAGAACTTGAATGAGCCGAGAGTGAGTCACATAATAGCAGGAGAGTGGAAGAAGCCGACTCGCCAGCCATATGGTCTCATTCCGATTCGTCTATACAAGTCACGAAAGATCGAAACAATTGTGTTAAAATGGATAATCACTACACGTCATACTCCCGAACATCGAGGTTCACGAACTTCGAGACTCTACTGTATAGGTCTACAATATTAAAACCATTAACAATGAGCCGCTCTTTAGACACAATAAATTTCAGCGTCACTTTCGTAAATTCATGATGTTACGCATTTCACTAATAAAAGCCAAAATGAAAATCCGCACAATCGCGTTTAGTGCAGGTACATACCCAACCACAAACACCTTTGAGTAGCTCAGAACACAACCTGCCGACAGTACATATCACCATTACTCTTTAATGTAACTTGTGCAAATAATACAGAAATCCTTAGTACAGAAATACGAGTAGTATTAATCTACCCTGGTAAACAAATATGACTCTACATTCCTACAGCACCTGCACTTTTCCAAAATTATGGATTTCCCAATCTGCTGCTCACGATAATTAACACAACCTTCCAGCGACCATCATTTTGTCGCTTAAAATTCTACAAAATTAATGACCTAAGCTAGTGTCGCTGACATTTCAGATATTCGCATGTGTGTATTATTGGCCTTACTGACGGAACAAAATTATAATTTGAATAGTTAGCGTACTTTTCTGCAAGTCCGTCCATTTGTTCAACAACTTAATAATATTAGTCCCTCTAACACACAGGTGGACATAATATGCATAACTTCATGTATATATATAATTCCTTCTTATATAAAGGAAGTAGGTAAAGCAATCCCATTACAGGCCTGGACAGGCCCTTAAGGTCCCAGAAGGTTGAGGTTCCCAGATTTCTAGACAATGGGCAAATGAAGGTGGTAAGGTTGTCAGCCCTACGCACCGGCCACCTTTACCCCCAGGAAATATTCCTGGTACTAATTTCTGTTAAAGGATGAGTCGACCCAAGGGCCATAGTGCGACCGAAAGGATGTCAATGAAAAATTCCAATGACACCATCGGGAATCGAACCCGCGACCTTCCGGCTTGCAGCGCAGTGGCCCATATAAAGGAAGCAGGTTTAGGATATTTTGCATCGTGCACTATCAACATTCGCAGTGCACATGCTGAAACGTTTCGACTAAAGAAGAACGAACTGTGTGTGGAATGTTTACAGTGCAAACTGGGATGTTTACAATAAAGGAGAAGCCTATCCAGTTTTGTTTGATCTGTTTTGTTCCGATAAGGGTCTTTAGAACGTAAAGTTTTCACTGATCAAACAGCTTCGAACTATGTCCTCTGAAGTAGAGAGGCCTTTGCCGGTGTTCTAAATTCCTTTCCTGTAGCAGGTTAAGTCAATACAAAACTGTAAAACTGATGCACGTATTTGTAAATTCCGCTGACCTTTCACTGGATGAACCCACGTGGTCCTATAGAACCACAATCATATCTGTAGTCAATCCGCATTACATTAGCCAGGCAATATGCGTTCAGACATCTGCTGAGCAAATGCTTCTTCATGCCACTTCTCCCTGCTATCGGAAGGAACACAATAAGGGTATTGAGTAGTTCGGTTTGTCTTTTCAAGGGTGGTATTTTAGTTCACAGCCGATCCCAGTGGCCGTGCGGTCTAAGGCGTGGGTCTTCGGCCGCTCGCTTACTAGGATCGTGGGTTCGAATCCCAGTGGCCGTGCGGTCTAAGGCGTGGGTCTTCGGCCGCTCGCTTACTAGGATCGTGGGTTCGAATCCCAGTGGCCGTGCGGTCTAAGGCGTGGGTCTTCGGCCGCTCGCTTACTAGGATCGTGGGTTCGAATCCCACCGGGGGCATGGATGTTTGTGTTGTGTTAGATGTATGGACGGTAGCATGAACCGTAAAGTGACATGCAGGACAAAAAAGACTTCAACAGTACAAATGGATAAAAGGGGAAAACCCAGGAATTAATACAAAAAAAAAAAGAAAATCCCACCGGAGGCATGGATGTCTGTCTCTTGTGAGTGTTGTGTGTTGTCAGGTAGAGGTCTCTGCGACGGGCTGGTCCCTCGTCCAGAGGAGTCATACCGACTGTGGTGTGTCTCAAATGTGTGTGACCATGAAACCTCTACGAAACGAGGAGGCCCAGGCCCATATAGGGCTGTCGAGCCATAAACAAAAAATTTTAGTTCACAACAAACATTTATATAACACTTCACACAAACCTTGGGTGGAATTAAACATGTGAAACATTTTTCCCACTCCCAGCGAAAACTTTCACGTGTTTATCATATAAACAAACCTTCTTGGATTATGTTTATGTATTAATGTGAAAAGGCGTTTTGGGCCACAACAAATTTCAACCAGCAATGCCGGGACACAACCGCTTCATTCCATATATGTACTTCCCTAATCACTCAACTGTATGCAGTCTTATTCGCTGACAACGTCATTTGATAAACAACAAAGAAAGAAAGAAAGAAAGAATTGGGGGGCATACAGGAGAAACTACTACTTCTTCCTAAGTTCCAAATCACAGAAGGTAATTAGAGTTTCTCATTTCGTGTCCCGTGCTATATGCGTAACAGATGCTTGATGGTGATGTAATACAGGGCATGGCTTAGCATTTAGAGACCTGTAACCTTAAACCAAAGCAGCTGCCGTGGTTGACACCATAAACATAAATTTTATATTTTGAACGCGGAAGTCATGCGGGAATGAGCAGCTCGTTCGCCTTGCTGGGCAGATATTCACGTAAGAGGCATGCCTCTGAAAATACAGATTGTCCCCTCTGGAGTAACTGATAATCTGAAATGGCATGCAAAATCGAGCAGACTTCGAAAATCCATTTCCGTAATGGTCTGAAAATTTACGATCGCTAAAATTTTACTCTTACAGAGTGTGGGAGGGTAGTCGAATGTATCTACATGAGAATCTCTCAATACTTTGGCCCGTATTACATCGATGCGAGCATTCATTCGTAAAATGAACGGCAAAAGAGTTTGTAGGCCTAATAAATACATGCCATAATTTGTTAAGCTTTAAGTTATATGCAAATATGTGTCAAGAAAGCGAATAGTATGAAAATAGAATGCATAGTGATGAAATGATGTACAGATACAACAGACACTAAGCAACAAAAATTACTTAGAAAATTAAATAAAATGACGCCCCCCCCCCCCCCCCAATGCAAAAAATAGATATATATTGAATTGATACCAATGACTTTGCAACAACAGGACACTCGTATAATAGAGCAACAACAATTTTATAAAGGAAAAGGCAAGGAAAATTAATTACATTATTAATACATTTTATAACATGTGTTGCTATGTGCTAAGAAAACTTCGAAGACGCCTTGATACGAAGTTAAGGCACCTAATACATTAACAACCGAGGAATAGGAACAGTAAACCATAACTGTATTTTGCAGTGTCCTAGTGAACATTATGCTTCAACGTGCTTCGGCTTTAATCACAGCCATAATCAGACATTATAAAAATACTTACAGAAAAAGTGCTTACATACAACATGATAAAATGTCACGTGATTGAGATCTGAACCATACATAATTGTGTGTGGTGGAATATACTAAACATTATACAGTAGTTTTTTTAATGTAGGACATCCCCGTTGGCGTATCGATCAGAAGTATATATTTTATTTAATTCTTCAATCGGTCCATCCCAACAAGTCGTTTAACATACGTTTTATTGACTACTAGTTTCGGGTACCGGGTCATTCCCGGGAGTTAAGCGGCCGGGGCGTGGCGTTGACCACCCATCCCCATCTAGCGCCGAGGTTAAGGAAAGAGTAGATCTATACCTCTACTCCCCCTCTGGGCCTTCATGGCCTGTTCTAGGGTGAACTTTACCTTTACTAGTTTCGGCTCATAAAACAGCCCTCATCAGGCCATAACAAAAACCGTAAGCTGGAAACCCCATATCTTGCAGGTAGGCGATCTCCCCCTTTATATCAGTAAATACATTGCAAATGTATATAACAATTAGGAGTCCTATTTATATATAATACTTGTAATTGTTATTTCAATGTATTTACTTGAATTTTAACTTTAATGATGTGGCGAAACGAATACATATGGGTACATTTCTTTCTGATTTCATTTCTAAACTACTTCTTACGGAGCAAGGCTTGCGTTTCTGACAGGGATGTTGATGAAGATACAAGTCTTTGGAACTTTGCGCCTTGCCGAATGGCAAACAGTTTGGGGGCGTAGTGCCTCCGAAACGTCGGTAGCCATATACCATTCGACACGGCGTAACATGCCAGAAAACGTGACTCTACTGCTTATTAAAGTGAAAACTGAATTAAATCTAACGAATTTTGAAATCTATGTGTAAGCTGATAGCAATGTGACAGTGCATTGAAACATCTTCCAAAACGAACAGCAAAGACATTGTGTTACGCACATGTATGACGTCAGGTGAGCAACAATATAAAAGTTCACCACAAGCATTTACTGCCAGGAATGAGTCACTTATATAAAAAAAAAAGTATTGTATTGTCATACACTGCGCTGTACAGGTAGGTCCCGTTTTACGACAGTCCATTTTACGACTTTTCACATTAAAGACTGTTTCAAAATATTACCTTAAATATTAGTACATAATTGGAAAAATTATAGGAATTTTGGAACCTATCTCATTCAATTACCTTATATTTTGGTCTCGTTTTACGACTTTTCATTTTACGACCCTGTTTTGCTGGAACCTAACCCTGTCGTAAAACGGGTCTATTTTGGTCTCGTTTTACGACTTTTCATTTTACGACCCTGTTTTGCTGGAACCTAACCCTGTCGTAAAACGGGTCCTACCTGTATATGCATACATGCTTGCATGCGTGTACGCACGTATCCATGTATATGCACGTGGACATATACAGTGTTTAAAGAAATTACGCACCTGCCATATCGCAGCACTCTCTGTAAGCATTTGTACGATCCTCTATTACAGGTGCAGCGAAAACATTAAAACTCGCTAAGCTTCAGTTTGAATCAAGTTTACAATGTGATCATCATTTGAAAGTTTGTTTTCCAAAAATTTTATTAAAAAGCATAAATTCGAGAAAGTTTAACTGTGGTTAGGCGTAATAAATAAAGTGATACGAACTCATTCAGAAATAGAATTGAATCTGCTAACAAGTGTAGGCAGCAAACTTGAGCAGTACTCGTCTTCGAGTTTGCTGGAAAGAGAAAGTCACATTTATGAGTTCTCTTGTTCAGCGACGAAGAGAGAGGAGATAAAAGCTAAAGAGGATGGGAATTTACGAAACTTGTTCTTCGCCTACAGAATAAAAATGTGAGAATATTATGGTGAAGTATAAGTTTAAATTAATGCTGTGCCTGCATTATATATTGTGTACACACAATCTGTACAGTATTAGTTTTTAATATCGTGCGAACAGCTATATGTCCCTTACTTTGCAGTGTTCATTTTCTTCTTACTGATGCGCCCTGAATGATTCTGCTAGTGTATAAAGCTCAGGAGAGACTTAATTGGAAAACTCGACTGAATATATTCTCTCTTGCAGAGAAAATCTCAAAACAATGAACATCCTTCACCACTTTGCTGCAACAACGAATCAACATTCAATTTACATAGACCCAGATTATATACCTGTTGTCCAGTATTCCACTGTTTCATTAACACTCTCGGCCGTATCCACTGGCTATATATAAGTTAACATTTCGTGGTAGTAACTCTTGAATCTGAAGATTGATATAATGTACATCTGGATTTCTGGGTGCAAGAATGGCTCGCCCACACACCCAGTTTTATTCCAGGAAATCATGACGTACATTTAATGGAAATTCTCTTTATAAATTGTTTTGTTTTCCTTACAGTATGACAAAGTGGAACCTGAAATTTGATACGACCACAGAAAGGGTTCAATAGCCATTTTCCTTCACCAAGAATGAGAAAATTTTGTGCAAACTGTCCAGCCAACATATCACCCTGCACTCCTCTAGCAAGTTGGTTGTATTAGTTTTTGTACATACTTCCTATCACTGAAGTGATGACTGAGCCCTAGACACTGACAGGTCAGTAACAGACGATCTAGTGTCTGACGCACTCTTGCTGGAAATACGTGAACCAAACAAGAAAGCAAGCAATGATCGAACCAACGAACCATACTAATATTTACAGAGACAGCGATTTGTTAGTGAGATACAATAAGATTCTCAAAGCTTTTTGGTTCATTTACTTAGTTTACTTAACCGTTCGAAAACCAGCTTTCACCTAAATTATATAAGAAATTCAATACCTCTCTCACAGAGAACAAATTCAGTGTTCACTTTAAAAACCTAATTCTCTACAGGGACATAATCGGTATGTCTTGCAAGAATCGCAAGAGACCATAAAAGCACAGCAGTTTCTGACTGTCACAGCAGTTGGCACATGCACTCAACACTCAAACGATTAACATCACTGTCAGTAGCTTAAGCTACACAGCATCATAGGATATGATGATTTGTGAACAGACTGGAAGGATGTGAGAGGAAGCACTCACGCTAATTTGGGCTGTATCGAAATTTTCTTGAAAAGACTGATGAACTAAAGAAATCCGTAAACAGAATAGACGGTGAACTGAAAAGATAGTCTGTTTCTGTTTTATCAGCAGTGTGATTACTCTAATTGCTATAACTTGAAGTTACAGAACGCATCTGTACACTAAAATATGTAAGTGGGCTTGTAACATGCACTCCTGCCTCGGTTACTGAAGAATGTCGCCGTTAAATGTCCCCAATATTTGTCCATTCTGACAAGACTTTTTCTGGTAACAGAATGTACCACTTATATACAAATGAGTCACCATAGCCCAGTCAAAGAAGTAATTTAATATTTGTAGTCGGTGACGATTTATTATTTACAGGGACAGGGATTTCGTTAGCCTACTGATCACTGACACAGAGGCACATCCAGCAACTGTTGAAGTATATGTCCAGTCGCGTTTAACGATAACAAGCTCATGGTACTTTGCGGCTACAATCTGCGTATAGGCTACATTTGAGAATGATCATACAACTGAACAGAAAAACATAATGAATGAATTAATTCCACGAAAAAGACTACTTCTCCGCTCATCTAGTCAAGAAACAATTTTGATGCGGCACCCACAGGTTCATTAGGAGTTCAAAAAATTCTGTCACTGATACTTTTACGTCAAGATATATATTAATTTATCCTCCCATATACGCCTATATCTCGCAGTGAACTTCTCCCTCCAGGGTCTTACAACTTCATTTTGTATCAATTCCTTAGCTTCCAAATGCGAGCTACATGTCCTACCAATTTCGTCCTCCTTTACTTGGTTTATCGAATAACGTGTGGTGACGATTTCTTATTACTTATGTGCGCCTAATTCTTTTAGCCGCCTCATACTGTGTCTCCATTAGATCCAGGTACTCTCAACAGACTGTCTGTATTTTCTTGATGTCCAGACGACAGAACTTACCCTCATACGGAATTACGAATAATTCACTAACTCCACGAAGACAGCCCTTCTAGACAAGATAATGTATTCTCACCCAATCATAATCTCCCGCAATTTATCGAACTCTAACTTTCAGAACACCCCGCCACTCTTCCGTATCCTAAACCACTCTCATCTAGCCCACATTCTCCAATTCTATTTCTATAACACTGACTTAATATTGACCTCCGAACTACGCCTAGGTCATCCTAGCAGTATATGTCCTTCAGTTCTTCTAACCCGAAAAAAAATATGCATTTCTTAAATTCTCATGCGTGCAACATGATCCGCCCGTCTGACGCTCCTTAATTTTTTCACCCTCATATTTGGTGCGCAGTATAAGTCACGTAACTCCCTGTTGTACAATTTCTACAGCCACTTGTTTCTTCTTATACAATTAATAATGCTATTCAAATACGTATTTTAAAATCATTACACACGCATTGGAAACTCAAGTCTGCTGAGATGGTAAAACGTGTCGATTCGTAAATGGAATATAGAATCGGCCAGTTGAAGAGGCGTAACATCCCAGAAGACACGAATCTTCAGGAACACGCTGAAGATACGAGTCTTGAGTGAGAATCTCGAATCTTGAACTCTGCACATTTTTTACTATCATTTTCTGACGTTTTGGTCACCCCTGGGTCTCCCATCATATACTTCAGTAATATGAATAGGGTAAAATAAACAAATCACAACAAATTTTTACAGTGCATACTGTGGTAGGACAGAAATATTATCATGCAACATTAAGTCCTCCGTTTCGCGCCATAAACATTTTACCCGAAGAAAATATGAGGTATGCATCGCGTTTGAATTCCAAGTGTTCTTTTGTTACGGGCTAACAGACAGAGCAGACGCTGGGAAACGTCACTGCAAGAATGAAACAAGTGATACTCCCTCAAATCTCTTCACTCAACATTCTCAAAACGGAAACGCTATGTTAAATAATTTTCACGTTTTTTTGTGGCTCCATGTCCCGGAAACTTCTCAGAATATTCCAACTGAATTGTGGGTTGGTGAGGCAGAGTTCAGGTTTGTTACTGAAATTTAATTTCAGTCCTACTAGTTTATCGTCGTCCTCGGTGGACTAGTGGTTAGCGTGCTCGCCACTGGACTCAAGGTTCGCGGGTTCAATCCCGGCGAGGATTTTTAAGGGTGATAAAAATCCGTAGCCACAACTTCCTTCGGAGGGGAAGTAAAGCCGTCGGTCCCATGTCGTAAATTTACGGCATGTAAAAGAACCTTACGGGCATGAATCGAGATGTGCGTAAGCAAAATTCAGCGGCCATTTCTCACCCAAGTCTCCTGCTGACTGCTAGATGGCTCTGGCAGTCACATCAGGATGAGTAGAACTTGTGCAGTCAGTGGACTGGTCACTCACTACAGAATGCACACCTCCAGACCAACCTCTGAAAGGAGGCCCTATGCTCCGCAAGGAGCGATAGGAGAATAACTAACTAGTTTATCGTGACGCCTATTTCACGAAGTTCAAAACGATATCAGCGTTATCAGAACTGCTCTTGACACAAATAATTACCAAATGACGAAATATAAAGACATAAAGGCCTGTAAAATTTATTTGAATAACTTTTCCTTAGGATAAATATTTATAAAAATGCGCCGTGGAATCTTTAAGGCCTAGTGGTTACTTTACGTGCCACTACGTTGAACATTAAAAATTCTGCATTATGCCCACATGTATTGGGTGGTTATCAGAACAAACAGCCATTATTTCCCAATACAACACTGACTGGTGTTTGTAACAGAGACGGGGTGTGTTTACTGCGCGGTACGAACTAAATCTTTAAATACAATTCAGATTATTTTTACTTTCAAAGGGTTAGTGCATCTCACTAGATGCTACAGTGTGTGATTTCCTAAGTTCAGGCGGTGTCACATATAACAGCATTTTATTTTGCCTCTTTGAATGTATGGATTACTCTCTGCACCCAATGAAGATGTTTGCATTTGCATATCACACGTCACAAATATTCATCCCGGAGTGAGCTTCCAACTTGGTGAAGCGGAGTAAAAGTCTGAAATTTAACTGTACAAACATATATGAATGCATTCAACTTCTACCATCTCATCACGCATAAATCCTCGGATTTAAACCCGAGGTCTTCCCGTAAGATCCACAGTACTTCTCGTTACTATGTAAGCCTAAAGTCAGACAGGAGGTGGAATAAGAAATGTTTTTCAGTTTTCGTATTCAGTGATCTTTCTTCTTCCCACTCGTCTACTTCTTACCCTATTTTACCGGTTTAAATATGCAAAGTGTCTGTGGATTCTCCCCCTTCCCTAATCTTTACCCTCTTCTTCCATCATAGGCGTACACTGCTAAAAATGTTACCAGTTTAGCTAACTTTTTATCATGATTACTTGAAAGGCAAGAAGAGGGATTACCATATTATAGTTACGTAACATACAACCATCATTTTACCGTGTTTATGGCAACAATTGCACAATAGTTCGATACACAAACATACATAATCACACAGCAAGGCTTGTTGTATGATTATATATATTTTTGTGTCGAACTATTACACAGTTGTTGCAATATAAACACTGTAAAATCATCTTACGGCAAGGAACATGGATAATATTAAAACAAGCATTTACTTAACTAACACCATTTCCAGGTTTTGTTTTGGAGGCAAAAAAACGTTTCCTTCTGGCAACTGAAATCCGTTACCTCCGTCGTGAAGCATATGGGCAAGTCGCTGTACGGACTGAGCCATCTTTTTC
Source organism: Reticulitermes speratus (assembly GCA_021186555.1). Lineage (NCBI taxonomy): Eukaryota > Metazoa > Arthropoda > Insecta > Blattodea > Rhinotermitidae > Reticulitermes > Reticulitermes speratus. Next base: position 21,159,032 of record JAJKFL010000330.1, read on the forward strand.
CCTGGGTTTCTTCGTTTTCTGAAGAAAAATGACTTTTCTAGCTCTGTCAAGCGCTTCATCACTGCGCTGAATTTAGGATATATTGTGTTCGGGGAAGAAAAATAATTTTTAAGTACCATTTAAAAGAGATTCGCCATTAAACAGGCCTACTAGTAGTCCCATATATCCGTTAAAATCTCAGACGACTTAGACCTAATCGATTTCAAAACAACATTTAAATGAATTTCTTGCAGTCAATCAACACAACATATTGTGTTGATTGACTGCAAGAAATTAATTTGCATTTAACACAACGGGTATGAACCACCTTGAAGTAATTAGGTCTAACACACATTTAAAGCTTCACAAGTATAAAAACGTAATTAAGAACTAATTGGCTTCTGGACTTTGTCCATCGTCCGGAAATCTAAAATCACGTTTCGGAAGTTGGATCTGCTTCCGTCCTCAGTTGAAGGGGGAGGGAACACTTACTCTGTTGGGTCCATTAGACCGAGCTAACCTCAAACCGTAATGCTTATTCTCCAGAAAAGAAAATATTACATAAATATTCCAACACAGTTATTTTGTTTATTGTTCTTAAAAGTTAAATATATTAAATAATATGGTAACTGTAGGATATGAGCGGACGTATCAATTTAAATTCAAGCTAATGCATATATTTATCCACTAGATTATGCATTTCGGAGTATTCTATTTACTCTCCCCTACGGTCCAGACGGCATAATATGAACATCATTCTTGTCGCTTTCCTTCTTTCCTCTCAGACGATTTATGTACCGTTGGCAGAAAATGATACTGCCTTTTATTTCTTGTGTGTAAGAGAAACTGACTATTTACAGCAGAAATGGAGCAACAAGTTTTTTAATGAGAAGTAAACTAATTTCTTTTGTCTTAGTATCTCTTTTTGTTCTTAATTCCATCCTCTTTGCACATTCTCTCTCAGTCACAAACGTGTAAATACTCTGTCATTATGAGTTTACGTAGTATAAAGTTGGTGCTTCTATGACAATCCTCCGACCGTTTCTTGTATTTAAGAAAGTCTGCCATCAGAAAGCAGCAAGCACAGGAAACAAGAGAAAGATACGGTTATTAACTCTTGGTTTTTCTTCTGAGTGGGAGGAAATAAAATAAAACGACTGTTAATTTGACTGAACTCAAACCAAATTCTCAATCGAGAGGTCGCCCCGTTTTTGTTACTTAGGTTCTAGCACTAACTTTACTGAATGTAAACGTTCTAACAAGAAAAAGTATCACCTTTAAAGAGCCGTGCTACTGTTGCAAGTTCAAACTGCTTATGGTTTTTTTTGTGAAGGGCCCCTCAGCAGATGCTACGGACGCACCGCAGCCTTGAGGCTTATTGTGCAACCTTGTGATGAAGATGATTAGTTTTTTTTTCGTTTTTCCGTGTAATAGAGCACCGGTGGAATTAAATTGACAGGGGAAAACCGAAGTACTCGGGGGAAAAACCTGTCCCTCCACCACAAATCCCACATGGACTGACCCGAGATCGAACCCGGGCCTCCGCGGTGAGAGGCCGGCGACTAACCGCCTGAGCCATGGCACGGCCAATGGTTATGTTAGTACAATAGGTGAAATAATGCGCATAAAAAGATGTAACGTTTAGGTTTTACGTGTGAATTCGACTGAGGCATTCTGTCTATTTTGAAACAAAAACTCCGAATTGAGAATATACTTTGTATTCCTTGCTATTCATACAATTGGCAACTATCTGCCTAAACAGCGTTAACTGATTGGTCTTTGTAATTGAGATACCAAGTATTTTCTTTGAGATACGAATTCAATTTTGAAATGCGTTTTACAACGAAGTGAACGCATACATAAAAATACAGACGATTTCCAAAACTTTTAAATCAGTAAGTCACACCAAATCTTTATAAGACTAACACCGAACACGCCTGCCTTTGAAAACTGAAAAGGCAGCGTGATAAAGTACGCGATGGCGCTATGTAATATTTAAGTAATTCTTTCCCGAAAATTTCGACTTTTTACACCACCTGAACTATGAATTCCATAACCGTTGCCACCCTGAATGTTTAACCTACACGGAGAGTTTCATTTATTTACACGGCAAAGAAGGACAAATCAACAAACGTCCGGATAAACAAAGAGTGCCTTGCTACGACGACGCTCAATCATGCGTCCGAATATGGAATATCTTCATAAACCGTGACGAACACAACCGTAAAAACAAGCGTATCAGTTATTTACAGATAATTTATTCCACGCAGCACACGCCTTTAGAATTTAACAGTCACTGATCTAGCGAAATCCCTCGCCATTTACAGAACCCAAACTTTCATCATGATTTACCAAGGCCCTGCCACGGGTAGCCTGCCTTGGCTAGCTAAATCCAGTTCGTGTCTTCAAAGCCTATAGGCCTACGTAATGTCCTTTCATGGTGCTTTTAATACATTTGCTCTAAGAAACGTCTCTCCTGTTCCTAGTTGCACACACAGGTAGCTAATTACTGGTCGCCTGGGAATCCATCGAACTTCTATTGAACATCGCTCTTAGTATATGAAATACTATACGCTTTCCATGAGACTTGGGAGAGACTCCCTCGGGCTTATAAAATTCACCGGCCTTATGAATTCCCCACTGCTTGGCTTCCGTGTAGAGGGAGGCCAAACTACTGTATGTTTTATAAACGTAAGACATGAGTGGAAAACGTACTGAAAACTTTGGACTTGAATTTTATGATCTGAACCGGTGCACAGGTTATCACACGAATTTGATCCGATAATTTGTTTATAGATTGTTCAATTTAATGTAATTGAAATTTGACGATAATTTTATTTTATTGGTGCGTATTTCGGAACCTTGTGTGAGAAATGAAGAAGTATTACACAGAGTCAAGGAGGAGAGGAATATCCTACATACAATAAAAAGAAGAACGGCTAACTGGATTGGTCACATCTTGCGTAGAAACTGCCTTCTAAAACACGTGATTGAAGGAAAGTTAGAGGGAAGGACAGAAATGACGGGAAGATGAGGAAGAAGGCGTAAGCAGCTACTGTATGACCTTAAGGAAAAGAGAAGATACTGGAAACTGAAAGAGGAACCACTAGATCGCACCCTGTGGAGAACTCGCTTTGGAAGAGACTACCGACCTGTCGTAAGACAGACTACAGAATGAATGAATTTCGGAACCTTGTCTCTTTCCTCACGCTGTGGTTTCCTAATGGTCTTGCCTGTTATGAAAGTCATGGACAGTAATTCCACAAAACCAATTCAGGTTCCCGGAAAGAATAACCGAGAAAACGAAAAGACCAAATATTGATGTTCTGTGTGTGAGTGCGTGTGTGTATGGATGGGGGGGGGGGGGTGAAGTTTCTGTCATAAAATTAGTAGCATTGAATTGTAACAGCCAATATTACACTTCAGTCTTAATAAATTCTTGCTTACCGAACGGAACTCGAGTCTAATTTACAGGACTCTTCCTAGATTTTCAAAAACTCTGCACAACTACGCGCAACAACATTTCCCGAAATAATCAACACCATGGCATCAGAACCCCACGATATAATTACATACCTAATATAGAAGACTGATTTTGTAACCGATCATAAGTCAGATACATCCACCTCCCAACATACTGCCGTCCATCGTAGTATTACCCTACCAACGCCTTCTCGGTCTTGCAAGTATGTGTTTCCCAACAGGTATTCCCATCACAATTCTGTAGACATTCTTGGTCTATCCATCCTCGACACGTACGCAGCCAATCGCTGCGTCCCAAATTAGGTTATTATATATATATATATAGGGCATACACAAAAGAATGGTGCAGTTTCAAAAGTGAATAAAAAATTATGCCTCACATTACACATACACCGTCAGCGGCGGCAACTGTCCAAGTTTCTCATGCGCTACCAGCAGTTCGCTTCTCATGCTTACTGCGTGGCCGCAGGGCCAGTTTCAAAGATGGCGTTGCAGCAGGAGAAGGCTTTTTGTGTTCTCCGTTTTGAGGTGTCCAGATCTGTGATTACAGTGCAGCGTGATTTCTTTCTTTGGGGGTTCGTTAAAGACAGCGTTTATGTACCACCATTGCCCACGTCCATCCATGAAATTTGTGATCGGATGACGCATGCACTGCAGGCCATTACAGCGGACATGCTACACCGGGTCTGGGATGAGTTTGATTACCGTGTGGATGTGTGTCGTGTGACCCAGGGTGCACACATTGAAGGATTGTAATTACCAAATGAGAAACTTGGACAGTTGCCGCCGCTGATGGTGTATGTTGTGCCCGTGTAAGGTGAGAAATAAATTTTTTATTCACGTTTGAAACCGCACCATTCTTTTGTGTATGCCATGTATATATATATATATATATATATTTAATTAATCTTATGAATACAGGTGTCTATTCAATTACAACATGCATCACTTACGAATTTTTACGTCACCTTCGTTAATTCCGTAGCTGACAGCTGTCAAAGGTGTACCGAAAAAAAATGGCAGACATTTCGAACTGTTGTAATAGAGCACACTTAAATAAATTTCTTAGAAGTATGTTTTTTGCGGTACAGCGACTTTTGGTATAACCTGTGTATGGGCAAAGTCCTTGGAGAGCTACGAGTCGACAAGCTCGTCAAAAAATTCCCCGCCTTTTCCTTTTATGGAATCAGTTTGTTCATTACCGTGTTCACTAAAGTCCGAAAATGATGCCTGTTCTGAGCTACATGAATCAGTCACGCCATTATAGCCTATTTATTTAAGATCCATTCTAATATTATCCTCCCACCTACACTCATGTATTTATGTTTTCAGGCTATAATTTTATACGCATTAGTCATCGATTATTCATGCACATAACACAAATAAATAAATGTTCTGTTATTTTGTAACTTTGCGGTAACGAACCTTCGGGTTCCATAAAACGCGGGGAATTTCTTGACTAGCTGACGACTTGTTAGCTTCTCAAGAAGGACTCTGCTCCACGGAGTTAGTTATTTTGTAACTTAAATTTTCTCACATTTCTTTGTACAGTCCGTTACATGATATTAGAATTTCTATTCGAAATATTAGCATAACGGGATACTCGATGTACATCAATCAATCCACCACTCGTTTTGTACGTCAGTTTTAATACCCACTCACCCCAATCAGGTATTCATATCTTATCATGATAAATTTTTATATTACTTTCACCGTAAGTTGGTAAACTGAATAATAACTTATCATGATAATTTAACTTTAAGTCAATATTTGGATTTCGAAAACAACATAATTCGCTATTTTTGGTTTGCCACAAATGGAACGTACAATAAAGTGAACTTCATTTGTAGAAAGGGAAGGAAGACTCGACCGAATGATTCAGTGTAGTTCAATCTTCTTCAAGTTTGAACTCCATAATCCCTAATAATCCTCCAGCAGCTATTTGTTGAACCGTGTGGAACGAAGGAGAAGAAATGAGCCTCATTATTGCCAGACATCAGCCAGACCTCTTGATACTGCACAGACTAATGGGCTGTTACGTGTGATATTGAGAATTGCTAATTTTAAGCTTGTCAGTTACAAACCTTAATGATAACATGCTTCTTATTTAAGCATCACTTTGCAGAGAAGTAATTTTTCAAATTTCGTTACCGGGAAATTTGAAAATATTCCAACATACGTGAAGTAAAGCGTGGATATTAATTTAAAAATTTGTTCCCTTTAACCAAATCGCATGCCAAGAATCTTGAACACGTTACTTGTTTCAACATAAACTGGAAAAAGTTTTAAGGCGTGATGGATGTTATATCTGAAACTCAGTAAACATTCTAACTTTTATCCTGAAGATGGAGGCGTAATGTTTCCACAAAAGACCCGTAACCAATTGCCAAGATACAAGCTGTAATGATGCAGAAAACCTCTAGATAAATCTCACACGCAGTGAAAACTCTCCGCCGCTTGCCTACCTAATTTCGTTGAATGTACTACCTACCTATCTCACAACAAAAAACTTACATTAAAAAGTATGTCTTTGGGTAATGCAGCTTGGGTATTTTCTCCGTTCCATTCAATAAAACAAAGCTGGAGAATAGGAACAAATAAGGAGATAGCGGATACAGCGCAGGAGGCAGACATTGTGAAATTTATAAAATCGCTCAGATTAAGATGGTATACACATACTGAAAAGATGAATAAGGAAAGAATGCCTAAAAATAGGGAGAGCCAGAATGTAAGAAATGAGGAAAAGAGGAAAACTATGGAAAATATGGACTTATGAGTTTGAAGACGATCTGAAGATTAGGGGAATAAGAAATGGCATACAGTGGCCAGAGATCTCGTGAATGGAGGAATACTGTATTGGAAGGCAAGGTCCACAACGAACCGTAGCGCTTGAGGAGGAGGAGGGGAAGGGGAGGAGAAAGAGGTCAATAAACATGAATTGATGTCACATTGTTAACCCAACCGAACAAATGCAACCAGCGAGTTAGATTTAAATATTTACAGAGCATTACAGAGCACGTGACAGCACTTTTCTTTACAATGCTCCCCGATTTCTGAAACAGCATTACTTTTTGGATAGTTCCCGGCGCTTCGCCTCTTTGTCCTTCTGGTAAGAGTAACACGTAGACGAAGATGAGTATGGAGTACTGGCGGTGTAATGTACGGGTAAAACCAAAGTATTCGGAGAAAAATCTGTCCCAATACCACTTCGCTTTATGTTACAGAAAATGACATATAATTACTACAGGACTTTAAACGGTTAAGTGATTTTATTTTGAACTGAATTAAGGGTTTCACGTTTCGAATCTAATGACTGATATTTTAGATGGCTGCTTTATGTGTAGGCTTACCATAATTGAATTGATTTCCGTGGCTAGTGATATCAATAATCCCCATCCACATTTAACAAAGTTACGTATTTTATTTTTTTTTTCAATGGCTTGACAGCCCCTTGGGGGCCTAGGCCGCCTCATTTTTCGAGGCTTCACGATCACACTTTTTGGACACACCACATTCGGTAGGACTCCTCTGGACGAGGGACCAGCCCGTCGCAGAGACCTCTACCTGACAACACACAACACTCACAACAGACAGACATCCATGCCCCCGGTGAGATTCGAACCCACAATCCTAGTAAGCGAGCGGCCGCAGACCGACGCCTTAGTCCGCACGGCCACTGGGATCGGCACATATTTTAATACGTACTCTTATTAGTATATTAGCTTTGATTGCGATTATCTTAATGAGACTAACTGTGAATTTGGTTGTGATAAAAGAGTCGGTGGTTGGTGGTATGATGGAAATGGTTACGGTTTTGACTTATAAATATTTTATAGCTGTGTAATGCTATCTCTAAACGTCGCAACCTCTGATACGTTCATTCAGCCCTTATGCCTTAATATGCATGTTTAAATGCTACTCAGGGTTCGAGTTTCAAACTTCCCTACTGCAAGACAGACACTTTACCTACCGAAATTTTCTGTTATTTTCCATTTTTCGAACAGAAGATTTCTTAGGCTCAAAATTTCATAAGACGCAAGAATTCCCTACCAGCTATTATTTAGCCCGGGCTGTAACACGAACACCGCATGAGCTATCTAATTAAGGTCGAAACACGCACACCGCATGAGCTAACTCATTAAGGCCGGTCTGATTTACCTGCTACTTGGTGGGGGGTGTGACCGACGCAGGTGCTAGCTCGTCTGACGGATATTTAAGGCGTAAGAGGTGAACAATTCGGGAGGGTTTTGGAAGGGGGAGTGACGCAATGAAATACACGAGCTCTAAACTTTTGTGTTCGCACAATTTCTCAAGGGATCCTACTGAAAACAGCTCGGCTCTGCAGATTGCTAGCTACCGGCACACTCCACACATTTCTTGTTGCTTCTGAGTTCCAACCTGACTCCCACATAGTACGCTTTAACTCGGCGATTTTCAATATATTAAACCATGCTGATTCAATCACCTAACACCATATGTACAGCCTTTCTTCAACAGTTAATCATTCAGCCGCTCGGTAATTATGCACAAATTCTGCAACCCGAACATTAATGCCGTGTTCACCAGAGCTCACAGCCGAACCCTATTACGAGTCCAGTCCACACACTATAACCCTGTCTCTTCAAGACATACTTTAATATTATCCTCCCATCTTAAATTAACTCTTTGGTTCAGATTTTCCAACTGAAATTTTTTAAGTTTTTCTCATGTACCTCGCGTGCAAGATATCCCGTCCAAGTGATACGTATTGCTTTATTAACTGAAGATACGTGGTGGTCTTGTGAATTGAGACGATAGGAATTTGTAAGGAGGCGTCTGTGGTCTGTTTCAAGGTACTGTCTTCAGAGGATGAGAAAAACTAAGAACACAACCAGTCAGTAAAGCGCTAAAACCGAGTGCCTCCAAATGCAAGACTGGAACACTGAAGATATTTTAACACTGCCAGGTATAACGCAAAGACGGTATTTCAAAATGTTTATGTATTTATTCCAATATTTTTCGGACACTCCTAAGGATGTTCCTGGCTGTTCTCACCTTTACTGCTACAGCCTATAAATCCCAGTGTGTAGGAGTAGACCCCGAATGGTGAGAAGTGGATTATAATGTAAGCCTTGCGTGTAATAATTCGGGAAGAAATGACATTTTTCAGTCGTCTTCACGAGCACATCTACTTCTGAAAACCCAACCAATCATCGTCTGTCGTACTACTCGTATATATAAACATGTGCGACGTATATAGCAGAGTTCGTGAAAGTACGTGTGCTGGAGCAGTGAACATGCGACATCGAAATTCTGTGACTTGGTCTGCGATTATTAGGCGAACCCAGTCTTTCTACCAGAAATGTAGTTATTCTGTGTAACAGTGTTCCTGTTATGTTACTGTACCTTTAAGGCACAAAAACTCATGTTCCCATTTAGTGTTCCACGGCAGAGTAACATTTGTTAACAATTTCTTGTTTTAACCCCAATATAACGTGCCTGAAAGATATTTTGTCTCAATATTTACAAAAAATAAAATTTTATTACAAATTCAAATATAAATGTGAAATGCAGGTCATGGTCGGTATTTAAACTGCAAAGTAAATAAACAGGTAAAATTTAAAAGTAAAATTACTTTGGATTTTTTTTCGTGGCAACACACGACACAAAGAAACTCACATGTCTTCGTACAGGGAGGGGATAAGCCTAGTTATCCGTAGTTTGCAAACAAAACAACTTGAAAATAAAGAATGGCAGTTTTCATTATAAAAGCCGAAAATATATAAAGCTTATTCTCCAGTTAACAATTACATTTGGATTAAAAATGTAAATTTTAAGAAAGGAGAGAAGAAATAAACAAAATTAAAACAGGAAAGGACAGTAAACTAAAATGTAAAAGTTATCAATATTTACACATGTTATGCAGATCTCCGTATTATTTTATTAATGTGCGATAAATGTGGTGGCATCACAAGAGTCTCATAACTTTGAACTCTCTGCCTAACTGCGACTACCACTCACTGTAACATCAAAAGGTTTTGCGTAAACAGACGTTATTTTCTGATACATGTTAACCGACTAGCCATTATGATGCACACAACACGGTAGGAACTGATTTTATAAATACTTGCAAGATATTCGTGCTCTTTGTCTCAGATGAAGTGAAGCAGGTGTCCTCCGAGTGCTACTGTCACTATCGTTCCATCAATGACACATAATCCTCTTCAACTGAAAACTCGTACATACTGAAAAAACTGTGCTTTGAAGGTTAAACTTCCTGGTAAAAGGAAACTGAGATCAAGACGACAATGAGGTAAATTATAAAAAAGCTCACACAGACCCACAAGAGGTACCTTATTGGGTCAGAATCACACGCATCATGCCCTGTGCGACCAACGTAACATTCTCTGCTCTCAGGAGGAAATACAAGCAGAGACATAAAGTAGCGTGGAACGTAGCAGTGAGGGGCGGACAGTGCAAATGAAAGCTGCACAATCTTACGGTGGCGGAACGGATTACTTCGTGATTACTTGCCAGTCGAAATTTGTACCACAGGGATTGCATCTTTCCAGCCTTGATGAAGACACGCACTGTGTTCTTTCGGCGCTGGGGATTCACGGATACAAATTCCAATTACTGCTGGAAGTGTACTCGGAAATCTCAACTGAAGATCGCTCTGAAATAACGTAAAATAAGAAAAACAACCGGTGGCGACGGAATCCAAAACACCAATGCACACTTTTCAAAGTTGAAGGTCAACTTTCTGGGCTAAAGCATAAAGTCATGAAGACGTATGGGGCAACCGACGCAAAGCTCTGCACATTTGTACCTCGCAACTAGACAGAGGTGACTGGTTAAGGTTCACCTCCCAGCTGATTTATTTCGTTTTATTCCCTATAATAATTGCAGGTACGGCTGCGTGAATAACAGAGCCAGTTTGGCCACAGTGGCAGACAGAAAAATTCCTCTTTCTACCTAGAATAGATTTCAAGACTGTAGGCCGTCACTGCAGTAACTGAGCTATCTTGAATGAAAGAAGCTCCTTCAAATATCTAAATACAGATGGAAGGATATCATTAAAATCGGATGTAATACTGTCTGAGGGGGTGGAATTGATTCGTATGGCTCAGGATAGCTATGAATGGCAAGCTGTTGTGAACACGGTAATTAATCTTTGGATTCCACAAAATGCGGGGAGCTTCATGGCTAGGTGAGCGACTATAAGCTTATCAACAAGGTTTATGGTCTGAGGGGACCAGAAATTCATAAGGCTTGTATAATTGGCGTGATGAGTGCATTGGTTGTTTGTCGGGATGTTGCCCTGGACCTTAAGACCATTATTATTATTATTATTATTTATTAATAAATACCCATTGAATTGAATTGAATTGAATTATTATTATTATTCAACATTTTACCAACGATCTGTGTGGTGCGGTCAAGTATTCAAATCGCCTTCTCTTTGCGATTAACATCAAAATTTTTCGTGAAGTAAAGTCCCCTCGTGACAGTCTGTTATTACAGACTGATATAAATTGTGTTCGTGGATGGTGCATCTCTAATTTTATGAAGCTCAACGTCAACAAGACTAGAGTTATCTCCTTTTCTAAGAAAACTAACTTGCTCCTTTTTGATTACAAATTATGTGAATCCTTGATTACTCGAACTGAATGCATCAAAGATCTGGGAGTGCTAATTGACTCCAAACTGCACTTTCACAATCATGTGGATTATATTTTCTCTCAAACAATTAGGTTGCTGGGGTTAATTAGGTCAGTAACTTTTTCCTTTTCCTCTCTGCAGAGCCTTCTGATGCTATATTGCTCATTAGTTAGGCCTAAGTTAGAATATGCCTCTGTTGCGTGGAATTCCATTACTCTACTGATGCCAGTGAGCTTGAGCGCATCCAGCGAAGTTTATATCTCTTTGTCATCGTCTTTTATTCAGTCACTTACCTTACAGTTACGCTAATGTTTTAAACTACTTGAAATTTCATACTTTAAGTGATCGTAGGTGCCACTTAGACGCCCTTTTCTTACTTAATGTTTACAATGGTTCAAAAATTTACCCTACCCTTTTGGAAACTGTCGGCTTTCGCGTGCCGAATCGAAATTTCAGAGATTTTAAACTGTTTCATGTTGACTTAAACAGCCGCATCTGCCTTTCCGCTAGATGCGTTTCGGCGGCTAATGCCATCAGTACGATACTTGTATATTCAATGGTAGGTCTGTTTTGATTAATGACTTGTTACCAATGTAAATCTTGAACTCGACGCTGCAGTTCGGTCACTGACGTCCCTTACTATTCTGCGCTAATCTGCAACATTTTAAAATCAAGTTATCTATGTTCTGTCAGGGTATAGGATTTCTGCCCCAGTACTTCTTTTATATTGTTTTTCTACATATTTGTTTTTGTTTTGCTTCTTTAGTGTTTTGTTTTTGTGTATTTGTACTGTTTTTGTGTTTTGTGTTTTTGTGGTGGCTTTATAATTGGCACTTGTGCTGTTACGCCTGCACGTTAATAAATACCCATTGAATTGACTTGAATTATTTTTATTATTATTAATTACTTACATGTTATATTATTCTACTACACTATTACAAGATGTCCTAATTAATTATTTAAGTAACCTTTTATTTGTTTGTTTGTTTGTTTGTTTTGTTGTGTCTGTTTCATTTGTGTCCTGTTAACTGTCCGTTGTTATTTGTGTTTGTATGTTGTGCTGTTTCTGTAATTGGCCATCTGGCAGTTGACTCGTCACATTCATAAACTAGAATTGAATTGAATTGAATTATTTGAGTGTTACGCTGTTTCTGTTACTGGCTACCTGGCTCTTTACTCTGCATGTTGATAAACAAGAACTGACGTGACATTAATTGAATAACAATAATCTTCGTCGCCCTCGCCGTCATTTATCAAGCTATCTCTCAGTTGAATCGTGCTAGAAAAGTGTCCCCCAACATTTTAGGTTGATGAGAGTGGACGTGAACTAGTCATTTGTGGAAAACATAGCTAGTAACGGGATTTGTTAAAACTCTGCGTGAATTCTTAGCGGACATTCCACTATTTATCACACGCTTGCTGGTATTAATCTTTCTGCTGTTTCGTAACCGTATGCAAAAACAATTATTAGCAGGAAACAACAGATGCTTGGGATACGGAACTGTTCCGTCATTACAGTGACTATCTACGGATTGGACACCTGGGGTTCGAGCGCCTGTAGCGTTTGGAACATCTGTGTTGATTCTACGTATATCCAGTTCGGTACTGGGAATGTGACCAACTGCCTGTTCTGTGGTTACCGTGAGCTCCTTCCACACGGGTAAACCGGGTGACACGAATTAACTCACCTACGAAGTTAAGAACATGTGGAGCTTTATTTTCACACCTCCAATACATATTCAGAGCACTGTGTTCAGGTACAGATGCTTCTTTGCTTGGCCCAGAATTTTAGGCCAATAAAGAATTGTTACGGATGACGTAAAAGCCATTTTATCAATTTTTCAACATCGATAGAAAATTCGCTAAATGAAGCTTATGCACAGGTTCATGGACGGTCTCATCAGACAAGCATTTCAAATGGTTTGCATGTAGAAAACTTCACTTATCACACGCGTATGATCCCATTTATAAATTCACCAGTTTACACAGTGTAATATCTACGGGACAGATAAAGAATATTTCCATTTGTAAGATTTACATCCACAGACCATTTGCCTTGGAGAAGAGACATCATTCAAAGGACGAACATCCCTGTTTTTGGATATGTCAATATAACGAAGACTCAAGTAATGGTTTCCTAGAAATACCCTCCACATGAAATGAAAGCGTAGGCATGTCCTGTCGAAAGTGACGTTATCACTTTTTCCTCAGTCAGTAACACAAAAGATGTGGTTTGATCGTGATATTAATATGTTGACATCACGTGGTAATGGATTCTGAGGCACTGCTATGACGTAACAAGAGGTACGAACATCAGAATAAAGTAAATGGCGTAACAGTCAGGAATCAGAAGAGACAACTATCGACATAAACCTATCCATTATTCATGTTAAGACCAATTATTTCAGTACTTTCATACAATTTGAGTTCAATATTTCTGTTCCAAATGTAACGCAGCTTTAAAAATATGCAATATAGCTAATGAGATATAATTATACAAATTCATAAAGAAATACAAATCTCATTATATCTCCACAAAACTGTGTTATCTTCAAAGATTCCCTAGTTACAAAAATATTATAGAAGTTTATCATTTAATTATTATTTACTTTATTAATAATTCACCATGATAAACCTTTAACAGCATTCTTCTGATCGAAATCCAGTACTGAAGATGACACACGTGTGTCGAAACGTGTCAGATGCACATGTTTGTACACAGTTTTACGAAATTACACCGAATTACCGTACTAGAGGGCTTTAATTACTCTACGTTGTGCAATTTGTTTACTGATATAAAAGCATTAGCATAAATGTCGATGTCACAGCCTGGCTATATCGAATTAGCGCAGTCGGTATAGTGACTGACTACGGGCTTGCAGACACCCGATGAATACCGGTTTGATTCTCTACAGATTTCCTGTTCTCCAAAATATCCAGATTTCAATCTTGATTTCTGTAGTATATTTTACGTAATTCGGAAAGGCATAAATATGGTGCCAACTGTCTATACGTATTTTTAAGTTAAAAGTTATAATCTATAATTCAAACAATACTGATTAACAGGAGTAGTAACAGGAGTGAAACAGACTGGGGTCGTCAAAGAAAAGTTGTTACGCAAGTGGGGTCACGGGCACACCGCCGAGTTAGGTGATGTGACAAGAAAAACAATTGAGTGGTTGAATGTTTGGGGTGCGTTTGTTTCATATTTCAAAGTTAGTTACTTTCATGAGACGTCCAGCAGTTCATAAACAGCAAGAATAATAATTCACAACGCACACTGCGTGAGACTTTCTCCTCCAGAATATATTTTAACCTTTTCAGACTGACGTTCATGGAATTTATACATAAAACTATGGTTCTACTCAAACATAAGAGAGTCTGTCTCCTGCTGTTTAGGAAAATAATCGCTGTTTGTTCTGAGACTCGTATGAAACGCATAATCTTATTATGCGGGCAAAATGCAGTTTATTAATGTACATTTGTTACCACAGGGCTTTAAACGTTTAAGCACTATCAAGGTTGGCTATAAACTTCTGCTCCATATTTTCACGCTATCACATCAACGTCTGAGTAACAAAAGATGCACAAGTCTGAAAATTTGAGTTGGATACACAGTAAAATATTCACAATTCACTGATACGGTTATGGTTATGTATCCAGCAGGAGAGAGGCTGGGCCATTGAATCCTTCTGGCGAGCAAGAATAGTGCTTGGGTATCTCCAACGAATGAGTACCTGGTGACGCTGCGTGCATTTTAAAAGTTTCCAAAGTGTCACATTTTAAAGTAAGCCTACCATATAGAATGCAAAATTACCCACTTTCGTGACGCAACTTGTTTTTGGCATGACACTATTAAAGAGCTATCTTCGGAGGGCTCTTAAAAATGTGGAATATATACATAAAAGTTTCTCCCTTCCGCGTCATAAAGGCATGAAGGGGGAAGAGACATAAAGCATCACTCATTTTTAACCTCGGCACTAGATGGAGGTAAGTGGCTAACTTCATGCCCTGGCTGCTTACCCCCGGGAAAGGACCCCGGTACCCACTGAATAGGAGGTTGGATGGGCCCAGAGCCGGTATAGACTTTCAGATCAAAGAAAACCTCATACACCTAATCGGGATTTGAAACCCGGACCATCCAGCCCGATCGTAGTCGCCATACCACTACGCTACTATGGCTCCGGAATATATAATTTATGGCGAATTTCAGAGTGTCGTACCACAGAAAAGGCATATCACAAACTGGGTGGATATATCACGTGACAGTAGTGAGTCCTACCAATTAAACTCATTACGTAACCGTGTGTGTAGCACTAACGACCACTGCATGGTGCAGAATCTTCCCTTCAAAATTTAGAATTACACATTTGGTTAGAAAACTGCTTTGCTTTACGGAACATAAAACACCATCAAATTCCGTATGGGAAGTAGTATTAATATAAACACTTCTCCAATAATCCTACACGACACCAATGAGCTGAAATGCATGAACACGTTCATTCAGCATTACAAGACCCGAAACACAATATATACAACTACAACGTGTATAAAGACTCACCGAAATCGGCCGGTCGTTCTGCACTCCACGAGGTGGCAGGCAACATAGTAGGTCTGTATGAAGGAGACACGGTAGGCAGAGTCAAAAGGATCCCACTAACACCGCATCTACACTCGGCGGTACACAGTAACTGTAGAAGAAAGAACAGTAAATTGCTGGCAAATGCCTTATCTAGAGCTTAGTGTTAATGCACAGGCTGATCATGCCAAGAGCTTATAACAAAATTGTAAATTGTCTGTAGGAAGTTAATTCGCAAAAGTCATTACTAAGGCTTTTCGAACGAAATATCTTATTAAAGAACAGCGGTAGGTGAATCCCCGCATTCAAATAATTCTATCGAATGACTATTAAAAAAGGGCTTTTTAGAGAAACTTAACTAAGAGGAACGAGTAAGAAAGGAAAAATAACGGAAAATTAGGATAAATTAATATATTTTAAAGTTTAGGCATGCGCATGAGCCACAATAATTATTCTCCTTCGAAAACATTCCTGTGTTGACAACATTCTCGGTGAGTTCATCACACAATCAAATTTCCGTTCGCTTCCAGCCCTCAAATGAAACTTCATAATCCGACATACTGTTGTGTATACTTCCATTGCTCAGAGGAATATAAACGTACGTAAATACATACACACACACATACATACATACTTACATACACACACACACCACACACACAAAATCAGCAACTACATGATAGCCACATTATCTTATATTCACATACAATTAACATATGCACATTAACTATGTATATAAATTTGAGTCTTTATAAACTCTTGTTATTTAAGCGGCGAAAAAGCCAGTATTCCTACCGAATTTTATAAGTAACTCTGATTATCCTTACTACAGGTATAATCCAGTCTTTAAGGCGCGTTCACACAGTCGCGAAGAGCGCCTATTAGCTTGGTCATGTCCGTCCGTCCGTCTGTCCGCATGTATCGCGCTGCTCCCACTGGACAGACTTACAAGAAATGTGATACTGACGACTTTTATGAAAATCTGCCTAGAAAATCTAAATTCGGTTAAAATCGGACAAAAATATCGGGCACTTTACCTTTCCGCACTGGCGCCATTAAATCACCACCACACAAGCGCTCCCTTCGAGTGAAATGGTATCAGGCTGTTAGGATAGCCGAGGAGGTATACACATTACGGGAACATTACGTTATACGTACACTGCCTAGTTGTCTTTAATAGCTGATTTCTGAGCATTACAGTGCCCTTTATAAAGTCAGTAAGACTATATATATATAGTGTATACTGACATGCAAGTGTTATATCTGATTGTATAATAAAGCACATCATAACCAGGATTAATACAATGGTATAGATCCTCAACTTTAAATGTTGTCTTGTTTATGATGATGCTGTACAAATTTCCGCGATATATTCGTACGTGTTCAGTTGTATAAATGTCATCCACAAGTTCGACGTCGCTAAGTACTGAGTAGACACGAGTATGTGAGGTACACGTCAACAGTTGGGATACTGGATAATATACTGAAGTATGCGATCACGGTGTAAAGAATGCCTCGAGTGATATCCGAATTCCCTTCACACAATAACAAATTCATTCCAATACCTGGTACATGGCTCTAAGAGTCACTATTCGAGACTGCACTCTTTTCTGTGCTCTAAATAAAGAGGTAGGCGTATTAGTCTGCTGTACACATGAAGAAAGATACGAACTTGTAACTGAAAGGCAACAATTTATTTACTGTGCCTCGTGTTCGAACTACTACACCGATTTTTAGCCTCAGCATTCGAAGTGCTTTCATCTTGCTAATTAAGAACACTCTCCTGTCTTCGATTCATTCAGTTCACGTCCAAATTGCTCGAAATTCACAGAATTCAATATCGTAGTCTATACCACAACGAGCCTCTTTTATACTTAAAGGCCTCATTTCTTTCATCTCAGATACAATGTCTTACAAATGAAATGACAACTAAATAGGAACTGTCTTGTATATTGTAACTTTGGAAGCAGGTTCGTATATAAATTGTGTGTACAGCTGAATGTCATAAATGCAGCGAAGAAGGAAACACAAATGAAAGAATACCTTGTAACATTTACAAAACGTTATTCTTTTAGATGATGGTTACATTCGTATATGTATCAATATCCGCGGTACGTTGTTACATTATCGTGAAAATACTAGCTGGAACAAACAGCACGAGAGCAAAAAAGAATTCTGATTTCCAACGTTTTAAATTCTTGACCATAAAGTCGATGTCCGTAAAGGAGAGAAACTTGCATGTTTTTTAGCTTCTAATGTTCCTTGTTTCCCTTTATCAGTGTATTTTAATACAAGTACAATTTCATGTTATCGTAATGGATATTATATGGAAATAATCTTTAACGCATTAATATAAACAAAAGCCAGTATTATAAAACTCCAATGGAAAAAGTAACGTATGTAATTTTATGCCTTCTAGATGCAGTTTATTTCCACACATGACCAACTGAAAATAAGCATAAAATGGACTTTGGGTTTGTGTATACTCAAGAGAACTGTTCAAGAAACAACAAACTTACAAGAAATGATATAATTTTTCCTGTGTCTCATCGCATGCGATTTCCTTAGTGATGTCTACCCATTGACATACACTTCAAAGCATAATTTAGGAGGTAGTGTTTTTTTAAATAATTTTTCACTACAGTTACTGCTCTTCTTCTTCTTTGATTCCTCACGTAGCGGACGGTGCGGGTGACTCGTTTCTTTCATACTGACGGAAGTTGTAAATTGGTACAACTTGCAATCTGTATGGCTGATTTATGTATACTGTCAATAGAAATAAAGCTTTAATTAAAAAAAAGCATAATTTAATATTCCTCCCGTAACAATATAAGCGAACTCGTGTCTGTCAGTATATCGACATTAAATTCCACACAAATCTTACAAATTTTTGAGAACAAAGAACCTTTCGTCTGTATCTCAGCTTCCGTCGAAAGGATTTTCCTGAAACTTCGAGCTTCGACTCAACCCACATGCGCTACAAACTGTGTAAGTTTGGCTGCGATTGGTCAATAATTAAGGGCACTGTGCGTGGAGAACAAAGGACCTTATCAGCTGTATCTCGGCTTTCATTCGTGGGATTTTCCTAAAACATCACACCTCGCACTCTCCATGCATGCCCTACAAGCGTTGTAAGTTTGATGCAATCTGTCAATAATTAAGTACCCTTTACTCGGAGAACAAAGTACATTTTCGGCTGTATCTCACCTTCGATAGCAGGGATTTTCCTGAAACTTCATATCTCGCACTAACCATGGATGCGCTACAAACTGTGTAAGTTTGGTTGCGATCGGTCAGTAATTAATGACACTTTACTTGGAGAAGAAAGTACCTTTTCGGCTGTCTCTGCGTCCATTGGATGGATTTTCCCGTAACTTCATACCTCGCACTCTGCACGCATGCGCTACAAACGGTGTACGTTTTTCTGTGATAGGTCAATAATAAACGGCACTTTACTGTGATCCTAGTTAAAACCGTATCTACTCCAAAGCAGAACATAAAGTGCTACACAATTCCGGTACCTTACACAACACAAGTTTCTCGGTATAACACTGATGTTTGGTGATGTCGACTTATCCACCAACGTTCACAGGCACCTGTAGATGTTGCCTGCGGGTGCCTCAAGCTGCCAATTCCCTTGGTAAGGCAGTTAGTTGAAACTTGAAAGCACCCAACAGCACTTCTACCCCTTTTGTCAAGACTCTCAATATAATCCTCTGGAGGTCGACATCAGACACAACTTGTCTGGTTGTACTGCATATAATAATAACCCGCCCTTCCACACTAGCAGCGCTTGGAACAATCCCCTGGGACGCCTAGCTATGAGTCAGTAGAAACTGAACGCACAGCACCGTTTTCAGGATGTTACGATAAAATAACGACGAGCATTACTGTACCTTTAACATAATACGCCGCATGCTGATACAAATGTCTGGTTCCTTAATTTCAGTGGCACTGTTGAATTTAAAATTTAAATGTTTTAACTTATTGTTATTTTCAATGCTAAGTAATTTTAAACATAATAACAATATCAATGTGTAAAAGACTCAATTTAATTAAATACCTTTCACATTCCAAACGCACACGTTCGTATAAAAGCGAGAAAATTTAAGTTAGGTTCTTTAATTGTTCACGAAGGAACACGAATAAATTTTTCGAACTGGTTCCTATAGAGCTACGTGGGCGAAACATGTAGCACGCTTGTGTCCGTTAGTTTTAACATGGAAGTGTTTATGTCTAGGCGCAGTTTGGTTGATAACGCTAGAACGTGCTTTAAATAAATAAGGGGTAAACGTTTGAATTAACTTACAATTGACAAAGCAGAAACCAGTGGCGAGTTCTTCCGTACCTGTAATAAATTTTCGGATTCTGTAAAACATACGAAATATCTTGACACGATTGAGGGCTGTTGCTTTTTCAAGAGCTGTGGTTCGTGTAGTTAACTAAATAATATAAATGTTGCCACACAGTACAAGCCTCAACTGGTTTACGGATGCAGCGTTACCTGTAGTTTTGAATATCATATTTCAGGAAATCAAATTCCTGTAGTGTATTATGTATCCCTGCATAACGTATGGTTAGCTATGGTTACCTGTAGTTTTGAGCATCGTATTTCAGAAAATCAAATTCATGTAGTAACATTATGTATCCCTGCATAACTTATCGTTAGCTATGGTTACCTGTAGTTTTGAGCATCATATTTCAGAAAATCAAATTCCTGTAGTAATATTATGTGTCCCTGCATAACGTACGGTTAGCTATGGTTACCTGTAGTTTTGAGCATCGTATTTCAGAAAATCAAATTCCTGTAGTAACATTATGTATCCCTGCATAACTTATGGTTAGCTATGGTTACCTGTAGTTTTGAGCATCATATTTCAGAAAATCAAATTCCTGTAGTAATATTATGTAAACCTGCATAACTTATGGTCGAAACATGTAAGAAGTTGAATAATAAATGTATCTTTGGTCCACGAATTTTGTACTTCATTGTTTGTGTTACTTGATGAAAGTGGAGTACACTGAGAATATGTATTATAATATTAACAGATTTCAATTTTAGGCACGTTCACAACCCTACAAAGCGTCTGCCAAAATAGCTGTCCGGTCGTCTGTGTGCAACAAACAGGCAGATAACTGCTGAGCAAAATTTGTATAAAATGCGGTACTGAGTTCAACTGAAGTTTGTTCAGGCACTTACTTTTTCATTCAGATCGACTAATTTTGCCAACACTTTGTATTAGGGCTTCTGTGTACACCTCAAGCGAAACTCATTTATCGGAACAAAAAGTGTTTGGTCGGACGCTGTGGAACTCCCCTCGGTGGTATCTCCACCTTGTCGAAGGCGTATTTAGCCGGGTGAAGGAGCTTGCGTGCACCAATGAACTCGAAAGCTATGCTGGCGGTAGTCTAGCTGCTGGTAGGGCCACCGATGGCGCACAGGTTTTGAGCGAGGTGCCGGACAAAAAGACACGTCCTGGTCCTCCAGGTTCGGAGTTAGGCGTGAGACTGACATCCTCACCTCGTAAAACTCGACTCTCTCGAAACCCCGGCATGGGGGAGGCCATGGCTCGAAGACGGACCGAAGCGCCATAGAAGGAGAAGAAGAGAAGAAAAAGAAGAAGAAAAGACTGCACTGTGCGAAGTATGAAACACGCACATTCTGTTTAGTACACTTTGTCGTAACTCTTACGACTTTCGTGGTAATTAAATACTGTAATTACGTCTTGCACATCTGCACAATCAAGAATATACACACAGATTATCTAAGCCTCCTACCGTCGATAGCTATTAAACGTTATGTCATACATATTCCGCAGTTATACCTATAGGTACACATACTAACATACTACAGTAAAATCCTACTGAATGCTGCTACAACCGTTACCTTGTATTAATCTTCAAACTTCGTTATTTTTCGAGACAATTAAAGCTATACCATAGATCAGATGGTTAATCGTCCGCCACTCTCCGCGGAGGTCCTGACTCTATCCCAGGCCTTTCGAGGTGGGATTTATGGTATAAGAAGCGCCAGTGGGGTAGTTCTTTGTCAGAGTCCTTCGGTTTTGCACTGTATTATTCTTCCAATGCTCCACAGGCCTACTCAGTCAGTCACCTATTACCGACATAACATATTCTTAGCAATTGAGAGCCTCGTCAAATAACACACCTAAAAAAGACGATTCAAGAAATGAGAGATAACGCGCTATCTGTGCATTTCAGTCTCTTTAGAATTGATGTAGTGTAAACGCTGTTTCACAAAGCAATCGGCCGTATACAAGATGAAATATTCCCTTACTTAGAAACAGTTACAGAATCATGCGCCTGCCATGATGCCGGTGTTCTTATGGATCGCAGTAAGTGACAATTCTTCACTGTCTCAGTAGTACAGTCTATACAGTCTATCGTATCACATTTCCAGCAGCATCTAACGCAAATTTAACGTCACTTACGAGATGAAGGAAGAGATAAAATATTCAGCCGCCCGTTCTTGGCGCTGATACATTGCAAGTGGATCGTCCAAGATTTACAGTTAAGAGAATCGTAAGGACTGAATATCTGATGCAGAAAAAAATTTATAACTGAATGAAGTATCAAGTTCTTTATTTGTTTATTTGATAGCACTCTTTCTTTACGAAGTATGTACTCAGATGCAAGTTCAATTAAACTACAGAATTCTACAGAACTGAGTCTTCCCTTTGCTAAACCAGGTGGCATATCATATACTGGCGTTTTAATAACATAAATGCATATACCAAGTGGGCGCTCGAAAGACGCACAAACGCATACATCAAATTGGCTACGCACACACGGATATGCATTACATCTGGAATTTAGAACTACGTTTTGAAACGACATCGATCCTTACAAAGTACACAGCGTGTCGAATGTACTGTACAGGTAGAAGTAATCACATTGTTGAATGCTAAATTACAATTTCCTTTTCAAAGTATGAGCCTTATCGTACTGCAATCATGCTTTCCTTTATTTACCTCCGTACTTATTTAATCACAATCATCTTAACGTTCAGATTTAATCAGTTTCTACACCGTCATAAACGTGCGAGTGACCGTTACACTGTCATTATGATTATATCTAAATTGCCCATAGTTTTAACACACGATTTCATTATACCCCTAAGTAGGTGCTTACTTTACAGGCTATAGAGCAATAAGCAAGACCACATTATTTAACTTGTGTAAAGTTATAAATAACTTCCTGTTGCAAGCAAGGATTAAGTCATTAACAGTGCGGAAAATGAAGGAAAAAGAAAAGAGTTTAAAGCAATCTCAAGATAAGAGGAGAAATACATTACCAAACAAGCCTGTTAATCATAAAGAAACTTGACGGTCTATGGAAAGGGAGAGATCAGTAGAAAAAATGAAAATTGTTTATTGAGGCTGTACAATTACGTGGCAATCGAAAGCAGCTGTCTTAAGTTTCTAGCATCTTGAAATCCTATTCGACTGCCGGCCCGACAGCGACTAGGCGAGCTCACAATTCGTAAAGTCAACTGGCGTCGATTGCACGACTGTCAACATAAGGCCTCGTGACATCCGCGTTTGCACCCTCATGGTACCACCATCACTGTACGTTTCCACCCTCATGGTACCACCATCACTGTACGTTTCCACCCTCATGGTACCACCATCACTGTACACTCTCCTATTGGAAGTCCGTCTTTCGTTAAACTACTTGAAAACTAAACGCGCAATTTTTAAAGTCGTTTTCACGAAATTAGGCGTGCATAACCACGCCGTTGCAGAGCCTGCAAACCACTACCACCACAAACTTGTATTACTACTACAATAATAATTATTATTATTATACAATCGCTACTGCCACCACCACTACTACTGCTGTTGCTGACACTATCACTACTACTACTATAATAATAATAATAATTATTATTATTATTATACAATCGCTACTGCCACCACCACTACTACTGCTGTTGCTGACACTATCACTACTACTACTATAATAATAATAATAACAATAATAATAATAATTATTATTATTATACAATCGCTACTGCCACCACCACTACTACTGCTGTTGCTGACACTATCACTACTACTACTATAATAATAATAATAACAATAATAATAATAATTATTATTATTATACAATCGCTACTGCCACCACCACTACTACTGCTGTTGCTGACACTATCACTACTACTACTATAATAATAATAATAATAATTATTATTATTATTATACAATCG